>JAUIMM010000630.1:1152500-1777500 GCA_031769625.1 Taudactylus pleione | reverse complement strand
CTAACCCAAGCCCAAACCCTTACCCTAACCCCAACCCCTAACCCTAACCCCAACCCCTAACCCTAAACCTAACCTAACCCTAACCCTAACCCTGATCCTAACCCTGACCCTAACCACCCTAACCCTAACCACGCTAACCTTAAACCCTAACCCTAAACCCTAACCCTAAACCGTAACCCTAACCTAACCCTAAACCCTAACCCTAAACCCTAACACTAACCCTAACCCTAACCCAACCGCAAACTCTAACCCTAACCCCAAACCCTAACCCTAAACCCTAACCCTAACCTAACCCTAACCCAAACCCTAACCCTAACCCTAAACCTTAACCCTAACCCTAAACCTAACCCTAAACTCTAACCCTAAACCATAACCCTAAACTCTAACCCTAACCCCTAACCTAACCCTAACCCCTATCCCTAAACCCTAACTGTAAAGCTAAACCCTAACCCTAACCTAACCACAACCCTGACCCCTAACCCTATGCCCTAACCCCTAACCCTGACCCTGATCCTAACCCTGACCCTAACCACCCTAACCCTAACCACCCTAACCCTAAACCCTAACCCTAACCCTAACCCCTAACCCTAACCCTCTAACCCTAACCCTACCCTAATGATAACCTCTAACCCTATACCCTAACCCAAACCCTAACCCTAAACCCTAACCCCTAACCCTTAACCTTATCCCTAACCCTAACCCTAAACCCTAACCCTCTTCCAGACGTTGACACTGACCCTTACCCTAACCTTAACCCTGACCCTCACCCTAACCTTAACCCTGATCCTAATCCTAACGGTAAACCTACCCTTACCATAACCCTAACCCTGGCCCTAACTCTAACAATGAACCTGACCCTAACCCTGATCCTGACGCTAACCCTAACTCAAAAGCTAACCCTAACCCTAACTCACAACCTAACCATTACCCTGAGCCTAACCCTAAACCCTAATCCTAACCTTATCCCTAACAATAACCCCTAACCAAAGCCTAACCCAAAACCCTAACCCTAACCCTAAACCTAACCCCTAACCCTAACCATAACCCCAACCCTAACCCTAATCCCTACCCTAGCCCTAACCTTAACCCTAGCCCTACCTTAACCCTAGCCCTAATCCTAGCCCTAAACCTAATAACCCTAACCCTAATAACCCTAACCCCTAATCCTAAACTTAACCCTAACACCCTAACCCTCACCGTAAACCTAACCCTACCATTAGCCATAACCCTAGCCCTAGCCTTAACCCTAACCCTAAACCTTAACACTAACTAGAACCATAACCCTAAACCTCACCTTAACCCCTAACCTTAACCCAAACCCTATCCCTAAACCCTAACCCAATCCCTAAACCCTAAACCGTAATCCTAACCCCTAACCCTGACCCCAACCCCTAACCATAACCATAACTCTAACCCTGACCCTGACTCCTTTACTAACCATAACCCTACCCTAACAATAACCCTAACCCTGACCCTAACCCTAGGCCTATCCCTAACCCCGTAACCCTAAACCCTAACCCTCACCCTTAACCTTTCCCTAGCCCTAACCCTAGCCTTAACCCTAAACCCTAACACTAACCCAAACCCTATCCCATAACCCTAACCCCTAACCCAAACCCTGATCCCAATCCTGACCCTAACCCTAACCACTTTCTCTAACCCTAAACCCTAACCCTACCTCTAATCACTAACCCTAACCCTAACCCTCACCCAAACCCTAACCCTAAACCTAACCCTAAACCTGTTCCAGACACTGACTCTAACCCTTACCCTAACCTTAACCCTGACCATAACCTTAACCCTGACCCTATTCCTAATCCTAACCCTAAAGCTAAACCAACCCTAACCATAACCCTAACCCTGGCCCTAACCCTGAACCTGACCCTAACCCTGACGCTAACCCTAACCCACACCCTATCCCTAACCCCTAATCCTAAACCCTAACCCTTACCCTAAACGCTAACCCTGACCCTAACCCGAATCCATAACCCCTAACCCGCAGAAGTGCGCAGGTAACCCTAACGCTAACCCCTAACCCCAACCCCTAACACTAACCCTTACATTAATCTGCTCTTCCCCCTCCGCTGTCCCCTTACATTAATCTGCTCTTCTCCCTCCCCGCTGTCCCCTTACATTCATCTGCTCTTCCCCCTCCTCTCCTCCACTGTCCCCTTACTTTCATATGCTCTTCCCTTTCCGCTCTTCCGCTGTCCCCTTATATTCATCTGGTCTTCCCCCTCCGCTCCTCCACTGTCCCCTTACATCCATCTGGTCTTCCCCCTCTGTTCCTCCGCTGTCCCCTTACATCCATCTGCTCTTCCCCCTCCTCTCCTCCACTGTCCCCTTACTTTCATATGCTCTTCCCTTTCCGCTCTTCCGCTGTCCCCGCTCTTCTGGTCTTCCCCCTCCGCTCCTCCACTGTCCCCTTACATCCATCTGGTATTCCCCCTCCATTCCTTCGCTGTCCCCTTACATCCATCTGCTCTTCCCCCTCCACTCCTCCACTGTCCCCTTACATTAATCTGGTCTTCCCCCTCCGCTCCTCCACTGTCCCCTTACATTCATCTGGTCTTCCCCCTCCGCTCCTCCACTGTCCCCTTATATTGTAACCCGCTGCTAGCTGGCTCTCCGCTTCCCATTGGCTCTGCACTGCTCACTGGCTTCCAGTCCCGGGACCTCCTTGGGAACAGCCCCCTGAACACTGCCACCAATGAGGTGGGGTCATTTTCCCGGACTCTGGCCAATACCAACAGAGAGCTAAAATCTGCCCTGGGGCTGCGCTGACTCAGTAGCCTCCTGGGAGAAGGGGTCAGATAAAGTTCAATGCAGCCCTGCTATTATGATTTATGAGGCTGATATGGGGTCCTATCCAAAAACAAATGGGGGACCCCATTTGGGTACATATGTGGGCACCATACCATTGGGCAGATGTACTGTATGAAGCTCTGGCAAGTGATAAACTACCAGCCACTCAGCTCCTAAGGGTCATTGTTTGGTCGTTTATCACTCTCCACTTTATCACTTCCCAGAGCTTCATACATCTGCCCCATATTTTAGCAACTACGATCCGTAGGCGATTGTATTTGCGTACGCTGCTGAATCAGCCCTAAGTCAAATTTTACATTTAAAATGCAATTAAATAAAGACACAAATACAAAACAATAGTACTAAGTTGAAATCAACACAAACATTCAATTTCTTCCCCTTTAGTAATGTAAATTTATTTTCCTGTCATGGACAAATTGCAATTATCACATAAATAATACAAAGGGATCGCACCAGTCACATTAATACTAGAGACGTGAGGTTTGGTTTTTGCATAATCCAAACACTCCTGAGTTTAAGGGATCTGAGTGTGTCAGAGTCCTGGCTTGGGTATTCCCGCCACACCTGGATCCCAGAATGAGGAAACACATCATTTTCCCAGAAAAGTAATTTAGCCTAGCATTCCCTAATGTTTTATTTTAAAAGCTGCTTTTAATACATATGAATCCCTAAGGAATCCAGAATAAATAATATATGAAAGCGCTGTGTTGAAGTGCAAATTTAATCTACATGTACCAAAAAAATATACAAACATGTATTGAATACATAAATGAAAAGACAGTGCTATGTTTATAGCTCTTCAGTGCATATATCTGTTTGGTGTACACAATGGGCCTGATTCAGACCCACTCGCGAGCGGCTGTCCGCTCGCAAGTGGGTCGATGTTATGCACTGAGCATGTGCACGACGGAGGGAGCTCCGTTGTGCGCACGCGCCAGACGCGACGAGCGAAGGAAAGTCCTTCAGTCACAGACTGACAAGTGACTGATCGCTCAGTGTAGGCACATCACAGATTGACAAATGACTGCTCGCTCAGTGTAGCCACATCACAGACTGACAAATGACGGATCGCTCAGTGTAGCCACATCACAGACTGACAAATGACGGATCGCTCAGTGTTGGCACATCACAGACTGACAAATGACTGATCGCTCAGTGTAGGCACATCACAGACTGACAAGTGACTGATCGCTCAGTGTAGGCACATCACAGACTGACAGATGACTGCTCGTTCAGTGTAGGCACATCACAGACTGACAAGTGACTGATCGCTCAGTGTAGGCACATCACAGACTGACAAATGACTGATCGCTCAGTGTAGGCACATCACAGACTGACAAGTGACTGATCGCTCAGTGTAGGCACATCACAGACTGACAAGTGACTGATCGCTCAGTGTAGGCACATCACAGACTGACAAATGACGGATCGCTCAGTGTAGCCACATCACAGACTGACAAATGACGGATCGCTCAGTGTTGGCACATCACAGACTGACAAATGACTGATCGCTCAGTGTAGGCACATCACAGACTGACAAGTGACTGATCGCTCAGTGTAGGCACATCACAGACTGACAGATGACTGCTCGTTCAGTGTAGGCACATCACAGACTGACAAGTGACTGATCGCTCATTGTAGGCACATCACAGACTGACAAATGACTGCTCGCTCAGTGTAGGCACATCACAGACTGACAAATGACTGCTCGTTCAGTGTAGGCACATCACAGACTGACAAATGACTGATTGCTCAGTGTAGGCACATCACAGACTGACAAATGACGGATCGCTCAGTGTAGGCACATCACAGACTGACAAATGACTGCTCGCTCAGTGTAGGCACATCACAGACTGACAAATGACTGCTCGTTCAGTGTAGGCACATCACAGACTGACAAATGACTGCTCGCTCAGTGTAGGCACATCACAGACTGACAAATGACTGATCGCTCAGTGTAGGCACATCACAGACTGACAAATGACTGATCATTCAGTGTAGGCACATCACAGACTGACAAATGACTGCTCGCTCAGTGTAGGCACATCACAGACTGACAAATGACTGCTCGCTCAGTGTAGGCACATCACAGACTGACAAATGACTGCTCGCTCAGTGTAGGCACATCACAGACTGACAAATGACTGCTCGTTCAGTGTAGGCACATCACAGACTGACAAATGACTGCTCGTTCAGTGTAGGCACATCACAGACTGACAAATGACTGATCGCTCAGTGTAGACACATCACAGACTGACAAATGACTGATCGCTCAGTGTAGGCACATCACAGACTGACAAATGACTGCTCGCTCAGTGTAGGCACATCACAGACTGACAAATGACTGATCGCACAGTGTAGGCACATCACAGACTGACAAATGACTGCTCGTTCAGTGTAGGCACATCACAGAATGACAAATGACTGATCGTTCAGTGTAGGCACATCACAGACTGACAAATGACTGCTCTCTCAGTGTAGGCACATCACAGACTGACAAATGACTGATCGCTCAGTGTAGACACATCACAGACTGACAAATGACTGATCGCTCAGTGTAGGCACATCACAGACTGACAAATGACTGATCGCTCAGTGTAGGCACATCACAGACTGACAAATGACTGATCGCACAGTGTAGGCACATCACAGACTGACAAATGACTGCTCGTTCAGTGTAGGCACATCACAGAATGACAAATGACTGATCGTTCAGTGTAGGCACATCACAGACTGACAAATGACTGCTCTCTCAGTGTAGGCACATCACAGACTGACAAATGACTGATCGCTCAGTGTATGCACATCACAGACTGACAAATGACTGCTCGTTCAGTGTATGCACATCACAGACTGACAAATGACGGATCGCTCAGTGTAGGCACATCACAGACTGACAAATGACTGATCGCTCAGTGTAGGCACATCACAGACTGACAAATGACTGCACGATTACAATGTCATAATCGTGCAGTCGTTTTCATGTCTTCTAGTGCATGGGCACCTTTAGCCTATATTCTTCATGTTGCTAGATAAAACATCAGTCAACACAACAATGTATCACAGTAATGGTGGGTACACACTATACAGATATATCATCAGATGATGGTTGTTCGTGCACACTGAACAATCATCATCTGTGTCTGCCTGCAGGTCCCGACGGCCAGGGGGCATGCTGGGGGCGTGTCCCGGCAGGCAGGGGGCATGTCCTGCCCCCCTCACGGCTGCCACTGCGGTCTGCAGACTGCCCATACACACCTGCCGATGGACAGATATGTGCAGCACAGCCAATGCGATGCGTCTGTAGACGCCGACGTTCACCGACATATTGCGGCTACACACTGCCCGACGGTATCTGTCAGTGTGTACCCAGCTTTAATCATAATAAATAATCTAAAATTAAATAAATAAAAAATTATATATAAACAATGTCTATAAAAAAAATATTAAAAATAAAGTAATAATGTCAAAATATATTAAAAAAATTAAAAATGTATTTGAGTAATTATATATATATATATACACACATACATACACACACACACATATAAATAAATATGTGCAAAATTCATGTTCTTTTTTTGTTTTTTTTAGTCATATTTTTTGTAATTAAATCATATTTTTATAAAGGCTCCAAGGTCAAAGTCCAGATTTAGGGCCTGATTCAGACTCAGACGCTATGCTGCACTCGCTCACATTGAGCAATTTTTCGCAATCTGCGCATGCGTCACAATACGCATGCGCAAACCAGTCATTGCGATGGGAAAGTGCTCACCCATAGCTGGGCCGCTATTTTGAGTGACAGATAGTGCCGTTTGTGGGTGGTAACAGGGGAAGGTGCTTGTAAACGGGGGTGTGGATGTGCGAACGCAGTCGTGCCCGACCGTCAGAACGGCGTTTAATGGGCGTGCATAATTAGCAAAGTAGTGTCATTACACACGTGACTGGGTTATATTTTAGCCAGAACTGCTCGCAATGTTGTGGTGGGAAAAGGCTACCACAAGTGCTGCGAGCAGCTCCGATGGCTCTCGATGTTCCCGATAAATCCTACCATTCCCGGAGATGACGTGTGTTGCGAGTGGCTAAGGGGCGTTTTTATACAGGTGCGAGCGCATAGTGCGGCCGCTCGCTATTGTATAGTGGGCGGCTTTACGTGACGCAGTGCGAGCACATGATTTAAATAGCTGGACCCTTTTAGCCAGCGAGCGGAAACAAATAGCGTTCGGGTCTGAATCAGGCCCTTAATCTCAGGGGCGTAACTAGAACTTTTTGGGCCCTATAGCAACATTTTTAAGGGGCCCCCCTAACTTAGATCTTACACAATAACCATAGTATTTCCCCTAAAACATTAGATGCCCACTGTAATGGTGCCCCTTACGCAGTTAGGGGGTTAGGGTTAGGGTTAAAATTATATTTATATACATAGTCATTTTTGGCTTGAGGAGCTGCACACTGCAGATGCCGAATGTCAAGCCTCTGTTTTTTTTCTTTATTGCTCCTTTCCCTGATGTCGCATTGAAATAATGGGCAAAATTTACTAAGCAGCGGGTTCTAAACCCCAGTGGTTTGGTGGCGGTTTTGTAGCGCTTTCTAAATGACAGCCCTGTTTTATTCTATTCTAAAATATGTTTTGATGGCGGTTTTGCAGCGGTTTTGGCCTTAGTAAATCCGCAGATAGCAAAACCGCTGCCAAACCCCCGGGGTTTAGAACAAAATAGAACCCGCCGTCAAACCGCTGCTTAGCAAAATTTGCCCAATATCTTGTATTTATAATGTATCTTATATATAAAATTAATTGGTCTGTTGGTTTGTCTGTCTGTCGGACACCTCTGGGACCCCTCCATTGGTCCATTTGGATCCTGGCAAGGTTTTAGAGGGGTTAAGGTCTTGGTCGGACCTCCTGTTGGTGTATGCTGGGCAGAACCCTGACCCCGGGAGCCAGATGCATTTGGATGAAAACTTCAGAGGGGTGGTAATTGGTCTGGGATGCCTACCGCCGGGTACTACAGTTAGTAAGTGTATATATATATATATATATATACATACATACATACATACATACACACACACACACACGCAACAAATCCGGCACTCCCTGTTTTAAAGAACTGACCTTACCTTGGTGACCCCCCGGGGGAGAAGTATTCTCCAAAATAGACAGACTGCAGAAGGTGGCACTCTGAGGACTTTCAATAATATAACAATTGAAAGACGCTTAGCCCAAGCTGTAAGCCGATATTTCAATCCCCTTTATTGGAGATTTTCCTCAGGGTCAACCAAATACACAGATAAACATCATTATAGAAAAACCCACGTGTGCAGCACATTCAGGAGCCAGCGCCGGGAGAGATGACGTCATCATGCAGCGCCCCACTGTTGGGACGTGCGGCGTTCTCATTCCACGGGCTGCAGCTGGTAACCATAGTGACATACCCAGCACCACTAAAAACAAATACCAATAAAACCAATATGAGAGAAACATAAACAAACAGACTGGGACATATATTGGACAACGGGAAACAGACAAAAGCGCCCTTAGAATAAAGAAATAGTTTTGAATAAAGACATTCTGAATTGACACAATCTTATGTAAGGAGAGCACTGTCAATATGAAAGACTTGAGAATAGTCTGTCACTGTCCATGCATGGTTCTAACACAGAACATAGGGCAAAAAGGTAGGAGCTAAATTACCTAAGCTACAATAGTAGCATCCAATTAAATATCCTTCAACAGAGAAGGCAGAACCTGGACATATGTCAAAACACAGTAAAAAAATATGAATTTAGAAAAATATGTATATAAATGAAAAAATATCAAAAACTAGAAAGAAATATGAAAAATAAAAAAACAGGTTATCGTGTTGTAAAAAACAAACAAACCTACTATCGATCCAAAAAGTAATGAATTTCTACCAAGACACATAGATAAGAACTCTAGATCCCCATATGGGACATACACCATCTGTACCAGTCCTTATGGGATATTTGAATATACATATGTTATAAAAAACAGGATAAATGCAAGTTCTCATTAAGACCAAATGGGGCCACACTATTCATATTATGGATCCATCTTGCTTCTAATTTGAGGAGGGCTCTCTCCCTATCACCTCCTCTTGGTGATGCCGGAATATGGGAGTGCCACCTTCTGCAGTCTCTGTGTATATATATTATTATTATTATCATTCTTTATATGGCGCCACAAGTGTTCCGCAGCGCCTTACATAGTACATAAAACTAATAAGTGAACAGAAAAAAAAACCAAACAAACAAGTAACTTACAGTACAGTGAAGGACATTATGTACATTGCTGCAATAGTGGTTAAAACACTCACAATAAGCAGCAGGAGTTGGCAGAGACGTGTTAGGTGCCCTTATGAGGAGTAAGGAGTAGAAGAAAGTGTAAGGAGAAGCACATGAGGGAAGAGGTCCCTGCTCGTGAGAGCTTACATTCTAAAGGGGAGGGGCAGACAGACAGGTGTGACACAGAAGGGGAATATAGGGAGGAGAGAGTATTATGTAGGTTAGTATGAGAGCTGGAAGGCCTTGATGAAGTAGTGGGTCTTGAGAGCCCGTTTGAAGATATGCAGTGAGGTGGAGAGTCTGATAAGGAGAGGGAGAGAGTTCCAAAAGGTAGGGAGCAGCACGGGCAAAATCTTGGAGGCGGGAGTGGGAGGAAGTAATCAGTTGGCAAGAGAGGTGGCATGCATTTGTTGAGCGAAGTGGACGGGCGGGAGTGTGAAGGGAGAGAAGGTCAGAAATGTATGTGGGGGAGGATTTAATGAGGGCTTTGTAGGTGAGGGTAAGAACCTTGAATTGGCATCTGAAGGGGAAGGGGAGCCAGTGTAGGGCTTGAAGGAGAGGGGAAGCAGATGTAGAACGTCTGGAGAGGAAGATGAGCCGAGCAGCAGCATTAAGGACCGATTGTAGTAAAGAGAGGTAGGAGACTGGGAGGCCAGCTAGGAGAAGGTTACAGTAGTCCAATCTGGAGATGACCAGTGAGTGGATGAGGGTTTTAGTGGCATCCTGGGTGAGGAAGGGTCTAATCCTGAAAATATTTTTTAGGTGGAAGTGACAGGACTGCGAGAGGTGCTGAATGCGTGGTTTAAAGGAGAGGGAGGAGTCTAGAATAACTCCAAGACAGCGCACTTTGGGGATAGAGGAGATACTTGTGCCATCAATAGATAAAGAAATTGTGGGAAGTGAGGTAATGGAAGAGGGTGGGAAGATGATAAGCTCAGTCTTAGACATGTTAAGTTTAAGAAAGCGCTGGGACATCCATGAAGAGATAGCAGACAGACAGTTGGAGATACGGGTTAGGAACAAGGGGGAGAGGTCAGGGGTGGAAAGGTAAATTTGAGTATCATCAGCATAGAGATGATTTTGGAGGTCAATAGAGTTAATGAGTTCATCTAGAGAGGACGTATATAGGGAGAAAAGGAGAGGTCCAAGAACAGAACCTTGGGGAACTCCTACTTTTAGTGGAAGTGGGGGGGGAAGAGGAGTCCTGAGAGGAGACAGAGAAGGAACGATCAGAGAGGTAGGAGAACAGCCAAGAGAGGGCAATGCCATGGAAACCAAGAGAGTGAAGGATTTGCAGGAGGATAGGGTGGTTTCCAGTGTCAAATGCAGCAGAGAGGTCAAGGAGAATGAGCAGAGAGTAGTGGCCCTTGGATTTGGCAGCAAGGAGGTCATTGCTGACTTTCGTGTGGGCAGTTTCAGTGGAGTTGAGAGAACGGAAGCCAGATTGAAATGAGTCAAGGAGGGAGTGGAAAGAAAGAAAGGTGGTAAGGCGGTTGTAAACAATATGCTCAAGGAGTTTGGAAGCAAAAGGGAGGAGAGAGATGGGTTGGTAGTTGGAGAGTATGTTAGGATCCAGGGTAGGTTTTGTTATATCCTGATTAAACCTTGGTACAATCCTGCCTATAAACCTCTAAACATAGATGGCGCTAAGTAGCACTATGACCAGTCACACATCCCAATAAATACTCTCAGACTTTGGCACTTGTGGTCCAACGCACAAAAGTTACTATTCCAGAAAAGTATAGATAGTTACACGCTGTGATCTAAAGACAATTAGCACAAATAAATCATACAGATCCAAGGTACAGTTGTTATATACGCACGCGCTCTGGTGCCAGATATCGGCATCAGCAAGAAACCTCTGTCAACAGCACAGCAAGTAGACACAAGACTGGGGTCAGAGAGCGCACATATATACTCTTTCAGGAATTGGCAATACAATGGAAATGAGCTGGTATTGTTTCATTGGTTCTTCTTCTTTGGTCTTCTGTTACGACATAGTTCACTGGTCTATTTGTACTTGAGAAGTTCAGCCTCCCAGTGGCTCTTTGTGTACTTTTTCCTGCTGCATAACTAAGCAATGAACACTTCATACATTGTACATTCTATCACTTAATTCCCTATATTTCATAACTTGCAGATGCTTGTAGCGATTTCCCCACTGATAGAACCGGAGATCTGCAAATACACAGTGGATCAGAATGGCACCAAACATGATCTACTTATTATGTACTAAACCATAAATATAACACTTTGGGTAATAACCTTTATTACTGCAGAACCTTTTTATGTAATTTGTGTATGTGTAAGAGAATATTGCATAAAGTTGCTAATATGTGAGGTGCGTTTATTTGTAGAGTGCTTATGATAAACAGCGCAACTGTGCGTAATGTGTGGTGTTTATGCATGTGAGTCTATATGTGTGTGTTTTATGCATGCAAGTCTATTTATGATGGATTTAATATATATATTTTATCCCTTACTAACATATTTTTAAAATTATAATGCAAGGTGTTGCAAGCAGCTAGGTTTACTTTCAAGCAGGGTGGGGACCCCCAGCTGGTTGTCATTGCCACTGCATCTGGTAAGCAAAACCTCTGACCATTGTTAATTCAGTCAAATTCAATTGTGCATATCAATGTCTGGGTTATATTTCAATTGCCACAGCCATACTTGTCTATGCGGGGCTTCCCAATTTATATGTAAAACACTCACAGTATCCTGGTGTATTGTTTTTTTAATTACTTTTTTCAGACATGTATACAGAAGCTGTTTCTTGTTACTAACTAAACCCTGCATGAATATTGTGTTTGTCAGTGTGAGAGTGCTGTATATTATTCACTATTTAGTGTTGTACGAATGTGTGGATACGTGCACACACTGGGTGCGTGCGCACGCAATGTTACATCGAGGATTGTACCAACATAATTCGGGCAGCGGACGACCAAATCATCCGATAACAGTTGAATTGCGGTCGCATGCAATTATTCGACTTCGACAGTCCACCCTTTGATAGACAATCAAACTCTATCACAACCTGTTTTGAATCTGTTTAGCCATGCATGAGAATAATACAGTTTAGTGTTATTATGGTATGACACAGTTTGGTCATTTGAACCATTAGATAATGCATCTCAAGGAGGGTGAAACAACCCTTATATGCCATCTGCAGATCCTTAAGGGACCATGGGCAGGATGTGGGAACTTCCCTAACCTATAAAGGAAGTTTGGGAAGGGGGATTGGGACTGCATTACCTAAGATGACTTAAAATAACATCAACGATATATTTATGCACAACCACACAAATCCAGATTACATTACTATAGGATACATTCTAATTCAGGGTTGTAATACAGTTCTACATTTACCTCAGCATTCATATTGTCACTACTGACCACCATCATAATTTTGTTCTTCCAGTTTACCTTATTTTTACATTTTACACACTTCAACACTGTAGGAACACACCTGACACATATGCCAATTACTATGATGACAACCAGTATGAGGATCAGGAGTTTACCTATGCTTGAAATCATTTCTTGGACCCATTCTCCTAGACCTGAGAACCATTTCACTGGGTTCAACCATGAAACTCATTCCTCTACTTCAGCCACTGAAGCATTATGGTTCTTTCAAAATTCCCATTTTAACTGCAGAATTTCATCCATCTTACGGTCTATCACCTCCTTGGGGTTGCTGGTATCATTTGTGACGTAAGTGCAACACTTTACTCCAAATTGGGTGGCCAAAGTTACGCAGTACCCTCCAGTGACAGCAGTTAAATAATTTAATACTAGTCTGTGTTGCACCAGTTCTTTCTTGTACGCTTGCAACTCCCTACCTGATACCTGAATGTGTCATCATACATCTCGGTGATATTATCTATTAATTTAGCAAGATCTAAAATTTAGTGTACCCCGAGCGATCCTGGTGGGATCCAGTGCTACCAAAACCTGAAAGCCAGTTGTCTCACTAATTAACTGTGTGGCTTTATGCACATCACCAGGTATCATATTTCTTTTGTCTCTGTGTTCATACTGTGTGTGAAGATAGGGTGATGGTGTGTTTTTATGAATACCAAGCATTTCAACATGTGTGAGGGTCATAACCTCTGGGACTACTCTTCCCAGATAACACAAACCTTCAGAACTCGGAGAGAGCCACTTATACGCTTTCCTTCCACATATAACATATACATCATCAGGGAGCACATAAGGAATAGTATGCATCATGATCATCAAACACATTTCCCTCACAAATAATCCTATCTCAGGTTCTCCCATCTGGCAAATACATGTTTCTGATTGTATAATCTTAGCACAGTACCCTTCTGGTATTCTACCAACCATTTCTTTGGTGGAACTCAGTGTATATTTATACTGGAGGTGTCTTCCACCTGACCTAATTTTGCGTAACAGTTCATAATTCATAGGCTCACGGTCAGCTCTTAGTGAGAAGGTCATCGTCTGATTATTCCCAGTCACCTCCCAACTTCCTGGTTCATTGGAGTTGGTCATGTTTAAACATAAAAGTGATTTATCTACTTGATACTGGTGGAGCTTAAAATGGGGTGGTTTGGTATTAAGAAATTTTCCGTCCAGTGTCTTCCCTTTTTGCCATTCTAGAATTTGAGATATTTAACGGGAAGGGCACTAATCCTACATTATGCTGTCCTTGTGGCACGTGAGAGCACACCCAACAGTCGGTTTGGTTCAAAATTTTGCCCACCATGGTGTGATAATTCTCTAAAGGATACCCACCCCAATACTGATTATACTTGGGTTGACACCGTTGGATGCATCTCTCATCAATTACGGACCCACAGAACTCACACATACAATAATCCTCAGACGATAGACCTTCACACTGTCTCCGAGTATCCAAAATAGCAGATCTCTTAACAATTACAGTACTAAGATTGGTCAAAAACTCCCCTGATTGGCTTAGCACTCCTCCTTTCGACTCTACTCCATCAATTCTGCCATCAGCTCCCATCTCCTCTATCTGTCCCCATCACAGAAACCAGAAATCCCCGAATAAACCAGGATGATGGAAACTCTGGAAGAGAATATAAAAATGAACACAGCAGACCAGTCCATCACTTAAGCAAGGACCTGCAAATTTATTTAGCTCAAGTATCTCACAGCCACCTTTTAATCCTCCCAGAACAAGCTTGCGATCGACAGGTCCACGTTATCAGCCTCGTCTCCACCTTGTTTCTCCACCAGTTGGTTGACCTTTTTGCAGTGAGTGGAATGAACCCAGGTATCTCTCTCGGCCACCTTCAAAGATGTGGTACTCGTCAGCAACACCTGATATGGACCCTCCCAATGATCAGTCAGACAACCTGAACGCAAGAAATTTCTGATCATAACATATTCTCCAGGTTCAACATCATGACAGTTTGTTTCAGGCATATCATGGGACAACAATTTCAGTTTCTGCTGTTGCTGTTTTAACTGTTTACTTATTGACGTAAGATACTTTACAGTTACCTCATTGTTACCTTTTAAATCTTCCTGCGGGCTTATAATCAAATGAGGTTGTCTACCAATCAGTATTTCAAAGGGGGACAGATTTAGAGGGGGTCTAGGAGTGGTACCATGCTATGTAGGACCAACGGTAATGCTTCTGGCCATCCTAGTCCAGTCTCTGCCATGATTTAGTTTGTTTTTAATAGTTCTGTTCATCCTTTCCACCTTGGTACTGGCTTGCGGTTGGTAGGGGGTGTGAAGTCGATTATTAATACCCATCAGCTTACACATATTTTGAAAAACATCACCTGTGAAATGAGTATCACTCTCAATAATTTTAGGGATACCGTATCTGCACACAAACTCCTGAACAATTTTCTTGGCAGTAAACGCAGCAGTATTAGTAGCAGCTGGGTATGCCTCAACCCAATTGGAAAACACATCAGTGCACACTAATACATACTTGAGATTCCTGCAGGGTGGTAATTGGATGAAATCAATTTGTATTACCTGGAAAGGGCCGTCAGTCGGAGGAATGTGAGATGGTTCGGTAGGGATCGTTTTCCCAATGTTTTTCCTCAAGCAGGTCAGACAGGACATTGCTCTCTTTTCCGCTTGAGGAGAAAACCGGTATGCACCACAATGCTCTCACAAATTTGCACATACCTTGCTTTCCCAAATGAATCAGACCATGCGCTGCCTCAGCCAGGCTGGGGTAGTATGACTTGGGAGCCACTGGCTTACTTTGTCCGTCCCTCCAGAGTCCAGAGGACTCTTGCTCACATCCCTTGGACCTCCAGACTGACTTTTCCTGGGTAGAACACAAATTTTGCATCTCAATTAATTTCAGCATATCAATTGTTTGGAAAGTCATGATTTGTTCAGTTGGTACATTCATTTTTAACCCTGCTGCCCAATTTTGCAGCTTCGTCTGCCCTGTTGTTGCCCAGTGACACCGAATCATCTTCACATGTATGGGCTTTACACTTAATTACTGCCACTGCCTTTGGGAATTGGATTGCTGTTAATAGTCCTTTTATATGTTTGGAATGTGCAATTGGTGTGCCTGCTGCTGTTATAAATTTTCTCAGATGCCATAAGGCACGAAATCATGTACTACTCCGAAGGCATACCTAGAGTCACTATAGATATTAGCAGATTTACCTTCCACTAATTCACACGCCCTCTTTAGTGCCAACAGTCCCGCCACTTGGGCCGAGTGTGGTGGAACTCCCATCCGTGTAAAATGTCACATCTACATTTTCTAAAGGTGTATCCCATATGTCAGGTCTTGCGGTAATGGTTTGATTCATATATTCCATACAATCATGTGCATCAATATACCTGCAGAACTCATCTGCTGCCAGCGGCTCACCTCTCTCCACCCTTTGTGCATCATGTTGCACATATGGTAAATACATAGCTGGATTTAACGTACTGCACCTTTTGAAGGTGATGTTTGCAGGTGCTATTAAGGCTAGTTCCCATTCTGTGAACCTAGCTGAGGAGACATGTCTGGTTTGGGCAGAGTTTAGCAAAGCAGATACAGCATGGGGAGTATAGACAATCATATCATGGCCTAGTACTACATCCTCACTCTTACTGACCAATAGAGCGGTTGCTGCTACACTTCTTAAACACATTGGGAGTGATCTTGCCACAGTGTCCAACTGTGCACTGTAGTATGCTATGGGCCTACTGGCATCACCATGTTTTTGTGTGAGGACACCTGCTGCTCAACCATCGGCTTCCGTAAAATACAAATCAAAAGGTTTTTCATAATCAGGTATTCCCAATGCAGGTGCTCTTGTCAGACTTTCCTTAAGATTAAGGAAAGCCTGCTCTGATTCCTCTGTGTGTATGACACGATCGAGGTTTGAGGAAGAGACTAAGGACCTCATTCAGAGTCGGTTGAAGCGGCCGCATGGTCGTACGCCACTGATGTTCGCTATACTGTGCATGCATAAAGGTCACAATGCTCGTGCGCAAACTAGCCGCTATGATCAGAAATTTCTCTCTCCTTGAACACAGCCAGGTCGGTAGTTTGAGTGACAGATTGAGGCATTTGTGGGTGGTAACAGGGGAAGGTGCTTGAAAATGGGGGAGTGGAGATACGAACGCAGGCGTGCCTAATTATGCGAACTGAGTTTTATGGGAGTGCATACGGTTTATGGGAGTGCATAATTAAAGTAGCGTCATGGCACATGTGACATGGGAGGTTTTTACACTGATATGATCGTAGAGCTTAAGAGAGGGTATGGTCAACCTTAAGCTCTACGACCAGTTCCGATGGTACTCGATGGTCTCGATTAATCCTTATATGCCCGGAGATGATGTGTAATGCGTACGAGAAGGGGGCGTATTTTTTGGTCTTCCGGCCGCTTCCTCCCCTTGGTCGGCCAGCTACCGATCCGAACTTAGGGACGCAACTTGCGAGGGAATCATTTGCATATCTGGCCCCTTTTCCCGTACGACCGTGCGGCCGCTTCGACTGACTCTGAATGAGGTCCTAAGTCCTGTAATGGCAAGGCCAAAATAGAAAAACCTGGGAACCACATTCTGCAGTATCCACACATTCCCAAGAAGGTATGAATTTGCTGTTCGTTCTGCGGCAATGTCATGTTTTGTATGGCCTGGATTCTGTCGTTTGTGAGATGTCATAACCCCTGAGTTAGGCAGTGTCCCAAATATTTAACCCTGGACTGGCATGACTGTAGTTTGTCCTTGGCAACCTTGTGTCCTGTTTGCGAGAGATGAAGCAGCAAAAGTTTAGTATAATTTAAACATTACCTAAACGAATCAGAACATAACAATAAATCGTCCACATACTGTATTAGAACAGATCCATTGGCAGGTTGAAAAGATTGTAAACAGTCATATAAGGCCTGGGAAAAGATGCTGGGGCTGTCTATGAAACCTTGGGGAAATCATGTCCATGTGTATTGTACACTCCTGTATGTAAAGGCGAATAGGTACTGACAGTCAGGATGAAGAGGCACAGAGAAGAAAGCAGAACAGAGGTCAATGACAGTGAAATGGGTTGCATTTGGTGGGATCTGCATCAGGATGACAGCTGGATTTGGCACTACGGGGAATTGGCTCTCTACGACCTTATTAACACCTCTAAGGTCTTGTACCAGCCTATAAACCCTCACACCACTCTTCTTTACAGGAAAGATGGGACTGTTGGCTACACTAGCTGCACGAACTAAAATTCCCTACTGTAACAATCGCTCAATTATAGGATAAACCCCTAATTCTACCTCCTGTTTTAATGGGTACTGGGGAATATTTGGAGCTGGCCTACCGCTTTATAAATAAACCAATACGGGACTTATGTTTGCCATTAATCCAGTGTCCTGTCCATCCTTGGTCCAAAGTGAATGTGGAATTTGGGACAACATTTGATCTACCTGAGATGGATTCTCACTTAAACTGGTAGAGTGATACATTATCCTTTGAGGAGTGTCCAGCATATCCCTCACCTCGTGCGCAACTCTCTCTGGGATATCTAAAAATACACCATCAGGGGTACAATATATGACACATCCCATCTTACATAACAAATCCCTCCCCAGTAGGTTAGTAGGAGCCGTTGCTGCCAGGAGAAAAGAATGTCTGGTATGAAATGGCCCGATAGTGACCTCTGTGGACTTCATTAAAGGATAATGTTTCACTTTACCCGTTACGCCCATTGCTGGTACTGTCTCGTTGGTTACCTGTAAATTAACGGGAGATTTTATCACTGACCTGGTCGCCCGTGTCTACAAGAAAAGGATATTTAGTACCAGTTACATCAACCATCATCACCGGTTCTTCCCTAGTACTTCCCGTTAACCTGACTATCTGTAGACTACAGGTATGACCTGACCCCTAGCGTTGACTCCCACTCTCCAATAAAGCATTTACAGCCACAATTGGAGTTGGTGCCTGTTGGACATTTGCTGGTCTCTGTGTATATCCCCATTGGAGATATCCAGGTACTCCCTGATTAGGGGGTCCTACCCTCTTCACTGTACAGTTCCTACTCACATGTCCTGGTTGGGTGCAATTAAAGCACTTTCGTGAGTGGGGTGGATGAAAGGATTGCTGTGTGGGTTGAGCAGGAGGGAAATGTGGTGGGTAATGATATTGAGGGAGATATGGTGGTTGTGGATAGTATGGGAGTTGTGGTTGTGTGGGATAAGTGGGGTAGGGCTGTCTTTGTGGTGGTGTAGGATTAGTGAGGACGTGTAGCTGTGCAGATGCAGGTGTGTCTGCTGGCTGTGATATTACAGTCATTCCTTCTAGAGCTTGGATACTAACAGCCATTAGTTTCTCGCCCTGGGTCTCTCTCTTTTTAGAGATGTTCTCATCATGTTCAATAGCGGATTCTATGAGGGTGTCTACAGTGACTCCCCTCCAGCCAGGCTGTGAGGTCCAAACTCGGGTCTTTAGGTTCTCTTTTAGACCATCCATAAGTACAGTGGTGAGTTCCCCTGTGGTGAGTGCTATCTTTAATATCTTCTAACCCAGTATACTAGGAGATAGCCTGCAGAGCTGGGTTACAATAATCCTCTGCAGATTCACTCACTTTTGTTTTATGGTGAAAATTTTGCTCCAGTTAACTACTACTGGAAAATATACACCCAATTGAGTTACAATGCGGGAAATGTTACCTTGGTTAACTTCGTCTGTTAAGGGAACATCTCCATCCAATACACAATCCGTGACAAAATTTATCACAAGCCCTTAACACCACTCGCCAATCTTTGTTGGTTGGCTTGTGAGAACTACCCACATTTTTCAAAAATCTTTGACATTTGGCTAATTCCTTTTTGGATCGGGGAAATCATTCATTATGAAGTTTAGTTCCACTCTTATCCAAGGACAATGCATTGCTACCTCCCTGGTGGGCACTACACCGTTCGCATCCGCATTCCCATTCGGAACAGTTATTGTCCGGATAGGATGCAGACCGGCCGCACTGCTACTTTTGACCTTATTACCTGGCTGGAGGTATAGTCTATTACTGCTACGTATATGGTTGACAAATTCCGCTACGGGTGCAGTGGATGTTAACACTTCCTGTACTATCACTGATGGAGATGGCGGCACCACTTGTTCTTGCTGTGATGGAACATCTAATGTGTGTACAGCATGGGAAATGGCAGACATAACAATATGCTCATCATCCGCATCATAAACATTTTCCTTATGATTACTTAAGAGGGTACAAATTACTTGTTACATTTTTATGGGTTTTTTCAACAACTGTACCTGCACCCCCATCCGCATAGGGCGGTGGTGGTGCACGTGAACCACTGGAAATACCTTCCACAATGCTACCTTGCTGCACGTGCGCACTATCACGAGGCACACACGCCCCGCAGTTTAGCGTTGTGGGTGTACTTTCCGGTATCGTGCTCGCGACGCTAGTTTGCGTCGCTTGCACACCTTTAAGCCACGCATCTCCCTCATGCTGCCATAATTTTAAACTTTCATTATATTTTACCTTTTTCACTCGAGAACGCACCAGACTGATGTCATCTTGGACATTGTTCAATACATCCTTATCAAAGCTACCAATTCTGGGAAATGGTCTAACACTCTTCATCATCATCTTAAACCATACATCACAGTACCTAATTGAATAAGCACCGTACTTAGTATGCATAATACGGCGTGCCGACCCAAGCGGCGCTTCCATTAGCAGCAAATCAAACATCTCTACTATTTGCATGGCTCCCATCCTGGGACAACCCCTACGTTTTTCAATAAAGACTTAAACTGGTGAAAGACACTCAAGACACTTTCACTTACCTGTGGACGTCTTTGAAACAGGGCGTATCCACAAACCCTATGGAAGACCTCTAGACGCCTCCGCTCTCCTATGGAAGAAGCTGCTTCCACGCAGAAATCCCTTTTTGACTACTTTTCAACTGCTAGGGGGTAATACTTACCCTTTGTTTTCCAGTTGATTTCATCCACCCTCTCATCAGTTCACAATCATAGTTTAGCCAAAACTATGCAGTTCAATTACAGTGCTCAAATAAGCCTAACCGATTACTGAATACTGTAATCACACTGAGAGCCGAACCCTAACAAAAATAACAAACCATACACTTGCTTTGTGTATAGTAAACAGTAAGCTGCTACCAAGTCACCAGGCTGCTCCTTACGCCTAGCACTTAAGGGTCCTACGATACCCTTAACATTTAGGAACCGTGTTACACCCTAAACCAACAAATGCTCACTCCTACACTTTTTTTCCTGTGCAGAAAAATAAACGTTCTCCCAGAGTATGGCAACACCGATCGAGATACTTACAACAATGTTAACTATCAATAACACAATGCAATTTCAACGGCTTTGTTCAAAACATGTGACAGCACTACCGGAAATACATGTACGCTATTGTGCGACTGGTCGCATACACAATAATGCGACTTTCCCTTCTAAACATACAATTCTATCAACGAGGGAAAACAAACTTTTTCCTTCCTTATCCCTGGATTCTAATCAGCACTCCTTTTACACAATAACCGGCAGTGCGCTCTCAGCAACAAATTGGTAACAGGCGACTGCTAAATGCATCTCCTGTTATGGCGCCTCCACCCTTTTGCTGAGAGACAACTGACCGAATGTTACCGTATATCAGATAGCGTGATTCACACTGCGAGCCCCCAACTGTTATATCCTGATTAAACCTTGGTACAATCCTGCCTATAAACCTCTAAACATAGATGGAGCTAAGTAGCGCTATGACCAGTCGCACACCCCAATAAATGCTCTCAGACTTTGGCACTTGTGGTCCAACACACAAAAGTTATTATTCAAGAAAAGTACAGATAGTTACATGCTGTGGTCTAAAGACAATTAGCGCAAATAAATCATACAGACCCAAGGTACAGTTGTTATATGCGCACTCGCTCTGGTCCCAGATACCGGCATCAGCAAGAAACCTCCATCAACAGCACAGCAAGAAGACTCAAGACTGGGGTCAGAGAGCGCACATATATACTCTTTCAGGAATTGGCAATTCAATGGACATGAGCTGGTATTGTTTCATTGGTTCTTCTTCTTTGGTCTTCTGTTACGACATAGTTCATTGGTCTGTTTGTACTTGAGAAGTTCAGCCTCCTAGTGGCTCTTTGTGTACTTTTTCCTGCTGCATAACTAAGCAATGAACACTTCATACATTGTACATTCTATCACCTAATTCCCTATAGTTCATAACTTGCAGATGCTTGTAGCGATTTCCCCACCGATAGAACCGGAGACCTGCAAATACACAGCGGATCAGAATGGCACCAAACATGATCTACTTAAATATATGATATTTATGGTTTAGTACATAATAACACTTTGGGTAATAACCTTTATTACTGCAGAACCTTTTTATGTAATTTGTGTATGTGTAAGAGAATATTGCATAAAGTTGCTAATATGCGTGGTGCATTTATATGTAGAGTGCTTATGATAAACAGCGCAACTGTGCGTAATGTGTGGTGTTTATGCATGTGAGTCTATTAATGATGGATTTAATATATATATATTTTATCCCTTACTAACATATTTTTAAAACTATACTGCAAGGTGTTACAAGCAGCTAGGTTCACTTTAAAGCAGGGTGGGGACCCCCAGCTGATTGTCGTTGCCACTGTGTCTGGTAAGCAAAACCTCTGACCATTGTTAATTCAGTCAAATTCAATTGTGCATATCAATGTCTGGGTTATATTTCAATTGCCACAGCCATACTTGTCTATGCGGGGCTTCCCAATTTATATGTAAAACACTCACAGTATCCTGGTGTATTGTTTTTTAATTACTTTTCTCAGACATGTATACAGAAGCTATTTCTTGTTACTAACTAAACCCTGCATGAATAGTGTGTTTGTCAGTGTGAGAGTGTTGTATATTATTCACTATTTAGTGTTGTGCGAATGTGTGGATATGTGCACACACTGGGGACCTCATTCAGAGTCGGTCGAAGTGGCCGCACGGTCGTACGCCACCGATGTTCGCTATACTGCGCATGCGTAAAGTTCACAATGCACGTGCGCAAACTAGCCGCTACGATCAGAAATTTCTCTCTCCTTGAACACAGTCAGGTCGGTAGTTTGATTGACAGATTGTGGCGTTTGTGGGTGGTAACGGGAAGGTGCTTGAAAACGGGGGAGTGGAGATCCGGACGCAGGCGTGCCTATTTATGCGAACAGCATTTTAGGGGAGTGCATACGGTTTATGGGAGTGCATAATTAACAAAGTAGCGTCATGGCACATGTGACATGGGAGGTTTTTACACTGACATGATCGTAGAGCTTTAGAGATTGTATGGTCAACCTTAAGCTCTACGACCAGTTCCGATGGTTCCGATGGTCTCAATTAATCCTTATATGCCCGGAGATGACGTGCAATATGTACGAGAAGTGGGCGTATTTTTTCTGTCTTCCGGCCGCTTCCTCCCCTTGGACGGCCAGCTACCGATCCGAACTTAGGGACGCAACTTGCGAGGGAATCATTTGCATATCCGGCCCCTTTTCCCGTATGACCGTGCAGCCGCTTCGACCGATTCTGAATGAGGTCCTGGGTGTATGCGCACGCAATGTTACATTGTGGATTGTACCAACATAAATCGGGCAGCGGACGACCAAATCGTCCGAAAACAGTTGTATTGCGGTCGCATGCAATTATTCGACTTCAACAGTTTTTTAAGAATGGGGGAGACAAGGGCATGTTTAAATGCAGAAGGGACAGTGCCAGATGATAGGGAGAGATTGAGGAGGTGGGCAAGATGGGAACAGGCAGAGGGAGACAGGTAACAGAGGAGACAGGAAGGGATAGGGTCAAGGGGGGAGGTGGAAGGAGGGGAGGACCGGATGAGGGCCATGACTTCCTCTCCAGAAACAGGGGAGAAGGATGTCAGAGTTGGTGAGACAGAAGGGGAGGGGTGGTCAGGGAAGGGAGGGGCAGGAGTGCTGAGGGTCTGATGGGATAAGATGTCCTCACGTATGGAGACAATTTTAGATTTACAGTAGGTGGCAAAGTCAAGGGCAGAAAGCAAGGAGGGGAGGCGAGGAGGACAAAGGCAGAGGAGGGAGTTGAAAGTGGTAAAGAGACGCCAGGGGTTTGCGGACTGGGAGGAGATGAGGTTCTTGAAATATGATTGTTTGGAGAGGGACAGGGCAGCACTGTAAGATGAGAGAATAAATTTGAAATGGAGGAAGTCTGCGTTAGAGCGCTATTTCCTCCACTGGCGCTCAGCAATTCTTGAACACTTCTGCAGGTATCTGGTGCATTTGGAATGCCAGGGTTGTGGTGTGAATCTGCAAGGATGAGTAGTTATTGCTGGAGCAACAGAGTCAAGAGCAGAAGTAAGGGAGGCATTGTACAGGGAAGCGGCTTGTTCAGGACAAGAGAGAGAAGAGAGTCCAGCAGGGAGGAAAAATCAACAGTGTCAATAGCCTCAATATTATGTTTAGTAATGGTAGCCTTAGGAGGTAAAGGAGGGGAAGGAGAGAGGGATAAGTTAAGAGAGAAGGTTATGGTCAGAGAGGGGGAATGGGGAATTGGAGTAATCGGAGATATCACAATGGTGAGTAAAGACCAGGTCAAGCGAGTGCCCACTCACATGGGAGGGGAGGGGGGGAGGTTCATTGGACGAGACCAAAGGAAGAGGTGAGGGTAAGGAGTTTAGCTGCAGAGGATTCTGTGGGAATGTCAATAGGAATATTAAAATCACCTAGGATAATGGAGGGAAGATCTGAGGAGAGAAAGTGAGGGAGCCAGGAAGCGAAGTTATCAAGGAATTTGGAGGGAGAGCCAGGGGGAATGACAGCTACTCTGAGGTTTACTGGTTGGAAGAGGCGAATTGCATGAACCTCAAATGTGGGGAATGTAAGGAATGGTTCAGAGGGTATTAGCTGGTAGGAGTAATTGGCGGATAGAAAGACCTCAACACCACCCCCATGGCGACCCCCAGGCTGGGGGGTGTGGGAGAAGGTGAGGCCCCCAGAGGACAGAGCAGCAGGAAAAGTGGTGTCAGAGGGTGAGATCCAGGTTTCAGTAATGGCTAGGAGATTCAGGGAGTTGGAGATGAAAAGGTCATGGGTGGGGACCAGTTTATTACAGACTGACCTGGCATTCCAGAGGGCACAGGATAGAGAGACAGCGTTTGTGAGGGAGATGTGAATAAGATTATCCGGGTTGCTGTAACGTGGAGGTAAGATTAATTTGGGGGACCGATATGAATAGAGTTTAGTGATGGTGCGGGCACCTGAGCTAGAAAGGGAACCTGTAGGAGGTGGGCAGGGAGGGAGATGTGGATGGCAGTGGAGTGAAGTGATGGAGAGGAGAGTAGGAGGAGGGATTAGTGGTGGAGTAGTAGGACAAAAGGGTGGTAGAACAGGATGAAAGTGGAGTAATGGGAGAGTAGAAAGACAGTGGAGGAGGAGAAGGAGGTGGAAGAGGTAAGGGGGAAAGGATAAAGGTGGAAGTAGGGGGCTGAACAGAGGATTAGGTAGAGACTGAGTGAAGGAGGGAGTTGAAGAAAACCTAGTCATGGTAAGTAAACTAGAGGGTTGAAAATTGGAAATATAAATGAAATATGAACGCAAGAGATTTGTAGAAATACAAGTGAAAGAACAATGTTGGTAAATATGTATGCAGATTAACAAGTTTGTTATTGAGTGGATTAAAAGTGGGGATGAAATGTGTGTAGAATTTGGATACTAATGTACACTGTAAGCAGATAAAGGAAGTGAGGCTGGGCAAGAGAGCTAAGATAAAAGAAAGTATTTCCAATTGGAAAGAGGCAAACTAACATGGGCACAAGTATGCATTGAGATGTATGTAAACCTCAGAAGGCCAGCATTATTAGTAGCAGTAGAACTTTTGATTTCTTGATGTGACTGCGCAGGGAGTCCAGGTGTAACAGTCCTGAATATGTAGACAGCAGTGGTTTGTAGATTGTTGGAATTTATCCTCCTTCTGTTTATCTTCGGTTTGACGCAGGTCTAACGCTACAGTTTTGCACTTAAAAAAGACTGCACTCTCCAGCCAAGGCTTCCAGCTGATATAATTATACTTATACAGAGATTTAGGCAAGCGTTGCCACTAATTAGTGAAAAACCCACACTGGCCATCCAAGGGAAAACTAGTAATAAATGGCTTAAGTAAACAGTCAGCACATACCAAACATCTAGCAGTAGATATAAATCATGCCTTCACTTCAGTCAATAAACAGGAGATAATCCTTATAACAAAATAACTACTATTACAAATAAGGCCTTAGAACAATAGCATATGGCTTCAGCAAATAATTACCTATTAGAATAATTAATAAGCCAGGCACAGAAGGTAGGATACTCTGCAGTCAGATTCAGCAAATAATTACCTGTTGGTTAGGAAGAGAGGTGCGGTCAGTTCATTCAAGATCAGCAGAAGAATTAACTAATAACGCAGGTCTAACGCTACAGTTTTGCACTTTAAAAACTGCAATCTCCAGCCAAGGCTTCCAGCTGATATAATGAAGGGGAAGTGCCAATATGTAAGTAAGTGCCAAGAACACTAACATTTTCTCTTTTCATCTCCTCATCATTTTCTTCCCAACTACTGACGTGTTCTAAAAAAAATCTTTTATGAACATTTATAAGTTTTGTTTATTAATTCATCAGAACGGAATGGTTTTCTATGCAGAGTAACAGATATTACATTTAATAGAGCACATTTTGGGCCCGATTCAGACCCGCTCACTAGATGCGTTCGCACGCAGCCAAAGTATGCAAATCCCGTGATCGTACGGCAAGGCATTAGCACACCCACTATGTCTTGGCGTGCGATCGCGGTGTGTATTTAGATACCCACCAGCCTGCCTTAAGACGCCCACTTTCCCTCAGTGATACACGTCATCTCCAGGAAGTGTATGCAACAATCGGTAACATGGAGTAACATCGGACCCATACGCAGCACTCGTGGCTGACCATACCCTTCCGCAAGCACTGCGAGTGCTTCAGTGTGTAATTCAGCCATGTGACATGTATTATGACGGTGCATCTTAATTATGCACGCCTCTGAAACGGCGTTAAGATGCACAGACACGACTGCGTTCGCACCACCACACCCCCGTTACCATCGACCACCCCGTCACCACCCACAATCGGCTCGTCCTGTCTCTCAATATAGTTAGGCGTCTAAGTACAATGGGCGATTGCTTCGCGATTGTATGGACTGGTTCGTGTACGCACATTGCTTCTTATACGCATGCGCAGATTGCAAACATTGGCAGGCTACGTCCGAACGCAGCCTATCGAGCAGGTCTGAATCGGGCCCTTTATTTTTGGACAGCATTGTTTTGTATACGCCTCACTATTTGCAGAATACTTTTATGAGGATGGTTTGTAAATCAGAAATGTTTACACTACAGAAACCACATGAAGGATCTGCGGGGCTGGGACAAAACAATCATTTGGCAAGGAGGGGATGTCCTGGAAAGGTAAAGAAAATAAATAATGTCTAACAGAACAATGAGCCGGAGACCCCCCATTGTGTCACAGAACAAAGTCTCTGCTCCCAGTCACTGGAGGATTACATGGGAGGAAATGCTGAGGACGCTGCAGTGTTGTAGAGTGGCCGCTAGTTGGCGAAGGAGAGAAGGAAACATTCCTGTGCAGTCAATAGTAGCAAAGTCCATGTACTTGTGTCACATTTACCTGCACTGAGACATACCTATTACCTGGCCTGCACAGGACAGGGGCAGCAAGTCTGAGGAAGAGATACCTGCCCTGCACTAAGTCTGGGGGAGAGAGGACGGCAGCATGGGGCACAAGAAAACCAGGGGCAGGAAGAAAAACAAGTACAGAAAGCTGCACAGTGACAAGGAGCAGGTGCAGGAGGGGGAGGCAGAGAGAGAGCCCAGCAGCCGCCAGCCGGGACCCCCGGGATCTGCAGAGCAATGTCAGAAGAAGCGGAGCCGTAAGAAGGTGCACCTGTCCCCGCTGCCAGACAGATATGATCCCCTGGAAGAGACGGCGGAGGAGGCTGAAAGTAAGAAGGACAAGAAGTACAAGCGGAAGCAGAAAGTGAGGAAATATGCCAAGGTGAGACCCCTCCTAGTAATAATGTCACCCACCTGTGCTGCTCCAGGGAATGCTGGCTCTTCTAGTTCCACATTAGTCTGATTATTAGTATGTAATCTGAGGACTATTCACATCTTTCTGATTATATATATATATACTAGTGGAAAGATACCAATATAATAACCGGTGGTACAGATGGCAGGGACTCCTCTAACCATGTCACCCTATGGGAATAAACATTATTATAATCTATTAGATATTTCTTCTCATCCGGAAATAAACATATATAACATCACATAGGTGATTACACCCGTGAGTGATGTCCCGTTTACTACTAACTGTGCTTCTAACAGCTGCCTGTAATAGGAAAACGTGTATATGTATCTGACAGCAATGTGTATATGTATGTATCTGACAGCAATGTGTATATGTATGTATCTGACAGCAATGTGGATATGTATGTATGTATCTGACAGCAATGTGTATATGTATGTATCTGACAGCAATGTGTATATGTATGTATGTATGTATGTATGTATCTGACAGCAATGTGTATATGTATGTATCTGACAGCAATGTGTATATGTATGTATCTGACAGCAATGTGTATATGTATGTATCTGACAGCAATGTGGATATGTATGTATGTATCTGACAGCAATGTGTATATGTATGTATCTGACAGCAATGTGTATATGTATGTATGTATGTATGTATGTATGTATGTATCTGACAGCAATGTGTATATGTATGTATCTGACAGCAATGTGTATATGTATGTATCTGACAGCAATGTGTATATGTATGTATCTGACAGCAATGTGTATATGTATGTATCTGACAGCAATGTGTATATGTATCTGACAGCAATGTGTATATGTATGTATGTATCTGACAGCAATGTGGATATGTATGTATGTATCTGACAGCAATGTGTATGTATGTATCTGACAGCAATGTGTATATGTGTCTGACAGCAATGTGTATATGTATGTATCTGACAGCAATGTGTATATGTATCTGACAGCAATGTGGATATGTATCTGACAGCAATGTGTATATGTATGTATCTGACAGCAATGTGTATATGTATGTATATATCTGACAGCAATGTGTATATGTATGTATCTGACAGCAATGTGTATATGTATGTATGTATCTGACAGCAATGTGTATATGTATGTATGTATCTGACAGCAATGTGTATATGTATGTATCTGACAGCAATGTGTATATGTATGTATCTGACAGCAATGTGTATATGTATGTATGTATGTATCTGACAGCAATGTGTATATGTATGTATCTGACAGCAATGTGTCTATGTATGTATCTGACAGCAATGTGTCTATGTATGTATCTGACAGCAATGTGTATATGTATGTATCTGACAGCAATGTGTATATGTATCTGACAGCAATGTGTATATGTATGTATGTATCTGACAGCAATGTGTATGTATGTATCTGACAGCAATGTGTATATGTATCTGACAGCAATGTGTATATGTATGTATCTGACAGCAATGTGTATATGTATCTGACAGCAATGTGGATATGTATCTGACAGCAATGTGTATATGTATGTATCTGACAGCAATGTGTATATGTATGTATCTGACAGCAATGTGTATATGTATGTATGTATCTGACAGCAATGTGTATATGTATGTATCTGACAGCAATGTGTATATGTATGTATGTATCTGACAGCAATGTGTATATGTATGTATCTGACAGCAATGTGTATATGTATGTATCTGACAGCAATGTGTATATGTATGTATCTGACAGCAATGTGTATATGTATGTATCTGACAGCAATGTGTCTATGTATGTATCTGACAGCAATGTGTATATGTATGTATCTGACAGCAATGTGTATATGTATCTGACAGCAATGTGTATATGTATGTATGTATCTGACAGCAATGTGTATGTATGTATCTGACAGCAATGTGTATATGTATCTGACAGCAATGTGTATATGTATGTATGTATCTGACAGCAATGTGTATATGTATGTATCTGACAGCAATGTGTCTATGTATGTATCTGACAGCAATGTGTCTATGTATGTATCTGACAGCAATGTGTCTATGTATGTATCTGACAGCAATGTGTATATGTATGTATCTGACAGCAATGTGTATATGTATCTGACAGCAATGTGTATATGTATGTATGTATCTGACAGCAATGTGTATGTATGTATCTGACAGCAATGTGTATATGTATGTATCTGACAGCAATGTGTATATGTATCTGACAGCAATGTGTATATGTATGTATCTGACAGCAATGTGTATATGTATCTGACAGCAATGTGGATATGTATGTATGTATCTGACAGCAATGTGTATATGTATGTATCTGACAGCAATGTGTATATGTATGTATGTATCTGACAGCAATGTGTATATGTATGTATCTATCTGACAGCAATGTGGATATGTATGTATCTGACAGCAATGTGTATATGTATGTATCTGACAGCAATGTGTATGTATGTATCTGACAGCAATGTGTATATGTATGTAAGTATCTGACAGCAATGTGTATGTATGTATCTGACAGCAATGTGTATATGTATGTATCTGACAGCAATGTGTATATGTATCTGACAGCAATGTGTATATGTATGTATCTGACAGCAATGTGTATATGTATCTGACAGCAATGTGTATATGTATGTATCTGACAGCAATGTGTCTATGTATGTATGTATCTGACAGCAATGTGTCTATGTATGTATGTATCTGACAGCAATGTGTATATGTATGTATCTGACAGCAATGTGTATATGTATCTGACAGCAATGTGTATATGTATCTGACAGCAATGTGTATATGTATCTGACAGCAATGTGTATATGTATGTATGTATCTGACAGCAATGTGTATGTATGTATCTGACAGCAATGTGTATATGTATGTATCTGACAGCAATGTGTATATGTATGTATCTGACAGCAATGTGTATATGTATCTGACAGCAATGTGTATATGTATGTATCTGACAGCAATGTGGATATGTATCTGACAGCAATGTGTATATGTATGTATCTGACAGCAATGTGTATATGTATGTATCTGACAGCAATGTGTATATGTATGTATGTATCTGACAGCAATGTGTATATGTATGTATCTGACAGCAATGTGTATATGTATGTATGTATCTTACAGCAATGTGTATATGTATCTGACAGCAATGTGTATATGTATCTGACAGCAATGTGTATATGTATGTATGTATCTGACAGCAATGTGTATATGTATGTATCTATCTGACTGCAATGTGGATATGTATGTATCTGACAGCAATGTGTATGTATGTATCTGACAGCAATGTGTATATGTATGTATGTATCTGACAGCAATGTGTATGTATGTATCTGACAGCAATGTGTATATGTATGTATCTGACAGCAATGTGTATATGTATCTGACAGCAATGTGTATATGTATGTATCTGACAGCAATGTGTATATGTATCTGACAGCAATGTGTATATGTATGTATCTGACAGCAATGTGTATATGTATGTATGTATCTGACAGCAATGTGTCTATGTATGTATGTATCTGACAGCAATGTGTCTATTTATGTATGTATCTGACAGCAATGTGTATATGTATGTATCTGACAGCAATGTGTATATGTATCTGACAGCAATGTGTATATGTATCTGACAGCAATGTGTATATGTATGTATCTGACAGCAATGTGTATATGTATCTGACAGCAATGTGTATATGTATCTGACAGCAATGTGTATATGTATGTATGTATCTGACAGCAATGTGTATATGTATCTGACAGCAATGTGTATATGTATGTATCTAACAGCAATGTGTATATGTATGTATATGACAGCAATGTGTATATGTATGTATCTGACAGCAATGTGTATATGTATCTGACAGCAATGTGTATATGTATGTATGTATCTGACAGCAATGTGTATATGTATCTGACAGCAATGTGTATATGTATGTATCTGACAGAAATGTGTATATGTATGTATGTATCTGACAGCAATGTGGATATGTATGTATATGACAGCAATGTGTATATGTATGTATGTATCTGACAGCAATGTGTATATTTATCTGACAGCAATGTGTATATGTATGCATCTGACAGCAATGTGTATATGTATGTATCTGACAGCAATGTGTCTATGTATGTATGTATCTGACAGCAATGTGTCTATGTATCTGACAGCAATGTGTATATGTATGTATCTGACAGCAATGTGTATATGTATCTATCTGACAGCAATGTGTATATGTATGTATGTATCTGACAGCAATGTGTATATGTATGTATGTATCTGACAGCAATGTGTATATGTATGTATGTATCTGACAGCAATGTGTATATGTATCTGACAGCAATGTGTATATGTATCTATCTGACAGCAATGTGTATATGTATCTATCTGACAGCAATGTGGATATGTATGTATCTATCTGACAGCTATGTGGATATGTATGTATCTGACAGCAATGTGGATATGTATGTATGTATATGACAGCAAAGTGGATATGTATGTATCTGACAGCAATGTGGATATGTATCTATCTGACAGCAATGTGTATGTATGTATCTGACAGCAATGTGTATGTATCTATCTGACAGCAACGTGTATATGTATCTATCTGACAGCAATGTGTATGTATGTATCTGACAGCAATGTGGATATGTATGTATGTATCTGACAGCAATGTGGATATGTATGTATATATCTGACAGCAATGTGGATATGTTTGTATGTGACAGCAATGTGTATATGTATCTGACAGCAATGTGTATATGTATCTATCTGACAGCAATGTGTATATGTATGTATCTGACAGCAATGTGGATATGTATGTATGTATCTATCTGACAGCAATGTGGATATGTATGTATCTGACAGCAATGTGGATATGTATGTATCTGACAGCAATGTGGATATGTATCTATCTGACAGCAATTTGGATATGTATGTATGTATCTGACAGCAATGTGGATGTGTATGTATCTGACAGCAATGTGTATATGTATCTGACAGCAATGTGTATATGTATCTGACAGCAATGTGTATATGTATGTATGTATCTGACAGCAATGTGTATGTATCTATCTGACAGCAATGTGGATATGTATATATCTGACAGCAATGTGTATATGTATGTATCTGACAGCAATGTGTATATGTATCTGACAGCAATGTGTATATGTATGTATGTATCTGACAGCAATGTGTATATGTATCTGACAGCAATGTGTATATGTATGTATGTATCTGACAGCAATGTGTATATGTATGTATGTATCTGACAGCAATGTGTATATGTATCTGACAGCAATGTGTATGTATGTATCTGACAGCAATGTGTATGTATCTATCTGACAGCAATGTGTATGTATGTATCTGACAGCAATGTGTATGTATCTATCTGACAGCAATGTATATGTATCTATCTGACAGCAATGTGGATATGTATGTATCTGACAGCAATGTGGATATGTATCTGACGGCAATGTGGATATGTATGTATCTGACAGCAATGTGGATATGTGTCTGTTTGACAGCAATGTGGATATGTATGTATCTATCTGACAGCAATGTGGATATGTATGTATGTATCTGACAGTAATGTGGATATGTATCTATCTATCTGACTGCAATGTGGATATGTATGTATCTGACAGCAATGTGGATATGTATGTATGTATCTGACAGTAATGTGTATATGTATGTATCTGACAGCAATGTGGATATGGATGTATGTATCTGACAGCAATGTGTATATGTATGTCTCTGACAGCAATGTGGATATGTATGTATGTATCTGACAGCAATGTGTGTATGTATCTGAGAGCAATGTGGATATGTATCTATCTGACAGCAATGTGTCTATGTATGTATCTGACAGCAATGTGTATATGTATGTATCTGACAGCAATGTGTATATGTATCTGACAGCAATGTGTATATGTATGTATGTATCTGACAGCAATGTGTATGTATGTATCTGACAGCAATGTGTATATGTATCTGACAGCAATGTGTATATGTATGTATCTGACAGCAATGTGTATATGTATCTGACAGCAATGTGGATATGTATCTGACAGCAATGTGTATATGTATGTATCTGACAGCAATGTGTATATGTATGTATGTATCTGACAGCAATGTGTATATGTATGTATCTGACAGCAATGTGTATATGTATGTATGTATCTGACAGCAATGTGTATATGTATGTATCTATCTGACAGCAATGTGGATATGTATGTATCTGACAGCAATGTGTATATGTATGTATCTGACAGCAATGTGTATGTATGTATCTGACAGCAATGTGTATATGTATGTATGTATCTGACAGCAATGTGTATATGTATGTATCTGACAGCAATGTGTATATGTATGTATCTGACAGCAATGTGTCTATGTATGTATCTGACAGCAATGTGTCTATGTATGTATCTGACAGCAATGTGTCTATGTATGTATCTGACAGCAATGTGTCTATGTATGTATCTGACAGCAATGTGTATATGTATCTGACAGCAATGTGTATATGTATGTATCTGACAGCAATGTGTATATGTATGTATCTGACAGCAATGTGTATATGTATCTGACAGCAATGTGTATATGTATGTATCTGACAGCAATGTGTATATGTATCTGACAGCAATGTGGATATGTATCTGACAGCAATGTGTATATGTATGTATCTGACAGCAATGTGTATATGTATGTATCTGACAGCAATGTGTATATGTATGTATGTATCTGACAGCAATGTGTATATGTATGTATCTGACAGCAATGTGTATATGTATGTATGTATCTGACAGCAATGTGTATATGTATGTATCTATCTGACAGCAATGTGGATATGTATGTATCTGACAGCAATGTGGATATGTATGTATCTGACAGCAATGTGTATGTATGTATCTGACAGCAATGTGTATATGTATGTATGTATCTGACAGCAATGTGTATGTATGTATCTGACAGCAATGTGTATATGTATGTATCTGACAGCAATGTGTATATGTATCTGACAGCAATGTGTATATGTATGTATCTGACAGCAATGTGTATATGTATCTGACAGCAATGTGTATATGTATCTATCTGACAGCAATGTGTCTATGTATGTATGTATCTGACAGCAATGTGTCTATGTATGTATGTATCTGACAGCAATGTGTCTATGTATGTATGTATCTGACAGCAATGTGTATATGTATCTGACAGCAATGTGTATATGTATCTGACAGCAATGTGTATATGTATGTATCTGACAGCAATGTGTATATGTATCTGACAGCAATGTGTATATGTATCTGACAGCAATGTGTATATGTATCTGACAGCAATGTGTATATGTATGTATGTATCTGACAGCAGTGTGTATGTATGTATCTGACAGCAATGTGTATATGTATGTATCTGACAGCAATGTGTATATGTATGTATCTGACAGCAATGTGTATATGTATCTGACAGCAATGTGTATATGTATGTATGTATCTGACAGCAATGTGTATGTATGTATCTGACAGCAATGTGTATATGTATGTATCTGACAGCAATGTGTATATGTATGTATCTGACAGCAATGTGTATATGTATCTGACAGCAATGTGTATATGTATGTATCTGACAGCAATGTGTATATGTATCTGACAGCAATGTGGATATGTATCTGACAGCAATGTGTATATGTATGTATCTGACAGCAATGTGTATATGTATGTATCTGACAGCAATGTGTATATGTATGTATGTATCTGACAGCAATGTGTATATGTATGTATCTGACAGCAATGTGTATATGTATGTATGTATCTTACAGCAATGTGTATATGTATCTGACAGCAATGTGTATATGTATCTGACAGCAATGTGTATATGTATGTATGTATCTGACAGCAATGTGTATATGTATGTATCTATCTGACTGCAATGTGGATATGTATGTATCTGACAGCAATGTGTATGTATGTATCTGACAGCAATGTGTATATGTATGTATGTATCTGACAGCAATGTGTATGTATGTATCTGACAGCAATGTGTATATGTATGTATCTGACAGCAATGTGTATATGTATCTGACAGCAATGTGTATATGTATGTATCTGACAGCAATGTGTATATGTATCTGACAGCAATGTGTATATGTATGTATCTGACAGCAATGTGTATATGTATGTATGTATCTGACAGCAATGTGTCTATGTATGTATGTATCTGACAGCAATGTGTCTATTTATGTATGTATCTGACAGCAATGTGTATATGTATGTATCTGACAGCAATGTGTATATGTATCTGACAGCAATGTGTATATGTATCTGACAGCAATGTGTATATGTATGTATCTGACAGCAATGTGTATATGTATCTGACAGCAATGTGTATATGTATCTGACAGCAATGTGTATATGTATGTATGTATCTGACAGCAATGTGTATATGTATCTGACAGCAATGTGTATATGTATGTATCTAACAGCAATGTGTATATGTATGTATCTGACAGCAATGTGTATATGTATGTATCTGACAGCAATGTGTATATGTATCTGACAGCAATGTGTATATGTATGTATGTATCTGACAGCAATGTGTATATGTATCTGACAGCAATGTGTATATGTATGTATCTGACAGAAATGTGTATATGTATGTATGTATCTGACAGCAATGTGGATATGTATGTATATGACAGCAATGTGTATATGTATGTATGTATCTGACAGCAATGTGTATATTTATCTGACAGCAATGTGTATATGTATGCATCTGACAGCAATGTGTATATGTATGTATCTGACAGCAATGTGTCTATGTATGTATGTATCTGACAGCAATGTGTCTATGTATCTGACAGCAATGTGTATATGTATGTATCTGACAGCAATGTGTATATGTATCTATCTGACAGCAATGTGTATATGTATGTATGTATCTGACAGCAATGTGTATATGTATGTATGTATCTGACAGCAATGTGTATATGTATGTATGTATCTGACAGCAATGTGTATATGTATCTGACAGCAATGTGTATATGTATCTATCTGACAGCAATGTGTATATGTATCTATCTGACAGCAATGTGGATATGTATGTATCTATCTGACAGCTATGTGGATATGTATGTATCTGACAGCAATGTGGATATGTATGTATGTATATGACAGCAAAGTGGATATGTATGTATCTGACAGCAATGTGGATATGTATCTATCTGACAGCAATGTGTATGTATGTATCTGACAGCAATGTGTATGTATCTATCTGACAGCAACGTGTATATGTATCTATCTGACAGCAATGTGTATGTATGTATCTGACAGCAATGTGGATATGTATGTATGTATCTGACAGCAATGTGGATATGTATGTATATATCTGACAGCAATGTGGATATGTTTGTATGTGACAGCAATGTGTATATGTATCTGACAGCAATGTGTATATGTATCTATCTGACAGCAATGTGTATATGTATGTATCTGACAGCAATGTGGATATGTATGTATGTATCTATCTGACAGCAATGTGGATATGTATGTATCTGACAGCAATGTGGATATGTATGTATCTGACAGCAATGTGGATATGTATCTATCTGACAGCAATTTGGATATGTATGTATGTATCTGACAGCAATGTGGATGTGTATGTATCTGACAGCAATGTGTATATGTATCTGACAGCAATGTGTATATGTATCTGACAGCAATGTGTATATGTATGTATGTATCTGACAGCAATGTGTATGTATCTATCTGACAGCAATGTGGATATGTATATATCTGACAGCAATGTGTATATGTATGTATCTGACAGCAATGTGTATATGTATCTGACAGCAATGTGTATATGTATGTATGTATCTGACAGCAATGTGTATATGTATCTGACAGCAATGTGTATATGTATGTATGTATCTGACAGCAATGTGTATATGTATGTATGTATCTGACAGCAATGTGTATATGTATCTGACAGCAATGTGTATGTATGTATCTGACAGCAATGTGTATGTATCTATCTGACAGCAATGTGTATGTATGTATCTGACAGCAATGTGTATGTATCTATCTGACAGCAATGTATATGTATCTATCTGACAGCAATGTGGATATGTATGTATCTGACAGCAATGTGGATATGTATCTGACGGCAATGTGGATATGTATGTATCTGACAGCAATGTGGATATGTGTCTGTTTGACAGCAATGTGGATATGTATGTATCTATCTGACAGCAATGTGGATATGTATGTATGTATCTGACAGTAATGTGGATATGTATCTATCTATCTGACTGCAATGTGGATATGTATGTATCTGACAGCAATGTGGATATGTATGTATGTATCTGACAGTAATGTGTATATGTATGTATCTGACAGCAATGTGGATATGGATGTATGTATCTGACAGCAATGTGTATATGTATGTCTCTGACAGCAATGTGGATATGTATGTATGTATCTGACAGCAATGTGTGTATGTATCTGAGAGCAATGTGGATATGTATCTATCTGACAGCAATGTGTCTATGTATGTATCTGACAGCAATGTGTATATGTATGTATCTGACAGCAATGTGTATATGTATCTGACAGCAATGTGTATATGTATGTATGTATCTGACAGCAATGTGTATGTATGTATCTGACAGCAATGTGTATATGTATCTGACAGCAATGTGTATATGTATGTATCTGACAGCAATGTGTATATGTATCTGACAGCAATGTGGATATGTATCTGACAGCAATGTGTATATGTATGTATCTGACAGCAATGTGTATATGTATGTATGTATCTGACAGCAATGTGTATATGTATGTATCTGACAGCAATGTGTATATGTATGTATGTATCTGACAGCAATGTGTATATGTATGTATCTATCTGACAGCAATGTGGATATGTATGTATCTGACAGCAATGTGTATATGTATCTGACAGCAATGTGTATATGTATGTATCTGACAGCAATGTGTCTATGTATGTATGTATCTGACAGCAATGTGTCTATGTATGTATGTATCTGACAGCAATGTGTCTATTTATGTATGTATCTGACAGCAATGTGTATATGTATGTATCTGACAGCAATGTGTATATGTATCTGACAGCAATGTGTATATGTATCTGACAGCAATGTGTATATGTATGTATCTGACAGCAATGTGTATATGTATCTGACAGCAATGTGTATATGTATCTGATAGCAATGTGTATATGTATGTATGTATCTGACAGCAATGTGTATATGTATCTGACAGCAATGTGTATATGTATGTATCTAACAGCAATGTGTATATGTATGTATCTGACAGCAATGTGTATATGTATGTATCTGACAGCAATGTGTATATGTATCTGACAGCAATGTGTATATGTATGTATGTATCTGACAGCAATGTGTATATGTATCTGACAGCAATGTGTATATGTATGTATCTGACAGAAATGTGTATATGTATGTATGTATCTGACAGCAATGTGGATATGTATGTATATGACAGCAATGTGTATATGTATGTATGTATCTGACAGCAATGTGTATATTTATCTGACAGCAATGTGTATATGTATGCATCTGACAGCAATGTGTATATGTATGTATCTGACAGCAATGTGTCTATGTATGTATGTATCTGACAGCAATGTGTCTATGTATCTGACAGCAATGTGTATATGTATGTATCTGACAGCAATGTGTATATGTATCTATCTGACAGCAATGTGTATATGTATGTATGTATCTGACAGCAATGTGTATATGTATGTATGTATCTGACAGCAATGTGTATATGTATGTATGTATCTGACAGCAATGTGTATATGTATCTGACAGCAATGTGTATATGTATCTATCTGACAGCAATGTGTATATGTATCTATCTGACAGCAATGTGGATATGTATGTATCTATCTGACAGCTATGTGGATATGTATGTATCTGACAGCAATGTGGATATGTATGTATGTATATGACAGCAAAGTGGATATGTATGTATCTGACAGCAATGTGGATATGTATCTATCTGACAGCAATGTGTATGTATGTATCTGACAGCAATGTGTATGTATCTATCTGACAGCAACGTGTATATGTATCTATCTGACAGCAATGTGTATGTATGTATCTGACAGCAATGTGGATATGTATGTATGTATCTGACAGCAATGTGGATATGTATGTATATATCTGACAGCAATGTGGATATGTTTGTATGTGACAGCAATGTGTATATGTATCTGACAGCAATGTGTATATGTATCTATCTGACAGCAATGTGTATATGTATGTATCTGACAGCAATGTGGATATGTATGTATGTATCTATCTGACAGCAATGTGGATATGTATGTATCTGACAGCAATGTGGATATGTATGTATCTGACAGCAATGTGGATATGTATCTATCTGACAGCAATTTGGATATGTATGTATGTATCTGACAGCAATGTGGATGTGTATGTATCTGACAGCAATGTGTATATGTATCTGACAGCAATGTGTATATGTATCTGACAGCAATGTGTATATGTATGTATGTATCTGACAGCAATGTGTATGTATCTATCTGACAGCAATGTGGATATGTATATATCTGACAGCAATGTGTATATGTATGTATCTGACAGCAATGTGTATATGTATCTGACAGCAATGTGTATATGTATGTATGTATCTGACAGCAATGTGTATATGTATCTGACAGCAATGTGTATATGTATGTATGTATCTGACAGCAATGTGTATATGTATGTATGTATCTGACAGCAATGTGTATATGTATCTGACAGCAATGTGTATGTATGTATCTGACAGCAATGTGTATGTATCTATCTGACAGCAATGTGTATGTATGTATCTGACAGCAATGTGTATGTATCTATCTGACAGCAATGTATATGTATCTATCTGACAGCAATGTGGATATGTATGTATCTGACAGCAATGTGGATATGTATCTGACGGCAATGTGGATATGTATGTATCTGACAGCAATGTGGATATGTGTCTGTTTGACAGCAATGTGGATATGTATGTATCTATCTGACAGCAATGTGGATATGTATGTATGTATCTGACAGTAATGTGGATATGTATCTATCTATCTGACTGCAATGTGGATATGTATGTATCTGACAGCAATGTGGATATGTATGTATGTATCTGACAGTAATGTGTATATGTATGTATCTGACAGCAATGTGGATATGGATGTATGTATCTGACAGCAATGTGTATATGTATGTCTCTGACAGCAATGTGGATATGTATGTATGTATCTGACAGCAATGTGTGTATGTATCTGAGAGCAATGTGGATATGTATCTATCTGACAGCAATGTGTCTATGTATGTATCTGACAGCAATGTGTATATGTATGTATCTGACAGCAATGTGTATATGTATCTGACAGCAATGTGTATATGTATGTATGTATCTGACAGCAATGTGTATGTATGTATCTGACAGCAATGTGTATATGTATCTGACAGCAATGTGTATATGTATGTATCTGACAGCAATGTGTATATGTATCTGACAGCAATGTGGATATGTATCTGACAGCAATGTGTATATGTATGTATCTGACAGCAATGTGTATATGTATGTATGTATCTGACAGCAATGTGTATATGTATGTATCTGACAGCAATGTGTATATGTATGTATGTATCTGACAGCAATGTGTATATGTATGTATCTATCTGACAGCAATGTGGATATGTATGTATCTGACAGCAATGTGTATATGTATGTATCTGACAGCAATGTGTATGTATGTATCTGACAGCAATGTGTATATGTATGTATGTATCTGACAGCAATGTGTATATGTATGTATCTGACAGCAATGTGTATATGTATGTATCTGACAGCAATGTGTATATGTATGTATCTGACAGCAATGTGTCTATGTATGTATCTGACAGCAATGTGTCTATGTATGTATCTGACAGCAATGTGTATATGTATGTATCTGACAGCAATGTGTATATGTATCTGACAGCAATGTGTATATGTATGTATCTGACAGCAATGTGTATATGTATGTATCTGACAGCAATGTGTATATGTATCTGACAGCAATGTGTATATGTATGTATCTGACAGCAATGTGTATATGTATCTGACAGCAATGTGGATATGTATCTGACAGCAATGTGTATATGTATGTATCTGACAGCAATGTGTATATGTATGTATCTGACAGCAATGTGTATATGTATGTATCTGACAGCAATGTGGATATGTATGTATGTATCTATCTGACAGCAATGTGTATATGTATGTATCTGACAGCAATGTGTCTATGTATGTATGTATCTGACAGCAATGTGTCTATGTATCTGACAGCAATGTGTATATGTATGTATCTGACAGCAATGTGTATATGTATCTATCTGACAGCAATGTGTATATGTATGTATGTATCTGACAGCAATGTGTATATGTATGTATGTATCTGACAGCAATGTGTATATGTATGTATGTATCTGACAGCAATGTGTATATGTATCTGACAGCAATGTGTATATGTATCTATCTGACAGCAATGTGTATATGTATCTATCTGACAGCAATGTGGATATGTATGTATCTATCTGACAGCTATGTGGATATGTATGTATCTGACAGCAATGTGGATATGTATGTATGTATATGACAGCAAAGTGGATATGTATGTATCTGACAGCAATGTGGATATGTATCTATCTGACAGCAATGTGTATGTATGTATCTGACAGCAATGTGTATGTATCTATCTGACAGCAACGTGTATATGTATCTATCTGACAGCAATGTGTATGTATGTATCTGACAGCAATGTGGATATGTATGTATGTATCTGACAGCAATGTGGATATGTATGTATATATCTGACAGCAATGTGGATATGTTTGTATGTGACAGCAATGTGTATATGTATCTGACAGCAATGTGTATATGTATCTATCTGACAGCAATGTGTATATGTATGTATCTGACAGCAATGTGGATATGTATGTATGTATCTATCTGACAGCAATGTGGATATGTATGTATCTGACAGCAATGTGGATATGTATGTATCTGACAGCAATGTGGATATGTATCTATCTGACAGCAATTTGGATATGTATGTATGTATCTGACAGCAATGTGGATGTGTATGTATCTGACAGCAATGTGTATATGTATCTGACAGCAATGTGTATATGTATCTGACAGCAATGTGTATATGTATGTATGTATCTGACAGCAATGTGTATGTATCTATCTGACAGCAATGTGGATATGTATATATCTGACAGCAATGTGTATATGTATGTATCTGACAGCAATGTGTATATGTATCTGACAGCAATGTGTATATGTATGTATGTATCTGACAGCAATGTGTATATGTATCTGACAGCAATGTGTATATGTATGTATGTATCTGACAGCAATGTGTATATGTATGTATGTATCTGACAGCAATGTGTATATGTATCTGACAGCAATGTGTATGTATGTATCTGACAGCAATGTGTATGTATCTATCTGACAGCAATGTGTATGTATGTATCTGACAGCAATGTGTATGTATCTATCTGACAGCAATGTATATGTATGTATCTGACAGCAATGTGGATATGTATGTATCTGACAGCAATGTGGATATGTATCTGACGGCAATGTGGATATGTATGTATCTGACAGCAATGTGGATATGTGTCTGTTTGACAGCAATGTGGATATGTATGTATCTATCTGACAGCAATGTGGATATGTATGTATGTATCTGACAGTAATGTGGATATGTATCTATCTATCTGACTGCAATGTGGATATGTATGTATCTGACAGCAATGTGGATATGTATGTATGTATCTGACAGTAATGTGTATATGTATGTATCTGACAGCAATGTGGATATGGATGTATGTATCTGACAGCAATGTGTATATGTATGTCTCTGACAGCAATGTGGATATGTATGTATGTATCTGACAGCAATGTGTGTATGTATCTGAGAGCAATGTGGATATGTATCTATCTGACAGCAATGTGTCTATGTATGTATCTGACAGCAATGTGTATATGTATGTATCTGACAGCAATGTGTATATGTATCTGACAGCAATGTGTATATGTATGTATGTATCTGACAGCAATGTGTATGTATGTATCTGACAGCAATGTGTATATGTATCTGACAGCAATGTGTATATGTATGTATCTGACAGCAATGTGTATATGTATCTGACAGCAATGTGGATATGTATCTGACAGCAATGTGTATATGTATGTATCTGACAGCAATGTGTATATGTATGTATGTATCTGACAGCAATGTGTATATGTATGTATCTGACAGCAATGTGTATATGTATGTATGTATCTGACAGCAATGTGTATATGTATGTATCTATCTGACAGCAATGTGGATATGTATGTATCTGACAGCAATGTGTATATGTATGTATCTGACAGCAATGTGTATGTATGTATCTGACAGCAATGTGTATATGTATGTATGTATCTGACAGCAATGTGTATATGTATGTATCTGACAGCAATGTGTATATGTATGTATCTGACAGCAATGTGTATATGTATGTATCTGACAGCAATGTGTCTATGTATGTATCTGACAGCAATGTGTCTATGTATGTATCTGACAGCAATGTGTATATGTATGTATCTGACAGCAATGTGTATATGTATCTGACAGCAATGTGTATATGTATGTATCTGACAGCAATGTGTATATGTATGTATCTGACAGCAATGTGTATATGTATCTGACAGCAATGTGTATATGTATGTATCTGACAGCAATGTGTATATGTATCTGACAGCAATGTGGATATGTATCTGACAGCAATGTGTATATGTATGTATCTGACAGCAATGTGTATATGTATGTATCTGACAGCAATGTGTATATGTATGTATGTATCTGACAGCAATGTGTATATGTATGTATCTGACAGCAATGTGTATATGTATGTATGTATCTGACAGCAATGTGTATATGTATGTATCTATCTGACAGCAATGTGGATATGTATGTATCTGACAGCAATGTGGATATGTATGTATCTGACAGCAATGTGTATGTATGTATCTGACAGCAATGTGTATATGTATGTATGTATCTGACAGCAATGTGTATGTATGTATCTGACAGCAATGTGTATATGTATGTATCTGACAGCAATGTGTATATGTATCTGACAGCAATGTGTATATGTATGTATCTGACAGCAATGTGTATATGTATCTGACAGCAATGTGTATATGTATCTATCTGACAGCAATGTGTCTATGTATGTATGTATCTGACAGCAATGTGTCTATGTATGTATGTATCTGACAGCAATGTGTATATGTATGTATCTGACAGCAATGTGTATATGTATCTGACAGCAATGTGTATATGTATCTGACAGCAATGTGTATATGTATGTATCTGACAGCAATGTGTATATGTATCTGACAGCAATGTGTATATGTATCTGACAGCAATGTGTATATGTATCTGACAGCAATGTGTATATGTATGTATGTATCTGACAGCAGTGTGTATGTATGTATCTGACAGCAATGTGTATATGTATGTATCTGACAGCAATGTGTATATGTATGTATCTGACAGCAATGTGTATATGTATCTGACAGCAATGTGTATATGTATGTATCTGACAGCAATGTGGATATGTATGTATCTATCTGACAGCAATGTGTATATGTATGTATCTGACAGCAATGTGGATATGTATGTATCTATCTGACAGCAATGTGGATATGTATGTATCTGACAGCAATGTGTATATGTATCTATCTGACAGCAATGTGTATATGTACGTATCTGACAGCAATGTGTATATATATGTATCTGACAGCAATGTGGATATGTTTGTATCTGACAGCAATGTGGATATGTATGTATCTATCTGACAGCAATGTGGATATGTATATATCTGACAGCAATCTGGATATGTATGTATCTGACAGCAATGTGGATATGTATGTATCTGAAAGCAATGTGGATATGTATGTATGTATCTGACAGCAATGTGGATATGTATGTATCTGACAGCAATGTGGATATGTATGTATCTGACAGCAATGTGTATATGTATCTATCTGACAGCAATGTGTATATGTATCTGACAGCAATGTGGATATGTATGTATCTGACAGTAATGTGGATATGTATGTATCTGACAGCAATGTGGATATGTATGTATGTATCTGACAGCAATGTGGATATGTATGTATCTGACAGTAATGTGGATATGTATGTATCTGACAGCAATGTGGATATGTTTGTATCTGACAGCAATGTGGATATGTTTGTATCTGACAGCAATGTGGATATGTATGTATGTATCTGACAGCAATGTGGATATGTATGTATCTGACAGCAATGTGCATATGTATGTATCTGACAGCAATGTGGATATGTATGTATCTGACAGCAATGTGTATATGTATCTGACAGCAATGTGGATATGTATGTATCTGACAGCAATGTGGATATGTATGTATCTGACAGCAATGTGGATATGTATCTATCTGACAGTAATGTGGATATGTATGTATCTGACAGCAATGTGGATATGTATGTATCTGACAGCAATGTGTATATGTATCTATCTGACAGCAATGTGTATATGTATCTGACAGCAATGTGTATATGTATCTATCTGACAGCAATGTGTATATGTATGTATCTGACAGCAATGTGTATATGTATCTGACAGCAATGTGGATATGTATGTATCTGACAGCAATGTGGATATGTATGTATCTGACAGCAATGTGTATATGTATCTATCTGACAGCAATGTGGATATGTATCTATCTGACAGCAATGTGTATATGTATCTGACAGCAATGTGTATATGTATCTATCTGACAGCAATGTGGATATGTATGTATGTATCTGACAGCAATGTGGATATGTATGTATCTGACAGCAATGTGGATATGTATCTATCTGACAGCAATGTGGATATGTATGTATCTGACAGCAATGTGGATATGTATGTATCTGACAGCAATGTGGATATGTATGTATCTGACAGCAATGTGGATATGTATGTATGTATCTGACAGCAATGTGGATATGTATGTATCTGACAGCAATGTGGATATGTATGTATCTGACAGCAATGTGTATATGTATGTATCTGACAGCAATGTGGATATGTATCTATCTGACAGCAATGTGGATATGTATGTATCTGACAGCAATGTGGATATGTATCTATCTGACAGCAATGTGGATATGTATGTATCTGACAGCAATGTGTATATGTATGTATGTATCTGACAGCAATGTGGATATGTATGTATCTGACAGCAATGTGGATATGTATGTATCTGACAGCAATGTGGATATGTATGTATCTGACAGCAATGTGGATATGTATGTATCTGACAGCAATGTGGATATGTATCTGACAGCAATGTGTATATGTATCTGACAGCAATGTGTATATGTATGTATATATCTGACAGCAATGTGGATATGTTTGTATCTGACAGCAATGTGGATATGTATGTATCTGACAGCAATGTGTATGTATGTATCTGACAGCAATGTGGATATGTATGTATGTATCTGACAGCAATGTGGATATGTATGTATGTATCTGAAAGCAATGTGGATATGTATGTATGTATCTGAAAGCAATGTGGATATGTATGTATGTATCTGAAAGCAATGTGGATATGTATGTATGTATGTATCTGACAGCAATGTGGATATGTATGTATGTATCTGAAAGCAATGTGGATATGTATGTATGTATCTGAAAGCAATGTGGATATGTATGTATGTATCTGACAGCAATGTGGATATGTATGTATCTGACAGCAATGTGGATATGTATGTATCTGACAGCAATGTGGATATGTATCTATCTGACAGCAATGTGGATATGTTTGTATGTATCTGACAGCAATGTGGATATGTATCTGACAGCAATGTGGATATGTATGTATCTGACAGCAATGTGGATATGTATGTATGTATCTGACAGCAATGTGTATATGTATGTATGTATCTGACAGCAATGTGTATATGTATGTATGTATCTGACAGCAATGTGGATATGTATGTATCTGACAGCAATGTGGATATGTATCTATATGACAGCAATGTGGATATGTATGTATGTATGTATGTATCTGAAAGCAATGTGGATATGTATCTGACAGCAATGTGGATATGTATCTATATGACAGCAATGTGGATATGTATGTATGTATGTATGTATCTGACAGCAATGTGGATATGTATGTATCTGACAGCAATGTGGATATGTATGTATCTGACAGCAATGTGGATATGTATGTATCTGACAGCAATGTGGATATGTATCTGACAGCAATGTGTATATGTATCTGACAGCAATGTGTATATGTATGTATATATCTGACAGCAATGTGGATATGTTTGTATCTGACAGCAATGTGGATATGTATGTATCTGACAGCAATGTGTATGTATGTATCTGACAGCAATGTGGATATGTATGTATGTATCTGACAGCAATGTGGATATGTATGTATGTATCTGAAAGCAATGTGGATATGTATGTATGTATCTGAAAGCAATGTGGATATGTATGTATGTATCTGAAAGCAATGTGGATATGTATGTATGTATGTATCTGACAGCAATGTGGATATGTATGTATGTATCTGAAAGCAATGTGGATATGTATGTATGTATCTGAAAGCAATGTGGATATGTATGTATGTATCTGACAGCAATGTGGATATGTATGTATCTGACAGCAATGTGGATATGTATGTATCTGACAGCAATGTGGATATGTATCTATCTGACAGCAATGTGGATATGTTTGTATGTATCTGACAGCAATGTGGATATGTATCTGACAGCAATGTGGATATGTATGTATCTGACAGCAATGTGGATATGTATGTATGTATCTGACAGCAATGTGTATATGTATGTATGTATCTGACAGCAATGTGTATATGTATGTATGTATCTGACAGCAATGTGGATATGTATGTATCTGACAGCAATGTGGATATGTATCTATATGACAGCAATGTGGATATGTATGTATGTATGTATGTATCTGAAAGCAATGTGGATATGTATCTGACAGCAATGTGTATATGTATCTATCTGACAGCAATGTGTATATGTATGTATGTATCTGACAGCAATGTGGATATGTATGTATGTATCTGACAGCAATGTGGATATGTTTGTATGTACCTGACAGCAATGTGGATATGTATGTATGTATCTGACAGCAATGTGGATATGTATGTATGTATCTGACAGCAATGTGGATATGTATGTATCTGACAGCAATGTGGATATGTATGTATGTATCTGACAGCAATGTGTATATGTATCTGACAGCAATGTGTATATGTATCTATCTGACAGCAATGTGGATATGTATCTGACAGCAATGTGTATATGTATCTATCTGACAGCAATGTGGATATGTATGTATCTGACAGCAATGTGTATATGTATCTGACAGCAATGTGGATATGTATGTATGTATCTGACAGCAATGTGGATATGTATGTATCTGACAGCAATGTGGATATGTATGTATCTGACAGTAATGTGGATATGTATGTATCTGACAGCAATGTGGATATGTATCTATCTGACAGCAATGTGTATATGTATCTGACAGCAATGTGTATATGTATCTATCTGACAGCAATGTGTATATGTATCTGACAGCAATGTGTATATGTATCTATCTGACAGCAATGTGGATATGTATCTATCTGACAGCAATGTGTATATGTATGTATCTGACAGCAATGTGGATATGTATGTATGTATCTGACAGCAATGTGGATATGTATGTATCTGACAGCAATGTGGATATGTATGTATCTGACAGCAATGTGGATATGTATGTATGTATCTGACAGCAATGTGGATATGTATGTATGTATCTGACAGCAATGTGGATATGTATGTATCTGACAGCAATGTGGATATGTATGTATCTGACAGCAATGTGGATATGGATGTATGTATCTGACAGCAATGTGGATATGTATGTATCTGACAGCAATGTGGATATGTATGTATCTGACAGTAATGTGGATATGTATGTATCTGACAGCAATGTGGATATGTATCTATCTGACAGCAATGTGTATATGTATCTGACAGCAATGTGTATATGTATCTATCTGACAGCAATGTGTATATGTATCTGACAGCAATGTGTATATGTATCTATCTGACAGCAATGTGGATATGTATCTATCTGACAGCAATGTGTATATGTATGTATCTGACAGCAATGTGGATATGTATGTATGTATCTGACAGCAATGTGGATATGTATGTATCTGACAGCAATGTGGATATGTATGTATCTGACAGCAATGTGGATATGTATGTATGTATCTGACAGCAATGTGGATATGTATGTATGTATCTGACAGCAATGTGGATATGTATGTATCTGACAGCAATGTGGATATGTATGTATCTGACAGCAATGTGGATATGGATGTATGTATCTGACAGCAATGTGTATATGTATGTATCTATCTGACAGCAATGTGGATATGTATGTATCTGACAGTAATGTGGATATGTATCTATCTATCTGACAGCAATGTGGATATGTATGTATGTATCTGACAGCAATGTGTATATGTATCTGACAGCAATGTGTATATGTATCTGACAGCAATGTGTATATGTATCTATCTGACAGCAATGTGTATATGTATGTATCTGACAGCAATGTGGATATGTATGTATGTATCTGACAGCAATGTGGATATGTATCTATCTGACAGCAATGTGTATATGTATGTATCTGACAGCAATGTGGATATGTATCTATCTGACAGCAATGTGGATATGTATGTATCTGACAGCAATGTGGATATGTATGTATCTATCTGACAGCAATGTGGATATGTATGTATCTGACAGTAATGTGGATATGTATGTATGTATGTATGTATGTATCTAACAGCAATGTGGATATGTATGTATCTGACAGCAATGTGGATATGTATGTATGTATCTGTCAGCAATGTGGATATGTATGTATGTATCTGACAGCAACGTGGATATGTATTTATCTATCTGACAGCAACGTGGATATGTATGTATCTATCTGACAGCAACATGGATATGTATGTATGTATGTATCTGACAGCAACGTGGATATGTATGTATCTGACAGCAAGCAAATCTATATATGTACAGTCTCTCTCTGGGGGGTTTCTACATCTATCTATAATCTTTCACACTCTGTGTTTTTCTATATCTATCGATCTAGTGTCTCTGGGGAGTTTCCACATCTATTTCACTCTCTGGGGCATTTCTACATCTATCTAACTATCTACAGTCTCTCTCTGGGTAGTTTCTACAACTATCTATCTACAGTCTCTTTCTTTACGGGGGGTTTCTACTTCAGGGTCCATAGGGGGTCTACAGGGTTGACCTTGGGGTATAGGTGGATCTGGATCCACGGGCACCACACAGTTAAAGCTTTAGCTTATTAGGATGAACTGGATCCATCCTCCTCTATACCCCGCCCCCAATACACCGGCACCTCAGTTTGAGTTGGTGCCTGGCCGGAGTCGGGTCACCGTTTGCACTGGGGGGCTGCTTAACAGCCCCTAAGCTTATATTCATTTATTTATTTTTTTTAGTTCTTTTTATTTTTACTTTACACTGGCAGTGTCGGACTGTCCAGTGGATGTCCACCCTGCCGCTCCTACACCCCAGAGTCTGTACTAGCCGGGCTCTGGGGAATCCCTGGACTGTGGCCGTATCGACGAGGATCAGGTAAGATGCAAGGGTCGACGCTGCCGGTGACCCGCGAGTACAGTCTGCAGTCCTCAGCCTCCGGTCTCTGGGGACAGAGCGGAGGCACTGGCGATGACGGCGGGCTCCCCCTCTTAAGAGACATGGCCCGCACTTCCACTAGACCACCAGGGAAATATGGCAGTAAGCGGGAGCCGGCATCCCAGGGATTAATGTCCAGCCAGGGAAGGCAGCATTCCCTGGTTAGCGGCTCATCCCCTCAGCTCAGCGCGCCTTTCCGCTTGGGTCTGGCGACGCTGTGCTGCTCTCCTCCTACGGCCACACCTCCAGTGAGTTCTCCTGCGGCCATCTTCCCTGGCACATCGCAGATCTCTCGGGCAGTGAGTAGGCCAGTCCCCCTGTGTACCTCTCACCTGTTAGGACAGCGTTCACCGCACTATAGCGCTCCCAGACACTGAATCTGGGCAGGTTGAATGTAGCGGTAAAGGTGCAGTGAGTATAACTTTCTGCATTGTATATGACTTTTGCTAGTGCTGACTGTCTGTGCTTTATTTCTACTTACTGTCAGTCTATACCTATCCCTTTCCTTCTCCTACAGCCCTGGCAGGGGTGTGTGAGAAGGCTTTTCTTGGATATCACTTCTATAAATTCATGTATTTGTGAGGTTGGTCACATACAGTTGTGGCTACACGGTGCCATATCTGCGGGCTTGTGTGCTGCATGCTTGTGGGTACACCAAGAGTAACACTAAGCTTTCCTGTCGTGTTGATATATATCTGTATATATATTTTATCATGTCTGATGAGGAAGTTGAGCGCTCTGCGGCTCCCACTCTGTTCTCCTGCAGACGATGCACTGCAGGGGTAAATATGGAGGATTTATCACAGGATGGGCTGTGTGTGAGGTGCCGTCAGGTACCTGGTCCCTCTAACCACCCAAATTCGGGACAGGATCCTCATTGGGCGGTGTTTTCTCAGGTGCTGGCTTCTATCGCGGACTGTCTGGCGGTCCCCACTGCTTTCCCCCATAGGGAGTTACCCCAGACAGCCATCCCCCCTTCTCAGGGTGTACAGTCCCCCCCCCCCCCTCCCCGGGCTTAAGACTGTTAATCCATATACGGGTTACCTATGTATTTTCAGTCTTCTCCGTTGATGCAGCAGTCTGTCATTCCCTTGCAGGGTCTTGTAGAGAGGATGCAGATTCCAAGAAGGGCCTGGAGGCCTTACCTTTTAATGGGGAGATTTTGTTCGGCCCTGACCTGGACAAAATTGTTGATACCCTGGTAAAGTCTAAGTCAGCATTTCTGCCATCAGCAGCTGCGCCTTCTAAGGCTAGGACCTCCTGCCTTTCGGTCCTTTCGTACTCGGGGTAAGTCCAAGGGTCAGTCCTTCCCAAGGCAGTCGTCAACAAAGGCTGCCCCTAAACCAAAGAAGCAGGCCTGGAGCACTAGACGCCCTGCTTCCAAGCCAGAGGATAAGCCTTCAGCCTGATGGGATGGGCCTCTCTCTGGGAGATACTAGAGTGGGAGACCGACTTCTTCAATTCGCCCAGTGCTGGTGCAATACCACCACGGATGCTTGGGTACGAGAAGTGGTCTCTCAGGGGTATGCCCTTTCCTTTCATCACAGAACCCCCCAACAGTTCTTCTGCATGAGTCTTTCCCAGGACAAGACCAAGGTCTTGCAGATTCAGGGAGCCATAGAGTCCTTGCTGAAAGCAGGGGTCATTGTTCCCGTTCCAATTTCTCAATGCGGGACGGTTTACTACTCTTCTCTGTTTCTGGTTCCAAAACCCAATGGGTCTCATCGGCCTATCCTCAACCTGAAGTTGCTGAACAAGTTCCTCAGAGTGCCCAAATTCAGGATGTAAACTTTGCGTTACATCATTCTGGCTGTGGAACCGGGGGATTATATGGTCTCCTTGGACATCCAGGACGCCTAGCTCTTGTTCTTATAGCAGCGGTATCTGAGGTTTTCTATACGCCAGCTTCACTTCCAATGTCAGACTCTGCCCTTTGGCTTTTCCACGGCTCCAAGAGTGTTCACCAAAATTATGTCTGTCATGGCTGCCAATCTGCGCAGCCAGGGTATACGGCTTCTGCCGTATCTGGACGACCTCCTATTGCTGGCAGGCTCTCCGGAGGTACTTCTACAACATCTGCACCTGACGATCGCTTGTCTGCAAGTGCACGGGTGGCTGATAAACTGGAAAAAGTCCTCCCTGATTCCGTCACAAAGGATGGTTCATTTGGGAGCCCTTCTGGACTCTCGTCAGCAATGGATCTTTCTGACTCCAGGAAAGATTTCCTCCCTACAACTACGAGTGAGCAGTTGTCTGAAGAGTTCCCAGGTGTTGGTTCACTCGGCAATGAGGGTTCTGGGGTCCATGGTGTCGGCATTCGACATGGTGGAGTATGCCCAGTTTCATTCCAGGCCCCTGTAGGGGCTGATTCTATCCAAATGAAACGGGTTACCACACCGGATCAGGACTCAGATGCTGGTGTTGTCTCCGGAGGTGCGCCTGTCACTTGGTTGGTGGCTTCAGACATCACATCTCAACAAGGGTTGCCCCTTTTGGATTCCGGACTGGGTTATGCTCACGACAGATGCCAGTCTCCGGGGTTGGGGTGCAGTGATGGGTCCACTTTCGCTTCAGGGCTGTTGGACGGCGGAAGAAGCAGTTCTTCCCATCAACATTCTGGGACCCATGTACAGGGCCTTCCAGATGTCCGGTCACTCTCTTCAAGGAAGAGCCGTGCAAGTTCAATCCGACAACGCCACCACGGTGGCGTACATCAACCGTCAAGGGGGGGACTCAGTCGAGCAATGATGTCGGAGGTGTCACGCATCCTGTCTTGGGCAGTGTGCCACCTTCCGGCCAACTCGGCAGTCTTCATTCCAGGAGTCCTCAATTGGGAGACAGACTTCCTCAGCCGTCACAACGTGCATCCCGGGGAATGGTTGCTTTGCCCAGAGGTATTTCAACTACTCCTGGACAGGTGAGGACTGCCGGAGGTAGACCTCATGGCCTACCATTACAAACGCAAGCTGCCCGTGTATGGGTCCAGGGCAAGAGACGCCGGTGCAGGCCTGGTCGATGCGCTGTCAGTGAAATGGCTGTTTCAGCTGGTGTATCTATTCCCTCTGATATCCCTGCTGCCTCGGGTCCTCCGGAATTCAAACAGGATGGCGGCATGCTTCTGCTGGTGGCTCTGGCTTGGCCCAGATGTCCTTGGTACTCCGATCTTCGGAGCCTTTCCATCGACACTCTGTTTCTTTTGCCTCAATGTCGGGACCTGTTGTCTGAGGGGCTCTGCCTTTACCCGGATCTGGGTCGTCTGTCTTTGACGGCGTGGCTCTTGAGACATCCGTCTTAAGGTCCCGGGGTTTTTCCAGCTCAGTCATCAGCACAATGCTACAGGCGCGGTAGCCTGCTTCCGCCAGGATTTACCACCGAGTATGGCATATTTATTTTCAATGGTGTTAGTCCAGAAACTACGATCCTCAGGCGTTTCGTGTTTCTAGGGTTTTGGCGTTCCTTCAGTCTGGTTTGGACCTAGGCTTACGCCTAGCTTCTTTGAAAGTTCATGTGTCTGCACTATCTGTGTGGTTCCTGCGTAAGATAGCTACTCTACCAGATGTACGCACCTTTTTCCAAGGTGTTCTCAGGATTCAGCCGCCCTTTGTTCCCCTAGTGGCTCCTTGGGATTTGGTGGTGCTTCAGGCCTTACAGGGTCCTCCATTTGAACCTCTTGAGTGTGTGGACCTCAAGTGGTTGACGGTTAAGACTGTTTTTCTCCTGGCGATTGCTTTGGCCAGAAGGGTGTCAGAATTGGGGGCGCTTTCCTGTCATCCTCCTTTTCTGATTTTTCACCAGTTCCACATTAATCAGGAAATTGTTGTGCCAGCATTTCAGTCACTTGATCTCTCGGCTGGTGAGGCTTCCTTAGATGTGGTCCGTGCTCTCAAAGTTTATGTGGACCGGACTAGTTCCATTCGGAAGTCGGATTCCTTGTTCATCCTATTTGGTTTTCACAAGAGGTTGGCCTGCCAGCAAACAAACTTTGGCCTGTTGGCTTCGTTTGGTTATTTCTGAGGCTTATGCACAGGAGGGTTTGCCTGTTCCAGCCTCTGTTAAGGCTCATTCTACTAGGTCTGTGGGTCCCTCATGGGCTGCTAGCCGTGGTGCCTCGGCTGTTCAGCTGTGTAAGGAGGCCACGTGGTCTTCCATCCAGACCTTTCTGAGGTTCTATGCTTTTGAAACCTTCGCCTCTCAGGATGCATCCTTCGGGCGCCGGATTCTCCTTTCAGCACAGGAGCGTCCCCGCCCTTTGTTGAACTGCTTTGGAACATCCCCAAGGTCAACCCTGTGGACCCCCTATGGACCCTGAAGTAGAAAACAAGAGATATGGTAAGAACTTACCTTTTGTTATCTCTGTTTCTACGAAGTACATAGGGTCCACAGGGCACCCTCCCTGACACACCTGGCTTCATATGGGCTATGTGGCTGGTCACCAGTTTTCCGTCTCCCTTTCTGTGAGTATGGTTCTTGTGTGTTCCATTCTTCCTTCTCTCTGTTTATCCTCCTCCGACCTTGGCTACTTACCAACTGAGGTGCCTGTGGCTCGGGGGCGGGGTATAGAGGAGGATGGACCCAGTGCACCCTGGGAGCTAAAGCTTTAACTGTGTGGTGCCCGTGATCCAGATCCAGCTATACCCCAAGGTCAACCCTGTGGAAACTATGGACTATCTACAGTCTCTCTCTGGGGGTTTCTACATCTGTCTATATACCTACAGTCTCTCCCTGGAGGGTTTCTACATCTATCTACAGTCTCTCTCTAAGGGGATTCTACATCTATCTACAGTCTCTCTCGGGGGGGTTTCTACATCTATCTATATATTTATCTACAGGATCTCACTCTCTGGGGGCTTTCTGCATCTATATATCTATCTACAGTATATCTCTTGGGTGTTTCTACATCTACCTACAGTCTCTCTCTAGTGGGTTTCTAAATCTATATATATATATATATATATATCTACAGTCTCTGTTTTTTTTTTATATCTATCTATCTACAGTCTCTCTGTGGGGTATCTACAGCTATATATTTGCAGTCTATATCTTGGGGTTTTTTACATCTATCTACAGTCTCTCACTCACTGGAAGGTTTCTATATCTATCTACAGTCTATCTCTAAAGGGGTTTCTACATCTATCTACAGTCTATTTCTTGGGGGTTTCTATATTTATCTACAGTCTTTCTGGGGGGTTTCTATATCTATCTACAGTCTCGCTCTGTGTGGTTTCTACATCTATCTGTCGTATCTGGGGGGTTTGTACATCTATCTATATACAGTCTCTCACTATCTGGGGGGTTTCTACATCTATCTACAGTCTCTCTCTCTGGGTTTATCTACATCTAACTATCTACAGTCTCTCACTGTCTGTGGTTTTTTTAAATCTATTTACAGTCACTCTCTGGGGGGGTTCTACATCTATCTATCTACAGTCTCTCACTCTCTGGGGAGTTTCTATATCTATCTACACTCTCTCTCTCTGAGGGTTTTCTCCAGATATCTATCTACAGTCTCACTCTCTGGGGGGTTTCTATATCTATCGTATCTGGGGGGTTCGTACATCTATCAGTCTACAGTTTTTCACTCTCTGGGGGTTTCTAAATCTATCTATCTACAGCCTTTCTCTGGGGGGTTTCTACATCTACCTATCTACAGTCTCTGTGGTTTCTACCTACATTCTCCCACTCTGAGGGATATCTACAGTCTCTGTATGTGGTTTCTACATTTATCTTTCTATAGTCTCTCACTCTCTGGGGGGTTCCCAGCTTGTTACGCCATGGAACGTTATGTGATGGCTGTACTCTGGCGTACCGTGGTATTCTGCAACAAAAGATCCGCTACGGCATGTAATACACCGCTTAACCGCTGGGTGGGGAGTGCTCCACTGATGTCATTTGTACTAAATACCATACTGTTAAATTGGATGGATATCACATTCACGCAGTATATTTGCATATTGCATGTTCACACAACCCATCTTTTTAATATCACATAAGCAAATCAGTACACATACATAGCTGTACAGTAGTGTAATTGCCGTGTTCTTATGACCGTTACTACTGTATACATTAATGAGATGCACGCATACCTTTCAATGAGTCGGGAAGAATTATTCTCTAATGGTGGGGTACTGTGTATATATGTACTAGTATAATATTTTAAAAGGAAGACACATTTTGTTATTATTAAAAACAGCAGCGGGTGGGCGGAGTGCACACGGATGAGCCTGCTATTGACATCGTACATATTGCCTGCTGCAATTCACAGACGTCACATCACATACATGATGACAGGTGCGGTTCTTGATACGGCTAGCGTGTGTGGGCTAGTGGTTTGGTGAGCACCTTGCAACAGTGCTTGTCCTGGGTTCGAGTCCTGGAAAAGAGCATGTTTTTTTTTTTTTTTTTACATCTTCACTACAGGATTTAAAAATAAATCACTTGGTGGTGTGTGAGTTCTGTCATTTAAACAGGTATCTGTGTTGACCAAAAAGACGCACTCTCAGCTTTGTATAAAGACCGAGCAGTTGAAGTTCAGTATTTTTTTCAAAGCCAACTGAACTCAATACATTATCCAAAACTTCATACCACCTGGCATTTCTATGCTACTTTACGCCACTGTAGTGCTGATGCACTCTGTGCTCAAGAAAGTGGTGAACGGCGCTCCATTCAGTACCCACGTAGCACCCCGCTAGTCGCGTTATGGCGGTGAGAGTCTCGTGGTACTGCGCCTGCCCAGTGGAGCCGGTCAGGAGTGACACAGTGCATCAGCACTAGGCTGATGCACTGTGTGCTGTACACAACAGGTGCAGACTTTGACACGGCTTTTGTGTATGGGCTAGTGGTATGGGTGACCGCATTGCAAGCGTGGGCATCACGGGTTTGAGACCTGGTAAGGGACTTTTTTTTTTTTTTTTTTTTTACAAATCTTCGCTACAGGACTTGGTGGGGTATGAGTTCTGTCATTTATACAGGTATCTGTGTTGACCAAAAATACACACTCGCAGCATTGCATAAAGACAGAGCAATTAAAGTTCAGTATTTTTATCAGCCTGCTAAACTCAATATATTGTCCACAACTTCATACCACCTGGCATTTCTATGCTACTTGATGCCACTGTACTGCTGAAGCACTCTGTGCTCAAGAAAGGGGTGTACAGCGCTCCATAGTCCCCTGCTAGTCGCGCTATAGAGAATGGAGTCTCATAGTACTGTGCATGTCCAGTAGAGCCGGTCGGGAGTCAAACAGTGCATCCCTGACTTAGATGTTAGACTAGTGGTCTCCAACCTTAATTTGGGTGGGAGCTACTTGAGAAAAATAAGACGTCTTGAAGAGCCATAATTTATTTATAAATATAAATATCATTGTACTAATAAATGCATTGTTTTTCTATGAAAAATTTAGTCCAAAAGTGAGTCCCCAGTCCCCGTATAATTGCGATCAGTGGCAAGCCACCATGCTTACGGCCACGAGCTACTGGTAGCCTGCAAGCGATGGGTTGGCAAGCCACCATGCTTGTGGCCGCGAGCTACTGGTAGCTCGTGAGCGACAGGTTGGCGACCGCTGTACTAGACTTTAGAAACTAGTAGTGGACTCTGTTTAAAAGAGGGGTATCTGGATTACAAACTGACTGTGCATGCTAAGCCGCACACTTGTGTCGTGATTAGATACTGTAGTGAATGCATGTCTTAGATTAGAAACTAGTAGCGGGGTCTGAGTGAAAGAGGGTTCCCTGGATTACGAACTGATTGTGCGTTTTAAGACGCACACTTGCGGCACTGTCGGCACATCGGCGGCGCTGTGGTGCTTGGGATCTCCGGCGCATGCCCAGTGGAGCCGCTCCATATGCCATGTAGCGCCCTGCTAGTCGTGCTATGTTGTGGCTTATGGAGTCTCATAGTACTGCGCATGCCCAGTTGAGCCGGTTGGGAGTCACACACACAGTGCATCAGTTCCCTTCCCACAAAGCAAGCAAGAGCCTTTCATTACTATAATAAGGATGCTTTGTTAGCCATTTAAGCAGTCAGCTCAAGGTCTGCCCTTGTGTCCTGAAAAGGCGAGGAATGGTGACCATTGCCAAGGACACCATCTGCTAGGACAACTGATGTGCCGCTAGGAATGTGATGGTTGCTGTGGCACTGCAGAATACGTGATGGCATGTTTTAGCAATTTGTAGTGTTGTCTTAATAGTGGTGCATAAAACCATCACTGAACTAGAAGTCAACCCAGAAAGAAGGTGCACAATTGCGGCACTGTCCCAGACTTAGATACTGTAGAGAATGCATGTCTTAGAAACTAGTAGTGGGGTCTGAGTCACAGAGGGGTCCCTGGATTACAAACTGACTGCGTTGTAAGACGCACACTTGCGGAACCATTTTGCAGAGTGGGCATGCCAGGTTTGAGACCTGGAATGGGATTTTTTTTTTTTTTAAAGTTACAATTATTGTCTTGCTGTGGAACTACAGGTCCCAGCAAGCTTCCCCCGAATGCTGATAATTGGAAAACTACAAATACCAGCATGCAGGGCATTACGGGTCCGCTGGTACCTGTAGTTCCACAGCAAAATAAATATTAAAATAAACACAAGACACACACACCATAGAAAGTTTAGTAAAACATGCATGCACACAGAGAATGGGTATGAAGTATCCCGACGCCAGCAGCCAGAAGGGAGAAGGTAAGTACTGTACCCTATTCCTGCCCCTCTGCCCCCCTAACCCTCCCTTATTGGTGCCTAACCCCAACATCCCTTTCTATTGGCTAACCCTAACCTTCCGGAGGTGCCTAACCTACTGTAACTCTCCTTACCACACCCTAAACATGACCCTCCCGGGGTGTGCATAACTCTAACCTACCCCCAGGGGCAGTGGGAGGTGATCAGTGTGTGTGACGGGGTAACACACTGCCCCAGCCCCGCCCACCTACTGATTCTGCAGTAAGTCGGCAGGAGCTAGAGCAGTGCAGCTATATCTAGGTAGCGCAGTGTAGAGGCTGGGCACGGGAAGAGCTGTGGGCGCCAGCTGGGACTTGGCCACGGCAACCACATACAGGCACTCAGCCCAGTCATCTGTCAGCCTGAGGCACCCAGCCGGCCAGAGGAGGAGGAGAGGCATGGGAGTTTATCTATTACTGCTCAGACACAGCAGTAAAAGAGAAACTACAAGTCCCATGAAGCATTGCAGCAGGATGAAGACAGTCAGACTCAGCAAACACATGGCTAATAAGCATGTTGTCATTACAGCAGTGGGGGATGTCTCCTATTTGAGATAATAAATCATCAGATGCAGGGCAGGCTTCCAAAAAGTCATTTAAAGTGCATGACACAAATAAGTGATGCTGGGATATATTTCCCACATGATTAGGTCCCAGGTTCAGAATTTATAGACTGATACAAGTATCTAGAGTAGCATGTCTGTACATAGACAGCCTTTTAGAAAAAAAAGCATGCTATAATTAACCTATACTGACCAAAAATGGGGTGATGGGCATAACATATATAGGGGTGAGGGGAGGGAGCAATGGGCACAAAATATGTAGGGGCGAGGGGAGGGGGTGATGGGCAGAGCCGTAACTAGGGTAGTGAGACCTGTGCCATGGCGCAGGGCAGGGGGCGCTGTTTGGGCCTGCCAACTTTTCTGTTTATTATCCTCACTTGTAGCTTCCTCTTTTGTCCCCAGCATCTCCTGATCTCCCCTATCTCTTCCCTGGCCCTTCCCCATGAGGCCATGGTCCTCTCTCAGGTGCACTATATTATGTCCCTATCTATCCCCAGCATTTCCTGGCCTCCCCTATCTCTTCCCTGGCCCTTCCCCATGAGGCCATGGTCCTCTCTCAGGTGCACTATATTATGTCACTATTTATCCCCAGCATCTCCTGGCCTCCCCTATCTCTTCCCTGGCCCTTCCCCATGAGGCCATGGCCCTCTCTCAGGTGCACTATATTATGTCCCTATTTAACCCCAGCATCTCCTGGCCTCCCCTATCTCTTCCCTGGCCCTTCCCCATGAGGCCATGACCCTCTCTCAGGTGCACTATATTATGTCACTATTTATCCCCAGCATCTCCTGGCCTCCCCTATCTCTTCCCTGGCCCTTCCCCATGAGGCCATGGGCCTTTTTCAGGTGCGCTATAGTATGTCCCTATTTGTCCCCAGCATCTCCTGGCCTCCCCTATCTCTTCCCTGGCCCTTCCCCATGAGGCCATGGCCCTCTCTCAGGTGCGCTATAGTATGTCCCTATTTATCCCCAGCATCTCCTGGCTTCCCCTATCTCTTCCCTGGCCCTTCCCCATGAGGCCATGGTCCTCTCTCAGGTGCACTATCTTATGTCACTATTTATCCCCAGCATCTCCTGGCCTCCCCTATATCTTCCCTGGCCCTTCCCCATGAGGCCATGGCCCTCTCTCAGGTGCACTATATTATGTCCCTATTTATCCCCAGCATCTCCTGGCCTCCCCTATCTCTTCCCTGGCCCTTCCCCATGAGGCCATGGGCCTTTTTCAGGTGCGCTATAGTATGTCCCTTTTTGTCCCCAGCATCTCCTGGCCTCCCCTATCTCTTCCCTGGCCCTTCCCCATGAGGCCATGGCCCTCTCTCAGGTGCGCTATAGTATGTCCCTATTTATCCCCAGCATCTCCTGGCCTCCCCTATCTCTTCCCTGGCCCTTCCCCATGAGGCCATGGCCCTCTCTCAGGTGCACTATATTATGTCCCTATTTATCCCCAGCATCTCCTGGCCTCCCCTATCTCTTCCCTGGCCCTTCCCCATGAGGCCATGGCCCTCTCTCAGGTGCGCTATATTATGTCCCTATTTATCCCCAGCATCTCCTGGCCTCCCCTATCTCTTCCCTGGCCCTTCCCCATGAGGCCATGGTCCTCTCTCAGGTGCACTATCGTATGTCACTATTTATCCCCAGCATCTCCTGGCCTCCCCTATCTCTTCCCTGGCCCTTCCCCATGAGGCCATGCCCTTCTCTCAGGTGCACTATATTATGTCCCTATTTATCCCCAGCATCTCCTGGCCTCCCCTATCTCTTCCCTGGCCCTTCCCCATGAGGCCATGGCCCTCTCTCAGGTGCACTATATTATGTCCCTATTTATCCCCAGCATCTCCTGGCCTCCCCTATTTCTTCCCTGACCCTTCCCCATGAGGCCATGGCCCTCTCTCAGGTGCGCTATATTATGTCCCTATTTATCCCCAGCACCTCCTGGCCTCCCCTATCTCTTCCCTGGCCCTTCCCCATGAGGCCATGGGCCTTTTTCAGGTGCGCTATAGTATGTCCCTATTTGTCCCCAGCATCTCCTGGCCTCCCCTATCTCTTCCCTTGCCCTTCCCCATGAGGCCATGGCCCTCTCTCAGGTACGCTATAGTATGTCCCTATTTATCCCCAGCATCTCCTGGCCTCCCCTATCTCTTCCCTGGCCCTTCCCCATGAGGCCATGGCCCTCTCTCAGGTGCACTATATTATGTCCCTATTTGTCCCCAGCATCTCCTGGCCTCCCCTATCTCTTCCCTGGCCCTTCCCCATGAGGCCATGGCCCTCTCTCAGGTGCACTATATTATGTCCCTATTTATCCCCAGCATCTCCTGGCCTCCCCTATCTCTTCCCTGGCCCTTCCCCATGAGGCCATGGCCCTCTCTCAGGTGCACTATATTATGTCCCTATTTGTCCCCAGCATCTCCTGGCCTCCCCTATCTCTTCCCTGGCCCTTCCCCATGAGGCCATGGCCCTCTCTCAGGTGCACTATATTATGTCCCTATTTGTCCCCAGCATCTCCTGGCCTCCCCTATCTCTTCCATGGCCCTTCCCCATGAGGCCATGGCCCTCTCTCAGGTGCACTATATTATGTCCCTATTTATCCCCAGCATCTCCTGGCCTCCCCTATTTCTTCCCTGGCTCTTCCCCATGAGGCCATGGCCCTCTCTCAGGTGCACTATATTATGTCCCTATTTATCCCCAGCATCTCCTGGCCTCTCCTATCTCTTCCCTGGCCCTTCCCCATGAGGCCATAGTCCTCTCTCAGGTGCACTATATTATGTCCCTATTTATCCCCAGCATCTCCTGGCCTCCCCTATCTCTTCCCTGGCCCTTCCCCATGAGACCATGGCCCTCTCTCAGGTGCACTATATTATGTCCCTATTTATCCCCAGCATCTCCTGGCCTCCCCTATCTCTTCCCTGGCCCTTCCCCATGAGGCCATTGGCCTTTTTCAGGTGCACTATCTTATGTCACTATTTAAATAATGGGGTGGGGGGCACCAATACTCTCTCTGGCACAGGGCACCAAAAAGTCTAGTTATGGCTCTGGTGATGGGCATACAATATGTAAAGGGTGAGGGGAGTGGGTGATGGGCATAACATATATATGGCGGTGAGGGAAGGGGTGATGAGCAGAAAATACATATTTGGCCATTTAGTCACTATACACTTGTGGCCAAAATTGCGGACACTTTTTGAATTTGAATGTTTTTCAACTTCGATTGCTTATAAAAACTGTTACACTTCATGCAGTGCAATGATTCATATATCAAATTAAAGGAAATTTAATGCTGAATTCAACACAATGAACACAGGTCAAATATTTGCAGTACAAGGGAAGTTATGCAGTGAAAACAACACTTAGGGTGAAAATCCCTGTGTACTTATGATGTTACTGTCCTATCAGTATTTCATTGGGTATCCTTTATTTTTCAAGACAGCAGCACAGCGATGTGGCATTGAGACAACCAGTGTTTGGACCTCTTCCTTCTTTATTATGTGGTGCCATGAGACAATTATAGCCTCAATTAATTGTCTTTTTTTGGATGGACGCCTCAGATGTACCAGTTTTTTCAAACTGAACCACAAATGTTCTATGGGGTTCAGGTCGGGGCTGTTTCCTGGCCATCCCAGCACCTGTATGTCATTCTCTGTGAACCACTGTTTGCATATCTGTGCAGTGTGGCAGGGAACTAAATCCTGATGGGGAAAAAAATGGGGCAATATCTGGAAAAAGATCCCTGATAAAAGGTAGAAGTTTTGGTTGTAGGATGGTGTCAATGTAGTTTCTGCTGTTCAGTGTGCCATCTATGACATAAAGGCGGCCTACAGCACCTGCTGTCATACATGCCCAGATCATAACACTTGTAGGATGGTGTCAGTGTGCCATCTATGACATAAAGGCGGCCTACAGCATCTGCTGTCATACATGCCAAGATCATAACACTTGTAGGATGGTGTCAGTGTGCCATCTATGATATAAAGGCGGCCTACAGCATCTGCTCTCATACATGCCCAGATCATAACACTTGTAGGATGGTGTCAGTGTGCCATCTATGACATAAAGGCGGCCTACAGCATCTGCTGTCATACATGCCAAGATCATAACACTTGTAGGATGGTGTCAGTGTGCCATCTATGACATAAAGGCGGCCTACAGCATCTGCTGTCATACATGCCAAGATCATAACACTTGTAGGATGGTGTCAGTGTGCCATCTATGACATAAAGGCGGCCTACAGCATCTGCTGTCATACATGCCAAGATCATAACACTTGTAGGATGGTGTCAGTGTGCCATCTATGACATAAAGGCGGCCTACAGCATCTGCTGTCATACATGCCCAGATCATAACACTTGTAGGATTCTTTGTTGTCGCTTGAATGCAATCTGGATGTACCTCTTCCCCGATGCAACGTCTCCGATATTTTCTCCCATCACTGCATAATATCGATATCTTAGTTTCGTTACACCATATCACTTGTTTCCACTGACCTTCTGTCCATGCAATGTGTTCTTTTGCCCACTGTATTCATTTCTGCCGCTGCTTTTATTCAGCAATGGCTTTTTTCGGGGAATCCTACCTTTTAGGAAAAACCACCGTTAGTCTTCTCCGTACCGTGCTTGCACTGACAAAAACACTAATTGCACTCGGGTCACTGCTAATGGCTGCAGATGACATCCATCTGTCCCTGACGCAAATTTGTTTTATTCTCCTATCATCAACAGCAGTTGTGCACTTTTTAGGCCTTTTCCTACTTTGTTTTGTATAGATTGTGTTTCCTGATAGCGTAAACAAAACTTTCGTACTCCTGATGTCACATTCCCACCACCTTCTCTCGCAATTGCTGCATATGAAAGACCATTTTCACGTAACACCACTATCCTGGATCTCTTCCTGGGTGACCAGTCACCACTTTGCCTGGATGACATTGTTGTATTTATTTGTTACACCGTCAATAGCACTAAACAATACACACAACATCCAACCGTAATTGCACTTCAGTAACCAACTTTATTCTGCAAAATGAAACGGCCAAACCAACCTTTCCCACCTTTGAACATTACCTTGCACCTGCTCATAAACCACAGCTGATTGGTCCTCAGAACGACGATTCCGATTGGCTTGTAGTAGATGTTACTACAATCCGCTTCTTGAATCTCACGCATCTGTGCTTCTTTGTCAGACTGAAAGTAGCATAACTTCCCTTGTAATGCAAATATTTGACCTCTGTTTATTGTGTTGAATTCAGCATAAATTTCCTTTCATTTGATATATGAATCATTGCACTGCCTGAAGTGAAACCGTTTTTATAAGCATTAAAAGTTGAAGAACATTCAAATTTCAAAATATGTCCGCAATTTTGTCCACCAGTGTATATAGTTGCTACATTGTAGAGACGAGGGAGAGATAAGGAGGTGAGCTGGAGAGAGAGGGCAGAGTGCTTAGGAAGGGTCATAAAGACAAGGGAGGGAAATAAAAGAGATAGAAGAAGTAAAAAGATAAATAATGTACAAAAAGCTATGATGTGAGGTCACTGTCTGAAAATGGGAGACTGGAAGTAGGAGGAGAATGTAGTAGAGAAGGGCAGGTTCAGGATTCATTCTTAAACTGCCCACACATGTATGCACACTATAAATATGTTTACTGTATAGTATATATTTATATTATAGAATATTTATAAATATATAAACTTCATGCAAGTACTACTTTAATACTAATGAAAAAACTACATGGACCTGACTTATGTATTTTGGGACTCTACTCCTAGCAATAAGATGCTGCAACCACCTACAGTATTTTTGTGTCATCTCTTTAGGCTTAATCTCGAATATTCCACCCAAGGTACTGTAATACCAGTGTGGGTGGAATATAGAGTACAGTCAATGGAAGTTAATACCCAAAATGTCTGTACCTAATCTGCTTGATGCCTACTCTACTGTGCACTCTAGTTTACTTTTTTACTTCTGTATTAGTGTACAGTACCTAATTCACAGTGTGCGCTTTGTGTGTTAAGCACCTTGAGCCCTGCTGGAGAAAGAGTGCTAAAATACTGTATATAAAATAAAAATTATTATTACTGAACAGTACATCTATTAAGCGGCGGGGGTCCCTGGCCATCCGCCAGTTGTCTCTGAGTAGCGTGGTCTGTTATAGTAAAAAAAAAAAGGTACAGTAAATGACAGAAACAACAACTAAAGTTGGCTAGTTCTAATATAGTAACTCTTCAACCACATTCCTATTTCATTTATCCCCATTCTGCTTGTGTACAAGTTCAAGAGGGGGCAAAACACAGTCTTTAACCACCCAACAGAAATTATGGAGAGGCAACTGCCCCCCTCTGCCTTACACCCCTGAGAAAGACGGGGCGAGGGGAACTGATAAACACGAGGAAGTATAGCCAGGGGGGAGGGGTAAACTGACAGCCAAAATGGAAAGCTGAAAGACACAGGGGGTTAGGGAAAGGCAGAAAGACATGGGAGGTGAGGCTGAGAGAAACAGTCAAGGGTGAGACTGTACAGATAAAGGCAATGGAACCTACAGTACAATATCTGTGCAGAATGGGTCCCCCAATGACTTACTGTAATTGTATCAGGCCCCTAGATTTCACAACTCATATGCAGCAAGTGTTTAAAGTACTTCTGCAGAATCTATACAGTACTGTATATCAGACATTCACTGTTCTGGACAGCTGACCAGGCCCGCCAAGAGCCGTGGCGGGCCCCGGTAATAGGGTGCGTGGCCTAATCGCGGGAGGCGTGGCCACGCCCCCTTGGCGAGAAAAAAAAAAACATTTGCAGCGGAGCGTCGCTGCGCGCTGGGGAGGGGGGGCGCTCTGAGCCCCCTCAGCCCGGCGCAAAGCCAGAGGGGCGCGATCAGTGTGCTGGGCTGCTGTGAGGGGGAGCGGGAGCGGTGCCGGACCCGGGCCCCCACCGGGCCCCTCAGGAAGCCCGGGCCCGGGTAATCTGTACCCGCTCCCCCCCCCTCTTGGCGCCCCTGCAGCTGACACAATACAGTACTGTATGTCTGTGAACAACATTGTTTAGAGATACAGGTTGAGTCTCCCATATCCAAATTGCTTGGGACCAGGGGTATTTTGGATAATGGAATATTCCGTATTTTGGAATATTTGCATGCCATAATGAAATATCTTTGGAATGGGACCCAAATATACACACGGAATGCATTTATGTGTTATATACACCCAGTGGCGCAACTAGGCATGGTCACTTAAAAATGGGGCGTGTCAACATGACACACCCCTTTATTTTCACACTGAACATTCCTATCCATATGCACCTTAACCCCAGTAGTACCCCTTATACAGTACCCCCAGTATGGAGTTGTGGTCCCTCTTATGCAGGCCCATAGTAGTGCCCCTTATACAGTATCCCCAGTAGTGGTCCCCCCAAATGCAGTGCCCCATGTAGTGTTCCCCCTTATGCAGTGTCCCCAGTAGCAGTCCCCACAATGTAGTGTGCCCAGTAGCGGTATCCCCTGATGCAGTGCCCTTTATATGGTGCCCCCAGTAGTAGTCCTCCCCCCTATGCAGTGCCATTTATATAGTGCCCCCAGCAGTAGTCCCCACCCCCATGCAGTTTTCCCAGAAGTGGTCCCCTTATGCAGGGACCCAGTAGTGATCCCCCCTATCCAGTGCCCCCTGTAGTGGCCCTTCCTATTATTGCCCCCAGTAGTGGTCCCCCGTGTGCAGTGCCTCTAATAGTATGCCCCTTTTATAATGCCCCCAGTGGTAGTTCCCCCCCAAGTAGTAGTCCCCAGTAGAGGTTTCCCCTCCCGATTAAGTGCCCCCAGTAGTAGTCCTCCCAATAATGGTGCCCCCACCCCCAGTAGAGGTCCTCCCAGTAGTATCCACCCCCTCCCCCGTTCTGCAGATAGGTTAAAAAAAAAATATATATATATATATAAAAACATACTTACCTGCTGCCCCGCTCCCGCCGCCGCCCGCCAGTCCTCCCGGGCTGGCGCGCTCAGCATTATGGGACAGACGTCATGACGTCAGTCCCATTACCCACTGCAGGAGCCGGACGGAAGTCCGGCTCTTGCAGTGGGTGCTGCTGCAGTCAATGAGAGTCTATCTGACTCTCATTGGCTGTTGTTTAACACATGCATCGCCGCCAGCGCTGGTGGCGATGCGTGTTATGCACAGCCTATGCCCGCCTCCTGGCGCTATTGGGCAAGCGCTCAGGGGGAGGGAACGGGCTCAGGTGTGCAGCACAGGACCGGCGCTGGAAGCCTAGTGCCGGTCCTGTGTAAATGTGTAGCGCCGACCGCAATCACTGCGGTCGGCGCTACACTTGTGGCTAACTAGGGCAGGCCGGACTGTGGCCGGTGGCGCCCCCCCACGCCGCCGGTCCCACGGCGCCCAGGGCACGCACCCTGCCCGACCCCCCTAGGTACGCCACTGTATACACCTTATACACACAGCCTGCAGGTCATTTTATACAATATTTTCAATAATTTTGTGGCTCCAGCAAAATTTGTGTACAGAAATGAAATTCATTTATGTTTCATATACAACTTATACACACACCCTGAAGGTAATTTTATACTTTATTTTTAATAAATTGTGCTTTAGACAAAGTTTGTGTACATATTTCGGAATATTTGGATATGGGAGACTCAACTGTAGCTGGTACAGACCAACCAAAGTAAAATTTTTAGCCAGCTTATCTATCACTACTTTCTTACCTAGGGGGGGTCCCTGAACTCTGGAGTAGCTGTAAAAAAAAAAATGGCAGTCAGTTTGATTCTTAAAAAAAGACCCCCTACAATACTGCATAACAGTACTATTACAACAGTTTATCTGGGGGGTTTCTACATCTATCTACTTTTGCTTACTCTGAGGGGTTTCTACATCTATCTATCTACAGTCTGAGGGGTTTCTACATCTATCTACATTCTCTCATTCTGAGGGGTTTCTACATCTATCTATCTACAGTATCTGAGGGGTTTCTACATCTATCTAAAGTCTCTGAGGGGTTTCTACATCTATCTACATTCTCTCTGTGAGGGGTTTCTACATCTATCTACATTCTCTGAGGAGTTTCTACATCTATCTACAGTCTCTGAGGGGTTTCTACAGCTATCTACATTCTCTCACTTTGAGGGGTTTCTACATCTATCTACAGTCTCTGAGGGGTTTCTACATCTATCTACATTCTCTGAGGGGTTTCTACATCTATCTACAGTCTGAGGGGTTTCTACAGCTATCTACATTCTCTCACTTTGAGGGGTTTCTACATCTATCTACAGTCTCTGAGGGGTTTCTACATCTATCTACATTCACTCTGAGGGGTTTCTACATCTATCTACATTCTCTCAGTCTGAGGGGTTTCTACATCTATCTATCTACAGTATCTGAGGGGTTTCTACATCTATCTAAAGTCTCTGAGGGGTTTCTACATCTATCTACATTCTCTCTGTGAGGGGTTTCTACATCTATCTATATTCTCTCTGTGAGGGGTTTCTACATCTATCTACATTCTCTGAGGAGTTTCTACATCTATCTACATTCTCTGAGGAGTTTCTACATCTATCTACAGTCTCTGAGGGGTTTCTACATCTATCTAAAGTCTCTGAGGGGTTTCTACATCTATCTACATTCTCTGAGGGGTTTCTACACCTATCTATCTACAGTCTGAGGGGTTTCTACAGCTATCTACATTCTCTCACTTTGAGGGGTTTCTACATCTATCTACAGTCTCTGAGGGGTTTCTACATCTATCTACATTCACTCTGAGGGGTTTCTACATCTATTTACAGTCTCTGAGGGGTTTCTACATCTATCTACATTCTCTCATTCTGAGGGGTTTCTACATCTATCTACATTCTCTCACTTTGAGGGGTTTCTACATCTACAGTCTCTGAGGAGTTTCTACATCTATCTACATTCTCTCAGTCTGAGGGGTTTCTACATCTATCTACATTCTCTCAGTCTGAGGGGTTTCTACATCTATCTATCTACAGTATCTGAGGGGTTTCTACATCTATCTAAAGTCTCTGAGGGGTTTCTACATCTATCTACATTCTCTCTGTGAGGGGTTTCTACATCTATCTACATTCTCTGAGGGGTTTCTACATCTACAGTCTGAGGGGTTTCTACAGCTATCTACATTCTCTCACTTTGAGGGGTTTCTACATCTATCTTTCTACAGTCTCTGAGTGGTTTCTACATCTATCTACAGTCTCTGAGTGGTTTCTACATCTATTTACAGTCTCTGAGTGGTTTCTACATCTATCTACAGTCTCTCACTCTGAGGGGATTCTACATCTATTTACAGTCTCTGAGGGGTTTCTACATCTATCTACATTCTCTCACTCTGAGGGGTTTCTACATCTATCTACATTCTCTCAGTCTGAGGGGTTTCTACATCTATCTATCTACAGTATCTGAGGGGTTTCTACATCTATCTAAAGTCTCTGAGGGGTTTCTACATCTATCTACATTCTCTCTGTGAGGGGTTTCTACATCTATCTACATTCTCTCTGTGAGGGGTTTCTACATCTATCTACATTCTCTGAGGAGTTTCTACATCTATCTACATTCTCTGAGGAGTTTCTACATCTATCTACAGTCTCTGAGGGGTTTCTACATCTATCTAAAGTCTCTGAGGGGTTTCTACATCTATCTACATTCTCTCTGTGAGGGGTTTCTACATCTATCTACCGTCTCTGAGGGGTTTCTACATCTATCTACATTCTCTGAGGGGTTTCTACATCTATCTACAGTCTGAGGGGTTTCTACAGCTATCTACATTCTCTCACTTTGAGGGGTTTCTACATCTATCTTTCTACAGTCTCTGAGTGGTTTCTACATCTATCTACATTCTCTCACTCTGAGGGGTTTCTACATCTATCTACAGTCTCTGAGGGGTTTCTACATTTGTCTACATTCTCTGAGTGGTTTCTACATCTATCTACATTCTCTGAGGGGTTTGTACATCTATCTACAGTCTGAGGGGTTTCTACAGCTATCTACATTCTCTCACTTTGAGGGGTTTCTACATCTATCTTTCTACAGTCTCTGAGTGGTTTCTACATCTATCTACAGTCTCTGAGGGGTTTCTACATCTATCTACATTCTCTCAGTCTGAGGGGTTTCTACATCTATCTACATTCTCTCAGTCTGAGGGGTTTCTACATCTATCTATCTACAGTATCTGAGGGGTTTCTACATCTATCTAAAGTCTCTGAGGGGTTTCTACATCTATCTACATTCTCTCTGTGAGGGGTTTCTACATCTATCTACATTCTCTGAGGGGTTTCTACATCTACAGTCTGAGGGGTTTCTACAGCTATCTACATTCTCTCACTTTGAGGGGTTTCTACATCTATCTTTCTACAGTCTGAGTGGTTTCTACATCTATCTACAGTCTCTGAGGGGTTTCTACATCTATCTACATTCTCTCACTCTGAGGGGTTTCTACATCTATCTTTCTACAGTCTCTGAGTGGTTTCTACATCTATCTACAGTCTCTGAGTGGTTTCTACATCTATTTACAGTCTCTGAGTGGTTTCTACATCTATCTACAGTCTCTCACTCTGAGGGGATTCTACATCTATTTACAGTCTCTGAGGGGTTTCTACATCTATCTAAAGTCTCTGAGGGGTTTCTACATCTATCTACATTCTCTGAGGGGTTTCTACACCTATCTATCTACAGTCTGAGGGGTTTCTACAGCTATCTACATTCTCTCACTTTGAGGGGTTTCTACATCTATCTACAGTCTCTGAGGGGTTTCTACATCTATCTACATTCACTCTGAGGGGTTTCTACATCTATTTACAGTCTCTGAGGGGTTTCTACATCTATCTACATTCTCTCATTCTGAGGGGTTTCTACAGCTATCTACATTCTCTCATTCTGAGGGGTTTCTACATCTATCTATCTACAGTATCTGAGGGGTTTCTACATCTATCTAAAGTCTCTGAGGGGTTTCTACATCTATCTACATTCTCTCTGTGAGGGGTTTCTACATCTATCTACATTCTCTGAGGAGTTTCTACATATATCTACAGTCTCTGAGGGGTTTCTACATCTATCTAAAGTCTCTGAGGGGTTTCTACAGCAATCTACATTCTCTCACTTTGAGGGGTTTCTACATCTATCTACCATCTCTGAGGGGTTTCTACATCTATCTACAGTCTGAGGGGTTTCTACAGCTATCTACATTCTCTCACTTTGAGGGGTTTCTACATCTATCTTTCTACAGTCTCTGAGTGGTTTCTACATCTATCTACAGTCTCTGAGGGGTTTCTACATCTATCTACATTCTCTCACTCTGAGGGGTTTCTACATCTATCTACAGTCTCTGAGGGGTTTCTACATTTGTCTACATTCTCTGAGGGGTTTCTACATCTATTTACAGTCTCTGAGGGGTTTCTACATCTATCTACATTCTCTCACTCTGAGGGGTTTCTACATCTATCTATCTACAGTCTCTGATGGGTTTCTACATCTATCTACATTCTCTCACTCTGAGGGGTTTCTACATCTATCTATCTACAGTCTCTGAGGGGTTTCTACATTTGTCTACATTCTCTGAGGGGTTTCTACATCTATCTACAGTCTGAGGGGTTTCTACATCTATTTACAGTCTCTGAGGGGTTTCTACATCTATCTACATTCTCTCACTCTGAGGGGTTTCTACATCTATCTATCTACAGTCTCTGATGGGTTTCTACATCTATCTACATTCTCTCACTCTGAGGGGTTTCTACATCTATCTACATTCTCTGAAGGGTTTCTACATCTATCTACAGTCTGAGGGGTTTCTACATCTATTTACAGTCTCTGAGGGGTTTCTACATCTATATACATTCTCTCACTCTGAGGGGTTTCTACATCTATCTACAGTCTCTGAGGGGTTTCTACATTTGTCTACATTCTCTGAGGGGTTTCTACATCTATCTACAGTCTGAGGGGTTTCTACATCTATTTACAGTCTCTGAGGGGTTTCTACATCTATCTACATTCTCTCACTCTGAGGGGTTTCTACATCTATCTACAGTCTCTCACTCTGAGGGGTTTCTACATCTATCTACATTCTCTGAAGGGTTTCTACATCTATCTACAGTCTGAGGGGTTTCTACATCTATTTACAGTCTCTGAGGGGTTTCTACATCTATCTACATTCTCTCACTCTGAGGGGTTTCTACATTTATCTACATTCTCTGAAGGGTTTCTACATCTATCTACAGTCTGAGGGGTTTCTACATCTATTTACAGTCTCTGAGGGGTTTCTACATCTATCTACAGTCTCTGAGTGGTTTCTACATCTATCTACAGTCTCTGAGGGGTTTCTACATCTATCTACATTCTCTCACTCTGAGGGGTTTTTATATCTATCTACAGTCTCTGAGGGGTTTCTACATTTGTCTACATTCTCTGAGGGGTTTCTACATCTATCTACAGTCTGAGGGGTTTCTACATCTATCTACAGTCTGAGGGGTTTCTACATCTATTTACAGTCTCTGAGGGGTTTCTACATCTATCTACATTCTCTCACTCTGAGGGGTTTCTACATCTATCTATCTACAGTCTCTGATGGGTTTCTACATCTATCTACATTCTCTCATTCTGAGGGGTTTCTACATCTATCTACATTCTCTCACTCTGAGGGGTTTCTACATCTATCTACATTCTCTGAGGGGTTTCTACATCTATCTACAGTCTGAGGGGTTTCTACATCTATTTACAGTCTCTGAGGGGTTTCTACATCTATCTATCTACAGTCTCTGATGGGTTTCTACATCTATCTACATTCTCTCACTATGAGGGGTTTCTACATCTATTTATCTACAGTCTCTGAGGGGTTTCTACATCTATCTATCTACTGTCTCTGATGGGTTTCTACATCTATCTACATTCTGTCACTCTGAGGGGTTTCTACATCTATTTATCTACAGTGTCTGAGGGGTTTCTACATCTGTCTACAGTCTCAGGGGTTTCTACATCTATCTACATTCTCTCACTCTGAGGGGTTTCTACATCTATCTATCTACAGTCTCTGATGGGTTTCTACATCTATCTACATTCTCTCACTCTGAGGGGTTTCTACATCTATTTATCTACAGTCTCTGAGGGGTTTCTACATCTATCTATCTACAGTCTCTGATGGGTTTCTACATCTATCTACATTCTGTCACTCTGAGGGGTTTCTACATCTATTTATCTACAGTCTCTGAGGGGTTTCTACATCTATCTACATTCTCTCACTCTGAGGGGTTTCTACATCTATCTATCTACAGTCTCTGAGGGGTTTCTACATCTATCTACCGTCTCTCAGAGGGGTTTGTACATCTATCTACATTCTCTCAGGGGTTTCTACATCTATCTACAGTCTCTCACTCTGAGGGGTTTCTACATCTATCTATCTACAGTCTCTGAGGGGTTTCTACATCTATCTACCGTCTCTCAGAGGGGTTTGTACATCTATCTACATTCTCTCAGGGGTTTCTACATCTATCTACAGTCTCTGAGGGGTTTCTACGTCTATCTACATTCTCTGAGGGATTTCTACATCTATCTACATTCTCTCACTTTGAGGGGTTTCTACATCTATCTACATTCTCTCTGTGAGGGGTTTCTACATCTATCTACATTCTCTCTGTGAGGGGTTTCTACATCTATCTACATTCTCTGAGGAGTTTCTACATCTATCTACATTCTCTGAGGAGTTTCTACATCTATCTACATTCTCTGAGGAGTTTCTACATCTATCTACAGTCTCTGAGGGGTTTCTACATCTATCTACAGTCTCTGAGGGGTTTCTACAGCTATCTACATTCTCTGAGGGGTTTCTACATCTATCTACATTCTCTGAGGGGTTTCTACATCTATCTACAGTCTGAGGGGTTTCTACAGCTATCTACATTCTCTCACTTTGAGGGGTTTCTACATCTATCTTTCTACAGTCTCTGAGTGGTTTCTACATCTATCTACAGTCTCTCACTCTGAGGGGTTTCTACATCTATCTACATTCTCTGAGGGGTTTCTACATCTATCTACAGTCTGAGGGGTTTCTATAGCTATCTACATTCTGTCACTCTGAGGGGTTTCTACATCTATTTATCTACAGTCTCTGAGGGGTTTCTACATCTATCTACATTCTCTCACTCTGAGGGGTTTCTACATCTATCTATCTACAGTCTCTGAGGGGTTTCTACATCTATCTACCGTCTCTCAGAGGGGTTTGTACATCTATCTACATTCTCTCAGGGGTTTCTACATCTATCTACAGTCTCTGAGGGTTTTCTACATCTATCTACATTCTCTCACTCTGAGGGGTTTCTACATCTATCTATCTACAGTCTCTGAGGGGTTTCTACATCTATCTACCGTCTCTCAGAGGGGTTTGTACATCTATCTACATTCTCTCAGGGGTTTCTACATCTATCTACAGTCTCTGAGGGGTTTCTACGTCTATCTACATTCTCTGAGGGATTTCTACATCTATCTACATTCTCTCACTTTGAGGGGTTTCTACATCTATCTACATTCTCTCTGTGAGGGGTTTCTACATCTATCTACATTCTCTCTGTGAGGGGTTTCTACATCTATCTACATTCTCTCTGTGAGGGGTTTCTACATCTATCTACATTCTCTGAGGAGTTTCTACATCTATCTACATTCTCTGAGGAGTTTCTACATCTATCTACATTCTCTGAGGAGTTTCTACATCTATCTACAGTCTCTGAGGGGTTTCTACATCTATCTACAGTCTCTGAGGGGTTTCTACAGCTATCTACATTCTCTGAGGGGTTTCTACATCTATCTACATTCTCTGAGGGGTTTCTACATCTATCTACAGTCTGAGGGGTTTCTACAGCTATCTACATTCTCTCACTTTGAGGGGTTTCTACATCTATCTTTCTACAATCTCTGAGTGGTTTCTACATCTATCTACAGTCTCTCACTCTGAGGGGTTTCTACATCTATCTACATTCTCTGAGGGGTTTCTACATCTATCTACAGTCTGAGGGGTTTCTATAGCTATCTACATTCTCTCACTTTGAGGGGTTTCTACATCTATCTTTCTACAGTCTCTGAGGGGTTTCTACATCTATCTACATTCTCTCACTCTGAGGGGTTTCTACATCTATCTACAGTCTCTGAGGGGTTTCTACATTTGTCTACATTCTCTGAGGGGTTTCTACATCTATCTACATTCTCTCACTCTGAGGGGTTTCTACATCTATCTACATTCTCTCACTCTGAGGGGTTTCTACATCTATCTACATTCTCTGAAAGGGTTTCTACATCTATCTACACTCTCTCACTCTGAGGGGTTTCTACATCTATTTACCTACAGTCTCTGAGGGGTTTCTACATCTACCTACACTCTCTCACTCTGAGGGGTTTCTACATCTACTGTCTGAGGGGTTTCTACATCTATCTACATTCTCTCACTCTGAGGGGTTTCTACATCTATCTACATTCTCTCACTCTGAGGGGTTTCTACATCTATCTATCTACAGTCTCTGATGGGTTTCTACATCTATCTACATTCTCTCACTCTGAGGGGTTTCTACATCTATTTATCTACAGTCTCTGAGGGGTTTCTACATCTATCTATCTACAGTCTCTGATGGGTTTCTACATCTATCTACATTCTCTCACTCTGAGGGGTTTCTACATCTATCTACAGTGTCTGAGGGGTTTCTACATCTATTTATCTACAGTCTCTGAGGGGTTTCTACATCTATCTACATTCTGTCACTCTGAGGGGTTTCTACATCTATCTACAGTGTCTGAGGGGTTTCTACATCTATCTACAGTCTCTGAGGGGTTTCTACATCTATCTACATTCTCTCACTCTGAGGGGTTTCTACATCTATCTACATTCTCTGAGGAGTTTCTACATCTATCTACATTCTCTGAGGAGTTTCTACATCTATCTACAGTCTCTGAGGGGTTTCTACATCTATCTAAAGTCTCTGAGGGGTTTCTACATCTATCTACATTCTCTCTGTGAGGGGTTTCTACATCTATCTACCGTCTCTGAGGGGTTTCTACATCTATCTACATTCTCTGAGGGGTTTCTACATCTATCTACAGTCTGAGGGGTTTCTACAGCTATCTACATTCTCTCACATTGAGGGGTTTCTACATCTATCTTTCTACAGTCTCTGAGTGGTTTCTACATCTATCTACATTCTCTCACTCTGAGGGGTTTCTACATCTATCTACAGTCTCTGAGGGGTTTCTACATTTGTCTACATTCTCTGAGTGGTTTCTACATCTATCTACATTCTCTGAGGGGTTTCTACATCTATCTACAGTCTGATGGGTTTCTACAGCTATCTACATTCTCTCACTTTGAGGGGTTTCTACATCTATCTTTCTACAGTCTCTGAGTGGTTTCTACATCTATCTACAGTCTCTGAGGGGTTTCTACATCTATCTACATTCTCTCACTCTGAGGGGTTTCTACATCTATCTTTCTACAGTCTCTGAGTGGTTTCTACATCTATCTACAGTCTCTGAGTGGTTTCTACATCTATCTACAGTCTCTGAGTGGTTTCTACATCTATTTACAGTCTCTGAGGGGTTTCTACATCTATCTACATTCTCTCACTCTGAGGGGTTTCTGCATCTATCTATCTACAGTCTCTGAGGGGTTTCTACATCTGTCTACAGTCTCTGAGGGGTTTCTACATCTATCTACATTCTCTCACTCTGATGGGTTTCTACATCTATCTATCTACAGTCTCTGAGGGGTTTCTACATCTATCTACCATCTCTCAGAGGGGTTTGTACATCTATCTACATTCTCTCAGGGGTTTCTACATCTATCTACAGTCTCTGAGGGGTTTCTACATCTATCTACATTCTCTGAGGGATTTCTACATCTATCTACATTCTCTCACTTTGAGGGGTTTCTACATCTATCTATCTACATTCTCTGAGGGATTTCTACATCTATCTACATTCTCTCACTTTGAGGGGTTTCTACATCTATCTATCTACAGTCTCTGAGGGGTTTCTACATCTATCTACCGTCTGAGGGGTTTCTACATCTATCTACAGTCTCTGAGGGGTTTGTACATCTATCTGCATTCTCTCACTCTGAGGGGTTTCTACATCTATCTACAGTCTCTCAGGGGTTTCTACATCTATCTACAGTCTCTGAAGGGTTTCTACATCTATCTACAGTCTGAGGGGTTTCTACATCTATCTACATTCTATCTCTTGGGGCTTTCTACATCTATCCACCTATCTATGTATGTCTCTGATGGGTTTCTTCTTCTTTCTAGAGTGTCTGTCACATGCACATCGTGCTGGTGCTGGGTGGTAGCAGCGGGCCCGCTGAGTTATCTAGTAGTAGAATCTCTTCCGCGGCTGCCCCCCCTGTTCTCCTTTGCGCATGCGCAGTGTCAGAGATTGCTGACATCCGCAGTTAAGACAGTGAGGATGCTGAGGATCCATCGGACTGGGCTGTGATGGACCGGTGGTAAATGCAGATTCTCTGTTGCTGTGAGTCATCGTGGCATGTGGAGATTGTCATTAGGAGTCGGTGGATGGGTCTTGTGCATGTGTGTGGCTGGAGGAGCCTGCTTGTGGAGCATATTATTATTTCTATGCGCTCACCTCATGCGCACAGCATCTATTCACAGTACTGGGGGAAGCCTGGGGGCAGCCCAGCATCTCGGAGATGCTGGGCACGCCCCAATAGTGATGTAAATGGGGGCTTGTATTCAGACCACGCCTCCTTTACGATCAGGCCACGCCCCCTTTTTGGACGCGCGTGCCTTTGGCGCGTGGAGGTCCTGACTCTGGGACTCAGTTTGTTGGGAGGTATATGTTTGCAGCAACAAAACATTGCACTGTCTTGCAGTAGGTACATAACACAACATAATACTACAACACCCCCACAAAACTAAGAGTACATCTGCTGTGAGTATAGCCTGGAATTGGGTGTGTGCGGTGGTACAATAATTTTCTTTTAATATTTTGGCAGTCATGAATCGAAGGTCGCAAGTATGATTTTATAGGTGTTTATGCACGTACCAGCACTGTAATTGTAATGTGTGGCCCCTGAAGTGTATTAGGTTGCCTTTCACTGATGAGGACTAAACTTTATTCAACTAATCCTGAGCGATGATTTACAGAGAACACTAAATAGTGAATACACTTGTGGCTCTAATTCCCTGAAGCAAAGTCACAATCAGCTAACCTAGAACTAGTTGTTATTGAGCTCAGCTGATTAAACCAAATATTATTTCAGTTACATTAATATATACTATGATGACTTACTACTGAAAACATACTTGTCAAATAGAACACTGAGCTATTTGTCAGATATAGGAATCATCCATGCTATCTAGCCAATGTGAGAGTGGGCTAGCTGTAGTGGTGTATCTATAATAGGTGCATTGTGTGCGGGGCACACGGGCCCCCGGGTCCAGGGGGGCCCCACGCTGCACCCATATTTTTTTAAACTTACCTGTCCGTGGTCCCACGTCGGGTGTCAGTGCTGCTCAGAACACCAGAAAAATGGCCGCCGCCATGAACGATAAAATAGCGCAGTTTACATCAGCGTGCAGTGTGCCCCCTATACACAGTCACTTTACCAGCACAGCCACTTGTGAGTCTGGACACAGCCACTTAATCAGCAGAGTATAGTGCAGCATACATCAGTGTGCCCCCTATACACTGTGACTCCTTGGGCCGTAGCCCACTGTGTATACACTGTGGGCTATGGCCCAAGGATTCAGTGCTAGTATACACATTGGGCTATGGCCCAAGGAGTCACAGTGCTTGTATACACAGAGGGCTACGGCCCAAGGGGTTACAGTGCTTGTATACACAGTGGGGTACAGCCCACAGAGTCACAGTATTTGTATACACAGTGGGGTACAACAGAGTCATGGTGTTTGTATACACTGTGGGCTACGGCCCAAGGATTCAGTGCTTGTATACAAAATCTCAATGGTTGCTATGGGCAACATCTCCACTTCTGAAAACCTGCACTTTACTAAATATACCCCCTAGTAGCTGCTTCATTGCTATGGGCAACTGCTCCAGTTGGCCTCTTTAGAAGGTCTGAACATCTTTCCCCTGTGTGTGGTCATCGTTTGTGCCGATGGACCTGTGATTGGCTGGTTTTACATATGTATTTTGACTAGTTATTAAAATGCTCATTTCTATAAACCAGTGGTTCTCAAACTTGGTCCTCAGGATCCCACACACATGTCATGTTTTCCAGGTCACCCAGCAGGTGTACAGTTGTATTTATTACTCACTGACACATTTTAAAACATCCACAGGTGGAGCTAATTATTTTACTTGTTATTCTGTGAGGAGACCTAGAAAACATGCACTGTTTGGTGTCCTGAGGATACAGTTTGAGAACCTGTGCTAGAAATCAACTTATATTATAAATCTGATGGTCTTTTAGCCACTGACTACACAAAGAGGTTAATCCTTTTCCTTATGCAGAGTTTCCCAAACTCCACCATTAAGGTCCAGATTTTAAGGACGTCCATGCTACAGCACAGGAGACTTAATTAGTTCCTCAGTTAAGTTGATTTAACCATCTGGACTCAAGCATGGATTTCCTTAAAATGTGGACTGTAATGGCAGACTTTGGGAAACTCTGGGGATGATGTGTGTCTATGCATTAGGGCAGAGTGTTATGCTCTGCACTGGGTGCAATACAGTATATTACTCTCATTAATAAACTTAAACACAAAGGGCAGAATTCAATTGTTTCCAGCGCCCGACGGAGCTATTCAATTGTTGCTCCTGTCGGGCGCGCTGCCAGCACTCCATTTCAGCTCGCAGCCCCAGAGCATGCATGCCGACATTTAGCCCCCTCCTTCCGGGAGGGAGCTGTCGGACTTACAGGGCTGGGGGCGTGACGCGGCCAAAGGGGGCGGGGCCCGGCACATGACGCGGCGTTGGGGGCGGAGCATGGGGGCATGACCGCGTAAACGCGTCATCGTGGCTCCGCCCCCTCTTCACAATGCCGTGATTAATGGCATTGTGCAGCCGGGGGCGGAGCCACGATGACGCGATTCAGCGCGAATCGCGTCACCGGCCCCCCTGCTGCTGGGGTTTCTACTAAAAAGCGTGGGGGGGTCCGGACACATCGCCGGGGCCGGGAGGATTGCCTGCCTTCCCGGGAGGTCGGGAGCGGCACCCGATTTTCGGGAGGCTCCCGACCAAATCTGGAGGGTAGGCAAGTATGCCCCAGAGGCACTTTTCGTGATCGCGCCCTGGACTTTGGTCGGGGTTAGCCGATTTACGCGGCTAAAGCCTACCACTTTGGGCGCGATCAGCGCGAAAAGCTGAAACAATTGAATAGCGGCCCGCGATCTCCCGTCACTTTAGACTGGAAATCCGGGCCGCAAAAACAATTGAATTCCGCCAATAGGTTTCTGGAAATATTTTTCCCATGTTAGATTATGGCTAACAGAAAAGTGAATAAACCTCTTCCAGCCGTGTCACGAGAAAGCTCTTTCCCAGCATTAGAAGGAATTGCAGCTGCTGGAGGCTGGGCCTCTTTTCTGGCTCCCTGTTGGTAGTACCTTAGCTGGGTTTCTTATTAAAGCTCTGGAAAAAATGTTTGTTATGGTAAAAGGGGTAGCTGAATAACGTTGTGATATTCGGGGACTATTACAAACCTTATTGATCTCTACATTGTTTATCTATTTTTCCTATTTACCTTTTGCTTACTGCAGTATATTACATGTCTATGGTCCCCATTTAATATATGGAGACGTTACAATTTTTCAGTTTATCAAACTCTGAAAACATATTGTGGTGATGTAAGATAAGTGATGTAATGTGCTTGTCAACAAGCATTATGGGGATCCAGGAAAGCAGGCTCCGGGATGTTGGCAGGTGTGAAATATTAGGGGGTATATTTACTAAAGTACGGGTTTATAGAAGTGGAGTTGTTGCCAAGATTGTACTTATCATTTATCTTGCACCTTCTAGAATCTGATTGCTTGCTATGGGCAACATTAATAGTTCTAAAAACCCGTACTTTGGTAAATATACCCCTAGTTGTAGCATTTTACACCCACCAGCAGTACAACTGTAAACCTGATGAATTTATTATTGAAGTAGCATTTCACACTTGCCGACATCCCGGCACCTACCTTCAGGGGTCCACATACTGCTTGTCGACACCGTATCTATCCTTTAGCAAATACCATCATGGAGTTAGCAGTATTTTTCCAATGGACGATGTTATCAGCGTGTGAAGGACACATTCAGAATGCTGAACTCTTAATTATTTTGTGCGCATAAGTGACCTTAGCTTGTTGTATGCATACCTCCCAACTGTCCCGCTGTGCTGGGCACACCCCCAAAGTGACGAAAACGGGGGAAGCCACGAGGCTCCACCCCATTTTCATTAAGCTCAGTCCCTTTTTCTTAAACCATGCCCCCCTTTCGGTCGTGCGCGCCTCCTTTTGGAAGATGAAAAGTTGTGAGGTATGTGCTTGGAAAGGACCCAGCAGTATAAAGTTTTGCCCCTGCAGTCAACTACAAAAGTTCATAAACAAAGAAAACGGGGAGCGCTGCGGCAATGATACAAATGTATATTTAATAAAAATATTAAAACAGATACATATATTCAATATATAAATGCAAGAATGAAAATAACAACAATCTCTCCTACAGGATAGACATTGAGCTCAAAGGAGTCTACATTCAAAAATCTAGTGTGCACACAGATAAATATTTAAATGAGACCAAGCAGCAATATGATTAAAAAATATATATGAAATGAAAAATATATAGCATGCTTCCAATGGAAAATGGTTAGGGTCACAAAAATAGGACAAGTAGAGATCATGAGCAAATTTCCATAGTTAGCACAAGTGTTAGTAACCAGTGAGACCCCGGCAATGGGTTAGTATAGATTAGATGGTATTAGTAACATAAAACAGTTCAGAGTAGCAGGCAGCAGAAAATGGTAACCTCCGAGTAGTCTCAGAATATAATGTTAGGCACCTCTATTAATGCATAGAATCAATCCACAGACTCCTGGGTGCTTAGAGAAATTATGCTCTTGAGGTGAAAAATATATATTTTAATCAGCTGATACCGGCGTCCCGGTCAGCTAATACACAATGCTTCACCAATAAAATCCCTCAATTGGGGTACCTTACTGCTGTCGCTGAGAGGATGTTAGTGGAAACTCCAAAAGACACCAGCGTCAGAACCAGCCGCTCACCACCGTGTGCCTAGGCACATGGGGATCCGTTCACCGGAAAGGCTATTGGGGAGGTCGTGGCCGCCTGAATGGACACGGCTATGTAGCGGGTGTCCAGCCGTCCTCACTCGCGGTCCTTCAAAGTCAGCTGGTCGAGGCGTGATGACGCAGATGGCGTCTGCTGTCTCGCTGGTGCAGAGGCCCGCTTGTCTGCTTACCACTGGGCTAACACTGTAAGTCAACGTGTGCTCGTATTCATTAGATGCCCAGCGTCTCTTGTCTCCTGGCTCAATGATGCACTTCCTGATGGTGAACACCTGACGCATTTCTCAGCCAATCAATGGGGCCGTTTCCTCAGAGGCATAATGGAATAGGAGATTGTTTCTCCGGTATATATACACATGTTATTAGAGTTTAATTAGTATCAACCTGTGTCTCGTTGGACTACAATTAAGATTTATAAGGTATTAAAAACCTTCATACATATGGAGACATTGATCAATATTCATAAAACTCATAAGCATATTATATATAACAAACACAAAACTCAATTAAAGAATATTTATAGATAAAAAGTATCCTACAATAAAAATAGTAAAACATGATAAATTATACCCATATATAAACTTAGAAAATACGTATCAATAAAAAAATATTTTAAAATAATAATATAATATAAATCGCTCTATTTTCTGGTTGGAGAACTCATAAGCAGGATGCTCAAATGTTAATACACATATATAAATATATACATACACATACACGCTAAAGAAAGTGTGCACATGTGCTGGTTAACCTCTATCCTATCTACAATGGATAATGTCATAGATATAACACCAATTGAATAACTACATAAAATATAATTCTAATATGAATATAAATATACACATCCACAAAAGTTCAGCATCTTAAATTCGCCAAACTGCTGCTCATCAGTACAGCTGTCCCAGGATGACTACATTCATATGTAACCCCCCAAAATCTTCCTAATTGCAACAGTATTAGTATGCAGTGATAAGTAATGTACAGCCATGGCCAAAAGTTTTGAGAAGGACACAAGTATTGGTTTTCACAAAGTCTGCTGCTTCAGTTTTTATTATGGCAATTTGCATATACTCCAGAATGTCATGAAGAGTGATCAGATGAATTACAATTAATTGCAAAGTCCCTCTTTTCCATGACAATTAACTTAGGGCCTGATTCAGAGCTGAACGCTCTGACCAGAGCGCTCGCTCTGAATCAGGGCCCTCCTACCTGTTTTAGGAGCGTCCTCATGGACGCTTGCATAGCGTTACCACCCACAGCTATAGCGAGCGTCCATGATGATGACCATCGGGCTTGCGACAGAGACCCTGCGGTAGGGTCTCCCTGCCGCAAGCCCTGGAGTGATTTTGGCTCTATCAGAGCCAAAATCACTCCCACTGACATCACTAGTGATATCAGTGGGGCCGGCTTCAGACGGTAGGCGTTCCCATGGGAAAGCCTCCGTCTGGCAGGCACGCCACCGGCACGCCCACCAAAGGGGGCGTGCTGTCAATCAACATCGACAGCACGCCCCCTTTGGTGCGAGACCCGGAGCGATGGAGAGCCCGTCGCTCTCCGGGTCTCGCGCATGCGCACGATGGGGTAACATCGACCCGTTTGCGAGCGTCCTTTGCTCGCGAATGGGTCTGAATGATCCCCTTAATCCCAAAAACAACACTTCCACTGCATTTCAGCCCTGCCACAAAAGGACCAGCTGACATATTGTCATAGATTCTCTCGTTAACACAGGTGAGAGTGTTGACGAGGATGAGGCTGGAGATCACTCTATCATGCTGATTGAGTTAGATTAACATACTGGAAGCTTTAAAAGGAGGGTGGAGCTTGAAATCATTGTTCTTCCTCTGTTAGCCATGGTTACCTGCAAGGAAACACGTGCAGTCATCATTGCTTTGCACAAAAAGGGCTACACAGGCAGGAATATTGCTAGCAAGATTGCAGCTAAATCAACCATTTATCGGATCATCAAGCACTTCAAGGAGAGAGGTTCAATAGTTGCGAAGAAGGCTTCAGGGCACCCAATAACGTCGAGCAAGCGTCAGGACCGTCTCCTAAAGTTATTTCAGCTGCGGGAATCGGAACTCCACCAGTGCAGATCTTGCTCAGGAATGGCAGCAGGCATGTGTGAGTGCATCTTCACACACAGTGAGGCGAAGACTACTGGAGGATGGCCTGGTGTCAAGAAGGGCAGCAAAGAAGCCACATCTCTCCAAGAAAAACATCAGGGACAGACTGATATTCTGCTAAAGGTACAGGGATTGGACTGCTGAGGACTGGGATAAAGTTATTTTCTCTGATGAATCTCCTTTCAGATTGTTTGGGTCGTCTGGAAAAATGCTTGTCCAGAGAAGGAAAGGTGAGTGCTACCATCAGTCCTGGGTCATGCCAACAGCAAAGCATCCTGAGACCATTCATGTGTGGGGTTGCTTCTCAGCCAAGGGAGTGGGCTCACTCACAATTTTGCCTAAGAACACAGCCATGAATAAAGAATGGTACCAAAACATCCTCCAAGAGCAACTTCTCCCAACCATCCAAGAACAGTTTGGTGAGGAACAATGCCTTTTCCAGCATGATGGAGCACCTTGCCATAAGGCAAAAATGATAACCAAGTGGCTTGGGGAACAAAACATCGAAATTTTGGGTCCATGGCCAGGAAACTCCCCAGACCTTAATCCCATTGAGAACTTGTGGTCAATCCTCAAGAGGTGGGTGGACAAACAAAACCCCACAAATTCTGACAAACTCCAAGCATTGATTAGGCAAGAATGGGTGGCCATCAGTCAGTATGTGGCCCAGAAGGTGATTGCCAGCATGCCAGGGCCAATTGCAGAGGTCTTGAAAAAGAAGGGTCAACACTGCAAATATTGACTTTGCATAAACGTAATGTAATTGTCAATAAAAGCCTTTGTCACTTATGTAATGCTGTAATGTTACCTCAGTATACCATAGTAACATCTGACACTTATCTAATGCCTGTAATGTTACCTCAGTATACCATAGTAACATCTGACAAAAGTCTAATAACACTGAAGCAGCAAACTTTGTGATAACCAATACTTGTGTCATTCTCAAAACTTTTGACCATGGCCGTAGCTTTTGGGGTAGGTTTGCTAGATGTCCCAGTTTACAAAAATGTAAAAATTGTGTCCCAGTGACCTGAAAGCAGTCTTTGGGACGTCCAAATGTCCCAGCTTTGTGGAGAGGGAGGCCGCTGTCACTGGAGGGGCGGCCGCTGCTGCTGTGACTGAGGGTGATCTTGTGGTCTCACCGCACCCAGTCACAGTGTCCAGGAACGCCAACCAACAAACAAAGCTGCTGCAGCAGTCACACCCAGCTGAGCCTTCCTGGATCCACCTGCCTCCACAAACCCTGCATAAACCAGCTCCAGATCACAAGCACTGGGCTTGAGCCTCACAATCACCATTGCTACTCTACAGCTGTCCTGGTAAGCCCGCCAGTTTGAGGAGCCTATTTGATCTCGGACGGTGACCACACGCTGTGTGCTGCAACTACCAGCGATGCACCCACTGATTCTGCAGCCCACGGGTTTGAGCTATGGCTTGACTACCAGGTCCCCGCTGGGCAGCTGATCATATGCCATGGCTGGTCAGTGGTCCCCGGAACCAGGGGTGTATTTATAATGGGGGTAGGGTGTGGGAAATCGTCAGGAAAATGGCAGCCGTGCCATTTTCCTGGAAACCTGCACATGCCCAGTAGATTCTGGGCACAGACTAGTGCCCAGAGTTTACTTCTGCGGTCAGTGCACAGCTGGCCACCGGGAAGAGAGGAAGGGGCCCCAGAGGTGTAATGCACACGGGCCCCCTCTATTAATACGCCTCTGCGCGGAACTCTTCATCGATGTATTGATATTTTGATATTGATGCAACTCAAGGGTGTGTCCTAGATTTATTTTTAATATATATTATAAGGGACACCAATGATAAATAGACCCCTAACTGTTTTATGCTTTCAGTGTAGCGAACTGATTATTTGTTGTAGGTGCTTTATATTTCAAAGATATATATTACTTATCTTTGCAAATGACAAAATGTTATAATTTGAAGACTTACATTTATTTGGGGTGCTTAATATTTTATGATGATATGGCAATCAGCGATCAGCGGGAATGATTGTAGGTTTGACAAGCCGTGAAAGTATGTTTTACCAATAGTTCTTTTTCTTTATTGATAACCTCTAATTTTACAGAACTATATTGTTATCATATTATTGTAAGTCGGATTGGAGATCACACATCAGATGCTATAATTTCTATATTACATTCTATAATATCTGATTGGTTGCTATGGGCCACACATCAGATGCTACCATTTCTATATTACATTCTATAATATCTGATTGGTTGCTATGGGCCACGCATCAGATGCTACCATTTCTAAATTACATTCTATAATATCTGATTGGTTGCTATGGGCCACGCATCAGATGCTACCATTTCTATATTACATTCTATAATATCGGATTGGTTGCTATGGGTCACACATCAGATGCTACCATTTCTATATTACATTCTATAATATCTGATTGGTTGCTATGGGCCACACATCAGATGCTACCATTTCTATATTACATTCTATAATATCTGATTGGTTGCTATGGGCCACACATCAGATGCTACCATTTCTATATTACATTCTATAATATCTGATTGGTTGCTATGGGCCACACATCAGATGCTACCATTTCTATATTACATTCTATAATATCTGATTGGTTGCTATGGGTCACACATCAGATGCTATCATTTCTATATTACATTCTATAATATCTGATTGGTTGCTATGGGTCACACATCAGATGCTATCATTTCTATATTACATTCTATAATATCTGATTGGTTGCTATGGGTCACACATCAGATGCTACCATTTCTATATTACATTCTATAAAATCGGATTGGGTGCTATGGGCCACACATCAGATGCTACCATTTATATATTACATTCTATAATATCGGATTGGTTGCTATGGGCCACACATCAGATGCTACCATTTCTATATTACATTCTATAATATCTGATTGGTTGCTATGGGTCACACATCAGATGCTACCATTTCTATATTACATTCTATAATATCTGATTGGTTGCTATGGGCCACACATCAGATGCTACCATTTCTATATTACATTCTATAGTATCTAATTGGTTGCTATGGGCCACACATCAGATGCTACCATTTCTATATTACATTCTATAATAACTGATTGGTTGCTATGGGCCACACATCAGATGCTACCATTTCTATATTACATTCTATAATATCGGATTGGTTGCTATGGGCCACACATCAGATGCTACCATTTCTATATTACATTCTATAATATCGGATTGGTTGCTATGGGCCACACATCAGATGCTACAATTTCTATATTACATTCTATAATATCTGATTGGTTGCTATGGGTCACACATCAGATGCTACCATTTCTATATTACATTCTATAATATCTGATTGGTTGCTATGGGCCACACATCAGATGCTACCATTTCTATATTACATTCTATAATATCTGATTGGTTGCTATGGCCACACATCAGATGCTACCATTTCTATATTACATTCTATAATATCGGATTGGTTGCTATGGGCCACACATCAGATGCTACCATTTCTATATTACATTCTATAATATCGGATTGGTTGCTATGGGCCACACATCAGATGCTACCATTTCTATATTACATTCTATAATATCTGATTGGTTGCTATGGGCCACACATCAGATGCTACCATTTCTCTATTACATTCTATAATATTGGATTGGTTGCTATGGGCCACACATCAGATGCTACCATTTCTATATTACATTCTATAATATCGGATTGGTTGCTATGGGCCACACATCAGATGCTACCATTTCTATATTACATTCTATAATATCTGATTGGTTGCTATGGGTCACACATCAGATGCTACCATTTCTATATTACATACGATAATATCTGATTGGTTGCTATGGGTCACACATCAGATGCTACCATTTCTATATTACATTCTATAATATCTGATTGGTTGCTATGGGCCACACATCAGATGCTACCATTTCTATATTACATTCTATAATATCTGATTGGTTGCTATGGGTCACACATCAGATGCTATCATTTCTATATTACATTCTATAATATCTGATTGGTTGCTATGGGTCACACATCAGATGCTATCATTTCTATATTACATTCTATAATATCTGATTGGTTGCTATGGGTCACACATCAGATGCTACCATTTCTATATTACATTCTATAATATCGGATTGGGTGCTATGGGCCACACATCAGATGCTACCATTTATATATTACATTCTATAATATCGGATTGGTTGCTATGGGCCACACATCAGATGCTACCATTTCTATATTACATTCTATAATATCTGATTGGTTGCTATGGGTCACACATCAGATGCTACCATTTCTATATTACATTCTATAATATCTGATTGGTTGCTATGGGCCACACATCAGATGCTACCATTTCTATATTACATTCTATAGTATCTAATTGGTTGCTATGGGCCACACATCAGATGCTACCATTTCTATATTACATTCTATAATAACTGATTGGTTGCTATGGGCCACACATTAGATGCTACCATTTCTATATTACATTCTATAATATCTGATTGGTTGCTATGGGCCACACATCAGATGCTACCATTTCTATATTACATTCTATAATATCGGATTGGTTGCTATGGGCCACACATCAGATGCTACCATTTCTATATTACATTCTATAATATCTGATTGGTTGCTATGGGTCACACATCAGATGCTACCATTTCTATATTACATTCTATAATATCTGATTGGTTGCTATGGGTCACACATCAGATGCTACCATTTCTATATTACATTCTATAATATCTGATTGGTTGCTATGGGCCACACATCAGATGCTACCATTTCTATATTACATTCTATAATATCTGATTGGTTGCTATGGCCACACATCAGATGCTACCATTTCTATATTACATTCTATAATATCGGATTGGTTGCTATGGGCCACACATCAGATGCTACCATTTCTATATTACATTCTATAATATCGGATTGGTTGCTATGGGCCACACATAAGATGCTACCATTTCTATATTACATTCTATAATATCTGATTGGTTGCTATGGGCCACACATCAGATGCTACCATTTCTCTATTACATTCTATAATATTGGATTGGTTGCTATGGGCCACACATCAGATGCTACCATTTCTATATTACATTCTATAATATCGGATTGGTTGCTATGGGCCACACATCAGATGCTACCATTTCTATATTACATTCTATAATATCTGATTGGTTGCTATGGGTCACACATCAGATGCTACCATTTCTATATTACATACGATAATATCTGATTGGTTGCTATGGGTCACACATCAGATGCTACCATTTCTATATTACATTCTATAATATCGGATTGGTTGCTATGGCCACACATCAGATGCTACCATTTCTATATTACATTCTATAATTTCGGATTGGTTGCTATGGGCCACACATCAGATGCTACCATTTCTATATTACATTCTATAATATCGGATTGGTTGCTATGGGTCACACATCAGATGCTACCATTTCTATATTACATTCTATAATATCTGATTGGTTGCTATGGGTCACACATCAGATGCTACCATTTCTATATTACATTCTATAATATCTGATTGGTTGCTATGGGCCACACATCAGATGCTACCATTTCTATATTACATTCTATAGTATCTAATTGGTTGCTATGGGCCACACATCAGATGCTACCATTTCTATATTACATTCTATAATAACTGATTGGTTGCTATGGGCCACACATCAGATGCTACCATTTCTATATTACATTCTATAATATCTGATTGGTTGCTATGGGCCACACATCAGATGCTACCATTTCTCTATTACATTCTATAATATTGGATTGGTTGCTATGGGCCACACATCAGATGCTACCATTTCTATATTACATTCTATAATATCGGATTGGTTGCTATGGGCCACACATCAGATGCTACCATTTCTATATTACATTCTATAATATCTGATTGGTTGCTATGGGTCACACATCAGATGCTACCATTTCTATATTACATACGATAATATCTGATTGGTTGCTATGGGCCACACATCAGATGCTACCATTTCTATATTACATTCTATAATATCTGATTGGTTGCTATGGGCCACACATCAGATGCTACCATTTCTATATTACATTCTATAATATCTGATTTGTTGCTATGGGCCACACATCAGATGCTACCATTTCTATATTACATTCTATAATATCGGATTGGTTGCTATGGCCACACATCAGATGCTACCATTTCTATATTACATTCTATAATATCTGATTGGTTGCTATGGGTCACACATCAGATGCTACCATTTCAATATTACATTCTATAATATCGGATTGGTTGCTATGGCCACACATCAGATGCTACCATTTCTATATTACATTCTATAATATCGGATTGGTTGCTATGGGCCACACATCAGATGCTACCATTTCTATATTACATTCTATAATATCTGATTGGTTGCTATGGGCCACACTTTCACTTTTCATCTTTAGAAGGTTTGAGAAACCTCTTATTAACAACCAGGAGCTGCTGATGGCATGTACCTCATGGAATGATTTCGAATGAATGACAGTAATGGAAGCACACTGTGGGAGGCAGAGAGGTGGAAGCGGCTGCCGTCCGCATAGATCAGAAGCAGCAGACAACAGGCGTCACATCTCCTGGTGGTATCCACCTATGTCACTGTGGAGGTGTAGCTACACATGGTCCCTCTGTCAGCACAGTCTTCATGAGAAGTGGGTTTGCAGGTAGCATGTATTAGAATTGGCAGGCCACAGGTTTTACAGCATTCCCGATTATATCTCCTAACATCACCATGGGGGCGGGGCTACACAGAGTTCCTCTAGCATCGGATCCTAATTTAGCCACATCATTTTTGTATAGCAGGTCTTCCTACGAAGGCTATAGAACCGTGGTTCCAAAAACTTTTTCGAATCCCTGCACCCTAGATTATCAGTATTTTTATCACGGCACCCCTGGGTCAAAAGTTTCTTATTGAGTAATTCGGCAGAAATTAAATGAAGCAAATTGTATTTATATGTTGCCCTTATGTTCAGTTTTGTGGTGGTTGACACAGGGCTGTGCTTCTTTTTGTCCACAAATTTTTTGATAGGCAAAACCACTGCTAATGACTGCCAATCTCACTGACTAAAAATCATTTTATTTGATACTGGTCCACCAACCTGAGGCACCCCTGCAAATGCCCTGAGGCACCCACATTTGGGAACCACTGATATATGGATGAAACAAGTGACAGCACTGGAGACCTGATTAGAAAAAGAAGAAAAAAAGGACAAAAAAGGAGAAACATGAGGACAGCAAACCGGTGAGAATGGAATACTAGCCCCGCACAATTGGCAATATTTTGCCACAGCGAGGGTGTGGCCCTAATGGGTCCACGCCCCAAAGGGGTAATTTGCATTTACTCTCTGAGCTTTTCCCAAAGAGAATTAGGCTACAATGAAAAGAAAAGTTGTGCATGATGAAATTGTCCTTATGTTGTGTATTAAAAAGGACATACACAGTTTAACAAGCCAAGCACTTCAGCGAGGGACATTTTTGTGGCTGAAATGCTTGGTTTGTTTGGGACCCAACAAAACAAGCTGCCAATGGACTTAAGGTGGCTAACAGTATTGTTAATCATATCTGCAGTTGTAATATGTCATTATCATCCTCACCATCACCCTCATCAGTGTTTATTATCATCTAACAATATTAGCTCATCCCCACTGGAATCCACCATTACAGAAGTCTCTGTACTTTGTTGTAATTGGCGACACAGGTTTTCCTCATAGAATTCGTAGTTCATTTTTATGAACATCAGTTGTTCCACATTTTGAGGAAGCAGCCTCCTACTGTATGTCGATCACTCACAAGGAACCTGGCTGTGCTAAACACTTTCCGAGTACACACTGGAGGGTGGGCCGCTTAAGTAAAGCAAAGCTAGTTTGTACAAGGGGCTCCAAATTCCCTTTTTTTTGGGACGGTGTGACCATGAAAATTTGTACATTGTCATTAAAATATTCCTCCACTGCTTAGTGTATCAGATTGAGTCACAGTAGAGGTGTCACGTTTATTTGACGTACATTTTCCCTTTATTAGAGGTGATGTTTTTTTTAACATTGTTAAAATAGTGCTTAGATTTCAGGTGCCCTTTCTTAAACCTTCTTTCCCCTTGACCACCAGCTTTAGTAGATGTTGAAGTACTATCATGACTGGCAGGAGCTGCAGTACTAGTACTGGGTTGCTGCTCCTGCTCTTCTATCGACTGATCCATATTGACTCACAACACTCCTAGTAATGGCACTCTAATGAAATTATTCTTTTAACACTGTGCCTGAACCCACACCATATTTTGTAAGTGTTTTATTTCTGTTTTTAACACAGTGCCTCACTGCACTTCTAGTAATGGCACCCTAATTCCGTTATTTTTAACACAGTACCTGAACACACAACAGTTTTATTTTAATTTTCTTTAACACAGTGCCTGAACATTTTATTTAAATATTTCAGAACACAGTGCCTCACATTGCTGCAGCCCACAGTGCCACAGTTTTTTTTTTTTCTTTTAATGACCGTGCCCCTTCAACACAGTGCTCCTAATGATGTTTTTTAGGGCCTGGCCATTAACACACAACACAGTGCTGCAGCCCACACTCCTCAGTGCCTCTACAGTGCCTCTTTAACACAATGCTTCTAATAATTTTTTTATGCCCAATTGTCACTGTAGGTATAACACAGTACTTCAGTCCACTCCTAATGGTGTTTTTTTAGTGCCTCACAGTGCTGCAGCTCAGTCCCATACCCTCTCCCTCCGGTCTCCTGTGTGACACGGTGCCGATCATGAGGGAGGGACTTTAATATGCAATCCAAAACATGCAAGAGCTGACAATGGGAAGATGGCATTTTGCCTTGCATTAGCGCTGATTGCTAAGGACAGTTCTTATCGGAATAGCTGTCCTTTGTGGTACTGATCACATATGTTAGCCAATATATGATCAGTAAGGATGTGGTGACTGGTGGTATGTACTCTGCAAGGTTAGTACTCTCCCAGAAGGTGCAGGAGACTCCAGATTTTTCAGATAGTCCCCCGCACTCCCTCCAGGAGTAGGCGGATTTCTCACATCCCACCACTTCCTAGTGAAATTGTACAGGTTGGTAAGATAAATCAAGATGACCAGCTCTGTAAGGAGGAGGTGTGGCTAAAATGATTAAATAGTTTAATTTTAGCTCCGCCCACTCCCAATTGGCAGCATTTTGCATGTAACCAGCCAATGAGCGGCCGCTACATATAAAGCAGCCTCTGATTGGCTGGCGGGCCGTGGAATTTCCCGAGGAGGCTCATCAGCTGGCATTCGTGAAGTATTGGTATGTTTGCCAACACACATAGCAACACTTGTCCGTATGGGTTCGGTTACTCGGTTTGTTATGTTGCCAAGTCCCCTGGATGCTATGGAGAGCAGTGCGAGGATGGAGGTGAGTATAGGATCTTTATTCCAGGTACTCCAAATGGATTCTACATGAGAGAAGTGGACCGACCAGCTGGCACAGGTAAGTATGTGTGAGGTAGGTAGGTGTGTAATAAAGTTTTACATTAGACAGTGTCTGTGTTCTGTCTTTTTTTAAACTTTATTTTACAGTGGGGGTACGGGTGCTGGCACTTGTAGTTCCACAAGTGCAAAAGGGCAGGCGTGCTGGCACCTGTAGTTCCACTATAAAATACAATATTTTATAACTATTTAACACATTATTACCCCCGTGCCCACAGCCCAGAGGGGCGGGGAAGAGCCCCGGACTTCAGCCCAAGCCTGGTATCGATACCCCTAAGTCGCTAAACAGAAATAATTGCTTTCCAGGCTTTGATTGTGGTTCCAAAGCACAAAAAGTTCTTATTGCAACAAAAAGAGAGTTACACACTTTGATCTAACGCAATTAGTGCAAAAGACAATTAAATACAAAAGTACAGCCAATACATACGCTAGCGCTCTGGATCCAGATTTCCCGGTGTCGAAGCCGAATAATTGGCTGAGACAGGATCGGTTCAAAATTAAATCTGCGCGACGCCATTTTGCGAATGGCAATGAGACGCCATTTTGCGACTGACCGCCCAGCGCCATTTTAGTGAATCTCGCCCATTATAAGTACATACGGCGATGCTATTATTTAGCGTCGTGCGATTCCCACGCAATAGAAGTTAAAAGTCCTCACCATATAAATACAGACAGTCACTAAAACATATAAAATGATTAACCCTGCAAACACGTACCATGGTGTACTCCCCAAACACATAGTCGCACAAAGCTAACTAGTGTCTTTTCTCAATTCCCCAATACTTACACACTGCACACTTACATAAAAGGTTCCCTAGCAGTAAAGTGTAATATTCAATGTTTATTCAGTATTATTAATGTTGTGAAATAAATTTAATTTGATATCTAAGATTTAGTACATGGTAAGCAGACCGTGTTTGGTGTTGTACTGATCCACTGTGTCTTTGCAGATTCCCGGTACCATCGGTGAGAAGATCGCAACATGTGTCTGCAAACTATGGACTATAGAGAGGTAAATATTAAAATGTACTCTGTAATATAGCCAGCTTAGATTTATTATGCAGTTGGAAACAGGACACAAAGAGCTTGTGGAGACTGGTTTGTGTCCATACGAATTAACTTATGAACTATACTGTACAAGAAGAACCAGGAAGAAGAACCAATGGAATCATGCCAAACTGTTCTATTGTATTGCCTATCTCTGTAACAGTATATATGTGGGTTCTCTAAACTTGGATGCCAGTCTGACTGCTTTGCTGCTGATGGAGGTTTCTATTTTGATGCCGGTATCTGGGTCCAGAGCGTGTGCGTATGTAACAACTGTACCTTGGGTCTGTATGATTTATTTGTGCAAATTGTATTTAGATCACAGCGTGTAACCATCTGTTTTTATATTGAATAATAACTTTTTGTGCTTTGGAACCACACTCAAAGCCTGAAAGCATTTATTTCTTGTGCAGCTCATTACACTAAATAGCGACAATTTTAGAAGGTATAGGTAGGTAGGAATTGATAGCGGCATCAAACGTGAAGCCTCCCTCAAAGAAAGAAAGAAGATGACTGACTATAGGACCGAGAGCGCTAATTTATATATATTACAGAGAGTGGACAATACAGTAGAAATGAGCTGGCATAATTCCATTGGTTCTTGCTCTTGGTTCTTCTGGTACAATGCAGGTCATAGGTCAGTTTGTCCAGTGATAGTTCAGCCCTCCAACGGCTCTTTGTGTATCTTTCCCACCGATGAATGAGTTTAAACTGGTTAAGACACTACATTACAGAAGTATACATCCTAATTCATAACTCTCTATAATCCATAACTTGCAGACGTATGTTGCGATCTCCTTGCCAATGGAACCGGAGATCTGCAAATACAAAGTGATTTAGAATGATACCAAACATGGCCTGTCTACTATGTACTAAACCTTAGATATCAAATACATTCATTTCACAACATAATTGATTGCGAATAAAACCTCTAATATCCTTGATGCTAGGGAACCTTTTATTAAGAGTATGCATGTATGAGCATGGGACTATTGAGTAAAGATGCTAGTATGCATTGTGCGTCTTCGTGTTTGTGGTGTACAACATAAAATGTACTTTGTGGGGTTGTTCATATTATATGTATTAGTAAATGTACGTATTGGTATTGTGAGGACTTTTAACATTGTGCAGTAGCAGACGCACAACGCTAATAATCATAACATAGCGCTGTACACGAAGTTATCGTGTAGACGATGCAAAATGGCATTGTGCAGACAACGCAAAATGGCGTTGTGCAGATACCAATTTTACAACTTTGGTCTCAGCTAACCATCCGGCTTCGACAGTCCACCCTTTGATGGCAAACAATACGCTATCACCTACTTTTCTTAATCTATTCAGTCATACACTATAAAATACTATTTAATGTTATATTATGGGATGGCACAATTCGGTCATTAAATCATCAATAATGCGCCCCTGGGAGGGACATAAAACTACCCTTATACGCACACCGCGGATCTCGGAAGATCATGGGAAAGATGTGGGGATGCACCTAACCTATAAAGGAAGTCTTGAAGGGGATAGGGGCTTACATTATTTAAGATGTTTACAAATACCATTCAATAATACATTTCATGCATGTCTAAATCTATACATTATCTGATGGTACATTCTAGTTCAGGATTGTAATGCAGTTCTTCATTTACCTTGGTATTCATACTATTACTACTAACCACCATCATAATTTAATTCTCCCGGGTTACCTTAGCATTACTTTTTCCACACTTTAACACAGTAGGAACACATCTGACACACAAGCCAATTACTAAGATGACAACTAATATTAGGATCAGGAGTTTACCTACGCTAGCAACCATTTCCTGGACCCACTCTCCTCGACCGGAGAACCATTTTACAGGGTTCAAACACGAGAACCACTCTTCTACCTTTTCCTCTATCTCAGTTAATGAGGCATTATGGTTCTTTCGAAATTCCCATTTCAGCTGCAGAATCTCATCCATCTTCCGGTCTATCACCTCCTTGGGATCACTAGTATTATTTGATGTAAGTGCAACACTTGACACAAATTTGGGTGGCCAGAGTCACACAGTATCCACCAGTAACAGCTGTTAAATAATTTAACACTAGTCTATGTTGCACAAGTTCTTTCTTATAGGCCTGTAGCTCCTTGCCTGTGTACCTGAACGTGTCATCATACATCTCGGTGATATTATCTATTAATTTAGCAAGGTCTTGGATGTATCTAAAATTTAAAGTACCCCGAGCGAACCTGGTGGGATCTAATGTTACCAAAATCTGGAAGCCAGTTGTTTTGCTAATCAACTGTGTGGCTGTACATCACCAGGTATCATGTTTCTTTTGTCTCTGTGTTCATACTGTGTATGAAGATATGGTGATGGTGTGTTTTTATGAATGCCAAGCATTTCACAATGTGTAAGGGTCATAACCTCTGGGAGTACCCTTCCCAGATAACATAAACCTTCAGAACTCGGAGTGAGCCACTTGTACACTTTCCTTCCACATATATAATACACATCGTCTGGGAGTACATAGGGAATAGAATGCATCATTACCATTAAGCACATTTCTATGACAACGGACCCTATCCCAGGTTCTCCCATTTGGCTAATACATGTCTCTGGTTATATGATATCTGCACAGGACCCTACTGGTACTCTGCCAACCATCTCCTTGATGGAACTATGAGTATACCTATACTGGAAATATCTCCCACTGTTAGTAATGTCATGTACAAGTTTATCATCTAGTGGTCCATTATCAACTCTGAGTGAGAAGGTCATTGCCTGATTGTTCCCGGTCACCTCCCAACTTCCTGGTTTATTGGAATTGGTGAAGTTTAAACATGAGAGTTCTATCTACTTGGTACGGGTGGAGCTTAAAATTTGGAGGTTTGGACTTAATGAATATCCCGTCTAGCATTTTTCCCTTATGTAATCCAAGAACCTCAGAGACATTTAATGAAAATGGTACTAAAGCTACATTATGTTGTCCCTGAGGCACATGAGTGCAAACCCAACACTCAGTCTGGTTTAAGACCTTACCCACTAAGGAATGGTAATCCTCTAAAGGATGCTCGCCCAAATACAGATTACTCTTGGACTGGCATCGCTGGATGCATTTTTCATCAATTAGGGATCCACAGTTTGCACGCATACAGTATTCCTCAGACAATAGACCTTCACACTGACTCCGAGTTTCTAGGATGACAGATCTCTTAATTACTGTACTGGGTTTTGCCAAATACCACCCTAATGGTTTTATCGCTCCTAATCCTGACCCCACTCCATCGATATCACCATCAACCTCCCTCTCCATCATCTGTCCTCCATCACAGAACAGAAAATCCTGAAACAAATGAATATGATGAGAACCCTGGAAGGAAACACAACCCCAGCCCACCACTCCATTGCTGGAATAGTGGTCTGCAAATTTCTCTAGCTCAGGTGTTCCACTGCAAACTCTAACTCTCCCGGAACAGGCTCGCAATTGACAGGTCCACGTTATCTGTCTCAACTCCGCCTTGTATCTCCACCAGATAGTTGACCTTTCTGCAGTGAGTGGAATGGACCCAGGTATCTCGCTCTGCCACTTTCAAGGATGTCGTACTTGTCAGCAACACTTGATATGGGCCTTCCCACTGATCTGTCAGACAACCTGAACGTAAAAAATTTCTAATCATAACAAATTCTCCTGGTTCAACATCATGACAGTTTGTTTCTGGCATATTAGGTGATAACCTTTTCAGTTTCTGCTGTTGCTATTTCAGCTGTATACTCATTGTTATGAGATACTTCCCAGTAACCTCGTTGTTGCTCTTCAAATCCTCCTGTGGACTTACAATCAAATGAGGCTACCTACCAAACAGTATCTCAAAGGGTGACAGATTAAGAGGAGGTCTAGGAGTGGTCCTGATACTATGGAGGACTAGCGGTAAGGCTTCTGGCCATCCTAATCCAGTTTCAGCCATGGCCTTACTAAGTTTGTTCTTAATAGTACTGTTCACTCTCTCCACCTTTGCGCTGGCTTGCGGTCGGTAGGGGGTGTGAAGTCTACTATTAATACCCATTAACTTACACATGTTCTGGAAAACATCTCCAGTGAAATGAGTACCCCTATCACTTTCTATGATTCTAGGGATACCATATCTGCATACAAATTCCTGAACAATCTTTTTAGAAGTAAAAACAGCAGTATTAGTGGCCGCTGGATATGCCTCTACCCAATTAGAAAACACCTCTGTACAAACTAATACATACTTGAGATTCCTGCAGGGTGGTAATTGGATGAAATCAATTTGTATTACCTGAAAAGGTCCATCTGTCGGAGGGATGTGGGATGGCTCGGTTAGTATTGTTTTTCCTAAAGCATGACATGCAGGACATTGCCCTCTTTTCAGCTTGTGAAGAAAAACCCGGTGCACACCAATACGCTCTGACCAACTTGCACATACCTTGCTTTCCCAGGTGAATCAGACCATGCGCTGCCTCAGCCAAGTTTGGGTAGTATGCCTTGGGTGCCACCGGCTTACCTTGTCCATCTCTCCAGAGTCCAGAGGACTCCTGTCCACATCCCTTTGATCTCCAGAGTGCCTTTTCCTGAATGGAACACAAATTTTGCATCTCAATAAATTTCTGCGTATCAATTGCCTGAAAAACCATCATTTGATTAACTGGTATATTAACTCTTAACCCTGCTGCCCATTTGCCAGCTTCGTTTGCTCTGTTATTGCCCAGTGGGACTTGGTATGGAATCCCGGCTGCCGCATGGCCAGCAGTTCGATTCACGGCAGCGGCAGCACGACAGATCAGCAGAGCCCGGCAGCGGAAGCCCGACAGCGCTGGAATTCCCGATCATTCCTAAGGTAAGTATAAACTAACCTTACCCCCTAACCCTCCTTAGGGGTGCCTAACAGTAACCTTCCCCCCAAGTGCCTAACCCTAATCCCCCCTTCCCTGCTGCCTAAACCTAAGTTCCCGGGGGGGTGCCTAACCCTAAGTCCCCCGGGGGTGCCTAACCGTCCCCCTAGCCTAACCCTAAGTCCCCCCCGGGTTCCCTAACCCTCACCCTCCCCCGCAGCTGTCCGCTCGCGGCGCCCGGCATCCCTTCGATCGGGATGCCGGTCGCCTGTCTTCCGGCGTTGGGAAAATGTCAGGCGTCTTCATCTAGACGCCGGGCATTTCACCCTCGCCGGGATATGACAGTCGGGAAGCTGGCTGCCGGTATTAAGGCAGCCGGTTTCCTGATTGTATACCTACCCAGTGACACTGGGTCTCCTTCACATGTATGGGCTTTACATTTGATGACAGCTACTGCCTTTGGTAGTTGGATTGCTGTCAAGAGTCCTTTTATGTGGTGTGAGTGTGCAACTGGTGTGCCTGCTGCTGTCATAAAATTTTGTAGACGCCAAAGAGTCCCGAAATCGTGAACTACCCTGAAGGCGTACCTAGAGTCAGTGTAGATATTAGCTGACTTACCTTCTGCCAGTTCACACGCTCTCCTTAATGCCACCAGTTCAGCCACCTGTGCTGAATGAGGTGGACCAAGTGGCTCAGCTTCTACAACATCCTCGTCATCTACAACAGAATAACCTGTGCATAATTCTGTGTCAGTTTGTCTATGACAACTCCCATCCGTGTAAAACGTCAAATCTGCATTTTCTATTGGTTTATCACATATGTCAGGTAGTGCAGTAAAGGTCTGATTCAAATATTCCATACAATCATGTGTATCACTATACCTGCAAAACTCACCTTCAACCAGCGACTCACCTCTCTTCACCGTGTATTCTGAGGCACATATGGTAAATATGTTACTGGGTTTAAGGTACTGCACTGTTTAATGGTGATATTTGCAGGTGCCATTAGAGCTAGTTCCCATTTTGTGAACCTAGCTGAGGAAGTATGTCTGGTTTGGGCAGAATTCAGCAAAGCAGATACAGCATGGGGTGTATAAACAATCATATCATGGCCTAATACTACATCCTCACTTACTGACCAAAAGAGCAGTTGCTGCTACACTTCTTAAACACGTTGGGAGTGATTTTGCCACAATGTCCAATTGTGCACTGTAGTTTGCTACAGGTCTACTTTCATCACCATGTTTTTGTGTGAGGACACCTGCCGCGCAACCATCAGCCTCCGTACAATATAAATCAAAAGGTTTTTCATAATCTGGTATTCCCAATGCAGGTGCTCTTGTCAGACTATACTTAAGGTTAAGGAAAGCCTGCTCTGTTTCCTCAGTGTGTGTGACAGGTCAGGTTTTGAGGATGACACCAATTCCTGCAAAGGTAAGGCCAAAATAGAAAAACCTGGGATCCACGTTCTTCAGTATACACACATGCCCAAGAAAGTATGGATTTCCTGTTGGTTCTGCGGTAGTGTCTTGGTCTGTATTCTGTCGGTTGTCAAATGTCGTAGCCCCTGGGTTAGACAGTGTCCCAAGTATTTAACCTTAGTCTGGCATAGCTGTCATTTGTCCTTAGCAACCTTGTGTCCTGTCTGTGAGAGATGAAGCAATAACAGTTTAGTATCATTTAAACATGACACAAACGAATCAGAGAACAACAACAAATCATCTACATATTGAATTAGAACAGATCCATTGCCTGGTTGAAAAGATTGCAAACAGTCGTGTAAGGCTTGAGAGAAAATACTGGGGCTATCTATGAAACCCTGGGGCAATAGTGTCCATGTATATTGTACCCACCTGTAGGTGAATGCAAAGAGATACAGGGTGAAGAGGGACAGAGAAGAAAGCATAACATAGGTCAATGACAGTAAAATGGGTTGTAGATGGTGGAATTTGCAAGAGGATGACAGCTGGATTGGGCACTACGGGGAATTGGCTCTCAACTACTTTGTTTACACCCCTAAGATTCTGTACTAACCTATAACCCCTCCCCCCAGCCTTCTTTACTGGAAAATGGGACTATTAGCTGGGCTAGCTGTACGGATTAAAATCCCCTGTAACAACTTCAATTATTGGATAAACCCCCAGTTCTACCTCTGGCTTTAACGGATATTGGGGAATTTTTGGAGCTAGCCTATTACTTTTTAAATTTACCATTACAGGAGATACATTTGCCATCAATCCAGTGTCCTGTCCATCCTTGTTACAAAGTGAACCCGGTATTTGAGATAACATCTCTTTTACTTGGGATGGGTTCTGTTCTAAAATGGTAGAGTGAAGCATTAACCTTTGTGGAGTGTCCAATATATCCCTTACCTCATGCGCAACCTTCTCTGGGATATCTAGAAATATACCATCAGGGGTACAGTAAATGACACATCCCATCTTACATAACAAATCCCTTCCCAGTAGGTTAGTAGGAGCTGCTGCCGCCAGAAGAAAGGAATGCCTAGTTTGCAGCGGCCCGTTTAGTAATCTCTGCAGATTTGGTTAGAGGATAATGCTGCACTTTACCCGTTACTCCCATTGCTGGTACTGTCTTGTTTGTCACCTATAAATTTGATGGAGAATTTAGAACAGATCTGGTCGCCCCTGTGTCTACAAGAAAAGAGTGTTTAGTACCAGCTATATCTAATGTCACTGTAGGCTCTTCCCTAGTACTCTCAGTTAACCTGACTGGCTGTAGACTACAGGTATGACCTGACCCCTAGAGCTGACTATCATTCTCCAGTAAAGCATTCACGGCCACTATGTGAGCTTCTGACTGCTGAGGATTTCCTACATTCTGCTGGTATCCTTTTGGTATGAACCTATGTATTTTCTTATTATTTGTCCCCCCATTTCTCTCTTGACAGTATCTACTTATGTGTCCTTTCATGTGTAACATCTTATGTTGGAAAGTTGTCGTGTAGGTTGTTGTGCATGGACAGTTTGTGGTTGCGTGTGGTATGAGGTTTGTGGCTGGGTATGTTGATATGTGTTTTGTGGCTGTGTGTGGTATGAATTTAGTGGCTGTGTGTTTTTCATTCCTTCTAAAGCTTGAATGCTAACAGCCATTGGCTTCTCACTTTGCGTTTCCTTTTTCCTGAGGATGTTTTTATCATGTTCTATAGCTGACTCCCTGAGGGCATCTACAGTAATTCCTCTCCAGTTAGGCTGAGAGGTTTGAACCCTGGTCTTTAGAGTGTCTTTAAGACCATCCATAAGTACCGTGACAGCTACTTCCCTGTGGTGTGTGTTGTCTTTTATATTTTCTATACCTGTATATTGGGATATTGTCAGCAGTGCTCGGGTGAAATAATCTGCTGCAGACTCACTATCCTTTTGCCTGATGGTGAAATTTTTGCTCCAGTTCACTACTACTCGAAAATATACGGCCAATTGAGTGACTATACGTGTAATGTTACCTTGATTGTTCTCCTCAGTTAAGGGACTATAGGGGCCTATTCATTAACCGTAAAAATTCAATGGAGATAATTAGCTTTAGAACTCTCATGGAGTTCTAGCTAATTATAGGTGGAATTCAGCATTCCACCTCTCCATAAGTATCTATTCCGGAAAGCTGTCAATTTTGCGATGACAGCTTTTCGGGAAATAGATACTTTTCCCTCTCTACACTACCTTATCTCATCTAGAAACAGTGCTGCGCATGCGCTGTTACATCTGTAAAACCAGCGCATGCGCAGCACTGCCTACAGATGCGTTAAATTTCGTACCCCCCCCCCGACACCCCCCACCCCCCGACTTACCTGTCCGCGCAGCAGCCTCCGGCTCCGTCCTGCTGGTCTGTCATGTTTCCCAGCAGACCACATGACAGGTTAGAAAAAAAATAATAATTTTTTTCATTTTCTAAACTTTCTTGTGCTCTGCTGGGGAGCACACATGACAGATCAGCCTCCGGAGCCTGAGGACGGAGCAGAGCGCCGGAGGGACTCATCGGGGGACGTGCACACGCTGATACAGGTAAGTGGATTCTGCTATTCGCCACCTCACAGTGGCGAATAGTAACTGCATCAAATTCCGAAAATTTATAATTTTCGGAATTTGATGAATACCACAATTTCCACATCCCCATACTAATGTACTAATACTAACGTACTAATGTATGGGGAGTGTGGAAATTAACGCAGGGGAACTTAGCAAGGAGATATCTGTGATATCTCCTGTGTTAAGTCTGTTCATGAATACCAAAATAACGTTATTTAAGGAAAATGTCCTTAAAAACGTTATTTTAGTGTTGATGAATAGGCCCCTATCTCCATTGAATACACAATCTGTGATAAACTTTTTCACATCGGTATTCGATGGAAGACATGCCCTTAATACCATTCGCCAATCTTTGTTGGTTGGCTCATGAGCATTACCTAAATCTTTTACAAATTTTTTCTACTTAGCTAATTATTTTCGGGAAATTCTGTCATTATTGAATATAACTCTGCTCTTGTCCATGGACAATGCATTGCTACATCCCTTGTGGGTACTACACCATTTACGTCCGGATTCCCATTGGGAACAGTTATTGTCCTACCACTTAGACACCTACCACGTTGCTATTTTTAGGGTTACTTATGGGAACTTTTACCTTAGTACTCTGGGGGTTCAATCTGTTACTACTATGCACTGTATTACTTTCATCAATTTCTACTGTTGGTATAACTGATGGGATCCCTTCTGCTGATACAGCTGGTTGGATCACTTCCCTTTCTAGGTTTAGTGCTGTGTGTAACAGATTTACTGCATATGCAACGGCTGACATTCCAACAGGTTCATCATCTACACAAACATTTTCCTTATGATTACTCAGGATAGGGTACAAATTACTTGTTACATTTTTATCATTTTTAGTATCGGCTGTACCATCACCTTTAGCCACATAGGGCGGTGGAGGTGCGCATGCGCGAATACCTATACCTTTAGCGCTGCTACCTTGCGGTGCGTGTACGCTACATTGTGGTGCGCACCCGACGCTAACAAGCGCCACATGACGCTACTTTGAGGTGCATGCGCAATGCTGTTTTGCGTCGCGTGCACACCCTTTTGCGTAGTGCTCACGACGCTACTTAGCGGCGCGAGCACGCCACTCAACCACGTGTTCCCCTCATGCTGCCATAATTTCAAACAATCATTATACTTTACTCGTTTCTTTAGAGATATCATCACTCAGATGCCAGCTCTAAAATGATTCTACACCTCCACATCAAAACTGGCAATTTTAGGAAAAGGTTTCACACATCTCTCGGTCATATTAACCCTTACATCACAGTACGCAGTTGCATACGCACCATACTCTGTATACATTATATGCCTTGCTGAACCTGTCGGCCCTTCCAAAAGCAGCACATCGTCGACCATTCCCAGCGTCTGCTTAGCACCCATCTGGGAAAATGCTGAGCAACTTACCGCTAGTGAATGTGGACCAGTGAACGATTCCTATGGAACTTCATTCACGCACTCCTATCACGTTGTGCACAACCGGCTCACTAACCGTTATGGATGGCGCGCGCACAACGAGGAACAGAATAACGTCTTATACAGTTAAACCGTCTTTCCGGACACCTTTCAGCCCTTGTCCGGTAGCTCATTCTTTTTGAGTACTCTCCCCTGTTAGAATTTGTGTTCCAATAACACTTACCCTTTCCAGTGATTTTCTCCACTACAACCCAAGTCGCAATCACGGTCTACCCAACCGTGCAGTCTAGTCACAGTGTCCAGAGAACCTAAGTGATCAATGGGCTCTGCGACCACTATTGAGAGCCGAATTTCGAAAACCCCTTGTTTTCTTCAAGGTACAAAATCCCTGTCCTTGCTGCAATACACCTGCTATGTGTACACACTCGGTAGGTGTTTGACGAGGCAGAAAGCTACTGAGTCTTTAGGACCAACACATGGTACCTAGCATATGCCCCACACACAGTAGTAGCCTCTATCACATTACAATCACACGGCTGCTTTCATACACCTTTCGTTTTCTGCGCAGAAACTAGACTTTTCGCTAATATGGCAGTATGATTCAGAAGTTTTAAACAATGTAATCATGCTATCAATACTATCCGAACGATTGTTTGAACACGTGGCAACAATACAGGAAATACATATATACGCTATTGTGCGACTCTCACTCTAGCGCCAAGACAGACAAAGAAAGAAACAAACTTTTCTCTCCCGCCCCAGGTCCTAGTCAGCCCTCCTTGAAATCACATAACAACGGATATTGGTTTCACAACACTAGATGGTGCAGGTTTCGAACACAGGGCCTGATTCAGAGCCACTCGTAAGCGGCCGCTCGTTCGCTCCGAGCGATGTTCGCACATCTGCGCATGCGCCAACCAGTCAGTGCCTTCAGGAAATCGTGTGTTCGCAAAATAGCCAGTGCCTGCTAATTTGAGTGACAGGATGAGGTGTTTGTGGGTGGTAACAGGGGAAGGTGCTAGAAAATGGGGAGTGGAGATCCGAACGCAGGCGTGCCAAAAGGTCAAAACGGGCATTTAATGGGAGTGCATAATTAACAAAGCAGCGTCATCGGCCACGTCACTTGGTTGTCTCTTAGGCTGAACTGTTCGCATGATTGCGGTAGGTAAATCCAACCACAAGCACTGCGAGCAGTTCATACGCCTTTCGATGTACTCAATCAATCTAATAAATAGAGGAGATGACGTATGATGCGAACGGCCAGGGGGCGTCTTTACAAAATAGCGAGCGCATATTTCGTTCGCTCGCTCAGGCATAGAGGCGTCAACAGACCGCAAAGAGCGAGCGCTCTATTTAAATATCCGGCCCCTTTTTATGAACGAGCGAGCGCAAATAGCGTCCGGCTCTGAATCAGGCCCACAGTGCGTTCTTTCATGCTTATGGTGCCTTCCACCCTTTGTTGCGAAATTGAGATCCGTACGCTATCGTGAGACCTATCGGGAAGCGTGACCTCCAAATCTACGAGCCCCCAACTATCGATAGTCCTAAATCGCTAAACAGAAATAATTGCTTTCCAGACTTTGATTGTGGTTCCAAAGCACAAAAAGTTCTTATTGCAACAAAAAGAGAGTTACACGCTTTGTATTTAATTGTCTTTTGCGCTAATTGTGTTAGATCAAAGGTACAGCCGACACATACGCTAGTGCTCTGGATCCAGATTTCCCGGCATCAAACGTGAAGCCTCCGTCAAAGAAAGAAGATGACTGACTATAGGACCGAGAGCGCTAATTTATATATCTTACAGAGAGTGGACAATTCAATAGAAATGAGCTGGCATAATTCCATTGGTTGTTGCCCTTGGTTCTTTTGGTACGATGCAGGTCATAGGTCAGTTTGTACAGTGATAGTTCAGCCCTCCAACGGCTCTTTGTGTATCTTTCCCGCCGATTAACGAGTTTAAACTGGTTAAGACACTACATTACAGAAGTATACATCCAAATTCATAACTCTCTATAATCCATAACTTGCAGTCGCATGTTGCAATCTCCTTGCCGATGGAACCAGAGATCTGCAAATACAAAGTGATTTAGAATGATACCAAACATGGCCTGTCTACTATGTACTAAACCTTAGATATCAAATACATTCATTTCACAACATAATTGATTGCGAATAAAACCTCTAATATCCTTGATGCTAGGGAACCTTTTATTAAGAGTATGCATGTATGAGCGTGGGGCTATTGAGTAAAGACGCTAGTATGCATTGTGCGTCTTCGTGTTTGTGGTGTACAACATAAAATGTACTTTGTGGGGTTGTTCATATTATATGTATTAGTAAATGTACGTATTGGTATTGTGAGAACTTTTAACATTGTGCAGTAGCAGACGCACGACGCTAATAATCATAACATAGCGCTGTACACGAAGATATCGTGTAGACGACGCAGTATAGTGTCTTGCAGATATCAATTTTACAACTTTGGTCTCGGCCAACCATCCGGCTTCGACTGTGGGGTTTCGGGAGAGGGGGGTCCCCACCTCCCCTGAGATCCCTGGCTTAGGCTGACCATCTTGGGGTGCAAATGCTTTGGCCATGGAGACCTGTAGATAGGGTCTCCTGGCTGTGGCATTACACCTCAGTCCAGGGCTGGTTATGCTTTTGGGGGGGGCCCTACGTCATTTACTTATTTTTTTTAAATGTAACCCTCTTTTTACTATTTACAGGCAGAAACATACTTGGATCACAATGATCTGTGTATGTTTCTGCCAAACTCGCAGCTCACAGGTAGGTGAATTGATTTCACAAATTTTTACAGGAGTGTTGTCCGTTCTCATGAGAGTTTATAAACTCTCCTCTTGGTAAATTCCTGAATCTTATCTTCACTAGTGAAAAGTTACTCGTGTTTAGCCGATGGTGAAGTGAAGAGAGTTTGCTAACGCTCCAGTATTTTCACGTAGTAAAGGAGATCTCTCTCTCCTGAGTTTGTCATTAGTAAATTTGTGAGTGGTAAAAAATGCCCAAACTCTCCAGAGATTGTTAACTCCCCCAAACTGGAATCTTAGTAAATGTACCCCTTAGGGTTAGGCAACTATGCAATAGGCTTTACAGAAATTTGTATTGAAAGGTACGAAGTTCAAGGTGTAACGGGTGGTTACATTTTCTCACTTAAGCCTGTATTCAATTAGCCGTGATAATTTCGCAGCCGTCGGCGGAATCTACTTTTCACGTACATCGCGTGTTTTGGAGGAGGAAACTTATCGGGTGCGCCCCCGCTATTCGCCCTATCCACTGCCGCAAGCACCAGCAATCAAAAAACTCCTGCCCCATTGGGTGTACCTCACTTTTTTTTAGGGATTTTTTTACGTAGTTATCCTTTTGGGGGGCTGTCCCAAGGGTGCTGAGTGGTTTCCCGACGTTTGCACCCCAAAACCGCAATTCTGCACTTTTTTCACCACCTATTCAAAGGCAAATCTTTTCCGCCTATTACATTGCATTAACTTTCCCCCTATAGGGCTCCAATCCATCTCCAACCCCAGATTCCAGTCCAGAAACACAAACCCCTACATTTGTGACATACATGAGCCAGAGATTTTACTGTCAGGCAGTCGGCATTCAGACACACGTGTACACATAATTTCAGTATAATAACAAATAGCAACTAAGCACAATAGCAGACGTGTAGACGTGGGTTGTAGCCACCATCCCGATGCAGACTATGCCGGTGGACAGAATCCCGATAGCAGTCAGAATCCCGATAGCTGTGATTCTGAAGGACCAGCTCTATCACAGTTGATTCAGACACCTGCTTCTTGAAAAAGCCGTGCACTATGGAGAAACGCGTCGAAGCTACAGGTGCCTTTCATCCCGGAGCATTCACTTTCCATTCACTCTACAGCCAGAGCCAGTGGCGTATCTATAATGGGTGCAGTGTATGCGGGGCACACGGGCCCCCGGGTCCAGGGGGGCCCCACACCGCACACACTGCACATATATTATTTAATACCTACCTGTCCGTGGTCCCACAGCGACTGTCTGGGCTGCTCAGAATACCGGAAAATGGTTGCTGCGGCCATTTTCCGGCATTCTGCTCAGTAGACTCCGGACACACTCTAGTGCCCGGAGTCTACTAAGGCTCCGGTGGCTGGCTAGCCGCGTCAGTTGGCTGCCGGCCACCGGGCAGAGAGGAGGGGGGCCCACACGGGGAGTGCACACGGGCCCCCTCCTCTCTTGAGATGCCCCTGGCCAGAGCATCTGATTATCTAGTTTGCTGGAGCAAGCGGAGATCCCGATTGCGGAGGCCCAGCATGGACTAGGACTCGCACAGGAGACCGGCGGTCAGCTGAGAACGATCGCCCTTACTGATACCCCTTGTCCTTCACCTATGGCCCGACACTTTTCACTGCGCCCAGCAGCCATTGGAACCACCACGCCAGACCAGAGTGATTAAGAGGAGTGTACTGCAGTAAGTACCAAGGGATTTCCCCTATGTGCTGTTTCAATACACTTTACCGATATTAAGGATCATTATTCCAGCTGACTTGTGATCTATCATTTTAATACCTGTGGAAGACCAATTTAAACCATATCTTTTTGCAATATAAAATTGGACCTTTAGTTTCCAGTTGAGACTTATTCATTATTCATTTCTGCAATTAACATCATTGTGGCTCTATGTTATTAGCTGTACTACCATAGTTACTATGCTCTCAAACTACTGATTTTATTGATTGCTTTGTGTTAAATATTTATATACTCTCAGGAGCAGCTAGTTCTGTTTATATGTATCAATACAATAAATGTATTTTTTATTACATTTGGTTTGATATAGTGTTCATGATGTTTTAAAGCAACTTTGCAGTATATCCCTGTTTAGCCTCTTTTTGTATCGGAGACAGGCAATCTCCAATTCAGCAAGTTGGCAGCTACATCCTCTGAGCCATTCTCACCACAGGCCCCCACCAAACGCCAAGGTTAATTTGGGAAAAGTTTCCGCCTGGTGAAGTGACGTCACCCGCAATACTTTTCCACAGATTCTGACTTTTCGCCGCTAATTGAATACGGCCCTTAATCTAGCTATGTTTGGCCAATAGTACTACTTTGTTATTTTGTTTCGGATATAAAATCATATGTCAGGGCAGCACAGATGCTGTTATGGTAGTAGCCCTACCACCTGGGCATGATGTCATGCCAATGGGGCATGGCTGGCACAGAGCGCTGTAAAGCCCTGTTACAGCTCTAACTAGCCCCCCGTGCTATAATTTGCTAACCAGCTCCTACTAAGAACCTTATTGAGGTTGACGTTAAGCCATGTTATGTTTCCTTGAATAGTGTCTGTATCCTGTCATAAGCCAACATGGATTGCTGCAGTGATGATGTCTTAATTGCTGCTCTGGGTCCAACACTTTCTTACTCTGCTGCGTGTCTAATTGATTCTAATTTTTCTTTTTTATATTTCAGAATGTTGGTAAAGCGGTCAGAACTGGCTGCCGCTACCTACTGATTGGACTTCAAGGGCTGGCGAATGCTTACACTGCTCCATTTGGCGTTTCTTCGGTGGTCCTATCATCCATGTCACACTAATACACTATGAAAAAATTTGTCCAAACATTTCAAATCCAAAATACTTTGGAAAAAATACACATTAGCCTAGCAATGGAGTCCAATGGTTTCAGAAACTCCTCCTTAGCACTGGACAGTACATGGTCTTATTCACGATGGTGGTTTGTAATGAACCAATCTGGCTAAAAATGCAATGGCTGACTTTTCACTTAATGAATTGTCCTTAACAAATGCAATGGTAGTTGTGGTTGGAGCTTGATTATAGAAGTTATTTTCATAAGGTTCCAACACAGGTTTACTCATAATCTAAAAGTATTACTGCAACAAATACAAAGGGGGCACATTATTTTTTTTTATATTTTTACAAAAGATACATTGGGGTCAATACAATTTTGTGTGAGGTGCGAGTTGCTGTATTCTCTTAGAATTTGCATAGTGAATTCATTTTGCAATCAAATTAGCAACTCGCACTGAATCAGTCATACTGAATTAGCATTTTTCCATTCGCACTTCCCTGAGGGTGAGAGATGGAAAGTCATTTTATTTTAAGGTTAAAATGTTGAGACAGCATGCTGTACCCCTTGGATACCCCCCTATTGTCATTTTTTGGGGGTAAAAAAAAAATTGTCCTCAATTTATCCCAAAATAAACTTTTTCTTTAGTTTAGGCACCCGCAAATTTTTAATTTTTTTACATTTTTTTTGTTTAATCCATTTGAGATTAAGCGAAAAAAGTTAGCTTTTTATCATTTTTTTGCATTTAAAAAAAAAAGCCCAAATCAGCCATTTGACACCATTTAAAAACCTTCAGTACCTTCCTAATGCCCACAAACAGCCGTCTATACAGTCCTGCTAACGAAATAATCAATTTTGGGGGTCCAGGATGGTCTCCCCACTTTTTCATTCACTTCTCTCACATCTCATTTGGCAGTCAATTCACAAACCTCCGCTGCGAGTACTGCAAATAGGCATTTTTAATAGGTTTGTTGAATTTTCTGGAGCGCGCATTCGTACGAAGTCTGTGAGTTTCAAGAAACAAACTTGCTACGCGCAATTAGCACCTAATTGGATTGACCCCATTGTGTCTGTTTTTAATTGTGGCTGGATTGTACATTTAATACTCAGGGTATTATTACAGTATTTAAGGTGCATTGCTTGCTAAAAAGAATTGTCTGAAGTTTGCTGACACAAATACTAATGTTAGCTGGATGCACAAGAATGTAATTGCTGCCTAGATATGGTTGATGGTTTTTATGCCAGATTAGCAAAATGATTAGTAAATGAGGATGAACACTGTATCTGCTGAATATTCCATTCATTTTCCTGAAACATTTTCAATGGAAAATAAGAAAATTCTTCTGTATTAGTGTTTTTATGGTTTTAGCATTAAAAAAACTTTGTCCTCTTTCCGTACCTGTTATGCACATTTCTAGACTCTAAACTAGTCTGTTAAACTCAAGAAACTTGAAATGTTATTTTTCCAAACTTAATGTAGCCAGAGTAATTAAATGACAAGACCCTAAGTAAGGATCATATCTGGATATAAGATTTTAATTTAGCTCACTCTAGGAGATGCCGTGAAAAATGTTTCCAGACATGATTCTCACCGGCAGTCTATTCATTTAATAATAATAATAGGTGAATTACAATTGAAAAATTGTTATGCGAGGCAACTTGTATCTAATTTAATTGCCTTTTGTGAGTGAACTAGGGCCTGATTCCGATGCAGGCGATAATGCCATCGCAGCTACGATCTCTCAGCAATTGCGAAAATATGCTAATGACTCCAATGCTTACTTGAGCACAGGGCAGAGTTGCCTACCCTCCCGATTCCTGCGAGAGATGCCCGCTTCACTGCGGAGCCTCCCGCTGTCCCGGAAAATTGAATCAAACCCCCGGATTCCCCACTGCCAAGTCGGGAAGCCGACTGCGCATGCGTGAAGTGATGTGGGCAGGGCCTCAAGGAGAGGACGCTGCGGGCGTCTTGGTGCTGTAGTACAGCCTGTTCGGGATTTCCACACTCTCCCTTTGTTGCTAGGTCCCACACAGGATGATCTCTAATGTGTCATGTCACAGGAAAGGCTCAGAGCCGCAGCAGTATTTCCTGTCTGGCAGGGAGTGTGAGAGAGTGACTGCAGGGAGTGTGAGAGAGTGACTGCAGGGAGTGTGAGAGAGTGACTGCAGGGAATGTGAGAGAGTGACTGCAGGGAGTGTGAGAGAGTGACTGCAGGGAGTGTGCGAGAGGAGAGACTCAGAGCCGCAGCAGTATTTCCTGTCTGGCAGGAAGTGTGAGAGAGTGACTGCAGGGAGTGTGTGAGAGTGTGACTGCAGGGAGTGTGAGAGAGTGACTGCAGGGAGAGTGAGAGAGTGACTGCAGGGTGTGTGAGAGAGTGACTGCAGGGAGTGTGCGAGAGTGACTGCAGGGAGTGAGAGAATGACTGCAGGGAGTGAGAGAGTGACTGCAGGGAGTGTGTGAGAGTGACTGCAGGGAGTGTGTGAGAGTGACTGCAGGGAGTGTGTGAGAGAGTGACTGCAGGGAGTGTGAGAGAGTGACTGCAGGGAGTGTGAGAGAGTGACTGCAGGGAGTGTGAGAGTGACTGCAGGGAGTGGGAGAGAGTGACTGCAGGGAGTGTGCGAGAGGAGAGGCTCAGAGCCGCAGCAGTATTTCCTGTCTGGCAGGGAGTGTGAGAGAGTGACTGCAGGGAGTGTGTGAGTGTGACTGCAGGGAGTGTGTGAGTGTGACTGCAGGGAGTGAGAGAGTGACTGCAGGGAGTGTGCGAGAGGAGAGACTCAGAGCAGCAGCAGTATTTCCTGTCTGGCAGGGAGTGTGAGAGTGTGACTGCAGGGAGTGTGAGAGAGTGACTGCAGGGAGTGTGCGAGAGGAGAGACTCAGAGCCGCAGCAGTATTTCCTGTCTGGCAGGAAATGTGAGAGAGTGACTGCAGGGAGTGTGAGAGAGTGACTGCAGGGAGTGTGAGAGAGTGACTGCAGGGAGTGTGCGAGAGGAGAGGCTCAGAGCCGCAGCAGTATTTCCTGTCTGGAAGGGAGTGTGAGAGAGTGACTGCAGGGAGTGTGAGAGAGTGACTGCAGGGAGTGTGAGAGAGTGACTGCAGGGAGTGTGCGAGAGGAGAGGCTCAGAGCCGCAGCAGTATTTCCTGTCTGGCAGGGAGTGTGAGAGAGTGACTGCAGGGAGTGTGTGAGTGTGACTGCAGGGAGTGTGTGAGTGTGACTGCAGGGAGTGAGAGAGTGACTGCAGGGAGTGTGCGAGAGGAGAGACTCAGAGCAGCAGCAGTATTTCCTGTCTGGCAGGGAGTGTGAGAGTGTGACTGCTGGGAGTGTGAGAGAGTGACTGCAGGGAGTGTGTGAGTGTGACTGCAGGGAGTGTGAGAGAGTGACTGCAGGGAGTGTGCGAGAGAGTGACTGCAGGGAGTGTGCGAGAGAGTGACTGCAGGGAGTGTGTGAGTGTGACTGCAGGGAGTGTGTGAGAGTGACTGCAGGGAGTGTGAGAGAGTGACTGCAGGGAGTGTGTGAGAGTGACTGCAGGGAGTGTGTGAGAGAGTGACTGCAGGGAGTGTGTGAGTGTGACTGCAGGGAGTGTGAGAGAGTGACTGCAGGGAGTGTGCGAGAGTGACTGCAGGGAGTGTGAGAGAGTGCCTGCAGGGAGTGTGTGAGAGAATGACTGCAGGGAGTGTGAGAGAGTGACTGCAGGGAGTGTGAGAGAGTGACTGCAGGGAGTGTGAGAGAGAGTGACTGCAGGGAGTGTGTGAGAGTGACTGCAGGGAGTGTGTGAGAGAGTGACTGCAGGGAGTGTGCGAGAGGAGAGGCTCAGAGCCGCAGCAGTATTTCCTGTCTGGCAGGGAGTGTGAGAGAGTGACTGCAGGGAGTGTGTGAGTGTGACTGCAGGGAGTGTGCGAGAGGAGAGGCTCAGAGCCGCAGCAGTATTTCCTGTCTGGCAGGGAGTGTGAGAGAGTGACTGCAGGGAGTGTGTGAGTGTGACTGCAGGGAGTGTGTGAGTGTGACTGCAGGGAGTGAGAGAGTGACTGCAGGGAGTGTGCGAGAGGAGAGACTCAGAGCAGCAGCAGTATTTCCTGTCTGGCAGGGAGTGTGAGAGTGTGACTGCAGGGAGTGTGAGAGAGTGACTGCAGGGAGTGTGTGAGTGACTGCAGGGAGTGTGAGAGAGTGACTGCAGGGAGTGTGAGAGAGTGACTGCAGGGAGTGTGCGAGAGAGTGACTGCAGGGAGTGTGTGGGTGTGACTGCAGGGAGTGTGTGAGAGTGACTGCAGGGAGTGTGTGATTGTGACTGCAGGGAGTGTGAGAGAGTGACTGCAGGGAGTATGCGAGAGAGTGACTGCAGGGAGTGTGCGAGAGAGTGACTGCAGGGAGTGTGTGAGTGTGACTGCAGGGAGTGTGTGAGAGTGACTGCAGGGAGTGTGAGAGAGTGACTGCAGGGAGTGTGTGAGAGTGACTGCAGGGAGTGTGTGAGAGAGTGACTGCAGGGAGTGTGTGAGTGTGACTGCAGGGAGTGTGAGAGAGTGACTGCAGGGAGTGTGCGAGAGTGACTGCAGGGAGTGTGAGAGAGTGCCTGCAGGGAGTGTGTGAGAGAATGACTGCAGGGAGTGTGAGAGAGTGACTGCAGGGAGTGTGAGAGAGTGACTGCAGGGAGTGTGAGAGAGAGTGACTGCAGGGAGTGTGTGAGAGTGACTGCAGGGAGTGTGTGAGAGAGTGACTGCAGGGAGTGTGCGAGAGGAGAGGCTCAGAGCCGCAGCAGTATTTCCTGTCTGGCAGGGAGTGTGAGAGAGTGACTGCAGGGAGTGTGTGAGTGTGACTGCAGGGAGTGTGCGAGAGGAGAGGCTCAGAGCCGCAGCAGTATTTCCTGTCTGGCAGGGAGTGTGAGAGAGTGACTGCAGGGAGTGTGTGAGTGTGACTGCAGGGAGTGTGTGAGTGTGACTGCAGAGAGTGAGAGAGTGACTGCAGGGAGTGTGCGAGAGGAGAGACTCAGAGCAGCAGCAGTATTTCCTGTCTGGCAGGGAGTGTGAGAGTGTGACTGCAGGGAGTGTGAGAGAGTGACTGCAGGGAGTGTGTGAGTGTGACTGCAGGGAGTGTGAGAGAGTGACTGCAGGGAGTGTGAGAGAGTGACTGCAGGGAGTGTGCGAGAGAGTGACTGCAGGGAGTGTGTGGGTGTGACTGCAGGGAGTGTGTGAGAGTGACTGCAGGGAGTGTGTGGGTGTGACTGCAGGGAGTGTGTGAGAGTGACTGCAGGGAGTGTGTGAGAGTGACTGCAGGGAGTGTGTGAGAGTGACTGCAGGGAGTGTGTGAGTGAGTGACTGCAGGGAGTGTGTGAGTGTGACTGCAGGGAGTGTGAGAGAGTGACTGCAGGGAGTGTGCGAGAGTGACTGCAGGGAGTGTGAGAGTGCCTGCAGGGAGTGTGTGAGAGAGTGACTGCAGGGAGTGTGAGAGAGTGACTGCAGGGAGTGTGAGAGAGTGTGACTGCAGGGAGTGTGAGAGAGTGACTGCAGGGAGTGTGAGAGAGTGACTGCAGGGAGTGTGTGAGAGTGACTGCAGGGAGTGTGTGAGAGTGTGACTGCAGGGAGTGTGTGAGAGTGACTGCAGGGAGTGTGAGAGAGTGACTGCAGGGAGTGTGTGAGAGTGACTGCAGGGAGTGTGTGAGAGTGTGACTGCAGGGAGTGTGAGAGAGTGACTGCAGGGAGTGTGTGAGAGTGACTGCAGGGAGTGTGTGAGAGTGTGACTGCAGGGAGTGTGTGAGAGTGACTGCAGGGAGTGTGAGAGAGTGACTGCAGGGAGTGTGAGAGAGTGACTGCAGGAAGTGTGTGAGAGTGACTGCAGGGAGTGTGAGAAAGTGACTGCAGGGAGTGTGAGAGTGTAACTGCAGGGAGTGTGAGAGAGTGACTGAAGGGAGTGTGTGAGAGTGACTGCAGGGAGTGTGAGAGAGTGACAGCAGGGAGTGTGAGAGAGTGACTGCAGGGAGTGTGTGAGAGTGACTGCAGGGAGTGTGTGAGAGTGCAGGGAGTGTGAGAGAGTGTGACTGCAGGGAGTGTGAGAGAGTGACTGCAGGGAGTGGGAGAGAGTGACTGCAGGGAGTGTGCGAGAGGAGAGGCTCAGAGCCGCAGCAGTATTTCCTGTCTGGCAGGGAGTGTGAGAGAGTGACTGCAGGGAGTGTGTGAGTGTGACTGCAGGGAGTGTGTGTGTGACTGCAGGGAGTGAGAGAGTGACTGCAGGGAGTGTGCGAGAGGAGAGACTCAGAGCAGCAGCAGTATTTCCTGTCTGGCAGGGAGTGTGAGAGAGTGACTGCAGGGAGTGTGAGAGAGTGACTGCAGGGAGTGTGCGAGAGGAGAGGCTCAGAGCCGCAGCAGTATTTCCTGTCTGGCAGGGAGTGTGAGAGAGTGACTGCAGGGAGTGTGAGAGAGTGACTGCAGGGAGTTTGAGAGAGTGACTGCAGGGAGTGTGAGAGAGTGACTGCAGGGAGTGTGCGAGAGGAGAGGCTCAGAGCCGCAGCAGTATTTCCTGTCTGGCAGGGAGTGTGATAGAGTGACTGCAGGGAGTGTGTGAGTGTGACTGCAGGGAGTGTGTGAGTGTGACTGCAGGGAGTGTGCGAGAGGAGAGACTCAGAGCAGCAGCAGTATTTCCTGTCTGGCAGGGAGTGTGAGAGTGTGACTGCTGGGAGTGTGAGAGAGTGACTGCACGGAGTGTGTGAGTGTGACTGCAGGGAGTGTGAGAGAGTGACTGCAGGGAGTGTGCGAGAGAGTGACTGCAGGGAGTGTGCGAGAGAGTGACTGCAGGGAGTGTGTGAGTGTGACTGCAGGGAGTGTGTGAGAGTGACTGCAGGGAGTGTGAGAGAGTGACTGCAGGGAGTGTGTGAGAGTGACTGCAGGGAGTGTGTGAGTGTGACTGCAGGGAGTGCGAGAGAGTGACTGCAAGGAGTGTGAGAGAGTGCCTGCAGGGAGTGTGTGAGAGAGTGACTGCAGGGAGTGTGAGAGAGTGACTGCAGGGAGTGTGAGAGAGTGACTGCAGGGAGTGTGAGAGAGAGTGACTGCAGGGAGTGTGTGAGAGTGACTGCAGGGAGTGTGTGAGAGAGTGACTGCAGGGAGTGTGTGAGAGTGACTGCAGGGAGTGTGTGAGAGAGTGACTGCAGGGACTGTGCGAGAGTGACTGCAGGGAGTGTGCGAGAGGAGAGACTCAGAGCCGCAGCAGTATTTCCAGTCTGGCAGGGAGTGTGAGAGAGTGACTGCAGGGAGTGTGAGAGAGTGACTGCAGGGAGTGTGCGAGAGGAGAGGCTCAGAGCCGCAGCAGTATTTCCTGTCTGGCAGGAAATGTGAGAGAGTGACTGCAGGGAGTGAGAGTGTGACTGCAGGGAGTGTGAGAGAGTGACTGCAGGGAGTGTGAGAGAGTGACTGCAGGGAGTGTGCGAGAGGAGAGGCTCAGAGCCACAGCAGTATTTCCTGTCTGGCAGGGAGTGTGAGAGAGTGACTGCAGGGAGTGTGAGAGAGTGACTGCAGGGAGTGTGCGAGAGGAGAGGCTCAGAGCCGCAGCAGTATTTCCTGTCTGGCAGGGAGTGTGAGAGAGTGATTGCAGGGAGTGTGTGAGTGTGACTGCAGGGAGTGTGAGAGTGTGACTGCAGGGAGTGAGAGAGTGACTGCAGGGAGTGTGCGAGAGGAGAGACTCAGAGCAGCAGCAGTATTTCCTGTCTGGCAGGGAGTGTGAGAGTGTGACTGCAGGGAGTGTGAGAGAGTGACTGCAGGGAGTGTGTGAGTGTGACTGCAGGGAGTGTGAGAGAGTGACTGCAGGGAGTGTGAGAGAGTGACTGCAGGGAGTGTGTGAGAGAGTGACTGCAGGGAGTGTGTGGGTGTGACTGCAGGGAGTGTGAGAGTGACTGCAGGGAGTGTGAGAGAGTGACTGCAGGGAGTGTGAGAGAGTGACTGCAGGGAGTGTGCGAGAGAGTGACTGCAGGGAGTGTGAGAGTGACTGCAGGGAGTGTGAGAGAGTGACTGCAGGGAGTGTGTGAGTGACTGCAGGGAGTGTGTGAGAGAGTGACTGCAGGGAGTGTGTGAGTGTGACTGCAGGGAGTGTGAGAGAGTGACTGCAGGAAGTGTGCGAGAGTGAATGCAGGGAGTGTGAGAGAGTGCCTGCAGGGAGTGTGTGAGAGAGTGACTGCAGGGAGTGTGAGAGAGTGACTGCATGGAGTGTGAGAGTGACTGCAGGGAGTGTGAGAGAGTGACTGCAGGGAGTGTGTGAGAGTGACTGCAGGGAGTGTGTGAGAGTGTGACTGCAGGGAGTGTGTGAGAGTGACTGCAGGGAGTGTGAGAGAGTGACTGCAGGGAGTGTGTGAGAGTGACTGCAGGGAGTGTGTGAGAGTGTGACTGCAGGGAGTGTGAGAGAGTGACTGCAGGGAGTGTGTGAGAGTGACTGCAGGGAGTGTGTGAGAGTGTGACTGCAGGGAGTGTGTGAGAGTGACTGCAGGGAGTGTGAGAGTGACTGCAGGGAGTGTGAGAGAGTGACTGCAGGGAGTGTGTGAGAGTGACTGCAGGAAGTGTGTGAGAGTGACTGCAGGGAGTGTGAGAGAGTGACTGCAGGGAGTGTGAGAGAGTAACTGCAGGGAGTGTGAGAGAGTGACAGCAGGGAGTGTGAGAGAGTGACTGCAGGGAGTGTGTGGGTGTGACTGCAGGGAGTGTGAGAGTGACTGCAGGGAGTGTGAGAGAGTGACTGCAGGGAGTGTGAGAGAGTGACTGCAGGGAGTGTGCGAGAGAGTGACTGCAGGGAGTGTGAGAGTGACTGCAGGGAGTGTGAGAGAGTGACTGCAGGGAGTGTGTGAGTGACCGCAGGGAGTGTGTGAGAGAGTGACTGCAGGGAGTGTGTGAGTGTGACTGCAGGGAGTGTGAGAGAGTGACTGCAGGGAGTGTGCGAGAGTGAATGCAGGGAGTGTGAGAGAGTGCCTGCAGGGAGTGTGTGAGAGAGTGACTGCAGGGAGTGTGAGAGAGTGACTGCATGGAGTGTGAGAGTGACTGCAGGGAGTGTGAGAGAGTGACTGCAGGGAGTGTGTGAGAGTGACTGCAGGGAGTGTGTGAGAGTGTGACTGCAGGGAGTGTGTGAGAGTGACTGCAGGGAGTGTGAGAGAGTGACTGCAGGGAGTGTGTGAGAGTGACTGCAGGGAGTGTGTGAGAGTGTGACTGCAGGGAGTGTGAGAGAGTGACTGCAGGGAGTGTGTGAGAGTGACTGCAGGGAGTGTGTGAGAGTGTGACTGCAGGGAGTGTGTGAGAGTGACTGCAGGGAGTGTGAGAGTGACTGCAGGGAGTGTGAGAGAGTGACTGCAGGGAGTGTGAGAGAGTGACTGCAGGAAGTGTGTGAGAGTGACTGCAGGGAGTGTGAGAGAGTGACTGCAGGGAGTGTGAGAGAGTAACTGCAGGGAGTGTGAGAGAGTGACAGCAGGGAGTGTGAGAGAGTGACTGCAGGGAGTGTGTGAGAGTGACTGCAGGGAGTGTGTGAGAGTGCAGGGAGTGTGAGAGAGTGTGACTGCAGGGAGTGTGAGAGAGTGACTGCAGGGAGTGTGTGAGAGTGACTGCAGGGAGTGTGAGAGAGTGACTGCAGGAAGTGTGTGAGAGTGACTGCAGGGAGTGTGAGAGAGTGACTGCAGGGAGTGTGAGAGTGACTGCAGGGAGTGTGAGAGAGTGAATGCAGGGAGTGTGAGAGAGTAACTGCAGGGAGTGTGAGAGAGTGACAGCAGGGAGTGTGAGAGAGTGACTGCAGGGAGTGTGAGAGAGTGACTGCAGGGAGTGTGTGAGAGTGACTGCAGGGAGTGTGTGAGAGTGCAGGGAGTGTGAGAGAGTGTGACTGCAGGGAGTGTGAGAGAGTGACTGCAGGGAGTGTGTGAGAGTGACTGCAGGGAGTGTGAGAGTGTGACTGCAGGAAGTGTGTGAGAGTGACTGCAGGGAGTGTGAGAGAGTGACTGCAGGGAGTGTGAGAGTGACTGCAGGGAGTGTGAGAGAGTGACAGCAGGGAGTGTGAGAGAGTGACTGCAGGGAGTGTGAGAGTGACTGCAGGGAGTGTGTGAGTGCAGGGAGTGTGAGAGAGTGTGACTGCAGGGAGTGTGAGAGAGTGACTGCAGGGAGTGTGAGAGAGTGACTGCAGGGAGTGTGAGAGAGTGACTGCAGGAAGTGTGTGAGAGTGACTGCAGGGAGTGTGAGAGTGACTGCAGGGAGTGTGAGAGAGTGACTGCAGGGAGTGTGAGAGAGTGACTGCAGGAAGTGTGTGAGAGTGACTGCAGGGAGTGTGAGAGAGTGACTGCAGGGAGTGTGTGAGAGTGACTGCAGGGAGTGTGTGAGAGTGTGACTGCAGGGAGTGTGAGAGAGTGACTGCAGGGAGTGTGTGAGAGTGACTGCAGGGAGTGTGTGAGAGTGTGACTGCAGGGAGTGTGTGAGAGTGACTGCAGGGAGTGTGAGAGTGACTGCAGGGAGTGTGAGAGAGTGACTGCAGGGAGTGTGAGAGAGTGACTGCAGGAAGTGTATGAGAGTGACTGCAGGGAGTGTGAGAGAGTGACTGCAGGGAGTGTGAGAGAGTAACTGTAGGGAGTGTGAGAGAGTGACAGCAGGGAGTGTGAGAGAGTGACTGCAGGGAGTGTGTGAGAGTGACTGCAGGGAGTGTGTGAGAGTGCAGGGAGTGTGAGAGAGTGTGACTGCAGGGAGTGTGTGAGAGTGACTGCAGGGAGTGTGTGTGAGAGTGACTGCAGGGAGTGTGTGGGTGTGACTGCAGGGAGTGTGTGAGAGTGACTGCAGGAAGTGTGTGAGAGTGACTGCAGGGAGTGTGTGAGAGTGACTGCAGGGAGTGTGAGAGAGTGACTGAAGGGAGTGTGTGAGAGTGACTGCAGGGAGTGTGAGAGAGTGACAGCAGGGAGTGTGAGAGAGTGACTGCAGGGTGTGTGTGAGAGTGACTGCAGGGAGTGTGTGAGTGCAGGGAGTGTGAGAGAGTGTGACTGCAGGGAGTGTGTGAGAGTGACTGCAGGGAGTGTGTGAGAGTGACTGCAGGGAGTGTGTGTGAGAGTGACTGCAGGGAGTGTGTGGGTGTGACTGCAGGGAGTGTGTGAGAGTGACTGCAGGGAGTGTGAGAGAGTGACTGCAGGGAGTGTGTGAGAGTGACTGCAGGGAGTGTGTGAGAGAGTGACTGCAGGGAGTGTGTGAGTGTGACTGCAGGGAGTGTGAGAGAGAGACTGCAGTGAGTGTGCGAGAGTGACTGCAGGGAGTGTGAGAGAGTGCCTGCAGGGAGTGTGTGAGAGAGTGACTGCAGGGAGTGTGAGAGAGTGACTGCACGGAGTGTGAGAGAGTGACTGCAGGGAGTGTGAGAGAGTGTGACTGCAGGGAGTGTGAGAGAGTGACTGCAAGGAGTGTGAGAGAGTGACTGCAGGAAGTGTGTGAGAGTGACTGCAGGGTGTGTGTGAGAGTGTGACTGCAGGGAGTGTGTGAGAGTGACTGCAGGGAGTGTGAGAGAGTGACTGCAGGGAGTGTGTGAGAGTGACTGCAGGGAGTGTGTGAGAGTGTGACTGCAGGGAGTGTGAGAGTGACTGCAGGGAGTGTGTGAGAGTGACTGCAGGGAGTGTGTGAGAGTGTGACTGCAGGGAGTGTGTGAGAGTGACTGCAGGGAGTGTGTGAGAGTGACTGCAGGGAGTGTGAGAGAGTGACTGCAGGGAGTGTGAGAGAGTGACTGCAGGAAGTGTGTGAGAGTGACTGCAGGGAGTGTGAGAAAGTGACTGCAGGGAGTGTGAGAGTGTAACTGCAGGGAGTGTGAGAGAGTGACTGCAGGGAGTGTGTGAGAGTGACTGCAGGGAGTGTGAGAGAGTGACTGCAGGGAGTGTGTGAGAGTGACTGCAGGGAGTGTGTGAGAGTGACTGCAGGGAGTGTGTGAGAGTGCAGGTAGTGTGAGAGAGTGTGACTGCAGGGAGTGTGAGAGTGACTGCAGGGAGTGTGAGAGTGACTGCAGGGAGTGTGTGTGAGAGTGACTGCAGGGAGTGTGTGAGAGTGACTGCAGGGAGTGTGTGAGAGTGACTGCAGGTAGTGTGCGAGAAGAGAGACAGAGCCGCAGCAGTATTTCCTGTCTGGCAGGAAATGTGAGAGAGTGACTGCAGGGAGTGTGAGAGAGTGACTGCAGGGAGTGTGAGAGAGTGACTGCAGGGAGTGTGAGAGAGTGACTGCAGGGAGTGTGCGAGAGGAGAGGCTCAGAGCCGCAGCAGTATTTCCTGTCTGGCAGGGAGTGTGAGAGAGTGACTGCAGGGAGTGTGGGAGAGTGACTGCAGGGAGTGTGAGAGAGTGACTGCAGGGAGTGTGCGAGAGGAGAGGCTCAGAGCCGCAGCAGTATTTCCTGTCTGGCAGGGAGTGTGAGAGAGTGACTGCAGGGAGTGTGTGAGTGTGACTGCAGGGAGTGTGAGTGTGACTGCAGGGAGTGTGAGAGAGTGACTGCAGGGAGTGTGCGAGAGTGACTGCAGGGAGTGTGCGAGAGAGTGACTGCAGGGAGTGTGTGAGTGTGACTGCAGGGAGTGTGTGACAGTGACTGCAGGGAGTGTGAGAGAGTGACTGCAGGGAGTGTGTGAGAGTGACTGCAGGGAGTGTGTGAGTGTGACTGCAGGGAGTGCGAGAGAGTGACTGCAGGGAGTGTGCGAGAGTGACTGCAGGGAGTGTGAGAGTGCCTGCAGGGAGTGTGTGAGAGAGTGACTGCAGGGAGTGTGAGAGAGTGACTGCAGGGAGTGTGAGATAGTGACTGCAGGGAGTGTGAGAGAGAGTGACTGCAGGGAGTGTGTGAGAGTGACTGCAGGGAGTGTGTCAGAGAGTGACTGCAGGGAGTGTGTGAGAGAGTGACTGCAGGGAGTGTGCGAGAGTGACTGCAGGGAGTGTGCGAGAGGAGAGACTCAGAGCCGCAGCAGTATTTCCTGTCTGGCAGGGAGTGTGAGAGAGTGACTGCAGGGAGTGTGAGAGAGTGACTGCAGGGAGAGTGAGAGAGTGACTGCAGGGAGTGTGAGAGAGTGACTGCAGGGAGTGTGCGAGAGGAGAGGCTCAGAGCCGCAGCAGTATTTCCTGTCTGGCCGGAAATGTGAGAGAGTGACTGCAGGGAGTGAGAGTGTGACTGCAGGGAGTGTGAGAGAGTGACTGCAGGGAGTGTGAGAGAGTGACTGCAGGGAGTGTGAGAGAGTGACTGCAGGAAGTGTGCGAGAGGAGAGGCTCAGAGCCACAGCAGTATTTCCTGTCTGGCAGGGAGTGTGAGAGTGTGACTGCAGGGAGTGTGAGAGAGTGACTGCAGGGAGTGTGTGAGAGTGACTGAAGGGAGTGTGTGAGAGTGACTGCAGGGTGTGTGTGAGAGTGACTGCAGGGAGTGTGTGAGTGCAGGGAGTGTGAGAGAGTGTGACTGCAGGGAGTGTGTGAGAGTGACTGCAGGGAGTGTGTGAGAGTGACTGCAGGGAGTGTGTGTGAGAGTGACTGCAGGGAGTGTGTGGGTGTGACTGCAGGGAGTGTGTGAGAGTGACTGCAGGGAGTGTGAGAGAGTGACTGCAGGGAGTGTGTGAGAGTGACTGCAGGGAGTGTGTGAGAGAGTGACTGCAGGGAGTGTGTGAGTGTGACTGCAGGGAGTGTGAGAGAGAGACTGCAGTGAGTGTGCGAGAGTGACTGCAGGGAGTGTGAGAGAGTGCCTGCAGGGAGTGTGTGAGAGAGTGACTGCAGGGAGTGTGAGAGAGTGACTGCACGGAGTGTGAGAGAGTGACTGCAGGGAGTGTGAGAGAGTGTGACTGCAGGGAGTGTGAGAGAGTGACTGCAAGGAGTGTGAGAGAGTGACTGCAGGAAGTGTGTGAGAGTGACTGCAGGGTGTGTGTGAGAGTGTGACTGCAGGGAGTGTGTGAGAGTGACTGCAGGGAGTGTGAGAGAGTGACTGCAGGGAGTGTGTGAGAGTGACTGCAGGGAGTGTGTGAGAGTGTGACTGCAGGGAGTGTGAGAGAGTGACTGCAGGGAGTGTGTGAGAGTGACTGCAGGGAGTGTGTGAGAGTGTGACTGCAGGGAGTGTGTGAGAGTGACTGCAGGGAGTGTGTGAGAGTGACTGCAGGGAGTGTGAGAGAGTGACTGCAGGGAGTGTGAGAGAGTGACTGCAGGAAGTGTGTGAGAGTGACTGCAGGGAGTGTGAGAAAGTGACTGCAGGGAGTGTGAGAGTGTAACTGCAGGGAGTGTGAGAGAGTGACTGCAGGGAGTGTGTGAGAGTGACTGCAGGGAGTGTGAGAGAGTGACTGCAGGGAGTGTGTGAGAGTGACTGCAGGGAGTGTGTGAGAGTGACTGCAGGGAGTGTGTGAGAGTGCAGGTAGTGTGAGAGAGTGTGACTGCAGGGAGTGTGAGAGTGACTGCAGGGAGTGTGAGAGTGACTGCAGGGAGTGTGTGTGAGAGTGACTGCAGGGAGTGTGTGAGAGTGACTGCAGGGAGTGTGTGAGAGTGACTGCAGGTAGTGTGCGAGAAGAGAGACAGAGCCGCAGCAGTATTTCCTGTCTGGCAGGAAATGTGAGAGAGTGACTGCAGGGAGTGTGAGAGAGTGACTGCAGGGAGTGTGAGAGAGTGACTGCAGGGAGTGTGAGAGAGTGACTGCAGGGAGTGTGCGAGAGGAGAGGCTCAGAGCCGCAGCAGTATTTCCTGTCTGGCAGGGAGTGTGAGAGAGTGACTGCAGGGAGTGTGGGAGAGTGACTGCAGGGAGTGTGAGAGAGTGACTGCAGGGAGTGTGCGAGAGGAGAGGCTCAGAGCCGCAGCAGTATTTCCTGTCTGGCAGGGAGTGTGAGAGAGTGACTGCAGGGAGTGTGTGAGTGTGACTGCAGGGAGTGTGAGTGTGACTGCAGGGAGTGTGAGAGAGTGACTGCAGGGAGTGTGCGAGAGTGACTGCAGGGAGTGTGCGAGAGAGTGACTGCAGGGAGTGTGTGAGTGTGACTGCAGGGAGTGTGTGACAGTGACTGCAGGGAGTGTGAGAGAGTGACTGCAGGGAGTGTGTGAGAGTGACTGCAGGGAGTGTGTGAGTGTGACTGCAGGGAGTGCGAGAGAGTGACTGCAGGGAGTGTGCGAGAGTGACTGCAGGGAGTGTGAGAGTGCCTGCAGGGAGTGTGTGAGAGAGTGACTGCAGGGAGTGTGAGAGAGTGACTGCAGGGAGTGTGAGATAGTGACTGCAGGGAGTGTGAGAGAGAGTGACTGCAGGGAGTGTGTGAGAGTGACTGCAGGGAGTGTGTCAGAGAGTGACTGCAGGGAGTGTGTGAGAGAGTGACTGCAGGGAGTGTGCGAGAGTGACTGCAGGGAGTGTGCGAGAGGAGAGACTCAGAGCCGCAGCAGTATTTCCTGTCTGGCAGGGAGTGTGAGAGAGTGACTGCAGGGAGTGTGAGAGAGTGACTGCAGGGAGAGTGAGAGAGTGACTGCAGGGAGTGTGAGAGAGTGACTGCAGGGAGTGTGCGAGAGGAGAGGCTCAGAGCCGCAGCAGTATTTCCTGTCTGGCCGGAAATGTGAGAGAGTGACTGCAGGGAGTGAGAGTGTGACTGCAGGGAGTGTGAGAGAGTGACTGCAGGGAGTGTGAGAGAGTGACTGCAGGGAGTGTGAGAGAGTGACTGCAGGAAGTGTGCGAGAGGAGAGGCTCAGAGCCACAGCAGTATTTCCTGTCTGGCAGGGAGTGTGAGAGTGTGACTGCAGGGAGTGTGAGAGAGTGACTGCAGGGAGTGTGTGAGAGTGACTGAAGGGAGTGTGTGAGAGTGACTGCAGGGAGTGTGAGAGAGTGACAGCAGGGAGTGTGAGAGAGTGACTGCAGGGAGTGTGTGAGAGTGACTGCAGGGAGTGTGTGAGAGTGACTGCAGGGAGTGTGTGAGAGTGACTGCAGGGAGTGTGTGAGAGTGCAGGGAGTGTGAGAGAGTGTGACTGCAGGGAGTGTGTGAGAGTGACTGCAGGGAGTGTGTGTGAGAGTGACTGCAGGGAGTGTGTGAGAGTGACTGCAGGAAGTGTGAGAGAGTGTGACTGCAGGGAGTGTGAGAGAGTGACTGCAGGGTGTGTGAGAGTGTGACTGCCGGGAGTGTGCGAGAAAGTGACTGCAGGGAGTGTGTGAGAGAGTGACTGCAGGGAGTGTGTGAGAGTGTGACTGCAGGGAGTGTGTGAGAGTGTGACTGCAGGGAGTGTGTGAGAGTGACTGCAGGGAGTGTGTGTGTGAGAGTGACTGCAGGGAGTGTGTGTGTGAGAGTGACTGCAGGGAGTGTGTGAGTGTGACTGCAGGGAGTGTGAGAGAGTGACTGCAGGGAGTGTGAGAGAGTGACTGCAGGGAGTGTGAGAGAGTGTGACTGCAGGGAGTGTGAGAGAGTGACTGCAGGGAGTGTGTGAGAGTGACTGCAGGGAGTGTGTGAGTGTGACTGCAGGGAGTGTGTGAGAGTGACTGCAGGGAGTGTGAGAGAGTGACTGCAGGAAGTGTGTGAGAGTGACTGCAGGGAGTGTGAGAAAGTGACTGCAGGGAGTGTGAGAGTGTAACTGCAGGGAGTGTGAGAGAGTGACTGAAGGGAGTGTGTGAGAGTGACTGCAGGGAGTGTGAGAGAGTGACAGCAGGGAGTGTGAGAGAGTGACTGCAGGGAGTGTGTGAGAGTGACTGCAGGGAGTGTGTGAGAGTGACTGCAGGGAGTGTGTGAGAGTGCAGGGAGTGTGAGAGAGTGTGACTGCAGGGAGTGTGTGAGAGTGACTGCAGGGAGTGTGTGTGAGAGTGACTGCAGGGAGTGTGTGAGAGAGTGACTGCAGGAAGTGTGAGAGAGTGTGACTGCAGGGAGTGTGAGAGAGTGACTGCAGGGTGTGTGAGAGTGTGAATGCCGGGAGTGTGCGAGAAAGTGACTGCAGGGAGTGTGTGAGAGAGTGACTGCAGGGAGTGTGTGAGAGTGTGACTGCAGGGAGTGTGTGAGAGTGTGACTGCAGGGAGTGTGTGAGAGTGACTGCAGGGAGTGTGTGTGTGAGAGTGACTGCAGGGAGTGTGTGTGTGAGAGTGACTGCAGGGAGTGTGTGAGTGTGACTGCAGGGAGTGTGAGAGAGTGACTGCAGGGAGTGTGAGAGAGTGACTGCAGGGAGTGTGAGAGAGTGACTGCAAGGAGTGTGTGAGAGTGTGACTGCAGGGAGTGTGAGAGTGTGACTGCAGGGAGTGTGAGAGAGTGACTGCAGGGAGTGTGAGAGGGTGACTGCAGGGAGTGAGAGAGTGACTGCAGGGAGTGTGAGAGAGTGACTGCAGGGAGTGTGTGAGAGTGACTGCAGGGAGTGTGACTGCAGGGAGTGTGTGAGAGTGACTGCATGGAGAGTGAGAGAGTGACTGCAGGGAGAGTGAGAGAGTAACTGCAGGGAGTGTGTGAGTGTGACTGCAGGGAGTGTGCGAGAGGAGAGACTCAGAGACGCCGCAGTATTTCCTGTCTGGCAGGGAGTGTGAGTGAGTGACTGCAGGGAGTGTGTGAGAGTGACTGCAGGGAGTGTGAGAGAGTGACTGCAGGGAGTGTGAGAGAGTGTGACTGCAGGGAGTGTGAGAGAGTGACTGCAGGGAGTGTGTGAGAGTGACTGCAGGGAGTGTGTGAGAGTGACTGCAGGGAGTGTGAGAGAGTGACTGCAGGGAGTGTGTGAGAGTGACTGCAGGGAGTGTGTGAGAGTGTGACTGCAGGGAGTGTGAGAGAGTGACTGCAGGGAGTGTGTGAGAGTGACTGCAGGGAGTGTGTGAGAGTGTGACTGCAGGGAGTGTGTGAGAGTGACTGCAGGGAGTGTGTGAGAGTGATTGCAGGGAGTGTGAGAGAGTGACTGCAGGGAGTGTGAGAGTGAAACTGCAGGGAGTGTGAGAGTGACTGAAGGGAGTGTGTGAGAGTGACTGCAGGGAGTGTGAGAGAGTGACAGCAGGGAGTGTGTGGGAGTGACTGCAGGGAGTGTGTGAGAGTGACTGCAGGGAGTGTGAGAGAGTGTGACTGCAGGGAGTGTGTGAGAGTGACTGCAGGGAGTGTGTGAGAGTGACTGCAGGGAGTGTGTGTGAGAGTGACTGCAGGGTGTGTGTGAGAGAGTGACTGCAGGGAGTGTGAGAGTGACTGCAGGGAGTGTGTGAGAGTGACTGCAGGGAGTGTGTGAGAGTGACTGCAGGGAGTGTGTGAGAGAGGGACTGCAGGGAGTGTGTGAGAGTGACTGCAGGGAGTGTGTGAGAGAGTGACTGCAGGGAGTGTGCGAGAGTGACTGCAGGGAGTGTGCGAGAGGAGAGACTCAGAGCCGCAGCAGTATTTCCTGTCTGGCAGGGAGTGTGTGAGAGTGACTGCAGGGAGTGTGCGAGAGGAGAGGCTCAGAGCCGCAGCAGTATTTCCTGTCTGGCAGGAAATGTGAGAGAGTGACTGCAGGGAGTGAGAGTGTGACTGCAGGGAGTGTGAGAGAGTGACTGCAGGGAGTGTGAGAGAGTGACTGCAGGGAGTGTGCGAGAGGAGAGGCTCAGAGCCACAGCAGTATTTCCTGTCTGGCAGGGAGTGTGAGAGAGTGACTGCAGGGAGTGTGAGAGAGTGACTGCAGGGAGTGTGCGAGAGGAGAGGCTCAGAGCCGCAGCAGTATTTCCTGTCTGGCAGGGAGTGTGAGAGAGTGACTGCAGGGAGTGTGTGAGTGTGACTGCAGGGAGTGTGTGAGTGTGACTGCAGGGAGTGAGAGAGTGACTGCAGGGAGTGTGCGAGAGGAGAGACTCAGAGCAGCAGCAGTATTTCCTGTCTGTCAGGGAGTGTGAGAGTGTGACTGCAGGGAGTGTGTGAGTGTGACTGCAGGGAGTGTGTGAGTGTGACTGCAGGGAGTGTGAGAGAGTGACTGCAGGGAGTGTGAGAGAGTGACTGCAGGGAGTGTGCGAGAGAGTGACTGCAGGGAGTGCGTGGGTGTGACTGCAGGGAGTGCGTGAGAGTGACTGCAGGGAGTGTGAGAGAGTGACTGCAGGGAGTGTGTGAGAGTGACTGCAGGGAGTGTGTGAGAGAGTGACTGCAGGGAGTGTGTGAGTGTGACTGCAGGGAGTGTGAGAGTGTGACTGCAGGGAGTGTGCGAGAGTGACTGCAGGGAGTGTGAGAGAGTGCCTGCAGGGAGTGTGTGAGAGAGTGACTGCAGGGAGTGTGAGAGAGTGACTGCACGGAGTGTGAGAGAGTGACTGCAGGGAGTGTGAGAGAGTGTGACTGCAGGGAGTGTGAGAGAGTGACTGCAGGGAGTGTGTGAGAGTGACTGCAGGGAGTGTGTGAGAGTGTGACTGCAGGGAGTGTGTGAGAGTGACTGCAGGGAGTGTGTGAGAGTGACTGCAGGGAGTGTGAGAGAGTGACTGCAGGGAGTGTGTGAAAGTAACTGCAGGGAGTGTGTGAGAGTGTGACTGCAGGGAGTGTGTGAGAGTGTGACTGCAGGGAGTGTGTGAGAGTGACTGCAGGGAGTGTGTGAGAGTGTGACTGCAGGGAGTGTGTGAGAGTGATTGCAGGGATTGTGTGAGAGTGACTGCAGGGAGTGTGAGAGAGTGACTGCAGGAAGTGTGTGAGAGTGACTGCAGGGAGTGTGAGAAAGTGACTGCAGGGAGTGTGTGAGAGTGACTGCAGGGAGTGTGTGAGAGTGTGACTGCAGGGAGTGTGTGAGAGTGACTGCAGGGAGTGTGTGAGAGTGACTGCAGGGAGTGTGTGTGAGAGTGACTGCAGGGAGTGTGTGAGAGAGTGACTGCAGGAAGTGTGAGAGAGTGACTGCAGGGAGTGTGAGAGAGTGTGACTGCAGGGAGTGTGAGAGAGTGACTGCAGGGTGTGTGAGAGTGTGACTGCCGGGAGTGTGCGAGAAAGTGACTGCAGGGAGTGCGAGAGAGTGACTGCAGGGAGTGTGTGAGAGTGTGACTGCAGGGAGTGTGTGAGAGTGTGACTGCAGGGAGTGTGTGAGAGTGACTGCAGGGAGTGTGTGTGTGAGAGTGACTGCAGGGAGTGTGTGAGTGTGACTGCAGGGAGTGTGAGAGAGTGACTGCAGGGAGTGTGAGAGAGTGACTGCAGGGAGTGTGAGAGAGTGACTGCAAGGAGTGTGTGAGACTGTGACTGCAGGGAGTGTGAGAGTGTGACTGCAGGGAGTGTGAGAGTGTGACTGCAGGGAGTGTGAGAGTGTGACTGCAGGGAGTGTGAGAGAGTGACTGCAGGGAGTGTCAGAGGGTGACTGCAGGGAGTGAGAGAGTGACTGCAGGGAGTGTGAGAGTGTGACTGCAGGGAGTGTGTGAGAGTGACTGCAGGGAGTGTGACTGCAGGGAGTGTGTGAGAGTGACTGCATGGAGAGTGAGAGAGTGACTGCAGGGAGAGTGAGAGAGTAACTGCAGGGAGTGTGTGAATGTGACTGCAGGGAGTGTGCGAGAGGAGAGACTCAGAGCCGCCACAGTATTTCCTGTCTGGCAGGGAGTGTGAGAGAGTGACTGCAGGGAGTGTGTGAGAGTGACTGCAGGGAGAGTGAGAGAGTGACTGTAGGGAGTGTGAGAGAGTGTGACTGCAGGGAGTGTGAGAGAGTGACTGCAGGGAGTGTGTGAGAGTGACTGCAGGGAGTGTGTGAGAGTGTGACTGCAGGGAGTGTGTGAGAGTGACTGCAGGGAGTGTGAGAGAGTGACTGCAGGGAGTGTGTGAGAGTGACAGCAGGGAGTGTGAGAGAGTGACTGCAGGGAGTGTGTGAGAGTGACTGCAGGGAGTGTGTGAGAGTGTGACTGCAGGGAGTGTGTGAGAGTGTGACTGCAGGGAGTGTGAGAGTGACTGCAGGGAGTGTGTGAGAGTGACTGCAGGGAGTGTGAGAGAGTGACTGCAGGAAGTGTGTGAGAGTGACTGCAGGGAGTGTGAGAAAGTGACTGCAGGGAGTGTGAGAGTGTAACTGCAGGGAGTGTGAGAGAGTGACTGCAGGGAGTGTGAGAGAGTGACAGCAGGGAGTGTGAGAGAGTGACAGCAGGGAGTGTGAGAGAGTGACTGCAGGGAGTGTGTGAGAGTGACTGCAGGGAGTGTGTGAGAGTGCAGGGAGTGTGAGTGAGTGTGACTGCAGGGAGTTTGAGAGTGACTGCAGGGAGTGTGTGAGAGTGACTGCAGGGAGTGTGAGAGAGTGACTGCAGGAAGTGTGTGAGAGTGACTGCAGGGAGTGTGAGAAAGTGACTGCAGGGAGTGTGAGAGTGTAACTGCAGGGAGTGTGAGAGAGTGACTGAAGGGAGTGTGTGAGAGTGACTGCAGGGAGTGTGAGAGAGTGACAGCAGGGAGTGTGAGAGAGTGACTGCAGGGAGTGTGTGAGAGTGACTGCAGGGAGTGTGTGAGAGTGCAGGGAGTGTGAGTGAGTGTGACTGCAGGGAGTGTGTGAGAGTGACTGCAGGGAGTGTGTGAGAGTGACTGCAGGGAGTGTGTGTGAGAGTGACTGCAGGGAGTGTGTGAGAGAGTGACTGCAGGAAGTGTGAGAGAGTGACTGCAGGGAGTGTGAGAGAGTGTGACTGCAGGGAGTGTGAGAGAGTGACTGCAGGGTGTGTGAGAGTGTGACTGCCCGGAGTGTGCGAGAAAGTGACTGCAGGGAGTGTGTGAGAGAGTGACTGCAGGGAGTGTGTGAGAGTGTGACTGCAGGGAGTGTGTGAGAGTGTGACTGCAGGGAGTGTGTGAGAGTGACTGCAGGGAGTGTGTGTGTGAGATTGACTGCAGGGAGTGTGTGAGAGAGTGACTGCAGGGAGTGTGTGAGTGTGACTGCAGGGAGTGTGAGAGAGTGACTGCAGGGAGTGTGAGAGAGTGACTGCAGGGAGTGTGAGAGAGTGACTGCAAGGAGTGTGTGAGAGTGTGACTGCAGGGAGTGTGAGAGTGTGACTGCAGGGAGTGTGAGAGTGTGACTGCAGGGAGTGTGAGAGGGTGACTGCAGGGAGTGTGAGAGGGTGACTGCAGGGAGTGAGAGAGTGACTGCAGGGAGTGTGAGAGAGTGACTGCAGGGAGTGTGTGAGAGTGACTGCAGGGAGTGTGTGAGAGTGACTGCATGGAGAGTGAGAGAGTGACTGCAGGGAGAGTGAGAGAGTAACTGCAGGGAGTGTGTGAGTGTGACTGCAGGGAGTGTGCGAGAGGAGAGACTCAGAGCCGCCGCAGTATTTCCTGTCTGGCAGGGAGTGTGAGAGAGTGACTGCAGGGAGTGTGTGAGAGTGACTGCAGGGAGTGTGAGAGAGTGACTGCAGGGAGTGTGAGAGAGTGTGACTGCAGGGAGTGTGAGAGAGTGACTGCAGGGAGTGTGAGAGAGTGACTGCAGGGAGTGTGTGAGAGTGACTGCAGGGAGTGTGTGAGAGTGTGACTGCAGGGAGTGTGTGAGAGTGACTGCAGGGAGTGTGAGAGAGTGACTGCAGGGAGTGTGTGAGAGAGTGAATGCAGGGAGTGTGTGAGAGTGTGACTGCAGGGAGTGTGAGAGAGTGACTGCAGGGAGTGTGTGAGAGTGACTGCAGGGAGTGTGAGAGAGTGACTGCAGGAAGTGTGTGAGAGTGACTGCAGGGAGTGTGAGAGTGACTGCAGGGAGTGTGAGAGTGTAACTGCAGGGAGTGTGAGAGAGTGACTGAAGGGAGTGTGTGAGAGTGACTGCAGGGAGTGTGAGAGAGTGACAGCAGGGAGTGTGAGAGAGTGACTGCAGGGAGTGTGTGAGAGTGACTGCAGGGAGTGTGTGAGAGTGCAGGGAGTGTGAGAGAGTGTGACTGCAGGGAGTGTGTGAGTGACTGCAGGGAGTGTGTGTGAGAGTGACTGCAGGGAGTGTGTGTGAGAGTGACTGCAGGGAGTGTGTGAGAGAGTGACTGCAGGAAGTGTGAGAGAGTGACTGCAGGGAGTGTGAGAGAGTGTGACTGCAGGGAGTGTGAGAGAGTGTGGCTGCAGGGAGTGTGAGAGAGTGACTGCCGGGAGTGTGCGAGAAAGTGACTGCAGGGAGTGTGTGAGAGAGTGACTGCAGGGAGTGTGTGAGAGTGTGACTGCAGGGAGTGTGTGAGAGTGACTGCAGGGAGTGTGTGTGTGAGAGTGACTGCAGGGAGTGTGTGTGTGAGAGTGACTGCAGGGAGTGTGTGAGAGAGTGACTGCAGGGAGTGTGTGAGTGTGACTGCAGGGAGTGTGAGAGAGTGACTGCAGGGAGTGTGAGAGAGTGACTGCAGGGAGTGTGAGAGAGTGACTGCAAGGAGTGTGTGAGAGTGTGACTGCAGGGAGTGTGAGAGTGTGACTGCAGGGAGTGTGAGAGTGTGACTGCAGGGAGTGTGAGAGAGTGACTGCAGGGAGTGTGAGAGGGTGACTGCAGGGAGTGAGAGAGTGACTGCAGGGAGTGAGAGAGTGACTGCAGGGAGTGTGTGAGAGTGACTGCAGGGAGTGTGTGAGAGTGACTGCATGGAGAGTGAGAGAGTGACTGCAGGGAGAGTGAGAGAGTAACTGCAGGGAGTGTGTGAGTGTGACTGCAGGGAGTGTGAGAGTGTGACTGCAGGGAGTGTGAGAGAGTGACTGCAGGGAGTGTGAGAGGGTGACTGCAGGGAGTGAGAGAGTGACTGCAGGGAGTGTGAGAGAGTGACTGCAGGGAGTGTGTGAGAGTGACTGCAGGGAGTGTGACTGCAGGGAGTGTGTGAGAGTGACTGCATGGAGAGTGAGAGAGTGACTGCAGGGAGAGTGAGAGAGTAACTGCAGGGAGTGTGTGAGTGTGACTGCAGGGAGTGTGCGAGAGGAGAGACTCAGAGCCGCCGCAGTATTTCCTGTCTGGCAGGGAGTGTGAGAGAGTGACTGCAGGGAGTGTGTGAGAGTGACTGCAGGGAGTGTGTGAGAGTGACTGCAGGGAGTGTGAGAGAGTGACTGCAGGGAGTGTGAGAGAGTGACTGCAGGGAGTGTGAGAGAGTGACTGCAGGGAGTGTGAGAGTGACTGCAGGGAGTGTGTGAGAGTGACTGCAGGGAGTGTGTGAGAGTGTGACTGCAGGGAGTGTGAGAGAGTGACTGCAGGGAGTGTGTGAGAGTCACTGCAGGGAGTGTGTGAGAGTGTGACTGCAGGGAGTGTGTGAGAGTGACTGCAGGGAGTGTGTGAGAGTGACTGCAGGGAGTGTGAGAGATTGACTGCAGGGAGTGTGAGAGAGTGACTGCAGGAAGTGTGTGAGAGTGACTGCAGGGAGTGTGAGAGAGTGACTGCAGGGAGTGTGAGAGTGAAACTGCAGGGAGTGTGAGAGAGTGACTGAAGGGAGTGTGTGAGAGTGACTGCAGGGAGTGTGAGAGAGTGACAGCAGGGAGTGTGTGGGAGTGACTGCAGGGAGTGTGTGAGAGTGACTGAAGGGAGTGTGTGAGAGTGACTGCAGGGAGTGTGAGAGAGTGTGACTGCAGGGAGTGTGTGAGAGTGACTGCAGGGAGTGTGTGAGAGTGACTGCAGGGAGTGTGTGAGAGTGACTGCAGGGTGTGTGTGAGAGAGTGACTGCAGGAAGTGTGAGAGAGTGACTGCAGGGAGTGTGAGAGAGTGACTGAAGGGAGTGTGTGAGAGTGACTGCAGGGTGTGTGTGAGAGAGTGACTGCAGGAAGTGTGAGAGAGTGACTGCAGGGAGTGTGAGAGTGACTGCAGGGAGTGTGTGAGAGTGACTGCAGGGAGTGGGAAAGAGTGACAGCAGGGAGTGTAAGAGAGTGACAGCAGGGAGTGTGTGAGAGGAGAGGCTCAGAGCCACAGCAGTATTTCGTGTCTGGCAGGGAGTGTGAGAGAGTGACTGCAGGGAGTGTGAGAGAGTGACTGCAGGGAGTGTGTGAGAGTGACTGCAGGGAGTGTGAGAGAGTGACTGCAGGGAGTGTGAGAGTGAAACTGCAGGGAGTGTGAGAGAGTGACTGAAGGGAGTGTGTGAGAGTGACTGCAGGGAGTGTGAGAGAGTGACAGCAGGGAGTGTGTGGGAGTGCCTGCAGGGAGTGTGTGAGAGTGACTGCAGGGAGTGTGTGAGAGTGACTGCAGGGAGTGTGAGAGAGTGTGACTGCAGGGAGTGTGTGAGAGTGACTGCAGGGAGTGTGTGAGAGTGACTGCAGGGAGTGTGTGTGAGAGTGACTGCAGGGTGTGTGTGAGAGAGTGACTGCAGGAAGTGTGAGAGAGTGACTGCAGGGAGTGTGAGAGAGTGACTGAAGGGAGTGTGTGAGAGTGACTGCAGGGAGTGTGAGAGAGTGACAGCAGGGAGTGTGAGAGAGTGACAGCAGGGAGTGTGAGAGAGTGACAGCAGGGAGTGTGTGAGAGTGACTGCAGGGAGTGTGTGAGAGTGACTGCAGGGAGTGTGAGAGAGTGACAGCAGGGAGTGTGAGAGAGTGACTGCAGGGAGTGTGTGAGAGTGACTGCAGGGAGTGTGTGAGAGTGCAGGGAGTGTGAGTGAGTGTGACTGCAGGGAGTGTGTGAGAGTGACTGCAGGGAGTGTGTGAGAGTGACTGCAGGGAGTGTGTGAGAGAGTGACTGCAGGAAGTGTGAGAGAGTGACTGCAGGGAGTGTGAGAGAGTGTGACTGCAGGGAGTGTGAGAGAGTGACTGCCGGGAGTGTGCGAGAAAGTGACTGCAGGGAGTGTGTGAGAGAGTGACTGCAGGGAGTGTGTGAGAGTGTGACTGCAGGGAGTGTGTGAGAGTGACTGCAGGGAGTGTGTGTGAGAGTGACTGCAGGGAGTGTGTGAGAGAGTGACTGCAGGGAGTGTGTGAGTGTGACTGCAGGGAGTGTGAGAGAGTGACTGCAGGGAGTGTGAGAGAGTGACTGCAAGGAGTGTGAGAGTGTGACTACAGGGAGTGTGAGAGTGTGACTGCTGGGAGTGTGAGAGTGTGACTGCAGGGAGTGTGAGAGAGTGACTGCAGGGAGTGTGAGAGGGTGACTGCAGGGAGTGAGAGAGTGACTGCAGGGAGTGTGAGAGAGTGACTGCAGGGAGTGTGTGAGAGTGACTGCAGGGAGTGTGACTGCAGGGAGTGTGTGAGAGTGACTGCATGGAGAGTGAGAGAGTGACTGCAGGGAGAGTGAGAGAGTAACTGCAGGGAGTGTGTGAGTGTGACTGCAGGGAGTGTGCGAGAGGAGAGACTCAGAGCCGCCGCAGTATTTCCTGTCTGGCAGGGAGTGTGAGAGAGTGACTGCAGGGAGTGTGTGAGAGTGACTGCAGGGAGTGTGAGAGAGTGACTGCAGGGAGTGTGAGAGAGTGTGACTGCAGGGAGTGTGAGAGAGTGACTGCAGGGAGTGTGAGAGAGTGACTGCAGGGAGTGTGTGAGAGTGACTGCAGGGAGTGTGTGAGAGTGTGACTGCAGGGAGTGTGTGAGAGTGACTGCAGGGAGTGTGTGAGAGTGACTGCAGGGAGTGTGTGAGAGTGACTGCAGGGAGTGTGTGAGAGTGTGACTGCAGGGAGTGTGTGAGAGTGTGACTGCAGGGAGTGTGAGAGAGTGACTGCAGGGAGTGTGTGAGAGTCACTGCAGGGAGTGTGTGAGAGTGTGACTGCAGGGAGTGTGTGAGAGTGACTGCAGGGAGTGTGTGAGAGTGACTGCAGGGAGTGTGAGAGAGTGACTGCAGGAAGTGTGTGAGAGTGACTGCAGGGAGTGTGAGAGAGTGACTGCAGGGAGTGTGAGAGAGTGACTGCAGGGAGTGTGAGAGTGAAACTGCAGGGAGTGTGAGAGAGTGACTGAAGGGAGTGTGTGAGAGTGACTGCAGGGAGTGTGAGAGTGACTGCAGGGAGTGTGTGAGAGTGACTGCAGGGAGTGTGTGAGAGTGACTGCAGGGAGTGTGAGAGAGTGTGACTGCAGGGAGTGTGTGAGAGTGACTGCAGGGAGTGTGTGAGAGTGACTGCAGGGAGTGTGTGTGAGAGTGACTGCAGGGAGTGTGAGAGAGTGACTGCAGGGAGTGTGAGAGAGTGACTGAAGGGAGTGTGTGAGAGTGACTGCAGGGAGTGTGAGAGAGTGACAGCAGGGAGTGTGAGAGAGTGACAGCAGGGAGTGTGTGAGAGGAGAGGCTCAGAGCCACAGCAGTATTTCGTGTCTGGCAGGGAGTGTGAGAGAGTGACTGCAGGGAGTGTGAGAGAGTGACTGCAGGGAGTGTGCGAGAGGAGAGGCTCAGAGCCGCAGCAGTATTTCCTGTCTGGCAGGGAGTGTGAGAGAGTGACTGCAGGGAGTGTGTGAGTGTGACTGCAGGGAGTGAGAGAGTGACTGCAGGGAGTGTGCGAGAGGAGAGACTCAGAGCAGCAGCAGTATTTCCTGTCTGGCAGGGAGTGTGAGAGTGTGACTGCAGGGAGTGTGAGAGAGTGACTGCAGGGAGTGTGTGAGTGTGACTGCAGGGAGTGTGAGAGAGTGACTGCAGGGAGTGTGAGAGAGTGACTGCAGGGATTGTGCGAGATAGTGACGGCAGGGAGTGTGAGAGAGTGACTGCAGGGAGTGTGTGAGAGTGACTGCAGGGAGTGTGACTGCAGGGAGTGTGTGAGAGTGACTGCATGGAGAGTGAGAGAGTGACTGCAGGGAGAGTGAGAGAGTAACTGCAGGGAGTGTGTGAGTGTGACTGCAGGGAGTGTGCGAGAGGAGAGACTCAGAGCTGCCGCAGTATTTCCTGTCTGGCAGGGAGTGTGAGAGAGTGACTGCAGGGAGTGTGTGAGAGTGACTGCAGGGAGTGTGTGAGAGTGACTGCAGGGAGTGTGAGAGAGTGACTGCAGGGAGTGTGAGAGAGTGACTGCAGGGAGTGTGAGAGAGTGACTGCAGGGAGTGTGTGAGAGTGACTGCAGGGAGTGTGTGAGAGTGTGACTGCAGGGAGTGTGAGAGAGTGACTGCAGGGAGTGTGTGAGAGTCACTGCAGGGAGTGTGTGAGAGTGTGACTGCAGGGAGTGTGTGAGAATGTGACTGCAGGGAGTGTGTGAGAGTGACTGCAGGGAGTGTGTGACAGTGACTGCAGGGAGTGTGAGAGATTGACTGCAGGGAGTGTGAGAGAGTGACTGCAGGAAGTGTGTGAGAGTGACTGCAGGGAGTGTGAGAGAGTGACTGCAGGGAGTGTGAGAGTGAAACTGCAGGGAGTGTGAGAGAGTGACTGAAGGGAGTGTGTGAGAGTGACTGCAGGGAGTGTGAGAGAGTGACAGCAGGGAGTGTGTGGGAGTGACTGCAGGGAGTGTGTGAGAGTGACTGAAGGGAGTGTGTGAGAGTGACTGCAGGGAGTGTGAGAGAGTGTGACTGCAGGGAGTGTGTGAGAGTGACTGCAGGGAGTGTGTGAGAGTGACTGCAGGGAGTGTGTGAGAGTGACTGCAGGGTGTGTGTGAGAGAGTGACTGCAGGAAGTGTGAGAGAGTGACTGCAGGGAGTGTGAGAGAGTGACTGAAGGGAGTGTGTGAGAGTGACTGCAGGGTGTGTGTGAGAGAGTGACTGCAGGAAGTGTGAGAGAGTGACTGCAGGGAGTGTGAGAGTGACTGCAGGGAGTGTGTGAGAGTGACTGCAGGGAGTGGGAAAGAGTGACAGCAGGGAGTGTAAGAGAGTGACAGCAGGGAGTGTGTGAGAGGAGAGGCTCAGAGCCACAGCAGTATTTCGTGTCTGGCAGGGAGTGTGAGAGAGTGACTGCAGGGAGTGTGAGAGAGTGACTGCAGGGAGTGTGTGAGAGTGACTGCAGGGAGTGTGAGAGAGTGACTGCAGGGAGTGTGAGAGAGTGACTGAAGGGAGTGTGTGAGAGTGACTGCAGGGAGTGTGAGAGAGTGACAGCAGGGAGTGTGTGGGAGTGCCTGCAGGGAGTGTGTGAGAGTGACTGCAGGGAGTGTGTGAGAGTGACTGCAGGGAGTGTGAGAGAGTGTGACTGCAGGGAGTGTGTGAGAGTGACTGCAGGGAGTGTGTGAGAGTGACTGCAGGGAGTGTGTGTGAGAGTGACTGCAGGGTGTGTGTGAGAGAGTGACTGCAGGAAGTGTGAGAGAGTGACTGCAGGGAGTGTGAGAGAGTGACTGAAGGGAGTGTGTGAGAGTGACTGCAGGGAGTGTGAGAGAGTGACAGCAGGGAGTGTGAGAGAGTGACAGCAGGGAGTGTGAGAGAGTGACAGCAGGGAGTGTGTGAGAGTGACTGCAGGGAGTGTGTGAGAGTGACTGCAGGGAGTGTGAGAGAGTGACAGCAGGGAGTGTGAGAGAGTGACTGCAGGGAGTGTGTGAGAGTGACTGCAGGGAGTGTGTGAGAGTGCAGGGAGTGTGAGTGAGTGTGACTGCAGGGAGTGTGTGAGAGTGACTGCAGGGAGTGTGTGAGAGTGACTGCAGGGAGTGTGTGAGAGAGTGACTGCAGGAAGTGTGAGAGAGTGACTGCAGGGAGTGTGAGAGAGTGTGACTGCAGGGAGTGTGAGAGAGTGACTGCCGGGAGTGTGCGAGAAAGTGACTGCAGGGAGTGTGTGAGAGAGTGACTGCAGGGAGTGTGTGAGAGTGTGACTGCAGGGAGTGTGTGAGAGTGACTGCAGGGAGTGTGTGTGAGAGTGACTGCAGGGAGTGTGTGAGAGAGTGACTGCAGGGAGTGTGTGAGTGTGACTGCAGGGAGTGTGAGAGAGTGACTGCAGGGAGTGTGAGAGAGTGACTGCAAGGAGTGTGAGAGTGTGACTACAGGGAGTGTGAGAGTGTGACTGCTGGGAGTGTGAGAGTGTGACTGCAGGGAGTGTGAGAGAGTGACTGCAGGGAGTATGAGAGGGTGACTGCAGGGAGTGAGAGAGTGACTGCAGGGAGTGTGAGAGAGTGACTGCAGGGAGTGTGTGAGAGTGACTGCAGGGAGTGTGACTGCAGGGAGTGTGTGAGAGTGACTGCATGGAGAGTGAGAGAGTGACTGCAGGGAGAGTGAGAGAGTAACTGCAGGGAGTGTGTGAGTGTGACTGCAGGGAGTGTGCGAGAGGAGAGACTCAGAGCCGCCGCAGTATTTCCTGTCTGGCAGGGAGTGTGAGAGAGTGACTGCAGGGAGTGTGTGAGAGTGACTGCAGGGAGTGTGAGAGAGTGACTGCAGGGAGTGTGAGAGAGTGTGACTGCAGGGAGTGTGAGAGAGTGACTGCAGGGAGTGTGAGAGAGTGACTGCAGGGAGTGTGTGAGAGTGACTGCAGGGAGTGTGTGAGAGTGTGACTGCAGGGAGTGTGTGAGAGTGACTGCAGGGAGTGTGTGAGAGTGACTGCAGGGAGTGTGTGAGAGTGACTGCAGGGAGTGTGTGAGAGTGTGACTGCAGGGAGTGTGTGAGAGTGTGACTGCAGGGAGTGTGAGAGAGTGACTGCAGGGAGTGTGTGAGAGTCACTGCAGGGAGTGTGTGAGAGTGTGACTGCAGGGAGTGTGTGAGAGTGACTGCAGGGAGTGTGTGAGAGTGACTGCAGGGAGTGTGAGAGAGTGACTGCAGGAAGTGTGTGAGAGTGACTGCAGGGAGTGTGAGAGAGTGACTGCAGGGAGTGTGAGAGAGTGACTGCAGGGAGTGTGAGAGTGAAACTGCAGGGAGTGTGAGAGAGTGACTGAAGGGAGTGTGTGAGAGTGACTGCAGGGAGTGTGAGAGTGACTGCAGGGAGTGTGTGAGAGTGACTGCAGGGAGTGTGTGAGAGTGACTGCAGGGAGTGTGAGAGAGTGTGACTGCAGGGAGTGTGTGAGAGTGACTGCAGGGAGTGTGTGAGAGTGACTGCAGGGAGTGTGTGTGAGAGTGACTGCAGGGAGTGTGAGAGAGTGACTGCAGGGAGTGTGAGAGAGTGACTGAAGGGAGTGTGTGAGAGTGACTGCAGGGAGTGTGAGAGAGTGACAGCAGGGAGTGTGAGAGAGTGACAGCAGGGAGTGTGTGAGAGGAGAGGCTCAGAGCCACAGCAGTATTTCGTGTCTGGCAGGGAGTGTGAGAGAGTGACTGCAGGGAGTGTGAGAGAGTGACTGCAGGGAGTGTGCGAGAGGAGAGGCTCAGAGCCGCAGCAGTATTTCCTGTCTGGCAGGGAGTGTGAGAGAGTGACTGCAGGGAGTGTGTGAGTGTGACTGCAGGGAGTGAGAGAGTGACTGCAGGGAGTGTGCGAGAGGAGAGACTCAGAGCAGCAGCAGTATTTCCTGTCTGGCAGGGAGTGTGAGAGTGTGACTGCAGGGAGTGTGAGAGAGTGACTGCAGGGAGTGTGTGAGTGTGACTGCAGGGAGTGTGAGAGAGTGACTGCAGGGAGTGTGAGAGAGTGACTGCAGGGATTGTGCGAGATAGTGACTGCAGGGAGTGTGTGAGAGTGACTGCAGGGAGTGTGTGAGAGTGACTGCAGGGAGTGTGAGAGAGTGTGACTGCAGGGAGTGTGTGAGAGTGACTGCAGGGAGTGTGTGAGAGTGACTACAGGGAGTGTGTGAGAGTGTGACTGCAGGGAGTGTGTGAGAGTGACAGCAGGGAGTGTGTGTGTGAGAGTGACTGCAGGGAGTGTGTGAGAGAGTGACTGCAGGGAGTGTGTGAGTGTGACTGCAGGGAGTGTGAGAGAGTGACTGCAGGGAGTGTGTGAGAGTGTGACTGCAGAGAGTGTGTGAGAGTGTGACTGCAGGGAGTGTGTGAGAGTGACTGCAGGGAGTGTGTGTGTGAGAGTGACTGCAGGGAGTGTGTGAGAGAGTGACTGCAGGGAGTGTGTGAGAGAGTGACTGCAGGGAGTGTGAGAGAGTGACTGCAGGGAGTGTGAGAGAGTGACTGCAGGGAGTGTGAGAGAGTGAGTGCAAGGAGTGTGTGAGAGTGTGACTGCAGGGAGTGTGAGAGTGTGACTGCAGGGAGTGTGAGAGAGTGACTGCAGGGAGTGTGAGAGAGTGACTGCAGGGAGTGTGAGAGAGTGTGACTGCAGGGAGTGTGTGAGAGTGACTGCAGGGAGTGTGTGAGAGTGACTGCAGGGAGTGTGAGAGAGTGACTGCAGGGAGTGTGTGAGAGTGACTGCAGGGAGTGTGAGAGAGTGACTGCAGGGAGTGTGAGAGAGTGTGACTGCAGGGAGTGTGAGAGAGTGACTGCAGGGAGTGTGAGAGTGACTGCAGGGAGTGTGCGAGAGAGTGACTGCAGGGAGTGTGAGAGAGTGACTGAAGGGAGTGTGTGAGAGTGACTGCAGGGAGTGTGAGAGAGTGACTGCAGGGAGTGTGAGAGAGTGACTGCAGGGAGTGTGTGAGAGTGACTGCAGGGAGTGTGAGAGAGTGTGACTGCAGGGAGTGTGTGAGAGTGACTGCAGGGAGTGTGTGAGAGTGACTACAGGGAGTGTGTGAGAGTGTGACTGCAGGGAGTGTGTGAGAGTGACAGCAGGGAGTGTGTGTGTGAGAGTGACTGCAGGGAGTGTGTGAGAGAGTGACTGCAGGGAGTGTGTGAGTGTGACTGCAGGGAGTGTGAGAGAGTGACTGCAGGGAGTGTGAGAGAGTGACTGCAGGGAGTGTGAGAGAGTGACTGCAGGGAGTGTGCTAGAGGAGAGGCTCAGAGCCGCAGCAGTATTTCCTGTCTGGCAGGGAGTGTGAGAGAGTGACTGCAGGGAGTGTGTGAGTGTGACTGCAGGGAGTGTGTGAGTGTGACTGCAGGGAGTGAGAGAGTGACTGCAGGGAGTGTGCGAGAGGAGAGACTCAGAGCAGCAGAAGTATTTCCTGTCTGGCAGGGAGTGTGAGAGTGTGACTGCAGGGAGTGTGAGAGAGTGACTGCAGGGAGTGTGTGAGTGTGACTGCAGGGAGTGTGAGAGAGTGACTGCAGGGAGTGTGAGAGAGTGACTGCAGGGAGTGTGCGAGAGAGTGACTGCAGGGAGTGTGTGGGTGTGACTGCAGGGAGTGTGAGAGTGTGACTGCAGGGAGTGTGTGAGAGTGTGACTGCAGGGAGTGTGTGAGAGTGACTGCAGGGAGTGTGTGTGTGAGAGTGACTGCAGGGAGTGTGTGAGAGAGTGACTGCAGGGAGTGTGTGAGTGTGACTGCAGGGAGTGTGAGAGAGTGACTGCAGGGAGTGTGAGAGAGTGACTGCAGGGAGTGTGAGAGAGTGACTGCAGGGAGTGTGAGAGAGTGACTGCAAGGAGTGTGTGAGAGTGTGACTGCAGGGAGTGTGAGAGTGTGACTGCAGGGAGTGTGAGAGTGTGACTGCAGGGAGTGTGAGAGAGTGACTGCAGGGAGTGTGAGAGGGTGACTGCAGGGAGTGAGAGAGTGACTGCAGGGAGTGTGAGAGAGTGACTGCAGGGAGTGTGTGAGAGTGACTGCAGTGAGTGTGTGAGAGTGACTGCATGGAGAGTGAGAGAGTGACTGCAGGGAGAGTGAGAGAGTAACTGCAGGGAGTGTGTGAGTGTGACTGCAGGGAGTGTGCGAGAGGAGAGACTCAGAGCCGCCGCAGTATTTCCTGTCTGGCAGGGAGTGTGAGAGAGTGACTGCAGGGAGTGTGTGAGAGTGACTGCAGGGAGTGTGAGAGAGTGACTGCAGGGAGTGTGAGAGAGTGACTGCAGGGAGTGTGAGAGAGTGACTGCAGGGAGTGTGTGAGAGTGACTGCAGGGAGTGTGTGAGAGTGACTGCAGGGAGTGTGAGAGAGTGACTGCTGGGAGTGTGTGAGAGTGACTGCAGGGAGTGTGTGAGAGTGTGACTGCAGGGAGTGTGAGAGAGTGACTGCAGGGAGTGTGTGAGAGTGACTGCAGGGAGTGTGTGAGAGTGACTGCAGGGAGTGTGAGAGAGTGACTGCAGGGAGTGTGAGAGAGTGACTGCAGGAAGTGTGTGAGAGTGACTGCAGGGAGTGTGAGAGAGTGATTGCAGGGAGTGTGAGAGTGTAACTGCAGGGAGTGTGTGAGAGTGACAGCAGGGAGTGTGTGAGAGTGACAGCAGGGAGTGTGAGAGAGTGACAGCAGGGAGTGTGAGAGAGTGACTGCAGGGAGTGTGTGAGAGTGACTGCAGGGAGTGTGTGAGAGTGCAGGGAGTGTGAGAGAGTGTGACTGCAGGGAGTGTGTGAGAGTGACTGCAGGGAGTGTGTGTGAGAGTGACTGCAGGGAGTGTGTGAGAGAGTGACTGCAGGGAGTGTGAGAGAGTGTGACTGCAGGGAGTGTGAGAGAGTGACTGCAGGGTGTGTGAGAGTGTGACTGCCGGGAGTGTGCGAGAAAGTGACTGCAGGGAGTGTGTGAGAGAGTGACTGCAGGGAGTGTGTGAGAGTGTGACTGCAGAGAGTGTGTGAGAGTGTGACTGCAGGGAGTGTGTGAGAGTGACTGCAGGGAGTGTGTGTGTGAGAGTGACTGCAGGGAGTGTGTGAGAGAGTGACTGCAGGGAGTGTGTGAGAGAGTGACTGCAGGGAGTGTGAGAGAGTGACTGCAGGGAGTGTGAGAGAGTGAGTGCAAGGAGTGTGTGAGAGTGTGACTGCAGGGAGTGTGAGAGTGTGACTGCAGGGAGTGTGAGAGAGTGACTGCAGGGAGTGTGAGAGAGTGACTGCAGGGAGTGTGAGAGAGTGTGACTGCAGGGAGTGTGTGAGAGTGACTGCAGGGAGTGTGTGAGAGTGACTGCAGGGAGTGTGAGAGAGTGACTGCAGGGAGTGTGTGAGAGTGACTGCAGGGAGTGTGAGAGAGTGACTGCAGGGAGTGTGAGAGAGTGTGACTGCAGGGAGTGTGAGAGAGTGACTGCAGGGAGTGTGAGAGTGACTGCAGGGAGTGTGCGAGAGAGTGACTGCAGGGAGTGTGAGAGAGTGACTGAAGGGAGTGTGTGAGAGTGACTGCAGGGAGTGTGAGAGAGTGACTGCAGGGAGTGTGAGAGAGTGACTGCAGGGAGTGTGTGAGAGTGACTGCAGGGAGTGTGAGAGAGTGTGACTGCAGGGAGTGTGTGAGAGTGACTGCAGGGAGTGTGTGAGAGTGACTACTTGGAGTGTGTGAGAGTGTGACTGCAGGGAGTGTGTGAGAGTGACAGCAGGGAGTGTGTGTGTGAGAGTGACTGCAGGGAGTGTGTGAGTGTGACTGCAGGGAGTGTGAGAGAGTGACTGCAGGGAGTGTGAGAGAGTGACTGCAGGGAGTGTGAGAGAGTGACTGCAGGGAGTGTGTGAGAGTGTGACTGCAGGGAGTGTGAGAGTGTGACTGCAGGGAGTGTGAGAGTGTGACTGCACGGAGTGTGAGAGAGTGACTGCAGGGAGTGTGAGAGAGTGTGACTGCAGGGAGTGTGAGAGAGTGACTGCAGGGAGTGTGTGAGAGTGTCACTGCAGGGAGTGTGTGAGAGTGACTGCAGGGAGTGTGCGAGAGTGACTGCAGGGAGTGTGAGAGAGTGACTGCAGGGAGTGTGAGAGAGTGACTGCAGGGAGTGTGTGAGAGTGACTGCAGGGAGTGTGTGAGAGTGTGACTGCAGGGAGTGTGTGAGAGTGACTGCAGGGAGTGTGTGAGAGTGACTGCAGGGAGTGTGAGAGTGACTGCAGGGAGTGTGAGAGAGTGACTGCAGGGAGTGTGAGAGAGTGACTGCAGGGAGTGTGCTAGAGGAGAGGCTCAGAGCCGCAGCAGTATTTCCTGTCTGGCAGGGAGTGTGAGAGAGTGACTGCAGGGAGTGTGTGAGTGTGACTGCAGGGAGTGTGTGAGTGTGACTGCAGGGAGTGAGAGAGTGACTGCAGGGAGTGTGCGAGAGGAGAGACTCAGAGCAGCAGAAGTATTTCCTGTCTGGCAGGGAGTGTGAGAGTGTGACTGCAGGGAGTGTGAGAGAGTGACTGCAGGGAGTGTGAGTGTGACTGCAGGGAGTGTGAGAGAGTGACTGCAGGGAGTGTGAGAAAGTGACTGCAGGGAGTGTGCGAGAGAGTGACTGCAGGGAGTGTGTGGGTGTGACTGCAGGGAGTGTGAGAGTGTGACTGCAGGGAGTGTGTGAGAGTGTGACTGCAGGGAGTGTGTGAGAGTGACTGCAGGGAGTGTGTGTGTGAGAGTGACTGCAGGGAGTGTGTGAGAGAGTGACTGCAGGGAGTGTGTGAGTGTGACTGCAGGGAGTGTGAGAGAGTGACTGCAGGGAGTGTGAGAGAGTGACTGCAGGGAGTGTGAGAGAGTGACTGCAAGGAGTGTGTGAGAGTGTGACTGCAGGGAGTGTGAGAGTGTGACTGCAGGGAGTGTGAGAGTGTGACTGCAGGGAGTGTGAGAGAGTGACTGCAGGGAGTGTGAGAGGGTGACTGCAGGGAGTGAGAGAGTGACTGCAGGGAGTGTGAGAGAGTGACTGCAGGGAGTGTGTGAGAGTGACTGCAGGGAGTGTGTGAGAGTGACTGCATGGAGAGTGAGAGAGTGACTGCAGGGAGAGTGAGAGAGTAACTGCAGGGAGTGTGTGAGTGTGACTGCAGGGAGTGTGCGAGAGGAGAGACTCAGAGCCGCCGCAGTATTTCCTGTCTGGCAGGGAGTGTGAGAGAGTGACTGCAGGGAGTGTGTGAGAGTGACTGCAGGGAGTGTGAGAGAGTGACTGCAGGGAGTGTGAGAGAGTGACTGCAGGGAGTGTGTGAGAGTGACTGCAGGGAGTGTGTGAGAGTGACTGCAGGGAGTGTGAGAGAGTGACTGCAGGGAGTGCGAGAGAGTGACTGCAGGGAGTGTGAGAGAGTGATTGCAGGGAGTGTGAGAGTGTAACTGCAGGGAGTGTGTGAGAGTGACTGAAGGGAGTGTGTGAGAGTGACAGCAGGGAGTGTGAGAGAGTGACAGCAGGGAGTGTGAGAGAGTGACTGCAGGGAGTGTGTGAGAGTGACTGCAGGGAGTGTGTGAGAGTGCAGGGAGTGTGAGAGAGTGTGACTGCAGGGAGTGTGTGAGAGTGACTGCAGGGAGTGTGTGTGAGAGTGACTGCAGGGAGTGTGTGAGAGAGTGACTGCAGGGAGTGTGAGAGAGTGTGACTGCAGGGAGTGTGAGAGAGTGACTGCAGGGTGTGTGAGAGTGTGACTGCCGGGAGTGTGCGAGAAAGTGACTGCAGGGAGTGTGTGAGAGAGTGACTGCAGGGAGTGTGTGAGAGTGTGACTGCAGGGAGTGTGTGAGAGTGTGACTGCAGGGAGTGTGAGAGTGACTGCAGGGAGTGTGTGTGTGAGAGTGACTGCAGGGAGTGTGTGAGAGAGTGACTGCAGGGAGTGTGAGAGAGTGACTGCAGGGAGTGTGAGAGAGTGAGTGCAAGGAGTGTGTGAGAGTGTGACTGCAGGGAGTGTGAGAGAGTGACTGCAGGGAGTGTGAGAGAGTGTGACTGCAGGGAGTGTGTGAGAGTGACTGCAGGGAGTGTGTGAGAGTGACTGCAGGGAGTGTGAGAGAGTGACTGCAGGGAGTGTGTGAGAGTGACTGCAGGGAGTGTGAGAGAGTGACTGCAGGGAGTGTGAGAGAGTTTGACTGCAGGGAGTGTGAGAGAGTGACTGCAGGGAGTGTGAGAGTGACTGCAGGGAGTGTGCGAGAGAGTGACTGCAGGGAGTGTGAGAGAGTGACTGAAGGGAGTGTGTGAGAGTGACTGCAGGGAGTGTGAGAGAGTGACTGCAGGGAGTGTGTGAGAGTGACTGCAGGGAGTGTGAGAGAGTGTGACTGCAGGGAGTGTGTGAGAGTGACTGCAGGGAGTGTGTGAGAGTGACTACAGGGAGTGTGTGTGAGAGTGACTGCAGGGAGTGTGTGAGAGAGTGACTGCAGAAAGTGTGAGAGAGTGACTGCAGGGAGTGTGAGAGAGTGTGACTGCAGGGTGTGTGAGAGTGTGACTGCCAGGAGTGTGCGAGAAAGTGACTGCAAGGAGTGTGTGAGAGTGTGACTGCAGGGAGTGTGAGAGTGTGACTGCAGGGAGTGTGAGAGTGTGACTGCACGGAGTGTGAGAGAGTGACTGCAGGGAGTGTGAGAGAGTGTGACTGCAGGGAGTGTGAGAGAGTGACTGCAGGGAGTGTGTGAGAGTGTCACTGCAGGGAGTGTGCGAGAGTGACTGCAGGGAGTGTGCGAGAGTGACTGCAGGGAGTGTGCGAGAGTGACTGCAGGGAGTGTGAGAGAGTGACTGCAGGGAGTGTGAGAGAGTGTGACTGCAGGGAGTGTGAGAGAGTGACTGCAGGGAGTGTGAGAGAGTGACTGCAGGGAGTGTGTGAGAGTGTGACTGCAGGGAGTGTGTGAGAGTGTGACTGCAGGGAGTGTGTGAGAGTGACTGCAGGGAGTGTGAGAGAGTGACTGCAGGGAGTGTGTGAGAGTGACTGCAGGGAGTGTGTGAGAGTGTGACTGCAGGGAGTGTGAGAGAGTGACTGCAGGGAGTGTGTGAGAGTGACTGCAGGGAGTGTGTGAGAGTGACTGCAGGGAGTGTGAGAGAGTGACTGCAGGGAGTGTGTGAGAGTGACTGCATGGAGAGTGAGAGAGTGACTGCAGGGAGAGTGAGAGAGTAACTGCAGGGAGTGTGTGAGTGTGACTGCAGGGAGTGTGCGAGAGGAGAGACTCAGAGCCGCCGCAGTATTTCCTGTCTGGCAGGGAGTGTGAGAGAGTGACTGCAGGGAGTGTGTGAGAGTGACTGCAGGGAGTGTGAGAGAGTGACTGCAGGGAGTGTGAGAGAGTGACTGCAGGGAGTGTGTGAGAGTGACTGCAGGGAGTGTGTGAGAGTGACTGCAGGGAGTGTGAGAGAGTGACTGCAGGGAGTGTGAGAGAGTGACTGCAGGGAGTGTGAGAGAGTGACTGCAGGGAGTGTGTGAGAGTGACTGCAGGGAGTGTGTGAGAGTGACTGCAGGGAGTGTGTGAGAGTGACTGCAGGGAGTGTGAGAGAGTGACTGCAGGGAGTGTGAGAGAGTGACTGCAGGAAGTGTGTGAGAGTGACTGCAGGGAGTGTGTGAGAGTGACTGCAGGGAGTGTGAGAGAGTGATTGCAGGGAGTGTGAGAGTGTAACTGCAGGGAGTGTGAGAGAGTGACTGAAGGGAGTGTGTGAGAGTGACAGCAGGGAGTGTGAGAGAGTGACAGCAGGGAGTGTGAGAGAGTGACTGCAGGGAGTGTGTGAGAGTGACTGCAGGGAGTGTGTGAGAGTGCAGGGAGTGTGAGAGAGTGTGACTGCAGGGAGTGTGTGAGAGTGACTGCAGGGAGTGTGTGTGAGAGTGACTGCAGGGAGTGTGTGAGAGAGTGACTGCAGGGAGTGTGAGAGAGTGTGACTGCAGGGAGTGTGAGAGAGTGACTGCAGGGTGTGTGAGAGTGTGACTGCCGGGAGTGTGCGAGAAAGTGACTGCAGGGAGTGTGTGAGAGAGTGACTGCAGGGAGTGTGTGAGAGTGTGACTGCAGAGAGTGTGTGAGAGTGTGACTGCAGGGAGTGTGTGAGGGTGACTGCAGGGAGTGTGTGTGTGAGAGTGACTGCAGGGAGTGTGTGAGAGAGTGACTGCAGGGAGTGTGAGAGAGTGACTGCAGGGAGTGTGAGAGAGTGAGTGCAAGGAGTGTGTGAGAGTGTGACTGCAGGGAGTGTGAGAGTGTGACTGCAGGGAGTGTGAGAGAGTGACTGCAGGGAGTGTGAGAGAGTGTGACTGCAGGGAGTGTGTGAGAGTGACTGCAGGGAGTGTGTGAGAGTGACTGCAGGGAGTGTGAGAGAGTGACTGCAGGGAGTGTGTGAGAGTGACTGCAGGGAGTGTGAGAGAGTGACTGCAGGGAGTGTGAGAGAGTTTGACTGCAGGGAGTGTGAGAGAGTGACTGCAGGGAGTGTGAGAGTGACTGCAGGGAGTGTGCGAGAGAGTGACTGCAGGGAGTGTGAGAGAGTGACTGAAGGGAGTGTGTGAGAGTGACTGCAGGGAGTGTGAGAGAGTGACTGCAGGGAGTGTGTGAGAGTGACTGCAGGGAGTGTGAGAGAGTGTGACTGCAGGGAGTGTGTGAGAGTGACTGCAGGGAGTGTGTGAGAGTGACTACAGGGAGTGTGTGTGAGAGTGACTGCAGGGAGTGTGTGAGAGAGTGACTGCAGGAAGTGTGAGAGAGTGACTGCAGGGAGTGTGAGAGAGTGTGACTGCAGGGTGTGTGAGAGTGTGACTGCCGGGAGTGTGCGAGAAAGTGACTGCAAGGAGTGTGTGAGAGTGTGACTGCAGGGAGTGTGAGAGTGTGACTGCAGGGAGTGTGAGAGTGTGACTGCACGGAGTGTGAGAGAGTGACTGCAGGGAGTGTGAGAGAGTGTGACTGCAGGGAGTGTGAGAGAGTGACTGCAGGGAGTGTGTGAGAGTGTCACTGCAGGGAGTGTGCGAGAGTGACTGCAGGGAGTGTGCAAGAGTGACTGCAGGGAGTGTGCGAGAGTGACTGCAGGGAGTGTGAGAGAGTGACTGCAGGGAGTGTGAGAGAGTGTGACTGCAGGGAGTGTGAGAGAGTGACTGCAGGGAGTGTGAGAGAGTGACTGCAGGGAGTGTGTGAGAGTGTGACTGCAGGGAGTGTGTGAGAGTGTGACTGCAGGGAGTGTGTGAGAGTGTGACTGCAGGGAGTGTGTGAGAGTGACTGCAGGGAGTGTGAGAGAGTGACTGCAGGGAGTGTGTGAGAGTGACTGCAGGGAGTGTGTGAGAGTGTGACTGCAGGGAGTGTGAGAGAGTGACTGCAGGGAGTGTGTGAGAGTGACTGCAGGGAGTGTGTGAGAGTGACTGCAGGGAGTGGGAGAGAGTGACTGCAGGGAGTGTGAGAGAGTGACTGCAGGAAGTGTGTGAGAGTGACTGCAGGGAGTGTGAGAGAGTGACTGCAGGGAGTGTGAGAGTGAAACTGCAGGGAGTGTGAGAGAGTGACTGAAGGGAGTGTGTGAGAGTGACTGCAGGGAGTGTGAGAGAGTGACAGCAGGGAGTGTGTGGGAGTGACTGCAGGGAGTGTGTGAGAGTGACTGCAGGGAGTGTGTGAGAGTGACTGCAGGGAGTGTGAGAGAGTGTGACTGCAGGGAGTGTGTGAGAGTGACTGCAGGGAGTGTGTGAGAGTGACTGCAGGGAGTGTGTGTGAGAGTGACTGCAGGGTGTGTGTGAGAGAGTGACTGCAGGAAGTGTGAGAAAGTGACTGCAGGGAGTGTGAGAGTGTGACTGAAGGGAGTGTGTGAGAGTGACTGCAGGGAGTGTGAGAGAGTGACAGCAGGGAGTGTGAGAGAGTGACTGCAGGGAGTGTGTGAGAGGAGAGCCTCAGAGCCACAGCAGTATTTCGTGTCTGGCAGGGAGTGTGAGAGAGTGACTGCAGGGAGTGTGAGAGAGTGACTGCAGGGAGTGTGCGAGAGGAGAGGCTCAGAGCCGCAGCAGTATTTCCTGTCTGGCAGGGAGTGTGAGAGAGTGACTGCAGGGAGTGTTTGAGTGTGACTGCAGGGAGTGTGTGAGTGTGACTGCAGGGAGTGAGAGAGTGACTGCAGGGAGTGTGCGAGAGGAGAGACTCAGAGCAGCAGCAGTATTTCCTGTCTGGCAGGGAGTGTGAGAGTGTGACTGCAGGGAGTGTGAGAGAGTGACTGCAGGGAGTGTGTGAGTGTGACTGCAGGGAGTGTGAGAGAGTGACTGCAGGGAGTGTGAGAGAGTGACTGCAGGGAGTGTGCGAGAGAGTGACTGCAGGGAGTGTGTGGGTGTTACTGCAGGGAGTGTGTGAGAGTGACTGCAGGGAGTGTGAGAGAGTGACTGCAGGGAGTGTGTGAGAGAGTGACTGCAGGGAGTGTGTGAGTGTGACTGCAGGGAGTGTGAGAGAGTGACTGAAGGGAGTGTGAGAGAGTGCCTGCAGGGAGTGTGTGAGAGAGTGACTGCAGGGAGTGTGAGAGAGTGACTGCACGGAGTGGGAGAGAGTGACTGCAGGGAGTGTGTGAGAGTGACTGCAGGGAGTGTGTGAGAGTGACTGCAGGGAGTGTGTGAGAGTGTGACTGCAGGGAGTGTGAGAGAGTGACTGCAGGGAGTGTGTGAGAGTGACTGCAGGGAGTGTGTGAGAGTGACTGCAGGGAGTGTGAGAGAGTGACTGCAGGGAGTGTGAGAGAGTGACTGCAGGAAGTGTGTGAGAGTGACTGCAGGGAGTGTGAGAGAGTGACTGCAGGGAGTGTGAGAGTGAAACTGCAGGGAGTGTGTGAGAGAGTGACTGCAGGGAGTGTGAGAGAGTGACTGCAGGGAGTGTGTGAGAGAGTGACTGCAGGGAGTGTGTGAGAGTGTGACTGCAGGGAGTGTGTGAGAGTGTGACTGCAGGGAGTGTGTGAGAGTGACTGCAGGGAGTGTGTGAGAGTGACTGCAGGGAGTGTGTGAGAGTGACTGCAGGGAGTGTGTGAGAGTGACTGCAGGGAGTGTGTGAGAGTGACTGCAGGGAGTGTGTAAGAGTGACTGCAGGGAGTGTGTGAGAGTGTGACTGCAGGGAGTGTGAGAGAGTGACTGCAGGGAGTGTGTGAGAGTGACTGCAGGGAGTGTGTGAGAGTGACTGCAGGGAGTCTGAGAGAGTGACTGCAGGGAGTGTGAGAGAGTGACTGCAGGAAGTGTGTGAGAGTGACTGCAGGGAGTGTGAGAGAGTGACTGCAGGGAGTGTGAGAGTGAAACTGCAGGGAGTGTGTGAGAGAGTGACTGCAGGGAGTGTGAGAGAGTGACTGCAGGGAGTGTGTGAGAGAGTGACTGCAGGGAGTGTGTGAGAGTGTGACTGCAGGGAGTGTGTGAGAGTGTGACTGCAGGGAGTGTGTGAGAGTGACTGCAGGGAGTGTGTGAGAGTGACTGCAGGGAGTGTGTGAGAGTGTGACTGCAGGGAGTGTGAGAGAGTGACTGCAGGGAGTGTGTGAGAGTGACTGCAGGGTGTGTGAGAGTGTGACTGCAGGGAGTGTGTGAGAGTGACTGCAGGGAGTGTGTGAGAGTGACTGCAGGGAGTGTGAGAGAGTGACTGCAGGGAGTGTGAGAGAGTGACTGCAGGAAGTGTGTGAGAGTGACTGCAGGGAGTGTGAGAAAGTGACTGCCGGGGGTGTGAGAGTGTAACTGCAGGGAGTGTGAGAGAGTGACTGTAGGGAGTGTGTGAGAGTGACTGCAGGGAGTGTGAGAGAGTGACTGCAGGGAGTGTGTGAGAGTGACTGCAGGGAGTGTGTGAGAGTGCAGGGAGTGTGAGAGAGTGTGACTGCAGGGAGTGTGTGAGAGTGACTGCAGGGAGTGTGTGAGAGTGTGACTGCAGGGAGTGTGTGAGAGTGTGACTGCAGGGAGTGTGTGAGAGTGACAGCAGGGAGTGTGTGTGTGAGAGTGACTGCAGGGAGTGTGTGAGAGTGACTGCAGGGAGTGTGTGAGTGTGACTGCAGGGAGTGTGAGAGAGTGACTGCAGGGAGTGTGAGAGAGTGACTGCAGGGAGTGTGAGAGAGTGACTGCAGGGAGTGTGTGAGAGTGTGACTGCAGGGAGTGTGTGAGTGTGACTGCAGGGAGTGTGAGAGAGTGACTGCAGGGAGTGTGAGAGAGTGACTGCAGGGAGTGTGTGAGAGAGTGACTGCAGGGAGTGTGTGGGTGTGACTGCAGGGAGTGTGTGAGAGAGTGACTGCAGGAAGTGTGAGAGAGTGACTACAGGGAGTGTGAGAGAGTGTGACTGCAGGGAGTGTGAGAGAGTGACTGCAGGGTGTGTGAGAGTGTGACTGCCGGGAGTGTGCGAGAAAGTGACTGCAGGGAGTGTGTGAGAGAGTGACTGCAGGGAGTGTGTGAGAGTGTGACTGCAGGGAGTGTGTGAGAGTGTGACTGCAGGGAGTGTGTGAGAGTGACAGCAGGGAGTGTGTGTGTGAGAGTGACTGCAGGGAGTGTGTGAGAGTGACTGCAGGGAGTGTGAGAGAGTGACTGCAGGGAGTGTGAGAGAGTGTGACTGCAGGGAGTGTGAGAGTGTAACTGCAGGGAGTGTGAGAGAGTGACTGTAGGGAGTGTGAGAGAGTGACTGCAGGGAGTGTGTGAGAGAGTGACTGCAGGGAGTGTGTGGGTGTGACTGCAGGGAGTGTGTGAGAGAGTGACTGCAGGGAGTGTGAGAGAGTGACTGCAGGGAGTGTGAGAGTGAAACTGCAGGGAGTGTGTGAGAGAGTGACTGCAGGGAGTGTGAGAGAGTGACTGCAGGGAGTGTGTGAGAGAGTGACTGCAGGGAGTGTGTGAGAGTGTGACTGCAGGGAGTGTGTGAGAGTGTGACTGCAGGGAGTGTGTGAGAGTGACTGCAGGGAGTGTGTGAGAGTGACTGCAGGGAGTGTGTGAGAGTGACTGCAGGGAGTGTGTGAGAGTGACTGCAGGGAGTGTGTGAGAGTGACTGCAGGGAGTGTGTAAGAGTGACTGCAGGGAGTGTGTGAGAGTGTGACTGCAGGGAGTGTGAGAGAGTGACTGCAGGGAGTGTGTGAGAGTGACTGCAGGGAGTGTGTGAGAGTGACTGCAGGGAGTGTGAGAGAGTGACTGCAGGGAGTGTGAGAGAGTGACTGCAGGAAGTGTGTGAGAGTGACTGCAGGGAGTGTGAGAGAGTGACTGCAGGGAGTGTGAGAGTGAAACTGCAGGGAGTGTGTGAGAGAGTGACTGCAGGGAGTGTGAGAGAGTGACTGCAGGGAGTGTGTGAGAGTGTGACTGCAGGGAGTGTGTGAGTGTGACTGCAGGGAGTGTGAGAGAGTGACTGCAGGGAGTGTGAGAGAGTGACTGCAGGGAGTGTGTGAGAGAGTGACTGCAGGGAGTGTGTGGGTGTGACTGCAGGGAGTGTGTGAGAGAGTGACTGCAGGAAGTGTGAGAGAGTGACTACAGGGAGTGTGAGAGAGTGTGACTGCAGGGAGTGTGAGAGAGTGACTGCAGGGTGTGTGAGAGTGTGACTGCCGGGAGTGTGCGAGAAAGTGACTGCAGGGAGTGTGTGAGAGAGTGACTGCAGGGAGTGTGTGAGAGTGTGACTGCAGGGAGTGTGTGAGAGTGTGACTGCAGGGAGTGTGTGAGAGTGACAGCAGGGAGTGTGTGTGTGAGAGTGACTGCAGGGAGTGTGTGAGAGTGACTGCAGGGAGTGTGAGAGTGTGACTGCCGGGAGTGTGCGAGAAAGTGACTGCAGGGAGTGTGTGAGAGAGTGACTGCAGGGAGTGTGTGAGAGTGTGACTGCAGGGAGTGTGTGAGTGTGACTGCAGGGAGTGTGAGAGAGTGACTGCAGGGAGTGTGAGAGAGTGACTGCAGGGAGTGTGTGAGAGTGACTGCAAGGAGTGTGTGAGAGTGACTGCAGGGAGTGTGTGAGAGTAACTGCAGGGAGTGTGTGAGAGTTTGACTGCAGGGAGTGTGTGAGAGTGACTGCAGGGAGTGTGTGAGAGTGACTGCAGGGAGTGTGAGAGTGACTGCAGGGAGTGTGTGAGAGTGACTGCAGGGAGTGTGTGAGAGTGACTGCAGGGAGTGTGAGAGTGACTGCAGGGAGTGTGAGAGAGTGACTGCAGGGAGTGTGTGAGTGTGACTGCAGGGAGTGTGTGAGTGTGACTGCAGGGAGTGAGAGAGTGACTGCAGGGAGTGTGCGAGAGGAGAGACTCAGAGCAGCAGAAGTATTTCCTGTCTGGCAGGGACTGTGAGAGTGTGACTGCAAGGAGTGTGTGAGAGAGACTGCAGGGAGTGTGTGAGAGTGACTGCAGGGAGTGTGTGAGAGTGTGACTGCAGGGAGTGTGAGAGAGTGACTGCAGGGAGTGTGTGAGAGAGTGACTGCAGGGAGTGAGAGAGTGTGACTGCAGGGAGTGTGTGAGAGTGACTGCAGGGAGTGTGTGTGAGAGTGACTGCAGGGAGTGTGTGAGAGAGTGACTGCAGGAAGTGTGAGAGAGTGACTGCAGGGAGTGTGAGAGAGTGTGACTGCAGGGAGTGTGAGAGAGTGACTGCAGGGTGTGTGAGAGTGTGACTGCCGGGAGTGTGCGAGAAAGTGACTGCAGGGAGTGTGTGAGAGAGTGACTGCAGGGAGTGTGTGAGAGTGTGACTGCAGGGAGTGTGTGAGAGTGTGACTGCAGGGAGTGTGTGAGAGTGACAGCAGGGAGTGTGTGTGTGAGAGTGACTGCAGGGAGTGTGTGAGAGAGTGACTGCAGGGAGTGTGTGAGTGTGACTGCAGGGAGTGTGAGAGAGTGACTGCAAGGAGTGTGTGAGAGTGACTGCAGGGAGTGTGTGAGAGTAACTGCAGGGAGTGTGTGAGAGTTTGACTGCAGGGAGTGTGTGAGAGTGACTGCAGGGAGTGTGTGAGAGTGACTGCAGGGAGTGTGAGAGTGACTGCAGGGAGTGTGAGAGAGTGACTGCAGGGAGTGTGAGAGAGTGACTGCAGGGAGTGTGCGAGAGGAGAGGCTCAGAGCCGCAGCAGTATTTCCTGTCTGGCAGGGAGTGTGAGAGAGTGACTGCAGGGAGTGTGTGAGTGTGACTGCAGGGAGTGTGTGAGTGTGACTGCAGGGAGTGTGTGAGTGTGACTGCAGGGAGTGAGAGAGTGACTGCAGGGAGTGTGCGAGAGGAGAGACTCAGAGCAGCAGAAGTATTTCCTGTCTGGCAGGGACTGTGAGAGTGTGACTGCAGGGAGTGTGAGAGAGTGACTGCAGGGAGTGTGTGATTGTGACTGCAGGGAGTGTGAGAGAGTGACTGCAGGGAGTGTGAGAGAGTGACTGCAGGGAGTGTGCGAGAGAGTGACTGCAGGGAGTGTGTGGGTGTGACTGCAGGGAGTGTGTGAGAGTGACTGCAGGGAGTGTGAGAGAGTGACTGCAGGGAGTGTGTGAGAGTGACTGCAGGGAGTGTGTGAGAGAGTGACTGCAGGGAGTGTGAGAGAGTGACTGCAGGGAGTGTGAGAGAGTGACTGCAGGGAGTGTGTGAGAGAGTGACTGCAGGGAGTGTGAGAGAGTGACTGCACGGAGTGTGAGAGAGTGACTGCAGGGAGTGTGAGAGAGTGTGACTGCAGGGAGTGTGAGAGAGTGACTGCAGGGAGTGTGTGAGAGTGACTGCAGGGAGTGTGTGAGAGTGTGACTGCAGGGAGTGTGAGAGAGACTGCAGGGAGTGTGTGAGAGTGACTGCAGGGAGTGTGTGAGAGTGTGACTGCAGGGAGTGTGAGAGAGTGACTGCAGGGAGTGTGTGAGAGTGACTGCTGGGAGTGTGTGAGAGTGACTGCAGGGAGTGTGAGAGAGTGACTGCAGGGAGTGTGAGAGAGTGACTGCAGGAAGTGTGTGAGAGTGACTGCAGGGAGTGTGAGAAAGTGACTGCAGGGAGTGTGAGAGTGTAACTGCAGGGAGTGTGAGAGAGTGACTGAAGGGAGTGTGTGAGAGTGACTGCAGGGAGTGTGAGAGAGTGACAGCAGGGAGTGTGAGAGAGTGACTGCAGGGAGTGTGTGAGAGTGACTGCAGGGAGTGTGTGAGAGTGCAGGGAGTGAGAGAGTGTGACTGCAGGGAGTGTGTGAGAGTGACTGCAGGGAGTGTGTGTGAGAGTGACTGCAGGGAGTGTGTGAGAGAGTGACTGCAGGAAGTGTGAGAGAGTGACTGCAGGGAGTGTGAGAGAGTGTGACTGCAGGGAGTGTGAGAGAGTGACTGCAGGGTGTGTGAGAGTGTGACTGCCGGCAGTGTGTGAGAGAGTGACTGCAGGGAGTGTGTGAGAGAGTGACTGCAGGGAGTGTGTGAGAGTGTGACTGCAGGGAGTGTGTGAGTGTGACTGCAGGGAGTGTGAGAGAGTGACTGCAGGGAGTGTGAGAGAGTGACTACAGGGAGTGTGAGAGAGTGACTGCAAGGAGTGTGAGAGTGTGACTGCAGGGAGTGTGAGAGTGTGACTGCAGGGAGTGTGAGAGAGTGACTGCAGGGAGTGTGAGAGGGTGACTGCAGGGAGTGTGAGAGAGTGACTGCAGGGAGTGTGTGAGAGTGACTGCAGGGAGTGTGACTGCAGGGAGTGTGTGAGAGTGACTGCATGGAGAGTGAGAGAGTGACTGCAGGGAGAGTGAGAGAGTAACTGCAGGGAGTGTGTGAGTGTGACTGCAGGGAGTGTGCGAGAGGAGAGACTCAGAGCCGCCGCAGTATTTCCTGTCTGGCAGGGAGTGTGAGAGAGTGACTGCAGGGAGTGTGTGAGAGTGACTGCAGGGAGTGTGAGAGAGTGACTGCAGGGAGTGTGAGAGAGTGTGACTGCAGGGAGTGTGAGAGAGTGACTGCAGGGAGTGTGAGAGAGTGACTGCAGGGAGTGTGAGAGAGTGACTGCAGGGAGTGTGTGAGAGAGTGACTGCAGGGAGTGTGTGAGAGAGTGACTGCAGGGAGTGTGAGAGAGTGACTGCAGGGAGTGTGTGAGAGAGTGACTGCAGGGAGTGTGAGAGAGTGACTGCACGGAGTGTGAGAGAGTGACTGCAGGGAGTGTGAGAGAGTGTGACTGCAGGGAGTGTGAGAGAGTGACTGCAGGGAGTGTGTGAGAGTGACTGCAGGGAGTGTGTGAGAGTGTGACTGCAGGGAGTGTGAGAGAGACTGCAGGGAGTGTGTGAGAGTGACTGCAGGGAGTGTGTGAGAGTGTGACTGCAGGGAGTGTGAGAGAGTGACTGCAGGGAGTGTGTGAGAGTGACTGCTGGGAGTGTGTGAGAGTGACTGCAGGGAGTGTGAGAGAGTGACTGCAGGGAGTGTGAGAGAGTGACTGCAGGAAGTGTGTGAGAGTGACTGCAGGGAGTGTGAGAAAGTGACTGCAGGGAGTGTGAGAGTGTAACTGCAGGGAGTGTGAGAGAGTGACTGAAGGGAGTGTGTGAGAGTGACTGCAGGGAGTGTGAGAGAGTGACAGCAGGGAGTGTGAGAGAGTGACTGCAGGGAGTGTGTGAGAGTGACTGCAGGGAGTGTGTGAGAGTGCAGGGAGTGAGAGAGTGTGACTGCAGGGAGTGTGTGAGAGTGACTGCAGGGAGTGTGTGTGAGAGTGACTGCAGGGAGTGTGTGAGAGAGTGACTGCAGGAAGTGTGAGAGAGTGACTGCAGGGAGTGTGAGAGAGTGTGACTGCAGGGAGTGTGAGAGAGTGACTGCAGGGTGTGTGAGAGTGTGACTGCCGGCAGTGTGTGAGAGAGTGACTGCAGGGAGTGTGTGAGAGAGTGACTGCAGGGAGTGTGTGAGAGTGTGACTGCAGGGAGTGTGTGAGTGTGACTGCAGGGAGTGTGAGAGAGTGACTGCAGGGAGTGTGAGAGAGTGACTACAGGGAGTGTGAGAGAGTGACTGCAAGGAGTGTGAGAGTGTGACTGCAGGGAGTGTGAGAGTGTGACTGCAGGGAGTGTGAGAGAGTGACTGCAGGGAGTGTGAGAGGGTGACTGCAGGGAGTGTGAGAGAGTGACTGCAGGGAGTGTGTGAGAGTGACTGCAGGGAGTGTGACTGCAGGGAGTGTGTGAGAGTGACTGCATGGAGAGTGAGAGAGTGACTGCAGGGAGAGTGAGAGAGTAACTGCAGGGAGTGTGTGAGTGTGACTGCAGGGAGTGTGCGAGAGGAGAGACTCAGAGCCGCCGCAGTATTTCCTGTCTGGCAGGGAGTGTGAGAGAGTGACTGCAGGGAGTGTGTGAGAGTGACTGCAGGGAGTGTGAGAGAGTGACTGCAGGGAGTGTGAGAGAGTGTGACTGCAGGGAGTGTGAGAGAGTGACTGCAGGGAGTGTGAGAGAGTGACTGCAGGGAGTGTGTGAGAGTGACTGCAGGGAGTGTGTGAGAGTGTGACTGCAGGGAGTGTGTGAGAGTGACTGCAGGGAGTGTGAGAGAGTGACTGCAGGGAGTGTGTGAGAGTGACTGCAGGGAGTGTGTGAGAGAGTGACTGCAGGGAGTGTGTGAGAGTGTGACTGCAGGGAGTGTGTGAGAGTGTGACTGCAGGGAGTGTGTGAGAGTGACTGCAGGGAGTGTGTGAGAGAGTGACTGCAGGGAGTGTGTGAGTGTGACTGCAGGGAGTGTGAGAGAGTGACTGCAGGGAGTGTGAGAGAGTGACTGCAGGGAGTGTGAGAGAGTGACTGCAAGGAGTGTGTGAGAGTGTGACTGCAGGGAGTGTGAGAATGTGACTGCAGGGAGTGTGAGAAAGTGACTGCAGGGAGTGTGAGAGGGTGACTGCAGGGAGTGAGAGAGTGACTGCAGGGAGTGTGAGAGAGTGACTGCAGGGAGTGTGTGAGAGTGACTGCAGGGAGTGTGACTGCAGGGAGTGTGTGAGAGTGACTGCATAGAGAGTGAGAGAGTGACTGCAGGGAGAGTGAGAGAGTAACTGCAGGGAGTGTGTGAGTGTGACTGCAGGGAGTGTGCGAGAGGAGAGACTCAGAGCCGCCGCAGTATTTCCTATCTGGCAGGGAGTGTGAGAGAGTGACTGCAGGGAGTGTGTGAGAGTGACTGCAGGGAGTGTGAGAGAGTGACTGCAGGGAGTGTGAGAGAGTGTGACTGCAGGGAGTGTGAGAGAGTGAATGCAGGGAGTGTGAGAGAGTGACTGCCGGGAGTGTGTGAGAGTGACTGCAGGGAGTGTGTGAGAGTGTGACTGCAGGGAGTGTGTGAGAGTGACTGCAGGGAGTGTGAGAGAGTGACTGCAGGGAGTGTGTGAGAGTGACTGCAGGGAGTGTGTGAGAGTGTGACTGCAGGGAGTGTGAGAGAGTGACTGCAGGGAGTGTGTGAGAGTGACTGGAGGGAGTGTGTGAGAGTGACTGCAGGGAGTGTGTGAGAGTGACTGCAGGGAGTGTGAGAGAGTGACTGCAGGAAGTGTGTGAGAGTGACTGCAGGGAGTGTGAGAGAGTGACTGCAGGGAGTGTGAGAGTGAAACTGCAGGGAGTGTGAGAGAGTGACTGAAGGGAGTGTGTGAGAGTGACTGCAGGGAGTGTGAGAGAGTGACAGCAGGGAGTGTGTGGGAGTGACAGCAGGGAGTGTGTGAGAGTGACTGCAGGGAGTGTGAGAGGGTGTGACTGCAGGGAGTGTGTGAGAGTGACTGCAGGGAGTGTGTGTGAGAGTGAATGCAGGGAGTGTGTGAGAGAGTGACTGCAGGAAGTGTGAGAGAGTGACTGCAGGGAGTGTGAGAGAGTGACTGCAGGGAGTGTGAGAGAGTGTGACTGCAGGGAGTGTGTGAGAGTGACTGCAGGGAGTGTGTGAGAGTGTGACTGCAGGGAGTGTGAGAGAGTGACTGCAGGGAGTGTGTGAGAGTGACTGCAGGGAGTGTGTGAGAGTGTGACTGCAGGGAGTGTGAGAGAGTGACTGCAGGGAGTGTGTGAGAGTGACTGCAGGGAGTGTGTGAGAGTGACTGCTGGGAGTGTGTGAGAGTGACTGCAGGGAGTGTGAGAGAGTGACTGCAGGGAGTGTGAGAGAGTGACTGCAGGGAGTGTGAGAGAGTGACTGCAGGGAGTGTGAGAGAGTGACTGCAGGGAGTGTGTGAGAGAGTGACTGCAGGGAGTGTGAGAGAGTGACTGCACGGAGTGTGAGAGAGTGACTGCAGGGAGTGTGAGAGTGTGACTGCAGGGAGTGTGAGAGAGTGACTGCAGGGAGTGTGTGAGAGTGACTGCAGGGAGTGTGTGAGAGTGTGACTGCAGGGAGTGTGAGAGAGACTGCAGGGAGTGTGTGAGAGTGACTGCAGGGAGTGTGTGAGAGTGTGACTGCAGGGAGTGTGAGAGAGTGACTGCAGGGAGTGTGTGAGAGTGACTGCTGGGAGTGTGTGAGAGTGACTGCAGGGAGTGTGAGAGTGACTGCAGGGAGTGTGAGAGAGTGACTGCAGGAAGTGTGTGAGAGTGACTGCAGGGAGTGTGAGAAAGTGACTGCAGGGAGTGTGAGAGTGTAACTGCAGGGAGTGTGAGAGAGTGACTGAAGGGAGTGTGTGAGAGTGACTGCAGGGAGTGTGAGAGAGTGACAGCAGGGAGTGTGAGAGAGTGACTGCAGGGAGTGTGTGAGAGTGACTGCAGGGAGTGTGTGAGAGTGCAGGGAGTGTGAGAGAGTGTGACTGCAGGGAGTGTGTGAGAGTGACTGCAGGGAGTGTGTGTGAGAGTGACTGCAGGGAGTGTGTGAGAGAGTGACTGCAGGAAGTGTGAGAGAGTGACTGCAGGGAGTGTGAGAGAGTGTGACTGCAGGGAGTGTGAGAGAGTGACTGCAGGGTGTGTGAGAGTGTGACTGCCGGCAGTGTGTGAGAGAGTGACTGCAGGGAGTGTGTGAGAGAGTGACTGCAGGGAGTGTGTGAGAGTGTGACTGCAGGGAGTGTGTGAGTGTGACTGCAGGGAGTGTGAGAGAGTGACTGCAGGGAGTGTGAGAGAGTGACTGCAGGGAGTGTGAGAGAGTGACTGCAAGGAGTGTGAGAGTGTGACTGCAGGGAGTGTGAGAGTGTGACTGCAGGGAGTGTGAGAGAGTGACTGCAGGGAGTGTGAGAGGGTGACTGCAGGGAGTGTGTGAGAGTGACTGCAGGGAGTGTGACTGCAGGGAGTGTGTGAGAGTGACTGCATGGAGAGTGAGAGAGTGACTGCAGGGAGAGTGAGAGAGTAACTGCAGGGAGTGTGTGAGTGTGACTGCAGGGAGTGTGCGAGAGGAGAGACTCAGAGCCGCCGCAGTGTTTCCTGTCTGGCAGGGAGTGTGAGAGTGACTGCAGGGAGTGTGTGAGAGTGACTGCAGGGAGTGTGAGAGAGTGACTGCAGGGAGTGTGAGAGAGTGTGACTGCAGGGAGTGTGAGAGAGTGACTGCAGGGAGTGTGAGAGAGTGACTGCAGGGAGTGTGTGAGAGTGACTGCAGGGAGTGTGTGAGAGTGTGACTGCAGGGAGTGTGTGAGAGTGACTGCAGGGAGTGTGAGAGAGTGACTGCAGGGAGTGTGTGAGAGTGACTGCAGGGAGTGTGTGAGAGAGTGACTGCAGGGAGTGTGTGAGAGTGTGACTGCAGGGAGTGTGTGAGAGTGTGACTGCAGGGAGTGTGTGAGAGTGACTGCAGGGAGTGTGTGAGAGAGTGACTGCAGGGAGTGTGTGAGTGTGACTGCAGGGAGTGTGAGAGAGTGACTGCAGGGAGTGTGAGAGAGTGACTGCAGGGAGTGTGAGAGAGTGACTGCAAGGAGTGTGTGAGAGTGTGACTGCAGGGAGTGTGAGAATGTGACTGCAGGGAGTGTGAGAGAGTGACTGCAGGGAGTGTGAGAGGGTGACTGCAGGGAGTGAGAGAGTGACTGCAGGGAGTGTGAGAGAGTGACTGCAGGGAGTGTGTGAGAGTGACTGCAGGGAGTGTGACTGCAGGGAGTGTGTGAGAGTGACTGCATAGAGAGTGAGAGAGTGACTGCAGGGAGAGTGAGAGAGTAACTGCAGGGAGTGTGTGAGTGTGACTGCAGGGAGTGTGCGAGAGGAGAGACTCAGAGCCGCCGCAGTATTTCCTATCTGGCAGGGAGTGTGAGAGAGTGACTGCAGGGAGTGTGAGAGAGTGTGACTGCAGGGAGTGTGAGAGAGTGACTGCAGGGAGTGTGAGAGAGTGACTGCCGGGAGTGTGTGAGAGTGACTGCAGGGAGTGTGTGAGAGTGTGACTGCAGGGAGTGTGTGAGAGTGACTGCAGGGAGTGTGAGAGAGTGACTGCAGGGAGTGTGTGAGAGTGACTGCAGGGAGTGTGTGAGAGTGTGACTGAAGGGAGTGTGAGAGAGTGACTGCAGGGAGTGTGTGAGAGTGACTGGAGGGAGTGTGTGAGAGTGACTGCAGGGAGTGTGTGAGAGTGACTGCAGGGAGTGTGAGAGAGTGACTGCAGGAAGTGTGTGAGAGTGACTGCAGGGAGTGTGAGAGAGTGACTGCAGGGAGTGTGAGAGTGAAACTGCAGGGAGTGTGAGAGAGTGACTGAAGGGAGTGTGTGAGAGTGACTGCAGGGAGTGTGAGAGAGTGACAGCAGGGAGTGTGTGGGAGTGACAGCAGGGAGTGTGTGAGAGTGACTGCAGGGAGTGTGAGAGAGTGTGACTGCAGGGAGTGTGTGAGAGTGACTGCAGGGAGTGTGTGTGAGAGTGACTGCAGGGAGTGTGTGAGAGAGTGACTGCAGGAAGTGTGAGAGAGTGACTGCAGGGAGTGTGAGAGAGTGACTGCAGGGAGTGTGAGAGAGTGTGACTGCAGGGAGTGTGTGAGAGTGACTGCAGGGAGTGTGTGAGAGTGTGACTGCAGGGAGTGTGAGAGAGTGACTGCAGGGAGTGTGTGAGAGTGACTGCAGGGAGTGTGTGAGAGTGTGACTGCAGGGAGTGTGAGAGAGTGACTGCAGGGAGTGTGTGAGAGTGACTGCAGGGAGTGTGTGAGAGTGACTGCTGGGAGTGTGTGAGAGTGACTGCAGGGAGTGTGAGAGAGTGACTGCAGGGAGTGTGAGAGAGTGACTGCAGGAAGTGTGTGAGAGTGACTGCAGGGAGTGTGAGAGAGTGACTGCAGGGAGTGTGAGAGTGTAACTGCAGGGAGTGTGAGAGAGTGACTGAAGGGAGTGTGTGAGAGTGACAGCAGGGAGTGTGAGAGAGTGACAGCAGGGAGTGTGAGAGAGTGACTGCAGGGAGTGTGTGAGAGTGACTGCAGGGAGTGTGTGAGAGTGCAGGGAGTGTGAGAGAGTGTGACTGCAGGGAGTGTGTGAGAGTGACTGCAGGGAGTGTGTGTGAGAGTGACTGCAGGGAGTGTGTGAGAGAGTGACTGCAGGAAGTGTGAGAGAGTGACTGCAGGGAGTGTGAGAGAGTGTGACTGCAGGGAGTGTGAGAGAGTGACTGCAGGGTGTGTGAGAGTGTGACTGCCGGGAGTGTGCGAGAAAGTGACTGCAGGGAGTGTGTGAGAGAGTGACTGCAGGGAGTGTGTGAGAGAGTGACTGCAGGGAGTGTGTGAGAGTGTGACTGCAGGGAGTGTGTGAGAGTGACTGCAGGCAGTGTGTGAGTGTGACTGCAGGGAGTGTGAGAGTGTGACTGCAGGGAGTGTGTGAGAGTGACTGCAGGCAGTGTGTGAGTGTGACTGCAGGGAGTGTGAGAGTGACTGCAGGGAGTGTGTGAGAGTGACTGCAGGGAGTGTGAGAGAGTGACTGCAGGGAGTGTGTGAGAGTGACTGCAGGCAGTGTGTGAGTGTGACTGCAGGGAGTGTGAGAGAGTGACTGCAGGAAGTGTGTGAGAGTGACTGCAGGGAGTGTGAGAGAGTGACTGCAGGGAGTGTGAGAGAGTGTGACTGCAGGGAGTGTGTGAGAGTGACTGCACGGAGTGTGAGAGAGTGACTGCAGGGAGTGTGTGAGAGTGACTGCAGGGAGTGTGTGAGAGAGTGACTGCAGGGAGTGTGTGAGTGTGACTGCAGGGAGTGTGAGAGAGTGACTGCAGGGAGTGTGAGAGAGTGACTGCAGGGAGTGTGCGAGAGTGACTGCAGGGAGTGTGAGAGAGTGCCTGCAGGGAATGTGTGAGAGAGTGACTGCAGGGAGTGTGAGAGAGTGACTGCAGGGAGTGTGAGAGTGTGACTGCAGGGAGTGTGAGAGAGTGACTGCAGGGAGTGTGAGAGAGTGACTGCAGGGAGTGTGACTGCAGGGAGTGTGTGAGAGTGACTGCATGGAGAGTGAGAGAGTGACTGCAGGGAGAGTGAGAGAGTGACTGCAGGGAGTGTGTGAGTGTGACTGCAGGGAGTGTGCGAGAGGAGAGACTCAGAGCCGCAGCAGTATTTCCAGTCTGGCAGGGAGTGTGAGAGAGTGACTGCAGGGAGTGTGTGAGAGTGACTGCAGGCAGTGTGTGAGTGTGACTGCAGGGAGTGTGAGAGAGTGACTGCAGGGAGTGTGTGAGAGTGACTGCAGGCAGTGTGAGAGAGTGACTGCAGGGAGTGTGTGAGAGTGACTGCAGGCAGTGTGTGAGTGTGACTGCAGGGAGTGTGAGAGAGTGACTGCAGGAAGTGTGTGAGAGTGACTGCAGGGAGTGTGAGAGAGTGACTGCAGGGAGTGTGAGAGAGTGTGACTGCAGGGAGTGTGTGAGAGTGACTGCACGGAGTGTGTGAGAGTGACTGCAGGGAGTGTGTGAGAGTGACTGCAGGGAGTGTGAGAGAGTGACTGCAGGGAGTGTGTGAGAGTGACTGCAGGCAGTGTGTGAGTGTGACTGCAAGGAGTGTGAGAGAGTGACTGCAGGAAGTGTGTGAGAGTGACTGCAGGGAGTGTGAGATAGATTGACTGCAGGGAGTGTGAGAGAGTGACTGCAGGGAGAGTGAGAGAGTGACTGCAGGGAGTGTGTGTGAGAGTGACTGCAGGGAGTGTGAGAGTGTGACTGCAGGGAGTGTGAGAGTGTGACTGCAGGGAGTGTGAGAGAGTGACTGCAGGGAGTGTGAGAGAGAGAGACTGCAGGGAGTGAGAGAGTGACTGCAGGGAGTGCGAGAGAGTGACTGCAGGGAGTGTGTGAGAGTGACTGCAGGGAGTGTGACTGCAGGGAGTGTGTGAGAGTGACTGCAGGGAGAGTGAGAGAGTGACTGCAGGGAGAGTGTGAGAGTGACTGCAGGGAGAGTGAGAGAGTGACTGCAGGGAGTGTGTGAGTGTGACTGCAGGGAGTGTGCGAGAGGAGAGACTCAGAGCCGCAGCAGTATTTCCAGTCTGGCAGGGAGTGTGAGAGAGTGACTGCAGGGAGTGTGTGAGAGTGACTGCAGGCAGTGTGTGAGTGTGACTGCAGGGAGTGTGAGAGAGTGACTGCAGGGAGTGTGTGAGAGTGACTGCAGGCAGTGTGTGAGTGTGACTGCATGGAGTGTGAGTGTGACTGCAGGGAGTGTGTGAGAGTGACTGCAGGGAGTGTGTGAGAGTGACTGCAGGGAGTGTGAGAGAGTGACTGCAGGGAGTGTGTGAGAGTGACTGCAGGCAGTGTGTGAGTGTGACTGCAAGGAGTGTGTGAGAGTGACTGCAGGGAGTGTGTGAGAGTGACTGCAGGGAGTGTGAGAGAGTGTGACTGCAGGGAGTGTGTGAGAGTGACTGCAGGGAGTGTGAGAGAGATTGACTGCAGGGAGTGTGAGAGAGATTGACTGCAGGGAGTGTGAGAGTGTGACTGCAGGGAGTGTGTGAGTGTGACTGCAGGGAGTGTGAGAGTGACTGCAGGGAGTGTGTGAGAGTGACTGCAGGGAGTGTGAGAGAGTGACTGCAGGGAGTGTGTGAGAGTGACTGCAGGCAGTGTGTGAGTGTGACTGCAGGGAGTGTGAGAGAGTGACTGCAGGAAGTGTGAGAGTGACTGCAGGGAGTGTGAGAGAGTGACTGCAGGGAGTGTGAGAGAGTGTGACTGCAGGGAGTGTGTGAGAGTGACTGCACGGAGTGTGAGAGAGTGACTGCAGGGAGTGTGTGAGAGTGACTGCAGGCAGTGTGTGAGTGTGACTGCAGGGAGTGTGAGAGTGTGACTGCAGGGAGTGTGTGAGAGTGACTGCAGGCAGTGTGTGAGTGTGACTGCAGGGAGTGTGAGAGTGACTGCAGGGAGTGTGTGAGAGTGACTGCAGGGAGTGTGAGAGAGTGATTGCAGGGAGTGTGTGAGAGTGACTGCAGGCAGTGTGTGAGTGTGACTGCAGGGAGTGTGAGAGAGTGACTGCAGGAAGTGTGTGAGAGTGACTGCAGGGAGTGTGAGAGAGTGACTGCAGGGAGTGTGTGAGAGTGACTGCAGGCAGTGTGTGAGTGTGACTGCAGGGAGTGTGAGAGAGTGACTGCAGGAAGTGTGTGAGAGTGACTGCAGGGAGTGTGAGAGAGTGTGACTGCAGGGAGTGTGTGAGAGTGACTGCAGGGAGTGTGAGAGAGATTGACTGCAGGGAGTGTGAGAGTGTGACTGCAGGGAGTGTGTGAGAGTGACTGCAGGCAGTGTGTGAGTGTGACTGCAGGGAGTGTGAGAGTGACTGCAGGGAGTGTGTGAGAGTGACTGCAGGGAGTGTGAGAGAGTGACTGCAGGGAGTGTGTGAGAGTGACTGCAGGCAGTGTGTGAGTGTGACTGCAGGAATGTGAGAGAGTGACTGCAGGAAGTGTGTGAGAGTGACTGCAGGGAGTGTGAGAGAGTGACTGCAGGGAGTGTGAGAGAGTGTGACTGCAGGGAGTGTGTGAGAGTGACTGCACGGAGTGTGAGAGAGTGACTGCAGGGAGTGTGTGAGAGTGACTGCAGGCAGTGTGTGAGTGTGACTGCAGGGAGTGTGAGAGTGTGACTGCAGGGAGTGTGTGAGAGTGACTGCAGGCAGTGTGTGAGTGTGACTGCAGGGAGTGTGAGAGTGACTGCAGGGAGTGTGTGAGAGTGACTGCAGGGAGTGTGAGAGAGTGACTGCAGGGAGTGTGTGAGAGTGACTGCAGGCAGTGTGTGAGTGTGACTGCAGGGAGTGTGAGAGAGTGACTGCAGGAAGTGTGTGAGAGTGACTGCAGGGAGTGTGAGAGAGTGACTGCAGGGAGTGTGAGAGAGTGTGACTGCAGGGAGTGTGTGAGAGTGACTGCACGGAGTGTGAGAGAGTGACTGCAGGGAGTGTGTGAGAGTGACTGCAGGGAGTGTGTGAGAGAGTGACTGCAGGGAGTGTGTGAGTGTGACTGCAGGGAGTGTGAGAGAGTGACTGCAGGGAGTGTGAGAGAGTGACTGCAGGGAGTGTGCGAGAGTGACTGCAGGGAGTGTGAGAGAGTGCCTGCAGGGAATGTGTGAGAGAGTGACTGCAGGGAGTGTGAGAGAGTGACTGCAGGGAGTGTGAGAGTGTGACTGCAGGGAGTGTGAGAGAGTGACTGCAGGGAGTGTGAGAGAGTGACTGCAGGGAGTGTGACTGCAGGGAGTGTGTGAGAGTGACTGCATGGAGAGTGAGAGAGTGACTGCAGGGAGAGTGAGAGAGTGACTGCAGGGAGTGTGTGAGTGTGACTGCAGGGAGTGTGCGAGAGGAGAGACTCAGAGCCGCAGCAGTATTTCCAGTCTGGCAGGGAGTGTGAGAGAGTGACTGCAGGGAGTGTGTGAGAGTGACTGCAGGCAGTGTGTGAGTGTGACTGCAGGGAGTGTGAGAGAGTGACTGCAGGGAGTGTGTGAGAGTGACTGCAGGCAGTGTGTGAGTGTGACTGCACGGAGTGTGAGTGTGACTGCAGGGAGTGTGTGAGAGTGACTGCAGGGAGTGTGTGAGAGTGACTGCAGGGAGTGTGAGAGAGTGACTGCAGGGAGTGTGTGAGAGTGACTGCAGGCAGTGTGTGAGTGTGACTGCAAGGAGTGTGAGAGAGTGACTGCAGGAAGTGTGTGAGAGTGACTGCAGGGAGTGTGAGAGAGTGACTGCAGGGAGTGTGAGAGAGTGTGACTGCAGGGAGTGTGTGAGAGTGACTGCAGGGAGTGTGAGAGAGATTGACTGCAGGGAGTGTGAGAGAGTGACTGCAGGGAGAGTGAGAGAGTGACTGCAGGGAGTGTGTGTGAGAGTGACTGCAGGGAGTGTGAGAGTGTGACTGCAGGGAGTGTGAGAGTGTGACTGCAGGGAGTGTGAGAGAGTGACTGCAGGGAGTGTGAGAGAGAGACTGCAGGGAGTGAGAGAGTGACTGCAGGGAGTGCGAGAGAGTGACTGCAGGGAGTGTGTGAGAGTGACTGCAGGGAGTGTGACTGCAGGGAGTGTGTGAGAGTGACTGCAGGGAGAGTGAGAGAGTGACTGCAGGGAGAGTGTGAGAGTGACTGCAGGGAGAGTGAGAGAGTGACTGCAGGGAGTGTGTGAGTGTGACTGCAGGGAGTGTGCGAGAGGAGAGACTCAGAGCCGCAGCAGTATTTCCAGTCTGGCAGGGAGTGTGAGAGAGTGACTGCAGGGAGTGTGTGAGAGTGACTGCAGGCAGTGTGTGAGTGTGACTGCAGGGAGTGTGAGAGAGTGACTGCAGGGAGTGTGTGAGAGTGACTGCAGGCAGTGTGTGAGTGTGACTGCACGGAGTGTGAGTGTGACTGCAGGGAGTGTGTGAGAGTGACTGCAGGGAGTGTGTGAGAGTGACTGCAGGGAGTGTGAGAGAGTGACTGCAGGGAGTGTGTGAGAGTGACTGCAGGCAGTGTGTGAGTGTGACTGCAAGGAGTGTGTGAGAGTGACTGCAGGGAGTGTGTGAGAGTGACTGCAGGGAGTGTGAGAGAGTGTGACTGCAGGGAGTGTGTGAGAGTGACTGCAGGGAGTGTGAGAGAGATTGACTGCAGGGAGTGTGAGAGAGATTGACTGCAGGGAGTGTGAGAGTGTGACTGCAGGGAGTGTGTGAGTGTGACTGCAGGGAGTGTGAGAGTGACTGCAGGGAGTGTGTGAGAGTGACTGCAGGGAGTGTGAGAGAGTGACTGCAGGGAGTGTGTGAGAGTGACTGCAGGCAGTGTGTGAGTGTGACTGCAGGGAGTGTGAGAGAGTGACTGCAGGAAGTGTGTGAGATTGACTGCAGGGAGTGTGAGAGAGTGACTGCAGGGAGTGTGAGAGAGTGTGACTGCAGGGAGTGTGTGAGAGTGACTGCACGGAGTGTGAGAGAGTGACTGCAGGGAGTGTGTGAGAGTGACTGCAGGCAGTGTGTGAGTGTGACTGCAGGGAGTGTGAGAGTGTGACTGCAGGGAGTGTGTGAGAGTGACTGCAGGCAGTGTGTGAGTGTGACTGCAGGGAGTGTGAGAGTGACTGCAGGGAGTGTGTGAGAGTGACTGCAGGGAGTGTGAGAGAGTGATTGCAGGGAGTGTGTGAGAGTGACTGCAGGCAGTGTGTGAGTGTGACTGCAGGGAGTGTGAGAGAGTGACTGCAGGAAGTGTGTGAGAGTGACTGCAGGGAGTGTGAGAGAGTGACTGCAGGGAGTGTGAGAGAGTGTGACTGCAGGGAGTGTGTGAGAGTGACTGCACGGAGTGTGAGAAAGTGACTGCAGGGAGTGTGTGAGAGTGACTGCAGGGAGTGTGTGAGAGAGTGACTGCAGGGAGTGTGTGAGTGTGACTGCAGGGAGTGTGAGAGAGTGACTGCAGGGAGTGTGAGAGAGTGACTGCAGGGAGTGTGCGAGAGTGACTGCAGGGAGTGTGAGAGAGTGCCTGCAGGGAATGTGTGAGAGAGTGACTGCAGGGAGTGTGAGAGAGTGACTGCAGGGAGTGTGAGAGTGTGACTGCAGGGAGTGTGAGAGAGTGACTGCAGGGAGTGTGAGAGAGTGACTGCAGGGAGTGTGACTGCAGGGAGTGTGTGAGAGTGACTGCATGGAGAGTGAGAGAGTGACTGCAGGGAGAGTGAAAGAGTGACTGCAGGGAGTGTGTGAGTGTGACTGCAGGGAGTGTGCGAGAGGAGAGACTCAGAGCCGCAGCAGTATTTCCAGTCTGGCAGGGAGTGTGAGAGAGTGACTGCAGGGAGTGTGTGAGAGTGACTGCAGGCAGTGTGTGAGTGTGACTGCAGGGAGTGTGAGAGAGTGACTGCAGGGAGTGTGTGAGAGTGACTGCAGGCAGTGTGTGAGTGTGACTGCACGGAGTGTGAGTGTGACTGCAGGGAGTGTGTGAGAGTGACTGCAGGGAGTGTGTGAGAGTGACTGCAGGGAGTGTGAGAGAGTGACTGCAGGGAGTGTGTGAGAGTGACTGCAGGCAGTGTGTGAGTGTGACTGCAAGGAGTGTGAGAGAGTGACTGCAGGAAGTGTGTGAGAGTGACTGCAGGGAGTGTGAGAGAGTGACTGCAGGGAGTGTGAGAGAGTGTGACTGCAGGGAGTGTGTGAGAGTGACTGCAGGGAGTGTGAGAGAGATTGACTGCAGGGAGTGTGAGAGAGTGACTGCAGGGAGAGTGAGAGAGTGACTGCAGGGAGTGTGTGTGAGAGTGACTGCAGGGAGTGTGAGAGTGTGACTGCAGGGAGTGTGAGAGTGTGACTGCAGGGAGTGTGAGAGAGTGACTGCAGGGAGTGTGAGAGAGAGACTGCAGGGAGTGAGAGAGTGACTGCAGGGAGTGCGAGAGAGTGACTGCAGGGAGTGTGTGAGAGTGACTGCAGGGAGTGTGACTGCAGGGAGTGTGTGAGAGTGACTGCAGGGAGAGTGAGAGAGTGACTGCAGGGAGAGTGTGAGAGTGACTGCAGGGTGTGTGAGGGAGTGACTGCAGGGAGTGTGTGAGAGTGACTGCAGGCAGTGTGTGAGTGTGACTGCAGGGAGTGTGAGAGAGTGACTGCAGGGAGTGTGAGAGAGTGACTGCAGGGAGTGTGTGAGAGTGACTGCAGGGAGTGTGAGAGAGTGACTGCAGGGAGTGTGAGAGTGTGACTGCAGGGAGTGTGTGAGAGTGACTGCAGGGAGTGTGTGAGAGTGCAGGGAGTGTGAGAGAGTGTGACTGCAGGGAGTGTGTGAGTGACTGCAGGGAGTGTGTGAGAGTGACTGCAGGGAGTGTGTGAGAGTGACTGCAGGAAGTGTGAGAGAGTGACTGCAGGGATTGTGAGAGAGTGTGACTGCAGGGAGTGTGAGAGAGTGACTGCAGGAAGTGTGTGAGAGTGTGACTGCAGGGAGTGTGTGAGAGAGTGACTGCAGGGAGTGTGAGAGAGTGACTGCAGGGAGTGTGTGAGAGTGACTTCAGGGAGTGTGTGAGAGTGTGACTGCAGGGAGTGTGTGAGAGTGTGACTGCAGGGAGTGTGTGAAAGTGACTGCAGGGAGTGTGAGAGAGTGACTGCAGGGAGTGTGAGAGAGTGACTGCAGGGAGTGTGCGAGAGTGACTGCAGGGAGTGTGCGAGAGGAGAGGCTCAGAGCCGCAGCAGTATTTCCTGTCTGGCAGGGAGCGTGAGAGATTGACTGCAGGGAGTGTGCGAGAGGAGAGGCTCAGAGCCGCAGCAGTATTTCCTGTCTGGCAGGGAGTGTGAGAGAGTGACTGCAGGGAGTGTGTGAGTGTGACTGCAGGGAGTGAGAGAGTGACTGCAGGGAGTGTGCGAGAGGAGAGACTCAGAGCAGCAGCAGTATTTCCTGTCTGGCAGGGAGTGTGAGAGTGTGACTGCAGGGAGTGTGAGAGAGTGACTGCAGGGAGTGTGTGAGTGTGACTGTAGGGAGTGTGAGAGATTGACTGCAGGGAGTGTGAGAGTGTGACTGCAGGGAGTGTGTGAGTGTGACTGCAGGGAGTGTGAGAGTGACTGCAGGGAGTGTGTGAGAGTGACTGCAGGGAGTGTGAGAGAGTGACTGCAGGGAGTGTGTGAGAGTGACTGCAGGCAGTGTGTGAGTGTGACTGCAGGGAGTGTGAGAGAGTGACTGCAGGAAGTGTGTGAGAGTGACTGCAGGGAGTGTGAGAGAGTGACTGCAGGGAGTGTGAGAGAGTGTGACTGCAGGGAGTGTGTGAGAGTGACTGCACGGAGTGTGAGAGAGTGACTGCAGGGAGTGTGTGAGAGTGACTGCAGGCAGTGTGTGAGTGTGACTGCAGGGAGTGTGAGAGTGTGACTGCAGGGAGTGTGTGAGAGTGACTGCAGGCAGTGTGTGAGTGTGACTGCAGGGAGTGTGAGAGTGACTGCAGGGAGTGTGTGAGAGTGACTGCAGGGAGTGTGAGAGAGTGATTGCAGGGAGTGTGTGAGAGTGACTGCAGGCAGTGTGTGAGTGTGACTGCAGGGAGTGTGAGAGAGTGACTGCAGGAAGTGTGTGAGAGTGACTGCAGGGAGTGTGAGAGAGTGACTGCAGGGAGTGTGAGAGAGTGTGACTGCAGGGAGTGTGTGAGAGTGACTGCACGGAGTGTGAGAGAGTGACTGCAGGGAGTGTGTGAGAGTGACTGCAGGGAGTGTGTGAGAGAGTGACTGCAGGGAGTGTGTGAGTGTGACTGCAGGGAGTGTGAGAGAGTGACTGCAGGGAGTGTGAGAGAGTGACTGCAGGGAGTGTGCGAGAGTGACTGCAGGGAGTGTGAGAGAGTGCCTGCAGGGAATGTGTGAGAGAGTGACTGCAGGGAGTGTGAGAGAGTGACTGCAGGGAGTGTGAGAGTGTGACTGCAGGGAGTGTGAGAGAGTGACTGCAGGGAGTGTGAGAGAGTGACTGCAGGGAGTGTGACTGCAGGGAGTGTGTGAGAGTGACTGCATGGAGAGTGAGAGAGTGACTGCAGGGAGAGTGAGAGAGTGACTGCAGGGAGTGTGTGAGTGTGACTGCAGGGAGTGTGCGAGAGGAGAGACTCAGAGCCGCAGCAGTATTTCCAGTCTGGCAGGGAGTGTGAGAGAGTGACTGCAGGGAGTGTGTGAGAGTGACTGCAGGCAGTGTGTGAGTGTGACTGCAGGGAGTGTGAGAGAGTGACTGCAGGGAGTGTGTGAGAGTGACTGCAGGCAGTGTGTGAGTGTGACTGCACGGAGTGTGAGTGTGACTGCAGGGAGTGTGTGAGAGTGACTGCAGGGAGTGTGTGAGAGTGACTGCAGGGAGTGTGAGAGAGTGACTGCAGGGAGTGTGTGAGAGTGACTGCAGGCAGTGTGTGAGTGTGACTGCAAGGAGTGTGAGAGAGTGACTGCAGGAAGTGTGTGAGAGTGACTGCAGGGAGTGTGAGAGAGTGACTGCAGGGAGTGTGAGAGAGTGTGACTGCAGGGAGTGTGTGAGAGTGACTGCAGGGAGTGTGAGAGAGATTGACTGCAGGGAGTGTGAGAGAGTGACTGCAGGGAGAGTGAGAGAGTGACTGCAGGGAGTGTGTGTGAGAGTGACTGCAGGGAGTGTGAGAGTGTGACTGCAGGGAGTGTGAGAGTGTGACTGCAGGGAGTGTGAGAGAGTGACTGCAGGGAGTGTGAGAGAGAGACTGCAGGGAGTGAGAGAGTGACTGCAGGGAGTGCGAGAGAGTGACTGCAGGGAGTGTGTGAGAGTGACTGCAGGGAGTGTGACTGCAGGGAGTGTGTGAGAGTGACTGCAGGGAGAGTGAGAGAGTGACTGCAGGGAGAGTGTGAGAGTGACTGCAGGGTGTGTGAGGGAGTGACTGCAGGGAGTGTGTGAGAGTGACTGCAGGCAGTGTGTGAGTGTGACTGCAGGGAGTGTGAGAGAGTGACTGCAGGGAGTGTGAGAGAGTGACTGCAGGGAGTGTGAGAGAGTGACTGCAGGGAGTGTGTGAGAGTGACTGCAGGGAGTGTGAGAGTGTGACTGCAGGGAGTGTGTGAGAGTGACTGCAGGGAGTGTGTGAGAGTGCAGGGAGTGTGAGAGAGTGTGACTGCAGGGAGTGTGTGAGTGACTGCAGGGAGTGTGTGAGAGTGACTGCAGGGAGTGTGTGAGAGTGACTGCAGGAAGTGTGAGAGAGTGACTGCAGGGATTGTGAGAGAGTGTGACTGCAGGGAGTGTGAGAGAGTGACTGCAGGAAGTGTGTGAGAGTGTGACTGCAGGGAGTGTGTGAGAGAGTGACTGCAGGGAGTGTGAGAGAGTGACTGCAGGGAGTGTGTGAGAGTGACTTCAGGGAGTGTGTGAGAGTGTGACTGCAGGGAGTGTGTGAGAGTGTGACTGCAGGGAGTGTGTGAAAGTGACTGCAGGGAGTGTGAGAGAGTGACTGCAGGGAGTGTGAGAGAGTGACTGCAGGGAGTGTGCGAGAGTGACTGCAGGGAGTGTGCGAGAGGAGAGGCTCAGAGCCGCAGCAGTATTTCCTGTCTGGCAGGGAGCGTGAGAGATTGACTGCAGGGAGTGTGCGAGAGGAGAGGCTCAGAGCCGCAGCAGTATTTCCTGTCTGGCAGGGAGTGTGAGAGAGTGACTGCAGGGAGTGTGTGAGTGTGACTGCAGGGAGTGAGAGAGTGACTGCAGGGAGTGTGCGAGAGGAGAGACTCAGAGCAGCAGCAGTATTTCCTGTCTGGCAGGGAGTGTGAGAGTGTGACTGCAGGGAGTGTGAGAGAGTGACTGCAGGGAGTGTGTGAGTGTGACTGTAGGGAGTGTGAGAGAGTGACTGCAGGGAGTGTGCAAGAGAGTGACTGCAGGGAGTGTGTGAGTGTGACTGCAGGGAGTGTGAGAGAGTGACTGCAGGGAGTGTGTGAGAGTGACTGCAGGGAGTGTGTGAGAGAGTGACTGCAGGGAGTGTGTGAGTGTGACTGCAGGGAGTGTGAGAGAGTGACTGCAGGGAGTGTGAGAGAGTGACTGCAGGGAGTGTGCGAGAGTGACTGCAGGGAGTGTGAGAGAGTGCCTGCAGGGAGTGTGTGAGAGAGTGACTGCAGGGAGTGAGAGAGAGTGACTGCAGGGAGTGTGAGAGTGTGACTGCAGGGAGTGTGAGAGTGTGACTGCAGGGAGTGTGAGAGAGTGACTGCAGGGAGTGTGAGAGAGTGACTGCAGGGAGTGTGAGAGAGTGACTGCAGGGAGTGTAACTGCAGGGAGTGTGTGAGAGTGACTGCAGGGAGAGTGACTGCAGGGAGAGTGAGAGAGTGACTGCAGGGAGTGTGTGAGTGTGACTGCAGGGAGTGTGCGAGAGGAGAGACTCAGAGCCGCAGCAGTATTTCCAGTCTGGCAGGGAGTGTGAGAGAGTGACTGCAGGGAGTGTGTGCGAGTGACTGCAGGCAGTGTGTGAGTGTGACTGCAGGGAGTGTGAGAGTGTGACTGCAGGGAGTGTGTGAGAGTGACTGCAGGCAGTGTGTGAGTGTGACTGCAGGGAGTGTGAGAGTGACTGCAGGGAGTGTGTGAGAGTGACTGCAGGGAGTGTGAGAGAGTGACTGCAGGGAGTGTGTGAGAGTGACTGCAGGCAGTGTGTGAGTGTGACTGCAGGGAGTGTGAGAGAGTGACTGCAGGAAGTGTGTGAGAGTGACTGCAGGGAGTGTGAGAGAGTGTGACTGCAGGGAGTGTGTGAGAGTGACTGCAGGGAGTGAGAGAGATTGACTGCAGGGAGTGTGAGAGAGGACTGCAGGGAGAGTGAGAGAGTGACTGCAGGGACTGTGTGTGAGAGTGACTGCAGGGAGTGTGAGAGAGTGACTGCAGGGAGTGTGAGAGTGACTGCAGGGAGTGTGTGAGAGTGACTGCAGGGAGTGTGACTGCAGGGAGTGTGTGAGAGTGACTGCAGGGAGAGTGAGAGAGTGACTGCAGGGAGAGTGTGAGAGTGACTGCAGGGAGTGTGAGAGAGTGACTGCAGGGAGTGTGAGAGAGTGACTGCAGGGAGTGTGAGAGAGTGACTGCAGGGAGTGTGTGAGAGTGACTGCAGGGAGTGTGTGAGAGTGTGACTGCAGGGAGTGTGTGAGAGAGTGACTGCAGGGAGTGTGTGAGAGTGACTGCAGGGAGTGTGTGAGAGTGTGACTGCAGGGAGTGTGTGAGAGTGACTGCAGGGAGTGTGAGAGAGTGACTGCAGGGAGTGTGAGAGTGTAACTGCAGGGAGTGTGAGAGTGTAGTTTCAGGGAGTGTGAGAGAGTGACTGAAGGGAGTGTGAGAGAGTGACAGCAGGGAGTGTGAGAGAGTGACTGCAGGGAGAGTGTGAGAGTGACTGCAGGGAGTGTGTGAGAGTGCAGGGAGTGTGAGAGAGTGTGACTGCAGGGAGTGTGTGAGAGTGACTGCAGGGAGTGTGTGAGAGTGACTGCAGGGAGTGTGTGAGAGTGACTGCAGGGTGTGTGTGAGAGTGACTGCAGGGAGTGTGTGTGAGAGTGACTGCAGGGAGTGTGTGAGAGAGTGACTGCAGGAAGTGTGAGAGAGTGACTGCAGGGATTGTGAGAGAGTGTGACTGCAGGGAGTGTGAGAGAGTGACTGCAGGAAGTGTGTGAGAGTGTGACTGCAGGGAGTGTGTGAGAGAGTGACTGCAGGGAGTGTGTGAGAGTGACTGCAGGGAGTGTGTGAGAGTGTGACTGCAGGGAGTGTGTGAGAGTGACTGCAGGGAGTGTGTGTGTGAGGGTGACTGCAGGGAGTGTGTGAGAGAGTGACTGCAGGGAGTGTGTGAGAGAGTGACTGCAGGGAGTGTGTGAGAGTGTCTGCAGAGAGTGTGTGAGAGAGTGACTGCAGGGAGTGTGTGAGAGACTGACTGCAGGGAGTGTGTGAGAGTGACTACAGGAAGTGTGAGAGAGAGTGACTGCAGGGAGTGTGTGAGAGACTGACTGCAGGAAGTGTGTGAGAGAGTGACTGCAGGGAGTGTGTGAGAGAGTGACTGCAGGGAGTGTGTGAGAGACTGACTGCAGGGAGTGTGTGAGAGAGAGTGACTGCAGGGAGTGTGTGAGAGAGTGACTGCAGGGAGTGTGTGAGAGAGTGACTGCAGGGAGTGTGTGAGAGAGAGTGACTGCAGGGAGTGTGTGAGAGAGAGTGACTGCAGGGAGTGTGTGAGAGTGACTGCATGGAGTGTGTAAGAGTGTGACTGCAGGGAGTGTGTAAGAGTGTGACTGCAGGGAGTGTGTGAGATTGACTGCAGGGAGTGTGTGAGAGTGACTGCAGTGAGAGTGACTGCAGGGAGTGTGTGAGAGAGTGACTGCAGGGAGTGTGTGAGAGAGTGACTGCAGGGAGTGTGTGAGAGAGTGACTGCAGAGAGTGTGAGAGAGTGACTGCAGGGAGTGTGTGAGAGAGTGACTGCAGGGAGTGTGTGAGAGTGTGACTGCAGGAAGTGTGTGAGAGAGTGACTACAGGGAGTGTGTGAGAGAGTGACTGCACGGAGTGTGTGTGAGAGTGACTGCAGGGAGTGTGAGAGTGTGTCTGCAGGGAGTGTGTGAGAGTGACTGTAAGAAGTGTGAGAGTGACTGCAGGGTGTGTGAGAGATTGACTGCAGGGTGTGTGAGAGAGTGACTGCAGGGAGTGTGTGAGAGAGTGACTGCAGGGAGTGTGTGAGAGAGTGAGTGCAGGGAGTGTGAGAAAGTGAGTGCAGGGTGTGTGTGTGAGAGTGATTGCAGGGTGTGTGTGTGAGAGTGACTGCAGGGAGTGTGAGAGAGTGACTGCAGGGAGTGTGAGAGAGTGACTGCAGGGAGTGTGTGAGAGTGTGACTGCAGGGAGAGTGAGAGAGTGACTGCAGGGAGTGTGTGAGAGTGACTGCAGGGAGTGTGTGAGAGTGTGACTGCAGGGAGTGTGTGAGAGTGACTGCAGGGAGTGTGAGAGAGTGACTGCAGGGAGTGTGAGAGAGTGACTGCAGGGAGTGTGAGAGTGTAGCTGCAGGGAGTGTGAGAGAGTGACTGAAGGGAGTGTGAGAGAGTGACAGCAGGGAGTGTGAGAGAGGGACTGCAGGGAGAGTGTGAGAGTGACTGCAGGGAGTGTGTGAGAGTGCAGGGAGTGTGAGAGAGTGTGACTGCAGGGAGTGTGTGAGAGTGACTGCAGGGAGTGTGTGAGAGTGACTGCAGGGAGTGTGTGAGAGTGACTGCAGGGTGTGTGTGAGAGTGACTGCAGGGAGTGTGTGTGAGAGTGACTGCAGGGAGTGTGTGAGAGAGTGACTGCAGGAAGTGTGAGAGAGTGACTGCAGGGACTGTGAGAGATTGTGACTGCAGGGAGTGTGAGAGAGTGACTGCAGGAAGTGTGTGAGAGTGTGACTGCAGGGAGTGTGTGAGAGAGTGACTGCAGGGAGTGTGTGAGAGTGACTGCAGGGAGTGTGTGAGAGTGTGACTGCAGGGAGTGTGTGAGAGTGTGACTGCAGGGAGTGTGTGAGAGTGACTGCAGGGAGTGTGTGTGTGAGGGTGACTGCAGGGAGTGTGTGAGAGAGTGACTGCAGGGAGTGTGTGAGAGAGTGACTGCAGGGAGTGTGTGAGAGTGTCTGCAGAGAGTGTGTGAGAGAGTGACTGCAGGGAGTGTGTGAGAGTGACTACAGGAAGTGTGAGAGAGAGTGACTGCAGGGAGTGTGTGAGAGACTGACTGCAGGAAGTGTGTGAGAGTGACTGCAGGGAGTGTGTGAGAGAGTGACTGCAGGGAGTGTGTGAGAGAGAGTGACTGCAGGGAGTGTGTGAGAGAGTGACTGCAGGGAGTGTGTGAGAGAGTGACTGCAGGGAGTGTGTGAGAGAGAGTGACTGCAGGGAGTGTGTGAGAGAGAGTGACTGCAGGGAGTGTGTGAGTGTGACTGCATGGAGTGTGTAAGAGTGTGACTGCAGGGAGTGTGTAAGAGTGTGACTGCAGGGAGTGTGTGAGAGAGAGTGACTGCAGGGAGTGTGTGAGAAAGAGTGACTGCAGGGAGTGTGTGAGAGTGACTGCATGGAGTGTGTAAGAGTGACTGCAGGGAGTGTGTAAGAGTGTGACTGCAGGGAGTGTGTGAGATTGACTGCAGGGAGTGTGTGAGAGTGACTGCAGGGAGTGTGTGAGAGAGTGACTGCAGGGAGTGTGTGAGAGAGTGACTGCAGGAAGTGTGTGACAGTGTGACTGCAGGAAGTGTGTGAGAGAGTGACTTCAGAGAGTGTGAGAGAGTGACTACAGGGAGTGTGTGAGAGAGTGACTGCACGGAGTGTGTGTGAGAGTGACTGCAGGGAGTGTGAGAGTGTGTCTGCAGGGAGTGTGTGAGAGTGACTGTAAGAAGTGTGAGAGTGACTGCAGGGAGTGTGAGAGAGTGATTGCAGGGAGTGTGACTGCAGGGAGTGTGAGAGAGTGATTGCAGGGAGTGTGACTGCAGGGAGTGTGAGAGAGTGATTGCAGGGAGTGGGAGAGAGTGCCTGCAGGGAGTGTGTGAGAGAGTGACTGCAGGGAGTGTGTGAGTGTGACTGCAGGGAGTGTGTAAGAGTGTGACTGCAGGGAGTGTGTGAGATTGACTGCAGGGAGTGTGTGAGAGTGACTGCAGGGAGTGTGTGAGAGAGTGACTGCAGGGAGTGTGTGAGAGAGTGACTGCAGGGAGTGTGTGAGAGAGTGACTGCAGTGAGTGTGTGAGAGAGTGACTGCAGGGAGTGTGTGAGAGTGTGACTGCAGGAAGTGTGTGAGAGAGTGACTACAGGGAGTGTGTGAGAGAGTGACTGCACGGAGTGTGTGTGAGAGTGACTGCAGGGAGTGTGAGAGTGTGTCTGCAGGGAGTGTGTGAGAGTGACTGTAAGAAGTGTGAGAGTGACTGCAGGGTGTGTGAGAGAGTGACTGCAGGGTGTGTGAGAGAGTGACTGCAGGGAGTGTGTGAGAGAGTGAGTGCAGGGAGTGTGAGAGAGTGAGTGCCGGGAGTGTGAGAGAGTGATTGCAGGGAGTGTGTGTGAGAGTGACTGCAGGGAGTGTGTGAGAGAGTGACTGCAGGGAGTGTGAGAGAGTGATTGCAGGGAGTGTGAGAGAGTGATTGCAGGGAGTGTGACTGCAGGGAGTGTGAGAGAGTGATTGCAGGGAGTGTGAGAGAGTGATTGCAGGGAGTGTGACTGCTGGGAGTGTGTGTGAGAGTGACTGCAGGGAGTGTGAGAGAGTGTGACTGCAGGGAGTGTGTGAGAGTGACTGCAGGGAGTGCGTGATAGTGACTGCAGGGAGTGTGTGAGAGAGTGACTGCAGGGAGTGTGTGAGAGTGACTGCAGGGAGTGTGTGAGAGTGCCTGCAGGGAGTGTGTGAGAGTGTGACTGCAGGGAGTGTGTGAGAGAGTGACTGCAGGGAGTGTGAGAGTGACTGCAGAGAGTGTGTGAGAGAGTGACTGCAGGGAGTGTGTGAGAGAGTGACAGCAGGGAGTGTGTGAGAGTGACTGCAGGGAGTGTGAGAGAGTGACTGCAGAGAGTGTGTGAGAGTGGGTGACTGCAGGGAGTGTGTGAGAGAGTGACTGCAGGGAGTGTGTGAAAGAGTGACTGCAGGGAGTGTGAGAGAGAGTGACTGCAGGGAGCGTGTGAGAGTGACTGCAGGGAGTGTGTGAGAGAGTGACTGCAGGGAGTGTGTGAGAGTGACTACAGGAAGTGTGAGAGAGAGTGACTGCAGGGAGTGTGCGAGAGAGACTGCAGGAAGTGTGTGAGAGAGTGACTGCAGGGAGTGTGTGAGAGAGTGACTGCAGGGAGTGTGTGAGAGAGTGACTGCAGGCAGTGTGTGAGAGAGAGTGACTGCAGGGAGTGTGTGAGAAAGAGTGACTGCAGGGAGTGTGTGAGAGTGACTGCATGGAGTGTGTAAGAGTGACTGCAGGGAGTGTGTAAGTGTGTGACTGCAGGGAGTGTGTGAGATTGACTGCAGGGAGTGTGTGAGAGTGACTGCAGGGAGTGTGTGAGAGAGTGACTGCAGGGAGTGTGTGAGAGAGTGACTGCAGGGAGTGTGTGAGAGTGTGACTGCAGGAAGTGTGTGAGAGAGTGACTTCAGAGAGTGTGAGAGAGTGACTACAGAGAGTGTGTGAGAGAGTGACTGCACGGAGTGTGTGTGAGAGTGACTGCAGGGAGTGTGAGAGTGTGTCTGCAGGGAGTGTGTGAGAGTGACTGTAAGAAGTGTGAGAGTGACTGCAGGGTGTGTGAGAGAGTGACTGCAGGGTGTGTGAGAGAGTGACTGCAGGGAGTGTGTGAGAGAGTGAGTGCAGGGAGTGTGAGAGAGTGAGTGCAGGGATTGTGAGAGAGTGAGTGCAGGGAGTGTGAGAGAGTGATTGCAGGGAGTGTGTGAGAGAGTGACTGCAGGGAGTGTGTGAGAGAGTGATTGCAGGGAGTGTGACTGCAGGGAGTGTGAGAGAGTGATTGCAGGGAGTGTGAGAGAGTGCCTGCAGGGAGTGTGTGAGAGAGTGACTGCAGGGAGTGTGTGAGTGTGACTGCAGGGAGTGTGTAAGAGTGTGACTGCAGGGAGTGTGTGAGATTGACTGCAGGGAGTGTGTGAGAGTGACTGCAGGGAGTGTGTGAGAGAGTGACTGCAGGGAGTGTGTGAGAGAGTGACTGCAGGGAGTGTGTGAGAGAGTGACTGCAGAGAGTGTGAGAGAGTGACTGCAGGGAGTGTGTGAGAGAGTGACTGCAGGGAGTGTGTGAGAGTGTGACTGCAGGAAGTGTGTGAGAGAGTGACTACAGGGAGTGTGTGTGAGAGTGACTGCAGGGAGTGTGAGAGTGTGTCTGCAGGGAGTGTGTGAGAGTGACTGTAAGAAGTGTGAGAATTGACTGCAGGGTGTGTGAGAGAGTGACTGAGTGTGTGAGAGAGTGACTACAGGGAGTGTGTGAGAGAGTGAGTGCAGGGAGTGTGAGAGAGTGAGTGCAGGGAGTGTGAGAGAGTGATTGCAGGGAGTGTGTGTGAGAGTGACTGCAGGGAGTGTGTGAGAGAGTGACTGCAGGGAGTGTGAGAGAGTGATTGCAGGGAGTGTGAGAGAGTGATTGCAGGGAGTGTGACTGCAGGGAGTGTGAGAGAGTGATTGCAGGGAGTGTGAGAGAGTGATTGCAGGGAGTGTGACTGCTGGGAGTGTGTGTGAGAGTGACTGCAGGGAGTGTGAGAGAGTGTGACTGCAGGGAGTGTGTGAGTGACTGCAGGGAGTGCGTGAGAGTGACTGCAGGGAGTGTGTGAGAGAGTGACTGCAGGGAGTGTGTGAGAGTGCCTGCAGGGAGTGTGTGAGAGTGTGACTGCAGGGAGTGTGTGAGAGAGTGACTGCAGGGAGTGTGAGAGTGACTGCAGAGAGTGTGTGAGAGAGTGACTGCAGGGAGTGTGTGAGAGTGCAGGGAGTGTGAGAGAGTGTGACTGCAGGGAGTGTGTGAGTGTGACTGCAGGGAGTGTGTGAGAGTGACTGCAGGGAGTGTGTGAGAGTGACTGCAGGAAGTGTGAGAGAGTGACTGCAGGGATTGTGAGAGAGTGTGACTGCAGGGAGTGTGAGAGAGTGACTGCAGGAAGTGTGTGAGAGTGTGACTGCAGGGAGTGTGTGAGAGAGTGACTGCAGGGAGTGTGAGAGAGTGACTGCAGGGAGTGTGTGAGAGTGTGACTGCAGGGAGTGTGTGAGAGTGACTGCAGGGAGTGTGTGTGTGAGGGTGACTGCAGGGAGTGTGTGAGAGAGTGACTGCAGGGAGTGTGTGAGAGAGTGACTGCAGGGAGTGTGTGAGAGTGTCTGCAGAGAGTGTGTGAGAGAGTGACTGCAGGGAGTGTGTGAGAGTGACTACAGGAAGTGTGAGAGAGAGTGACTGCAGGGAGTGTGTGAGAGACTGACTGCAGGAAGTGTGTGAGAGTGACTGCAGGGAGTGTGTGAGAGAGTGACTGCAGGGAGTGTGTGAGAGAGAGTGACTGCAGGGAGTGTGTGAGAGAGTGACTGCAGGGAGTGTGTGAGAGAGTGACTGCAGGGAGTGTGTGAGAGAGAGTGACTGCAGGGAGTGTGTGAGAGAGAGTGACTGCAGGGAGTGTGTGAGTGTGACTGCATGGAGTGTGTAAGAGTGTGACTGCAGGGAGTGTGTAAGAGTGTGACTGCAGGGAGTGTGTGAGAGAGAGTGACTGCAGGGAGTGTGTGAGAAAGAGTGACTGCAGGGAGTGTGTGAGAGTGACTGCATGGAGTGTGTAAGAGTGACTGCAGGGAGTGTGTAAGAGTGTGACTGCAGGGAGTGTGTGAGATTGACTGCAGGGAGTGTGTGAGAGTGACTGCAGGGAGTGTGTGAGAGAGTGACTGCAGGGAGTGTGTGAGAGAGTGACTGCAGGAAGTGTGTGACAGTGTGACTGCAGGAAGTGTGTGAGAGAGTGACTTCAGAGAGTGTGAGAGAGTGACTACAGGGAGTGTGTGAGAGAGTGACTGCACGGAGTGTGTGTGAGAGTGACTGCAGGGAGTGTGAGAGTGTGTCTGCAGGGAGTGTGTGAGAGTGACTGTAAGAAGTGTGAGAGTGACTGCAGGGAGTGTGAGAGAGTGATTGCAGGGAGTGTGACTGCAGGGAGTGTGAGAGAGTGATTGCAGGGAGTGTGACTGCAGGGAGTGTGAGAGAGTGATTGCAGGGAGTGGGAGAGAGTGCCTGCAGGGAGTGTGTGAGAGAGTGACTGCAGGGAGTGTGTGAGTGTGACTGCAGGGAGTGTGTAAGAGTGTGACTGCAGGGAGTGTGTGAGATTGACTGCAGGGAGTGTGTGAGAGTGACTGCAGGGAGTGTGTGAGAGAGTGACTGCAGGGAGTGTGTGAGAGAGTGACTGCAGGGAGTGTGTGAGAGAGTGACTGCAGTGAGTGTGTGAGAGAGTGACTGCAGGGAGTGTGTGAGAGTGTGACTGCAGGAAGTGTGTGAGAGAGTGACTACAGGGAGTGTGTGAGAGAGTGACTGCACGGAGTGTGTGTGAGAGTGACTGCAGGGAGTGTGAGAGTGTGTCTGCAGGGAGTGTGTGAGAGTGACTGTAAGAAGTGTGAGAGTGACTGCAGGGTGTGTGAGAGAGTGACTGCAGGGTGTGTGAGAGAGTGACTGCAGGGAGTGTGTGAGAGAGTGAGTGCAGGGAGTGTGAGAGAGTGAGTGCCGGGAGTGTGAGAGAGTGATTGCAGGGAGTGTGTGTGAGAGTGACTGCAGGGAGTGTGTGAGAGAGTGACTGCAGGGAGTGTGAGAGAGTGATTGCAGGGAGTGTGAGAGAGTGATTGCAGGGAGTGTGACTGCAGGGAGTGTGAGAGAGTGATTGCAGGGAGTGTGAGAGAGTGATTGCAGGGAGTGTGACTGCTGGGAGTGTGTGTGAGAGTGACTGCAGGGAGTGTGAGAGAGTGTGACTGCAGGGAGTGTGTGAGAGTGACTGCAGGGAGTGCGTGATAGTGACTGCAGGGAGTGTGTGAGAGAGTGACTGCAGGGAGTGTGTGAGAGTGACTGCAGGGAGTGTGTGAGAGTGCCTGCAGGGAGTGTGTGAGAGTGTGACTGCAGGGAGTGTGTGAGAGAGTGACTGCAGGGAGTGTGAGAGTGACTGCAGAGAGTGTGTGAGAGAGTGACTGCAGGGAGTGTGTGAGAGAGTGACAGCAGGGAGTGTGTGAGAGTGACTGCAGGGAGTGTGAGAGAGTGACTGCAGAGAGTGTGTGAGAGTGGGTGACTGCAGGGAGTGTGTGAGAGAGTGACTGCAGGGAGTGTGTGAAAGAGTGACTGCAGGGAGTGTGAGAGAGAGTGACTGCAGGGAGCGTGTGAGAGTGACTGCAGGGAGTGTGTGAGAGAGTGACTGCAGGGAGTGTGTGAGAGTGACTACAGGAAGTGTGAGAGAGAGTGACTGCAGGGAGTGTGTGAGAGTGACTGCAGGAAGTGTGTGAGAGAGTGACTGCAGGGAGTGTGTGAGAGAGTGACTGCAGGGAGTGTGTGAGAGAGTGACTGCAGGCAGTGTGTGAGAGAGAGTGACTGCAGGGAGTGTGTGAGAAAGAGTGACTGCAGGGAGTGTGTGAGAGTGACTGCATGGAGTGTGTAAGAGTGACTGCAGGGAGTGTGTAAGTGTGTGACTGCAGGGAGTGTGTGAGATTGACTGCAGGGAGTGTGTGAGAGTGACTGCAGGGAGTGTGTGAGAGAGTGACTGCAGGGAGTGTGTGAGAGAGTGACTGCAGGGAGTGTGTGAGAGTGTGACTGCAGGAAGTGTGTGAGAGAGTGACTTCAGAGAGTGTGAGAGAGTGACTACAGAGAGTGTGTGAGAGAGTGACTGCACGGAGTGTGTGTGAGAGTGACTGCAGGGAGTGTGAGAGTGTGTCTGCAGGGAGTGTGTGAGAGTGACTGTAAGAAGTGTGAGAGTGACTGCAGGGTGTGTGAGAGAGTGACTGCAGGGTGTGTGAGAGAGTGACTGCAGGGAGTGTGTGAGAGAGTGAGTGCAGGGAGTGTGAGAGAGTGAGTGCAGGGATTGTGAGAGAGTGAGTGCAGGGAGTGTGAGAGAGTGATTGCAGGGAGTGTGTGAGAGAGTGACTGCAGGGAGTGTGTGAGAGAGTGATTGCAGGGAGTGTGACTGCAGGGAGTGTGAGAGAGTGATTGCAGGGAGTGTGAGAGAGTGCCTGCAGGGAGTGTGTGAGAGAGTGACTGCAGGGAGTGTGTGAGTGTGACTGCAGGGAGTGTGTAAGAGTGTGACTGCAGGGAGTGTGTGAGATTGACTGCAGGGAGTGTGTGAGAGTGACTGCAGGGAGTGTGTGAGAGAGTGACTGCAGGGAGTGTGTGAGAGAGTGACTGCAGGGAGTGTGTGAGAGAGTGACTGCAGAGAGTGTGAGAGAGTGACTGCAGGGAGTGTGTGAGAGAGTGACTGCAGGGAGTGTGTGAGAGTGTGACTGCAGGAAGTGTGTGAGAGAGTGACTACAGGGAGTGTGTGTGAGAGTGACTGCAGGGAGTGTGAGAGTGTGTCTGCAGGGAGTGTGTGAGAGTGACTGTAAGAAGTGTGAGAATTGACTGCAGGGTGTGTGAGAGAGTGACTGAGTGTGTGAGAGAGTGACTACAGGGAGTGTGTGAGAGAGTGAGTGCAGGGAGTGTGAGAGAGTGAGTGCAGGGAGTGTGAGAGAGTGATTGCAGGGAGTGTGTGTGAGAGTGACTGCAGGGAGTGTGTGAGAGAGTGACTGCAGGGAGTGTGAGAGAGTGATTGCAGGGAGTGTGAGAGAGTGATTGCAGGGAGTGTGACTGCAGGGAGTGTGAGAGAGTGATTGCAGGGAGTGTGAGAGAGTGATTGCAGGGAGTGTGACTGCTGGGAGTGTGTGTGAGAGTGACTGCAGGGAGTGTGAGAGAGTGTGACTGCAGGGAGTGTGTGAGTGACTGCAGGGAGTGCGTGAGAGTGACTGCAGGGAGTGTGTGAGAGAGTGACTGCAGGGAGTGTGTGAGAGTGCCTGCAGGGAGTGTGTGAGAGTGTGACTGCAGGGAGTGTGTGAGAGAGTGACTGCAGGGAGTGTGAGAGTGACTGCAGAGAGTGTGTGAGAGAGTGACTGCAGGGAGTGTGTGAGAGTGCAGGGAGTGTGAGAGAGTGTGACTGCAGGGAGTGTGTGAGTGTGACTGCAGGGAGTGTGTGAGAGTGACTGCAGGGAGTGTGTGAGAGTGACTGCAGGAAGTGTGAGAGAGTGACTGCAGGGAGTGTGACTGCTGGGAGTGTGTGTGAGAGTGACTGCAGGGAGTGTGAGAGAGTGTGACTGCAGGGAGTGTGTGAGAGTGACTGCAGGGAGTGCGTGATAGTGACTGCAGGGAGTGTGTGAGAGAGTGACTGCAGGGAGTGTGTGAGAGTGACTGCAGGGAGTGTGTGAGAGTGCCTGCAGGGAGTGTGTGAGAGTGTGACTGCAGGGAGTGTGTGAGAGAGTGACTGCAGGGAGTGTGAGAGTGACTGCAGAGAGTGTGTGAGAGAGTGACTGCAGGGAGTGTGTGAGAGAGTGACAGCAGGGAGTGTGTGAGAGTGACTGCAGGGAGTGTGAGAGAGTGACTGCAGAGAGTGTGTGAGAGTGGGTGACTGCAGGGAGTGTGTGAGAGAGTGACTGCAGGGAGTGTGTGAAAGAGTGACTGCAGGGAGTGTGAGAGAGAGTGACTGCAGGGAGCGTGTGAGAGTGACTGCAGGGAGTGTGTGAGAGAGTGACTGCAGGGAGTGTGTGAGAGTGACTACAGGAAGTGTGAGAGAGAGTGACTGCAGGGAGTGTGTGAGAGTGACTGCAGGAAGTGTGTGAGAGAGTGACTGCAGGGAGTGTGTGAGAGAGTGACTGCAGGGAGTGTGTGAGAGAGTGACTGCAGGCAGTGTGTGAGAGAGAGTGACTGCAGGGAGTGTGTGAGAAAGAGTGACTGCAGGGAGTGTGTGAGAGTGACTGCATGGAGTGTGTAAGAGTGACTGCAGGGAGTGTGTAAGTGTGTGACTGCAGGGAGTGTGTGAGATTGACTGCAGGGAGTGTGTGAGAGTGACTGCAGGGAGTGTGTGAGAGAGTGACTGCAGGGAGTGTGTGAGAGAGTGACTGCAGGGAGTGTGTGAGAGTGTGACTGCAGGAAGTGTGTGAGAGAGTGACTTCAGAGAGTGTGAGAGAGTGACTACAGAGAGTGTGTGAGAGAGTGACTGCACGGAGTGTGTGTGAGAGTGACTGCAGGGAGTGTGAGAGTGTGTCTGCAGGGAGTGTGTGAGAGTGACTGTAAGAAGTGTGAGAGTGACTGCAGGGTGTGTGAGAGAGTGACTGCAGGGTGTGTGAGAGAGTGACTGCAGGGAGTGTGTGAGAGAGTGAGTGCAGGGAGTGTGAGAGAGTGAGTGCAGGGATTGTGAGAGAGTGAGTGCAGGGAGTGTGAGAGAGTGATTGCAGGGAGTGTGTGAGAGAGTGACTGCAGGGAGTGTGTGAGAGAGTGATTGCAGGGAGTGTGACTGCAGGGAGTGTGAGAGAGTGATTGCAGGGAGTGTGAGAGAGTGCCTGCAGGGAGTGTGTGAGAGAGTGACTGCAGGGAGTGTGTGAGTGTGACTGCAGGGAGTGTGTAAGAGTGTGACTGCAGGGAGTGTGTGAGATTGACTGCAGGGAGTGTGTGAGAGTGACTGCAGGGAGTGTGTGAGAGAGTGACTGCAGGGAGTGTGTGAGAGAGTGACTGCAGGGAGTGTGTGAGAGAGTGACTGCAGAGAGTGTGAGAGAGTGACTGCAGGGAGTGTGTGAGAGAGTGACTGCAGGGAGTGTGTGAGAGTGTGACTGCAGGAAGTGTGTGAGAGAGTGACTACAGGGAGTGTGTGTGAGAGTGACTGCAGGGAGTGTGAGAGTGTGTCTGCAGGGAGTGTGTGAGAGTGACTGTAAGAAGTGTGAGAATTGACTGCAGGGTGTGTGAGAGAGTGACTGAGTGTGTGAGAGAGTGACTACAGGGAGTGTGTGAGAGAGTGAGTGCAGGGAGTGTGAGAGAGTGAGTGCAGGGAGTGTGAGAGAGTGATTGCAGGGAGTGTGTGTGAGAGTGACTGCAGGGAGTGTGTGAGAGAGTGACTGCAGGGAGTGTGAGAGAGTGATTGCAGGGAGTGTGAGAGAGTGATTGCAGGGAGTGTGACTGCAGGGAGTGTGAGAGAGTGATTGCAGGGAGTGTGAGAGAGTGATTGCAGGGAGTGTGACTGCTGGGAGTGTGTGTGAGAGTGACTGCAGGGAGTGTGAGAGAGTGTGACTGCAGGGAGTGTGTGAGTGACTGCAGGGAGTGCGTGAGAGTGACTGCAGGGAGTGTGTGAGAGAGTGACTGCAGGGAGTGTGTGAGAGTGCCTGCAGGGAGTGTGTGAGAGTGTGACTGCAGGGAGTGTGTGAGAGAGTGACTGCAGGGAGTGTGAGAGTGACTGCAGAGAGTGTGTGAGAGAGTGACTGCAGGGAGTGTGTGAGAGTGCAGGGAGTGTGAGAGAGTGTGACTGCAGGGAGTGTGTGAGTGTGACTGCAGGGAGTGTGTGAGAGTGACTGCAGGGAGTGTGTGAGAGTGACTGCAGGAAGTGTGAGAGAGTGACTGCAGGGATTGTGAGAGAGTGTGACTGCAGGGAGTGTGAGAGAGTGACTGCAGGAAGTGTGTGAGAGTGTGACTGCAGGGAGTGTGTGAGAGAGTGACTGCAGGGAGTGTGAGAGAGTGACTGCAGGGAGTGTGTGAGAGTGACTTCAGGGAGTGTGTGAGAGTGTGACTGCAGGGAGTGTGTGAGAGTGTGACTGCAGGGAGTGTGTGAAAGTGACTGCAGGGAGTGTGAGAGAGTGACTGCAGGGAGTGTGAGAGAGTGACTGCAGGGAGTGTGCGAGAGTGACTGCAGGGAGTGTGCGAGAGGAGAGGCTCAGAGCCGCAGCAGTATTTCCTGTCTGGCAGGGAGCGTGAGAGATTGACTGCAGGGAGTGTGCGAGAGGAGAGGCTCAGAGCCGCAGCAGTATTTCCTGTCTGGCAGGGAGTGTGAGAGAGTGACTGCAGGGAGTGTGTGAGTGTGACTGCAGGGAGTGAGAGAGTGACTGCAGGGAGTGTGCGAGAGGAGAGACTCAGAGCAGCAGCAGTATTTCCTGTCTGGCAGGGAGTGTGAGAGTGTGACTGCAGGGAGTGTGAGAGAGTGACTGCAGGGAGTGTGTGAGTGTGACTGTAGGGAGTGTGAGAGAGTGACTGCAGGGAGTGTGCAAGAGAGTGACTGCAGGGAGTGTGTGAGTGTGACTGCAGGGAGTGTGAGAGAGTGACTGCAGGGAGTGTGTGAGAGTGACTGCAGGGAGTGTGTGAGAGAGTGACTGCAGGGAGTGTGTGAGTGTGACTGCAGGGAGTGTGAGAGAGTGACTGCAGGGAGTGTGAGAGAGTGACTGCAGGGAGTGTGCGAGAGTGACTGCAGGGAGTGTGAGAGAGTGCCTGCAGGGAGTGTGTGAGAGAGTGACTGCAGGGAGTGAGAGAGAGTGACTGCAGGGAGTGTGAGAGTGTGACTGCAGGGAGTGTGAGAGTGTGACTGCAGGGAGTGTGAGAGAGTGACTGCAGGGAGTGTGAGAGAGTGACTGCAGGGAGTGTGAGAGAGTGACTGCAGGGAGTGTAACTGCAGGGAGTGTGTGAGAGTGACTGCAGGGAGAGTGACTGCAGGGAGAGTGAGAGAGTGACTGCAGGGAGTGTGTGAGTGTGACTGCAGGGAGTGTGCGAGAGGAGAGACTCAGAGCCGCAGCAGTATTTCCAGTCTGGCAGGGAGTGTGAGAGAGTGACTGCAGGGAGTGTGTGCGAGTGACTGCAGGCAGTGTGTGAGTGTGACTGCAGGGAGTGTGAGAGTGTGACTGCAGGGAGTGTGTGAGAGTGACTGCAGGCAGTGTGTGAGTGTGACTGCAGGGAGTGTGAGAGTGACTGCAGGGAGTGTGTGAGAGTGACTGCAGGGAGTGTGAGAGAGTGACTGCAGGGAGTGTGTGAGAGTGACTGCAGGCAGTGTGTGAGTGTGACTGCAGGGAGTGTGAGAGAGTGACTGCAGGAAGTGTGTGAGAGTGACTGCAGGGAGTGTGAGAGAGTGTGACTGCAGGGAGTGTGTGAGAGTGACTGCAGGGAGTGAGAGAGATTGACTGCAGGGAGTGTGAGAGAGGACTGCAGGGAGAGTGAGAGAGTGACTGCAGGGACTGTGTGTGAGAGTGACTGCAGGGAGTGTGAGAGAGTGACTGCAGGGAGTGTGAGAGTGACTGCAGGGAGTGTGTGAGAGTGACTGCAGGGAGTGTGACTGCAGGGAGTGTGTGAGAGTGACTGCAGGGAGAGTGAGAGAGTGACTGCAGGGAGAGTGTGAGAGTGACTGCAGGGAGTGTGAGAGAGTGACTGCAGGGAGTGTGAGAGAGTGACTGCAGGGAGTGTGAGAGAGTGACTGCAGGGAGTGTGTGAGAGTGACTGCAGGGAGTGTGTGAGAGTGTGACTGCAGGGAGTGTGTGAGAGAGTGACTGCAGGGAGTGTGTGAGAGTGACTGCAGGGAGTGTGTGAGAGTGTGACTGCAGGGAGTGTGTGAGAGTGACTGCAGGGAGTGTGAGAGAGTGACTGCAGGGAGTGTGAGAGTGTAACTGCAGGGAGTGTGAGAGTGTAGTTTCAGGGAGTGTGAGAGAGTGACTGAAGGGAGTGTGAGAGAGTGACAGCAGGGAGTGTGAGAGAGTGACTGCAGGGAGAGTGTGAGAGTGACTGCAGGGAGTGTGTGAGAGTGCAGGGAGTGTGAGAGAGTGTGACTGCAGGGAGTGTGTGAGAGTGACTGCAGGGAGTGTGTGAGAGTGACTGCAGGGAGTGTGTGAGAGTGACTGCAGGGTGTGTGTGAGAGTGACTGCAGGGAGTGTGTGTGAGAGTGACTGCAGGGAGTGTGTGAGAGAGTGACTGCAGGAAGTGTGAGAGAGTGACTGCAGGGATTGTGAGAGAGTGTGACTGCAGGGAGTGTGAGAGAGTGACTGCAGGAAGTGTGTGAGAGTGTGACTGCAGGGAGTGTGTGAGAGAGTGACTGCAGGGAGTGTGTGAGAGTGACTGCAGGGAGTGTGTGAGAGTGTGACTGCAGGGAGTGTGTGAGAGTGACTGCAGGGAGTGTGTGTGTGAGGGTGACTGCAGGGAGTGTGTGAGAGAGTGACTGCAGGGAGTGTGTGAGAGAGTGACTGCAGGGAGTGTGTGAGAGTGTCTGCAGAGAGTGTGTGAGAGAGTGACTGCAGGGAGTGTGTGAGAGACTGACTGCAGGGAGTGTGTGAGAGTGACTACAGGAAGTGTGAGAGAGAGTGACTGCAGGGAGTGTGTGAGAGACTGACTGCAGGAAGTGTGTGAGAGAGTGACTGCAGGGAGTGTGTGAGAGAGTGACTGCAGGGAGTGTGTGAGAGAGTGACTGCAGGGAGTGTGTGAGAGAGAGTGACTGCAGGGAGTGTGTGAGAGAGTGACTGCAGGGAGTGTGTGAGAGAGTGACTGCAGGGAGTGTGTGAGAGAGAGTGACTGCAGGGAGTGTGTGAGAGAGAGTGACTGCAGGGAGTGTGTGAGAGTGACTGCATGGAGTGTGTAAGAGTGTGACTGCAGGGAGTGTGTAAGAGTGTGACTGCAGGGAGTGTGTGAGATTGACTGCAGGGAGTGTGTGAGAGTGACTGCAGTGAGAGTGACTGCAGGGAGTGTGTGAGAGAGTGACTGCAGGGAGTGTGTGAGAGAGTGACTGCAGGGAGTGTGTGAGAGAGTGACTGCAGAGAGTGTGAGAGAGTGACTGCAGGGAGTGTGTGAGAGAGTGACTGCAGGGAGTGTGTGAGAGTGTGACTGCAGGAAGTGTGTGAGAGAGTGACTACAGGGAGTGTGTGAGAGAGTGACTGCACGGAGTGTGTGTGAGAGTGACTGCAGGGAGTGTGAGAGTGTGTCTGCAGGGAGTGTGTGAGAGTGACTGTAAGAAGTGTGAGAGTGACTGCAGGGTGTGTGAGAGATTGACTGCAGGGTGTGTGAGAGAGTGACTGCAGGGAGTGTGTGAGAGAGTGACTGCAGGGAGTGTGTGAGAGAGTGAGTGCAGGGAGTGTGAGAAAGTGAGTGCAGGGTGTGTGTGTGAGAGTGATTGCAGGGTGTGTGTGTGAGAGTGACTGCAGGGAGTGTGAGAGAGTGACTGCAGGGAGTGTGAGAGAGTGACTGCAGGGAGTGTGTGAGAGTGTGACTGCAGGGAGAGTGAGAGAGTGACTGCAGGGAGTGTGTGAGAGTGACTGCAGGGAGTGTGTGAGAGTGTGACTGCAGGGAGTGTGTGAGAGTGACTGCAGGGAGTGTGAGAGAGTGACTGCAGGGAGTGTGAGAGAGTGACTGCAGGGAGTGTGAGAGTGTAGCTGCAGGGAGTGTGAGAGAGTGACTGAAGGGAGTGTGAGAGAGTGACAGCAGGGAGTGTGAGAGAGGGACTGCAGGGAGAGTGTGAGAGTGACTGCAGGGAGTGTGTGAGAGTGCAGGGAGTGTGAGAGAGTGTGACTGCAGGGAGTGTGTGAGAGTGACTGCAGGGAGTGTGTGAGAGTGACTGCAGGGAGTGTGTGAGAGTGACTGCAGGGTGTGTGTGAGAGTGACTGCAGGGAGTGTGTGTGAGAGTGACTGCAGGGAGTGTGTGAGAGAGTGACTGCAGGAAGTGTGAGAGAGTGACTGCAGGGACTGTGAGAGATTGTGACTGCAGGGAGTGTGAGAGAGTGACTGCAGGAAGTGTGTGAGAGTGTGACTGCAGGGAGTGTGTGAGAGAGTGACTGCAGGGAGTGTGTGAGAGTGACTGCAGGGAGTGTGTGAGAGTGTGACTGCAGGGAGTGTGTGAGAGTGTGACTGCAGGGAGTGTGTGAGAGTGACTGCAGGGAGTGTGTGTGTGAGGGTGACTGCAGGGAGTGTGTGAGAGAGTGACTGCAGGGAGTGTGTGAGAGAGTGACTGCAGGGAGTGTGTGAGAGAGTGACTGCAGGGAGTGTGTGAGAGTGACTACAGGAAGTGTGAGAGAGAGTGACTGCAGGGAGTGTGTGAGAGACTGACTGCAGGAAGTGTGTGAGAGTGACTGCAGGGAGTGTGTGAGAGAGTGACTGCAGGGAGTGTGTGAGAGAGAGTGACTGCAGGGAGTGTGTGAGAGAGTGACTGCAGGGAGTGTGTGAGAGAGTGACTGCAGGGAGTGTGTGAGAGAGAGTGACTGCAGGGAGTGTGTGAGAGAGAGTGACTGCAGGGAGTGTGTGAGTGTGACTGCATGGAGTGTGTAAGAGTGTGACTGCAGGGAGTGTGTAAGAGTGTGACTGCAGGGAGTGTGTGAGAGAGAGTGACTGCAGGGAGTGTGTGAGAAAGAGTGACTGCAGGGAGTGTGTGAGAGTGACTGCATGGAGTGTGTAAGAGTGACTGCAGGGAGTGTGTAAGAGTGTGACTGCAGGGAGTGTGTGAGATTGACTGCAGGGAGTGTGTGAGAGTGACTGCAGGGAGTGTGTGAGAGAGTGACTGCAGGGAGTGTGTGAGAGAGTGACTGCAGGAAGTGTGTGACAGTGTGACTGCAGGAAGTGTGTGAGAGAGTGACTTCAGAGAGTGTGAGAGAGTGACTACAGGGAGTGTGTGAGAGAGTGACTGCACGGAGTGTGTGTGAGAGTGACTGCAGGGAGTGTGAGAGTGTGTCTGCAGGGAGTGTGTGAGAGTGACTGTAAGAAGTGTGAGAGTGACTGCAGGGAGTGTGAGAGAGTGATTGCAGGGAGTGTGACTGCAGGGAGTGTGAGAGAGTGATTGCAGGGAGTGTGACTGCAGGGAGTGTGAGAGAGTGATTGCAGGGAGTGGGAGAGAGTGCCTGCAGGGAGTGTGTGAGAGAGTGACTGCAGGGAGTGTGTGAGTGTGACTGCAGGGAGTGTGTAAGAGTGTGACTGCAGGGAGTGTGTGAGATTGACTGCAGGGAGTGTGTGAGAGTGACTGCAGGGAGTGTGTGAGAGAGTGACTGCAGGGAGTGTGTGAGAGAGTGACTGCAGGGAGTGTGTGAGAGAGTGACTGCAGTGAGTGTGTGAGAGAGTGACTGCAGGGAGTGTGTGAGAGTGTGACTGCAGGAAGTGTGTGAGAGAGTGACTACAGGGAGTGTGTGAGAGAGTGACTGCAGGGAGTGTGAGAGTGTGTCTGCAGGGAGTGTGTGAGAGTGACTGTAAGAAGTGTGAGAGTGACTGCAGGGTGTGTGAGAGAGTGACTGCAGGGTGTGTGAGAGAGTGACTGCAGGGAGTGTGTGAGAGAGTGAGTGCAGGGAGTGTGAGAGAGTGAGTGCCGGGAGTGTGAGAGAGTGATTGCAGGGAGTGTGTGTGAGAGTGACTGCAGGGAGTGTGTGAGAGAGTGACTGCAGGGAGTGTGAGAGAGTGATTGCAGGGAGTGTGAGAGAGTGATTGCAGGGAGTGTGACTGCAGGGAGTGTGAGAGAGTGATTGCAGGGAGTGTGAGAGAGTGATTGCAGGGAGTGTGACTGCTGGGAGTGTGTGTGAGAGTGACTGCAGGGAGTGTGAGAGAGTGTGACTGCAGGGAGTGTGTGAGAGTGACTGCAGGGAGTGCGTGATAGTGACTGCAGGGAGTGTGTGAGAGAGTGACTGCAGGGAGTGTGTGAGAGTGACTGCAGGGAGTGTGTGAGAGTGCCTGCAGGGAGTGTGTGAGAGTGTGACTGCAGGGAGTGTGTGAGAGAGTGACTGCAGGGAGTGTGAGAGTGACTGCAGAGAGTGTGTGAGAGAGTGACTGCAGGGAGTGTGTGAGAGAGTGACAGCAGGGAGTGTGTGAGAGTGACTGCAGGGAGTGTGAGAGAGTGACTGCAGAGAGTGTGTGAGAGTGGGTGACTGCAGGGAGTGTGTGAGAGAGTGACTGCAGGGAGTGTGTGAAAGAGTGACTGCAGGGAGTGTGAGAGAGAGTGACTGCAGGGAGCGTGTGAGAGTGACTGCAGGGAGTGTGTGAGAGAGTGACTGCAGGGAGTGTGTGAGAGTGACTACAGGAAGTGTGAGAGAGAGTGACTGCAGGGAGTGTGTGAGAGTGACTGCAGGAAGTGTGTGAGAGAGTGACTGCAGGGAGTGTGTGAGAGAGTGACTGCAGGGAGTGTGTGAGAGAGTGACTGCAGGCAGTGTGTGAGAGAGAGTGACTGCAGGGAGTGTGTGAGAAAGAGTGACTGCAGGGAGTGTGTGAGAGTGACTGCATGGAGTGTGTAAGAGTGACTGCAGGGAGTGTGTAAGTGTGTGACTGCAGGGAGTGTGTGAGATTGACTGCAGGGAGTGTGTGAGAGTGACTGCAGGGAGTGTGTGAGAGAGTGACTGCAGGGAGTGTGTGAGAGAGTGACTGCAGGGAGTGTGTGAGAGTGTGACTGCAGGAAGTGTGTGAGAGAGTGACTTCAGAGAGTGTGAGAGAGTGACTACAGAGAGTGTGTGAGAGAGTGACTGCACGGAGTGTGTGTGAGAGTGACTGCAGGGAGTGTGAGAGTGTGTCTGCAGGGAGTGTGTGAGAGTGACTGTAAGAAGTGTGAGAGTGACTGCAGGGTGTGTGAGAGAGTGACTGCAGGGTGTGTGAGAGAGTGACTGCAGGGAGTGTGTGAGAGAGTGAGTGCAGGGAGTGTGAGAGAGTGAGTGCAGGGATTGTGAGAGAGTGAGTGCAGGGAGTGTGAGAGAGTGATTGCAGGGAGTGTGTGAGAGAGTGACTGCAGGGAGTGTGTGAGAGAGTGATTGCAGGGAGTGTGACTGCAGGGAGTGTGAGAGAGTGATTGCAGGGAGTGTGAGAGAGTGCCTGCAGGGAGTGTGTGAGAGAGTGACTGCAGGGAGTGTGTGAGTGTGACTGCAGGGAGTGTGTAAGAGTGTGACTGCAGGGAGTGTGTGAGATTGACTGCAGGGAGTGTGTGAGAGTGACTGCAGGGAGTGTGTGAGAGAGTGACTGCAGGGAGTGTGTGAGAGAGTGACTGCAGGGAGTGTGTGAGAGAGTGACTGCAGAGAGTGTGAGAGAGTGACTGCAGGGAGTGTGTGAGAGAGTGACTGCAGGGAGTGTGTGAGAGTGTGACTGCACAAAGTGTGTGAGAGAGTGACTACAGGGAGTGTGTGTGAGAGTGACTGCAGGGAGTGTGAGAGTGTGTCTGCAGGGAGTGTGTGAGAGTGACTGTAAGAAGTGTGAGAATTGACTGCAGGGTGTGTGAGAGAGTGACTGAGTGTGTGAGAGAGTGACTACAGGGAGTGTGTGAGAGAGTGAGTGCAGGGAGTGTGAGAGAGTGAGTGCAGGGAGTGTGAGAGAGTGATTGCAGGGAGTGTGTGTGAGAGTGACTGCAGGGAGTGTGTGAGAGACTGACTGCAGGGAGTGTGAGAGAGTGATTGCAGGGAGTGTGAGAGAGTGATTGCAGGGAGTGTGACTGCAGGGAGTGTGAGAGAGTGATTGCAGGGAGTGTGAGAGAGTGATTGCAGGGAGTGTGACTGCTGGGAGTGTGTGTGAGAGTGACTGCAGGGAGTGTGAGAGAGTGTGACTGCAGGGAGTGTGTGAGTGACTGCAGGGAGTGCGTGAGAGTGACTGCAGGGAGTGTGTGAGAGAGTGACTGCAGGGAGTGTGTGAGAGTGCCTGCAGGGAGTGTGTGAGAGTGTGACTGCAGGGAGTGTGTGAGAGAGTGACTGCAGGGAGTGTGAGAGTGACTGCAGAGAGTGTGTGAGAGAGTGACTGCAGGGAGTGTGTGAGAGAGTGACAGCAGGGAGTGTGTGAGAGTGACTGCAGGGAGTGTGAGAGAGTGACTGCAGGGAGTGTGTGAGAGTGGGTGACTGCAGGGAGTGTGTGAGAGAGTGACTGCAGGGAGTGTGTGAAAGAGTGACTGCAGGGAGTGTGAGAGAGAGTGACTGCAGGGAGCGTGTGAGAGTGACTGCAGGGAGTGTGTGAGAGAGTGACTGCAGGGAGTGTGTGAGAGTGACTACAGGAAGTGTGAGAGAGAGTGACTGCAGGGAGTGTGTGAGAGTGACTGCAGGAAGTGTGTGAGAGAGTGACTGCAGGGAGTGTGTGAGAGAGTGACTGCAGGGAGTGTGTGAGAGAGTGACTGCAGGCAGTGTGTGAGAGAGAGTGACTGCAGGGAGTGTGTGAGAAAGAGTGACTGCATGGAGTGTGTAAGAGTGACTGCAGGGAGTGTGTAAGAGTGTGACTGCAGGGAGTGTGTGAGATTGACTGCAGGGAGTGTGTGAGAGTGACTGCAGGGAGTGTGTGAGAGAGTGACTGCAGGGAGTGTGTGAGAGAGTGACTGCAGGGAGTGTGTGAGAGTGTGACTGCAGGAAGTGTGTGAGAGAGTGACTTCAGAGAGTGTGAGAGAGTGACTACAGGGAGTGTGTGAGAGAGTGACTGCACGGAGTGTGTGTGAGAGTGACTGCAGGGAGTGTGAGAGTGTGTCTGCAGGGAGTGTGTGAGAGTGACTGTAAGAAGTGTGAGAGTGACTGCAGGGTGTGTGAGAGAGTGACTGCAGGGAGTGTGTGAGAGAGTGAGTGCAGGGAGTGTGAGAGAGTGAGTGCAGGGAGTGTGACAGAGTGATTGCAGGGAGTGTGTGTGAGAGTGACTGCAGGGAGTGTGTGAGAGAGTGACTGCAGGGAGTGTGAGAGAGTGATTGCAGGGAGTGTGACTGCAGGGAGTGTGAGAGAGTGATTGCAGGTAGTGTGACTGCAGGGAGTGTGAGAGAGTGATTGCAGGGAGTGTGACTGCAGGGAGTGTGAGAGAGTGATTGCAGGGAGTGTGACTGCAGGGAGTGTGAGAGAGTGATTGCAGGGAGTGTGACTGCAGGGAGTGTGAGAGAGTGATTGCAGGGAGTATGACTGCAGGGAGTGTGAGAGAGTGATTGCAGGGAGTGTGAGAGAGTGCCTGCAGGGAGTGTGTGAGAGAGTGACTGCAGGGAGTGTGTGAGTGTGACTGCAGGGAGTGTGTAAGAGTGTGACTGCAGGGAGTGTGTGAGATTGACTGCAGGGAGTGTGTGAGAGTGACTGCAGGGAGTGTGTGAGAGAGTGACTGCAGGGAGTGTGTGAGAGAGTGACTGCAGGGAGTGTGTGAGAGAGTGACTGCAGAGAGTGTGAGAGAGTGACTGCAGGGAGTGTGTGAGAGAGTGACTGCAGGGAGTGTGTGAGAGTGACTGCAGGGAGTGTGAGAGAGTGCCTGCAGGGAGTGTGTGAGAGTGTGACTGCAGGGAGTGTGTGAGAGAGTGACTGCAGGGAGTGTGGGAGTGACTGCAGGGAGTGTGTGAGAGAGTGACTGCAGGGAGTGTGTGAGAGAGTGACTGCAGGGAGTGTGTGAGAGTGACTGCAGGGAGTGTGAGAGAGTGACTGTAGGGAGTGTGTGAGAGTGGGTGACTGCAGGGAGTGTGTGAGAGAGTTACTGCAGGGAGTGTGTGAAAGAGTGACTGCAGGGAGTGTGTGAAAGAGTGACTGCAGGGAGTGTGTGAGAGTGACTGCAGGGAGTGTGTGAGAGAGTGACTGCAGGGAGTGTGTGAGAGTGACTGCAGAGAGTGTGAGAGAGTGACTGCAGGGAGTGTGTGAGAGTGTGACTGCAGGGGGCGTGTGAGAGAGTGACTGCAGGGAGTGTGTGAGAGAGTGACTGCAGGGAGTGTGTGAGAGAGTGACTGCAGGGAGTGTGTGAGAGTGACTTCAGGGAGTGTGTGAGAGTGACTGCAGGGAGTGTGTGAGAGTGCGACTGCAGGGAGTGTGAGAGAGTGTGACTGCAGGGAGTGTGTGAGAGTGTGACTGCAGAGAGTGTGAGAGTGACTGCAGGGAGTGTGTGAGAGAGTGACTGCAGGGAGTGTGAGAGTGACTGCAGGGAGTGTGTGAGAGAGTGACTGCAGGGAGTGTGTGAGAGAGTGACAGCAGGGAGTGTGTGAGAGTGACTGCAGGGAGTGTGTGAGAGTGGGTGACTGCAGGGAGTGTGTGAGAGAGTGACTGCAGGGAGTGTGTGAAAGAGTGACTGCAGGGAGTGTGAGACAGAGTGACTGCAGGGAGCGTGTGAGAGTGACTACAGGAAGTGTGTGAGAGAGTGACTGCAGGGAGTGTGTGAGAGTGACTGCAGGAAGTGTGTGAGAGAGTGACTGCAGGGAGTGTGTGAGAGAGTGACTGCAGGGAGTGTGTGAGAGAGTGACTGCAGGGAGTGTGTGAGAGAGAGTGACTGCAGGGAGTGTGTGAGAAAGAGTGACTGCAGGGAGTGTGTGAGAGTGACTGCATGGAGTGTGTAAGAGTGACTGCAGGGAGTGTGTGAGAGTGACTGCAGGGAGTGTGTGAGAGAGTGACTGCAGGGAGTGTGTGAGAGAGTGACTGCAGGGTGTGTGAGAGAGTGACTGCAGGGAGTGTGTGAGAGAGTGAGTGCAGGGAGTGTGAGAGAGTGATTGCAGGGAGTGTGTGTGAGAGTGACTACAGGGAGTGTGTGAGAGAGTGACTGCACGGAGTGTGTGTGAGAGTGACTGCAGGGAGTGTGAGAGTGTGTCTGCAGGGAGTGTGTGAGAGTGACTGTAAGAAGTGTGAGAGTGACTGCAGGGTGTGTGAGAGAGTGACTGCAGGGTGTGTGAGAGAGTGACTGCAGGGAGTGTGTGAGAGAGTGAGTGCAGGGAGTGTGAGAGAGTGAGTGCAGGGAGTGTGAGAGAGTGATTGCAGGGAGTGTGTGTGAGAGTGACTGCAGGGAGTGTGTGAGAGAGTGACTGCAGGGAGTGTGAGAGAGTGATTGCAGGGAGTGTGACTGCAGGGAGTGTGAGAGAGTGATTGCAGGGAGTATGACTGCAGGGAGTGTGAGAGAGTGATTGCAGGGAGTGTGAGAGAGTGCCTGCAGGGAGTGTGTGAGAGAGTGACTGCAGGGAGTGTGTGAGTGTGACTGCAGGGAGTGTGTAAGAGTGTGACTGCAGGGAGTGTGTGAGATTGACTGCAGGGAGTGTGTGAGAGTGACTGCAGGGAGTGTGTGAGAGAGTGACTGCAGGGAGTGTGTGAGAGAGTGACTGCAGGGAGTGTGTGAGAGAGTGACTGCAGAGAGTGTGAGAGAGTGACTGCAGGGAGTGTGTGAGAGAGTGACTGCAGGGAGTGTGTGAGAGTGACTGCAGGGAGTGTGAGAGAGTGCCTGCAGGGAGTGTGTGAGAGTGTGACTGCAGGGAGTGTGTGAGAGAGTGACTGCAGGGAGTGTGGGAGTGACTGCAGGGAGTGTGTGAGAGAGTGACTGCAGGGAGTGTGTGAGAGAGTGACTGCAGGGAGTGTGTGAGAGTGACTGCAGGGAGTGTGAGAGAGTGACTGTAGGGAGTGTGTGAGAGTGGGTGACTGCAGGGAGTGTGTGAGAGAGTTACTGCAGGGAGTGTGTGAAAGAGTGACTGCAGGGAGTGTGTGAAAGAGTGACTGCAGGGAGTGTGTGAGAGTGACTGCAGGGAGTGTGTGAGAGAGTGACTGCAGGGAGTGTGTGAGAGTGACTGCAGAGAGTGTGAGAGAGTGACTGCAGGGAGTGTGTGAGAGTGTGACTGCAGGGGGCGTGTGAGAGAGTGACTGCAGGGAGTGTGTGAGAGAGTGACTGCAGGGAGTGTGTGAGAGAGTGACTGCAGGGAGTGTGTGAGAGTGACTTCAGGGAGTGTGTGAGAGTGACTGCAGGGAGTGTGTGAGAGTGCGACTGCAGGGAGTGTGAGAGAGTGTGACTGCAGGGAGTGTGTGAGAGTGTGACTGCAGAGAGTGTGAGAGTGACTGCAGGGAGTGTGTGAGAGAGTGACTGCAGGGAGTGTGAGAGTGACTGCAGGGAGTGTGTGAGAGAGTGACTGCAGGGAGTGTGTGAGAGAGTGACAGCAGGGAGTGTGAGAGAGTGTGACTGCAGGGAGTGTGTGAGAGTGTGACTGCAGAGAGTGTGAGAGTGACTGCAGGGAGTGTGTGAGAGAGTGACTGCAGGGAGTGTGAGAGTGACTGCAGGGAGTGTGTGAGAGAGTGACTGCAGGGAGTGTGTGAGAGAGTGACAGCAGGGAGTGTGTGAGAGTGACTGCAGGGAGTGTGAGAGAGTGACTGCAGGGAGTGTGAGAGTGACTGCAGGGAGTGTGTGAGAGAGTGACTGCAGGGAGTGTGTGAGAGAGTGACAGCAGGGAGTGTGTGAGAGTGACTGCAGGGAGTGTGAGAGAGTGACTGCAGGGAGTGTGTGAGAGTGGGTGACTGCAGGGAGTGTGACTGCAGGGAGTGTGAGAGAGTGATTGCAGGGAGTGTGACTGCAGGGAGTGTGTGTTAGAGTGACTGCAGGGAGTGTGAGAGAGTGTGACTGCAGGGAGTGTGTGAGAGTGACTGCAGGGAGTGTGTGAGAGTGACTGCAGGGAGTGTGTGAGAGAGTGACTGCAGGGAGTGTGTGAGAGTGACTGCAGGGAGTGTGTGAGATTGCCTGCAGGGAGTGTGTGAGAGTGTGACTGCAGGGAGTGTGTGAGAGAGTGACTGCAGGGAGTGTGAGAGTGACTGCAGGGAGTGTGTGAGAGAGTGACTGCAGGGAGTGTGTGAGAGAGTGACTGCAGGGAGTGTGTGAGAGTGACTGCAGGGAGTGTGAGAGAGTGACTGTAGGGAGTGTGTGAGAGTGGGTGACTGCAGGGAGTGTGTGAGAGAGTTCATGCAGGGAGTGTGTGAAAGAGTGACTGCAGGGAGTGTGTGAAAGAGTGACTGCAGGGAGTGTGTGAGAGTGACTGCAGGGAGTGTGTGAGAGAGTGACTGCAGGGAGTGTGAGAGAGTGTGACTGCAGGGAGTGTGTGAGAGAGTGACTTCAGGGAGTGTGAGAGAGTGACTGCAGGGAGTGTGTGAGAGTGACTGCAGAGAGTGTGAGAGAGTGACTGCAGGGAGTGTGTGAGAGTGTGACTGCAGGGGGTGTGTGAGAGAGTGACTGCAGGGAGTGTGTGAGAGAGTGACTGCAGGGAGTGTGTGAGAGAGTGACTGCAGGGAGTGTGTGAGAGTGACTTCAGGGAGTGTGTGAGAGTGACTGCAGGGAGTGTGTGAGAGTGCGACTGCAGGGAGTGTGAGAGAGTGTGACTGCAGGGAGTGTGTGAGAGTGTGACTGCAGAGAGTGTGTGAGAGTGACTGCAGGCAGTGTGTAAGAGTGTGACTGCAGGGAGTGTGTGAGAGAGTGACTGCAGGGAGTGTGTGAGAGTGACTGCAGGGAGTGTGTGTGAGAGTGACTGCAGGGAGTGTGAGAGAGTGTGACTGCAGGGAGTGTGTGAGAGTGACTGTAAGAAGTGTGAGAGTGACTGCAAGGTGTGTGAGAGAGTGACTGCAGGGTGTGTGAGAGAGTGACTGCAGGGAGTGTGTGAGAGAGTGACTGCAGGGAGTGTGAGAGAGTGATTGCAGGGAGTGTGACTGCAGGGAGTGTGAGAGAGTGATTGCAGGGAGTGTGACTGCAGGGAGTGTGTGTGAGAGTGACTGCAGGGAGTGTGTCAGAGAGTGACTGCAGGGAGTGTGAGAGAGTGATTGCAGGGAGTGTGAGAGAGTTATTGCAGGGAGTGTGACTGCAGGGAGTGTGTGTGAGAGTGACTGCAGGGAGTGTGTGTGAGAGTGACTGCAGGGAGTGTGAGACAGTGTGACTGCAGGGAGTGTGAGAGAGTGACTGCAGGGAGTGTGAGAGAGTGACTGCACGGAGTGTGAGAGAGTGTGACTGCAGGGAGTGTGAGAGAGTGACTGCAGGGAGTGTGTGAGAGTGACTGCAGGGAGTGTGTCAGAGTGACTGCAGGGAGTGTGAGAGAGTGACTGCAGGGAGTGTGTGAGAGAGTGACTGCAGGGAGTGTGAGAGTGATTGCAGGGAGAGTGACTGCAGGGAGTGTGAGAGAGTGATTGCAGGGAGTGTGTGAGAGTGTCTGCAGGGAGTGTGTGAGAGTGACTGCAGGGAGTGTGAGAGAGTGCCTGCAGGGAGTGTGTGAGAGAGTGACTGCAGGGAGTGTATGAGAGAGTGACTGCAGAGAGTGTTAGAGTGATTGCAGGGAGAGTGACTGCAGGGAGTGTGAGAGAGTGACTGCAGGGAGTGTGAGAGAGTGACTGCACGGAGTGTGAGAGAGTGTGACTGCAGGGAGTGTGAGAGAGTGACTGCAGGGAGTGTGTGAGAGTGACTGCAGGGAGTGTGTCAGAGTGACTGCAGGGAGTGTGAGAGAGTGACTGCAGGGAGTGTGTGAGAGAGTGACTGCAGGGAGTGTGTGAGAGAGTGACTGCAGGGAGTGTGAGAGTGATTGCAGGGAGAGTGACTGCAGGGAGTGTGAGAGAGTGATTGCAGGGAGTGTGTGAGAGTGTCTGCAGGGAGTGTGTGAGAGTGACTGCAGGGAGTGTGAGAGAGTGCCTGCAGGGAGTGTGTGAGAGAGTGACTGCAGGGAGTGTGTGAGAGAGTGACTGCAGGGAGTGTTAGAGTGATTGCAGGGAGAGTGACTGCAGGGAGTGTGAGAGAGTGATTGCAGGGAGTGTGTGAGAGAGTGACTGCAGGAAGTGTGTGAGAGAATGACTGCAGAGAGTGTGTGAGAGAGTGACTGCAGGGAGTGTGTGAGAGTGACTGCAGGCAAGACGTGTCTGGATCTTCTTTGTGCTGTGCCAGTGCATGTATGTATAAGAATGGAAGTCATACATGTGCAGCTTTCCTCTCATCTTTTTTTTTTACCATATTACATTATGTAACTGCAGGTACCAGAGCCCCTGACATCCATGCTCTCCCCTTCAGCTCCTTCCTTTTACTCCTATCTAACTACCGTGTTTCCCCGATAATAAGACACTGTCTTATTTTATTTTTTTGTTAACAAAAACACCATAGGGCTTATTTTCGGTTTAGGTCTTAATTTTGACAGCAGTGCCCCCCCCCTTGCAGAAGTGTCCCATATGCAGGCCACCCCCTTGCAGGCCCCCTTGCAGAAGTGCCTCTTATGCAGGCCCCCCCCTTGCAGAAGTGCCCCTTATGCATGCCCCCCCCTTGTGGAAGTGCCCCTTATGCATGCCCCCCCCTTGTGGAAGTGCCCCTTATGCATGCCCCCCCCTTGCGGAAGTGCCCCTTATGCATGCCCCCCCCTTGCAGAAGTGCCCCTTATGCATGCCCCCCCCTTGTGGAAGTGCAGCTTATGCATGCCCCCCCCCTTGTGGAAGTGCAGCTTATGCATGCCCCCCCTGTAGCAGTGTCCCTTATTGCAGTGCACTTACCTGACTTGCCGCCGTCCGGGATGTCGCTCTCACCAGCGCGCTGCCTGGATCTAACATGATCCAGCAGGCGAGGCCACACAGGATCCTCAGCGCGCGGGTGATGTCATGACGTCACCCGCGCACTGCATGACTGGGAACGCTGGTCTCTGCAGCGTTCCCAGCTGAAAATGAGTTCAGGTAGGTCTTATTTTCGGGGTAGGGCTTAATTTGGACCGGGTTTCAAAATTAAGGGTAGGTCTTATTTTTGGGGTAGGTCTTATTATCGGGGAAACACGGTAAGCAGCATAACAAATACTGATCTGTCACATAAAGAAACCCAGCGTGTGCAGTGTCTCATTCCAGCCGAGAGTCCACCATCTGGCGTTATCTGGACAATAAGAGAAGAACTGTCCCAGTACATCCTATGGCTGGCTGCACCTATTACTATATGGGAGCTGGCCACTTATTGTCCTCTGTGCAAAGCTTCACACCACAAGTTATTGGGCATTCCCATGTTAGCATGTGGAGAGGCCAGCTGAAAGGACAATCCAAAGCACAGGTTGTATGGAAAAAGCTAAAACAGTATGATGCCACTCACAGCCATCTTTCTACTTTGGTTTTCCGGCTCACCACTTACCACTATGTATTAACTCAACCACTGAATAAACCAGGACTTAACAAAATGTAGATTCTACCTTTTGTCATAAAATGTCACAACAAGTCAGGTCCTTTCTGTGAGTTGCCTACCCTCCCGCATTAAGGTGGAGCGCCCGCTACCCCGCCAAGTAGGCTGAATCCCCGCATTCCCACTGCCCGTATAAATATCCAGAAGAACATGCTCGAATCCGGAGGTGAAGGGATCAGGGCCTGAGCTTGACTGTCAAGACGCAGGGGTGTACTCACCTAGGGTCACGGATGCAGGGAGTCAGTAGTGCAGTTGCTACTGGGCCCGGAGACGCCTCCCCCCTGCACCCAGCTTACCCACCAAATACAGACACACAGACAGATGCTCCCTGCTTTCCCCGTCCAACCAGTAATAACGGAGGGGGGAGGAGCCGATGCTGGAGGAGTGAAGAGCTGCAGGAGACTGTGGGGTCTATGTACTAAGCAGTGTTAGGAGATAGAGTGAAAAGTGATAAGTCTGTGATAAGGTGCCAGCCAATCAGCTCCCAACTGTCATTTTTCAAACAGAGCCTGTGAGATGACAGTTGGGAGCTGATTGGCTGGCATCTTATCACAGACATCACTTTTCACTCTGTCTCATAACACTGCTTAGTAAATAGACCCCTATGTGTGTTAAGGTGTGTACACACTAGATGATATTTTGCACGATTTTGACACTTCGGAACGACAAATGATGTAAAATATGTCCAAATTGTGAGTGTCCACTCACGATTACTATGCTGATGTGCGTCCCCGCGGGTCGTACATCACATCTTCAAATCTTGCGTACAGTAGGAAAGATCTGCGAATCTTGTTGACAAGATTCAGGTCATTGGTCAGATTGTCAGATTGGACAGTTTATGCACGATATCGTTTGTCTGGGAGCTCATGGGAAATCGTTGACGACATTGCATCTTCTGCGAGTCGTCTAGTGTGTGTACACATCTTTACAGCTCACTGTAGCTCATGCAAAATCTATCAATGTCAGTGCTGCAGGACAGGAGAGGGGGAGGAAGGGCGGGAGAGATCTATTAATGTCAGTGCTGCAGGACAGGAGAGGGGGAGGAAGGGCGGGAGAGATCTATTAATGTCAGTGCTGCAGGACAGGAGAGGGGGAGGAAGGGCGGGAGAGATCTATCAATGTCAGTGTTGCGGGACAGGAGAGGGGGAGGAAGGGTGGGAGAGATCTATCAATGTCAGTGCTGCGGGACAGGAGAGGGGGAGGAAGGGTGGGAGAGATCTATTAATGTCAGTGCTGCGGGACAGGAGAGGGGGAGGAAGGGTGGGAGAGATCTATTAATGTCAGTGCTGCGGGACAGGAGAGGGGGAGGAAGGGTGGGAGAGATCTATCAATGTCAGTGCTGCAGGACAGGAGAGCGGGAGGAAGGGCGGGAGAGATCTATTAATGTCAGTGCTGCGGGACATGAGAGGGGGAGGAAGGGTGGGAGAGATCTATCAATGTCAGTGCTGCAGGTCTGGAGAGCAGGGGGAAGGGCGGGAGAGATCTATTAATGTCAGTGCTGCGGGACAGGAGAGGGGGAGGAAGGGTGGGAGAGATCTATTAATGTCAGTGCTGCAGGACAGGAGAGGGGGCGGAAGGGCGGGAGAGATCTATTAATGTCAGTGCTGCGGGACAGGAGAGGGGGAGGAAGGGTGGGAGAGATCTATTAATGTCAGTGCTGCGGGACAGGAGAGGGGGAGGAAGGGCGGGAGAGATCTATTAATGTCAGTGCTGCGGGACAGGAGAGGGGGAGGAAGGGTGGGAGAGATCTATCAATGTCAGTGCTGCAGGACAGGAGAGCGGGAGGAAGGGCGGGAGAGATCTATTAATGTCAGTGCTGCGGGACAGGAGAGCGGGAGGAGGGCGGGAGAGATCTATTAATGTCAGTGCTGCGGGACAGGAGAGGGGGAGGAAGGGCGGGAGAGATCTATTAATGTCAGTGCTGCGGGACAGGAGAGGGGGAGGAAGGGTGGGAGAGATCTATTAATGTCAGTGCTACGGGACAGGAGAGGGGGAGGAAGGGCGGGAGAGATCTATCAATGTCAGTGCTGCAGGACAGGAGAGGGGGAGGAAGGGTGGGAGAGATCTATCAATGTCAGTGCTGCAGGACAGGAGAGGGGGAGGAAGGGCGGGAGAGATCTATCAATGTCAGTGCTGCAGGACAGGAGAGGGGGAGGAAGGGCGGGAGAGATCTATTAATGTCAGTGCTGCGGGACAGGAGAGGGGGAGGAAGGGCGGGAGAGATCTATCAATGTCAGTGCTGCGGGACAGGAGAGGGGGAGGAAGGGTGGGAGAGATCTCTTAATGTCAGTGCTGTGGGACAGGAGAGGGGGAGGAAGTGTGGGAGAGATCTATTAATGTCAGTGCTGCAGGACAGGAGAGCAGGGGGAAGGGAGGGAGAGGTCTATTAATGTCAGTGCTATGGGACAGGAGAGGGGGAGGAAGGGCGGGAGAGATCTATCAATGTCAGTGCTGCAGGACAGGAGAGGGGGAGGAAGGCTGGGAGAGATCTATTAATGTCAGTGCTGCGGGACAGGAGAGGGGGAGGAAGGGTGGGAGAGATCTATTCATGCCAGTGCTGCGGGACAGGAGAGGGGGAGGAAGGGTGGGAGAGATCTATCAATGTCAGTGCTGCAGGACAGGAGAGGGGGAGGAAGGGCGGGAGAGATCTATTAATGTCAGTGCTGCGGGACAGGAGAGGGGGAGGAAGGGTGGGAGAGATCTATCAATGTCAGTGCTGCAGGTCTGGAGAGGGGGAGGAAGGGCGGGAGAGATCTATCAATGTCAGTGCTGCGGGACAGGAGAGGGGGAGGAAGGGCGGGAGAGAACTATTAATGTCAGTGCTGCGGGACAGGAGAGGGGGAGGAAGGGTGGGAGAGATGTATTAATGTCAGTGCTGCAGGACAGGAGAGCAGGGGGAAGGGCGGGAGAGGTCTATTAATGTCAGTGCTGCGGGACAGGAGAGGGGGAGGAAGGCTGGGAGAGATCTATTAATGTCAGTACTGCGGGACAGGAGAGCGGGAGGAAGGGTGAGAGAGATCTATTAATGTCAGTGCTGCGGGACAGGAGAGGGGGAGGAAGGGCGGGAGAGATCTATTAATGTCAGTGCTGCGGGACAGGAGAGGGGGAGGAAGGGCGGGAGAGATCTATTAATGTCAGTGCTGCGGGACAGGAGAGGGGGAGGAAGGGCGGGAGAGATCTATCAATATCAGTGCTGCAGGACAGGAGAGGGGGAGGAAGGGTGGGAGAGATCTATTTATGTCAGTGCTGCGGGACAGGAGAGCGGGAGGAAGGGTGGGAGAGATCTATTAATGTCAGTGCTGCGGGACAGGAGAGGGGGAGGAAGGGTGGGAGAGATCTATTAATATCAGTGCTGCGGGACAGGAGAGGGGGAGGAAGGGTGGGAGAGATCTATCAATGTCAGTGCTGCGGGACAGGAGAGGGGGAGGAAGGGCGGGAGAGATCTATCAATGTCAGTGCTGCGGGACAGGAGAGCGGGAGGAAGGGCGGGAGAGATCTATCAATGTCAGTGCTGCGGGACAGGAGAGGGGGAGGAAGGCAGGGAGAGATCTATTAATGTCAGTGCTGCAGGACAGGAGAGGGGGAGGAAGGGTGGAAGAGATCTATTAATGTCAGTGCTACGGGACAGGAGAGGGGGAGGAAGGGCGGGAGAGATCTATTAATGTCAGTGCTGCGGGACAGGAGAGCGGGAGGAAGGGCGGGAAAGATCTATTAATGTCAGTGCTGCGGGACAGCAGAGCGGGAGGAAGGGCGGGAGAGATATATTAAAGTCAGTGCTGCAGGACAGGAGAGCAGGGGGAAGGGCGGGACAGATCTATCAATGTCAGTGCTGCGGGACAGGAGAGCGGGAGGAAGGGTGGGAGAGATCAATCAATGTCAGTGCTGCAGGACAGGAGAGGGGGAGGAAGGGCGGGAGAGATCTATCAATGTCAGTGCTGCGGGACAGGAGAGGGGGAGGAAGGGCGGGAGAAATCTATCAATGTCAGTGCTGCGGGACAGGAGAGGGGGAGGAAGGCTGGGAGAGATCTATTAATGTCAGTGCTGCGGGACAGGAGAGGGGGAGGAAGGGCGGGAGAGATCTATTAATGTCAGTGCTGCGGGACAGGAGAGGGGGAGGAAGGGCGGGAGAGATCTATTTATGTCAGTGCTGCGGGACAGGAGAGCGGGAGGAAGGGTGGGAGAGATCTATTAATGTCAGTGCTGCGGGACAGGAGAGGGGGAGGAAGGGTGGGAGAGATCTATTAATATCAGTGCTGCGGGACAGGAGAGGGGGAGGAAGGGTGGGAGAGATCTATCAATGTCAGTGCTGCGGGACAGGAGAGGGGGAGGAAGGGTGGGAGAGATCTAATAATGTCAGTGCTGCGGGACAGGAGAGGGGGAGGAAGGGCGGGAGAGATCTATCAATGTCAGTGCTGCGGGACAGGAGAGCGGGAGGAAGGGCGGGAGAGATCTATCAATGTCAGTGCTGCGGGACAGGAGAGGGGGAGGAAGGGCGGGAGAGATCTATCAATGTCAGTGCTGCGGGACAGGAGAGGGGGAGGAAGGGCGGGAGAGATCTACCAATGTCAGTGCTGCGGGACAGGAGAGGGGGAGGAAGGGTGGGAGAGATCTATTAATGTCAGTACTGCAGGACAGGAGAGCAGGGGGAAGGGAGGGAGAGGTCTATTAATGTCAGTGCTATGGGACAGGAGAGGGGGAGGAAGGGTGGGAGAGATCTATCAATGTCAGTGCTGCGGGACAGGAGAGGGGGACGAAGGGCGGGAGAGATCTATCAATGTCAGTGCTGCGGGACAGGAGAGCGGGAGGAAGGGCGGGAGAGATCTATTAATGTCCGTGCTGCGGGACAGGAGAGGGGGAGGAAGGGTGGGAGAGATCTATTAATGTCAGTGCTGCGGGACAAGAGAGCGGGAGGTAGGGCGGGAGAGATCTATTAATGTCAGTGCTGCGGGACAGGAGAGGGGGAGGAAGGGCGGGAGAGATCTATTAATGTCAGTGATACGGGACAGGAGAGGGGGAGGAAGGGCGGGAGAGATCTATTAATGTCAGTGCTGCGGGACAGGAGAGCGGGAGGAAGGGCGGGAGAGATCTATTAATCAGTGCTGCAGGACAGGAGAGGGGGAGGAAGGGCGGGAGAGATCTATCAATGTCAGTGCTGCGGGACAGGAGAGGGGGAGGAAGGGAGGGAGAGATCTATTAATGTCAGTGCTGCAGGACAGGAGAGCGGGAGGAAGGGCGGGAGAGATCTAATAATGTCAGTGCTGCAGGACAGGAGAGGGGGAGGAAGGGCGGGAGAGATCTATCAATGTCAGTGCTGCGGGACAGGAGAGGGGGAGGAAGGGTGGGAGAGATCTATCAATGTCAGTGCTGCAGGACAGGAGAGGGGGAGGAAGGGTGGGAGAGATCTATTAATGTCAGTGCTATGGGACAGGAGAGGGGGAGGAAGGGTGGGAGAGATCTATCAATGTCAGTGCTGCAGGACAGGAGAGGGGGAGGAAGGGCGGGAGAGATCTATTAATGTCAGTGCTACGGGACAGGAGAGGGGGAGGAAGGCTGGGAGAGATCTATTAATGTCAGTGCTGCAGGACAGGAGAGGGAGGAAGGGCGGGAGAGATCTATCAATGTCAGTGCTGCGGGACAGGAGAGCGGGAGGAAGGGCGGGAGAGATCTATTAATGTCAGTGCTGCAGGACAGGAGAGGGGGAGGAAGGGTGGGAGAGATCTATTAATGTCAGTGCTACGGGACAGGAGAGGGGGAGGAAGGGCGGCAGAGATCTATTATTGTCAGTGCTGCGGGACAGGAGAGCGGGAGGAAGGGCGGGTGAGATCTATTAATGTCAGTGCTGCGGGACAGGAGAGGGGGAGGAAGGGTGGGAGAGATCTATCAATGTCAGTGCTGCGGGACAGGAGAGGGGGAGGAAGGGCGGGAGAGATCTATTAATGTCAGTGCTGCGGGACAGGAGAGCGGGAGGACGGGCGGGAGAGATCTATTAATGTCAGTGCTGCGGGACAGGAGAGGGGGAGGAAGGCAGGGAGAGATCTATTAATGTCAGTGTTGCAGGACAGGAGAGGGGGAGGAAGGGTGGGAGAGATCTATTAATGTCAGTGCTACGGGACAGGAGAGGGGGAGGAAGGGCGGGAGAGATCTATTAATGTCAGTGCTGCGGGACAGGAGAGCGGGAGGAAGGGCGGGAAAGATCTATTAATGTCAGTGCTGCGGGACAGCAGAGCGGGAGGAAGGCTGGGAGAGATCTATTAATGTCAGTGCTACGGGACAGGAGAGGGGGAGGAAGGGCGGGAGAGATATATTAAAGTCAGTGCTGCAGGACAGGAGAGCAGGGGGAAGGGCGGGACCGATCTATCAATGTCAGTGCTGCGGGACAGGAGAGCTGGAGGAAGGGTGGGAGAGATCTATTAATGTCAGTGCTGCGGGACAGGAGAGGGGGAGGAAGGGCGGGAGAGATCTATTAATGTCAGTGTTGCGGGACAGGAGAGCGGGAGGAAGGGTGGGAGAGATCTATCAATGTCAGTGCTGCAGGAGGAAGGGTGCGAGAGATCTATCAATGTCAGTGCTGCGGGACAGGGGAGAAAGGGTGGGAGAGATCTATTAAAGTCAGTGCTGCGGGACAGGAGAGGGGGAGGAAGGGCGGGAGAGATCTATTAATGTCAGTGTTGCGGGACAGGAGAGCGGGAGGAAGGGTGGGAGAGATCTATCAATGTCAGTGCTGCAGGAGGAAGGGTGCGAGAGATCTATCAATGTCAGTGCTGCGGGACAGGGGAGAAAGGGTGGGAGAGATCTATTAAAGTCAGTGCTGCGGGACAGGAGAGGGGGAGGAAGGGCGGGAGAGATCTATTAATGTCAGTGTTGCGGGACAGGAGAGCGGGAGGAAGGGTGGGAGAGATCTATCAATGTCAGTGCTGCGGGACAGGGGAGGAAGGGTGGGAGAGATCTATTAATGTCAGTGCTGCGGAAAAGGAGAGGGGGAGGAAGGGTAGAAGAGATCTATCAATGTCAGTGCTGCAGGACAGGAGAGGGGGAGGAAGGGTGGGAGAGATCTATCAATGTCAGTGCTGCGGGACAGGAGAGGGGGAGGAAGGGCGGGAGAAATCTATCAATGTCAGTGCTGCGGGACAGGAGAGGGGGAGGAAGGGCGGGAGAGATCTATCAATGTCAGTGCTGCGGGACAGGAGAGCAAGGGGAAGGGCGGGAGAGATCTATTAATGTCAGTGCTGCGGGACAGGAGAGGGGGAGGAAGGGTGGGAGAGATCTATTAATGTCAGTACTGCAGGACTGTAGAGGGGGAGGAAGGCCGGGAGAGATCTATCAATGTCAGTGCTGCAGGACAGGAGAGCAGGGGGAAGGGCGGGAGAGATCTATCAATGTCAGTGCTGCGGGACAGGAGAGGGGGAGGAAGGGCGGGAGAGATCTATTAATGTCAGTGCTGCGGGACAGGAGAGGGGGAGGAAGGGCGGGAGACATCTATTAATGTCAGTGCTGCGGGACAGGAGAGGGGGAGGAAGGGTGGGAGAGATCTATTAATGTCAGTGCTGTAGGACAGGAGAGCGGGAGGAAGGGTGGGAGAGATCTATTAATGTGAGTGCTGAGGAACAGGAGAGCGGGAGGAAGGGTGGGAGAGATCTATTAATGTCAGTACTGCAGGACAGGAGAGGGGGAGGAAGGGCGGGAGAGATCTATCAATGTCAGTGCAGCAGGACAGGAGAGCAGGGGGAAGGGCGGGAGAGATCTATCAATGTCAGTGCTGAGGGACAGGAGAGGGGGAGGAAGGGCGGGAGAGATCTATTAATGTCAGTGCTGCGGGACAGGAGAGGGGGAGGAAGGGTGGGAGAGATCTATCAATGTCAGTGCTGCGGGACAGGAGAGGGGGAGGAAGGGCGGGAGAGATCTATTAATGTCAGTGTTCGGGGACAGGAGAGTGGGAGGAAGGGTGGGAGAGATCTATCAATGTCAGTGCTGCGGGACAGGAGAGGGGGAGGAAGGGCGGGAGAGATCTATCAATGTCAGTGCTGCGGGACAGGAGAAGGGGAGGAAGGGCGGGAGAGATCTATCAATGTCAGTGTTGCGGGACAGGAGAGGGGGAGGAAGGGCGTGAGAGATCTATCAATGTCAGTGCTGCGGGACAGGAGAGCAGGGGGAAGGGCGGGAGAGATCTATTAATGTCAGTGCTGCAGGACAGGAGAGGGGGAGGAAGGGTGGGAGAGATCTACTAATGTAAGTACTGCAGGACAGGAGAGGGGGAGGAAAGCCGGGAGAGATCTATCAATGTCAGTGCTGCAGGACAGGAGAGCAGGGGGAAGGGCGGGAGAGATCTATCAATGTCAGTGCTATGGGACAGGAGAGGGGGAGGAATGGCGGGATAGATCTATCAGTATCAGTGCTGCAGGACAGGAGAGCGGGAGGAAGGGTGGGAGAGATCTATTAATGTCAGTGCTGCGGGACAGGAGAGGGGGAGGAAGGGTGAGAGAGATCTATTAATGTCAGTGCTATGGGACAGGAGAGGGGGAGGAAGGGCGGGAGAGATCTATCAGTGTCAGTGCTGCGGGACAGGAGTGGGGGAGGAAGGGTGGGAGAGATCTATTAATGTCAGTGCTGTGGGACAGGAGAGGGGGAGGAAGGGCGGGAGAGATCTATCAATGTCAGTGCTGCGCGACAGGAGAGGGGGAGGAAGGGCTGGAGAGATCTATCAATGTCAGTGCTGCGGGACAGGAGAGCGGGAGGAAGGGCGGGAGAGATCTATAAATGTCAGTGCTACGGGACAGGAGAGGGGGAGGAAGGGTGGGAGAGATCTATCAATGTCAGTGCTGCGGGACAGGATAGGGGGAGGAAGGGCGGGAGAGATCTATTAATGTCAGTGCTGAGGGACAGGAGAGGGGGAGGAAGGGTGGGAGAGATCTATTAATGTCAGTACTGCAGGACAGGAGAGGGGGAGGAAGGGCGGGAGAGATCTATCAATGTCAGTGCTGCAGGACAGGAGAGCAGGGGGAAGGGTGGGAGAGATCTATTAATGTCAGTGCTGAGGGACAGGAGAGGGGGAGGAAGGGCGGGAGAGATCTATTAATGTCAGTGCTGCGGGACAGGAGAGGGGGAGGAAGGGTGGGAGAGATCTATTAATGTCAGTGCTGCAGGACAGGAGAGCTGGAGGAAGGGTGGCAGAGATCTATTAATGTCAGTGCTGCGGGACAGGAGAGCGGGAGGAAGGGTGGGAGAGATCTATTAATGTCAGTACTGCAGGACAGCAGAGCAGGGGGAATGGCGGCAGAGATCTATCAATGTCAGTGCTGAGGGACAGGAGAGGGGGAGGATGGGCGGGAGAGATCTATTAATGTCAGTGCTGCGGGACAGGAGAGGGGGAGGAAGGGCGGAGAGATCTATCAATGTCAGTGCTGCAGTACAGGAGAGCGGGAGGAAGGGTGGGAGAGATCTATTAATGTCAGTGCTGCGGGACAGGAGAGCGGGAGGAAGGGCGGGAGACATCTATTAATGTCAGTGCTGCGGGACAGGAGAGGGGGAGGAAGGGTGGGAGAGATCTACTAATGTCAGTGCTGCAGGACAGGAGAGCGGGAGGAAGGGTGGGAGAGATCTATTAATGTGAGTGCTGAGGAACAGGAGAGCGGGAGGAAGGGTTGGAGAGATCTATTAATGTCAGAACTGCAGGACAGGAGAGGGTGAGGAAGGGCGGGAGAGATCTATCAATGTCAGTGCTGCAGGACAGGAGAGCAGGGGGAAGGGCGGGAGAGATCTATCAATGTCAGTGCTGAGCGACAGGAGAGGGGGAGGAAGGGCGGGAGAGATCTATTAATGTCAGTGCTGTGGGACAGGAGAGGGGGAGGAAGGGTGGGAGAGATCTATCAATGTCAGTGCTGCGGGACAGGAGAGGGGGAGGAAGGGCGGGAGAGATCTATTAATGTCAGTGTTCGGGGACAGGAGAGTGGGAGGAAGGGTGGGAGAGATCTATCAATGTCAGTGCTGCAGGAGGAAGGGTGGGAGAGATCTATCAATGTCAGTGCTGTGGGACAGGTGAGGAAGGGTGGGAGAGATCTATTAATGTCAGTGCTGCGGGACAGGGGAGGGGGAGGAAGGGTAGGAGAGATCTATCAATGTCAGTGCTGCGGGACAGGAGAGGGGGAGGAAGGGTAGGAGAGATCTATCAATGTCAGTGCTGCGGGACAGGAGAGGGGGAGGAAGGGTGGGAGAGACCTATCAATGTCAGTGCTGCGGGACAGGAGAGGGGGAGGAAGGGTGGGAGAGATCTATTAATGTTAGTGCTGCGGGACAGGAGAGGGGGAGGAAGGGCGGGAGAGATCTATTAATGTCAGTGCTGCGGGACAGGAGAGGGGGAGGAAGGGCGGGAGAGATCTATCAATGTCAGTGCTGCAGGACAGGAGAGGGGGAGGAAGGGTGGGAGAGATCTATCAATGTCAGTCCTGCGGGACAGGAGAGGGGGAGGAAGGGCGGGAGAGATCTATCAATGTCAGTGCTGCGGGACAGGAGAAGGGGAGGAAGGGCGGGAGAGATCTGTCAATGTCAGTGTTGCGGGACAGGAGAGGGGGAGGAAGGGCGGGAGAGATCTATCAATGTCAGTGCTGCGGGACAGGAGAGCAGGGGGAAGGGCGGCAGAGATCTATTAATGTCAGTGCTGCAGGACAGGAGAGGGGGAGGAAGGGTGGGAGAGATCTACTAATGTCAGTACTGCAGGACAGGAGAGGGGGAGGAAAGCCGGGAGAGATCTATCAATGTCAGTGCTGCAGGACAGGAGAGCAGGGGGAAGGGCGGGAGAGATCTATCAATGTCAGTGCTGCAGGATAGGAGAGCGGGAGGAAGGGCGGGAGAGATCTATTAATGTCAGTGCTGTGGGACAGGAGAGCGGGAGGAGGGCGGGAGAGATCTATTAATGTCAGTGCTGCGGGACAGGAGAGGGGGAGGAAGGGCGGGAGAGATCTATTAATGTCAGTGCTGCGGGACAGGAGAGGGGGAGGAAGGGTGGGAGAGTTCTAATGATGTCAGTGCTGCGGGACAGGAGAGGGGGAGGAAGGGCGGGAGAGATCTATCAATGTCAGTGCTGCAGGACAGGAGAGGGGGAGGAAGGGTGGGAGAGATCTATCAATGTCAGTGCTGCAGGACAGGAGAGGGGGAGGAAGGGCGGGAGAGATCTATCAATGTCAGTGCTGCAGGACAGGAGAGGGGGAGGAAGGGCGGGAGAGATCTATTAATGTCAGTGCTGCGGGACAGGAGAGGGGGAGGAAGGGCGGGAGAGATCTATCAATGTCAGTGCTGCGGGACAGGAGAGGGGGAGGAAGGGTGGGGGAGATCTCTTAATGTCAGTGCTGCGGGACAGGAGAGGGGGAGGAAGTGTGGGAGAGATCTATTAATGTCAGTGCTGCAGGACAGGAGAGCAGGGGGAAGGGAGGGAGAGGTCTATTAATGTCAGTGCTGCAGGACAGGAGAGGGGGAGGAAGGCTGGGAGAGATCTATTAATGTCAGTGCTGCGGGACAGGAGAGGGGGAGGAAGGGTGGGAGAGATCTATTCATGCCAGTGCTGCGGGACAGGAGAGGGGGAGGAAGGGTGGGAGAGATCTATCAATGTCAGTGCTGCAGGACAGGAGAGGGGGAGGAAGGGCGGGAGAGATCTATTAATGTCAGTGCTGCAGGACAGGAGAGGGGGAGGAAGGCTGGGAGAGATCTATTAATGTCAGTGCTGCGGGACAGGAGAGGGGGAGGAAGGGTGGGAGAGATCTATTCATGCCAGTGCTGCGGGACAGGAGAGGGGGAGGAAGGGTGGGAGAGATCTATCAATGTCAGTGCTGCAGGACAGGAGAGGGGGAGGAAGGGCGGGAGAGATCTATTAATGTCAGTGCTGCGGGACAGGAGAGGGGGAGGAAGGGTGGGAGAGATCTATCAATGTCAGTGCTGCAGGTCTGGAGAGGGGGAGGAAGGGCGGGAGAGATCTATCAATGTCAGTGCTGCGGGACAGGAGAGGGGGAGGAAGGGCGGGAGAGAACTATTAATGTCAGTGCTGCGGGACAGGAGAGGGGGAGGAAGGGTGGGAGAAATGTATTAATGTCAGTGCTGCAGGACAGGAGAGCAGGGGGAAGGGCGGGAGAGGTCTATTAATGTCAGTGCTGCGGGACAGGAGAGGGGGAGGAAGGCTGGGAGAGATCTATTAATGTCAGTACTGCGGGACAGGAGAGCGGGAGGAAGGGTGGGAGAGATCTATTAATGTCAGTGCTGCGGGACAGGAGAGGGGGAGGAAGGGCGGGTGAGATCTATTAATGTCAGTGCTGCGGGACAGGAGAGGGGGAGGAAGGGCAGGAGAGATCTATTAATGTCAGTGCTGCGGGACAGGAGAGGGGGAGAAAGGGCGGGAGAGATCTATCAATATCAGTGCTGCAGGACAGGAGAGGGGGAGGAAGGGTGGGAGAGATCTATTTATGTCAGTGCTGCGGGACAGGAGAGCGGGAGGAAGGGTGGGAGAGATCTATTAATGTCAGTGCTGCGGGACAGGAGAGGGGGAGGAAGGGTGGGAGAGATCTATTAATATCAGTGCTGCGGGACAGGAGAGGGGGAGGAAGGGTGGGAGAGATCTATCAATGTCAGTGCTGCGGGACAGGAGAGGGGGAGGAAGGGCGGGAGAGATCTATCAATGTCAGTGCTGCGGGACAGGAGAGCGGGAGGAAGGGCGGGAGAGATCTATCAATGTCAGTGCTGCGGGACAGGAGAGGGGGAGGAAGGCAGGGAGAGATCTATTAAAGTCAGTGCTGCAGGACAGGAGAGGGGGAGGAAGGGTGGGAGAGATCTATTAATGTCAGTGCTACGGGACAGGAGAGGGGGAGGAAGGGCGGGAGAGATCTATTAATGTCAGTGCTGCGGGACAGGAGAGCGGAAGGAAGGGCGGGAAAGATCTATTAATGTCAGTGCTGCGGGACAGCAGAGCGGGAGGAAGGGCGGGAGAGATATATTAAAGTCAGTGCTGGAGGACAGGAGAGCAGGGGGAAGGGCGGGTCAGATCTATCAATGTCAGTGCTGCGGATCAGGAGAGCGGGAGGAAGGGTGGGAGAGATCTATTAATGTCAGTGCTGCGGCACAGGAGAGGGGAGGAAGGGTGGGAGAGATCTATCAATGTCAGTGCTGCGGGACAGGAGAGGGGGAGGAAGGGCGGGAGTGATCTATTAATGTCAGTGTTGCGGGACAGGAGAGCGGGAGGAAGGGTGGGAGAGATCTATCAATGTCAGTGCTGCAGGAGGAAGGGTGCGAGAGATCTATCAATGACAGTGCTGCGGGACAGGGGAGAAAGGGTGGGAGAGATCTATTAATGTCAGTGCTGCGGAAAAGGAGAGGGGGAGGAAGGGTAGAAGAGATCTATCAATGTCAGTGCTGCGGGACAGGAGAGCGGGAGGAAGGGTGGGAGAGATCAATCAATGTCAGTGCTGCAGGACAGGAGAGGGGGAGGAAGGGTGGGAGAGATCTATCAATGTCAGTGCTGCGGGACAGGAGAGGGGGAGGAAGGGCGGGAGAAATCTATCAATGTCAGTGCTGCGGGACAGGAGAGGGGGAGGAAGGCTGGGAGAGATCTATTAATGTCAGTGCTGCGGGACAGGAGAGCAGGGGGAAGGGAGGGAGAGGTCTATTAATGTCAGTGCTATGGGACAGGAGAGGGGGAGGAAGGGCGGGAGAGATCTATCAATGTCAGTGCTGCAGGACAGGAGAGGGGGAGGAAGGCTGGGAGAGATCTATTAATGTCAGTGCTGCGGGACAGGAGAGGGGGAGGAAGGGTGGGAGAGATCTATTAATGCCAGTGCTGCGGGACAGGAGAGGGGGAGGAAGGGTGGGAGAGATCTATCAATGTCAGTGCTGCAGGACAGGAGAGGGGGAGGAAGGGCGGGAGAGATCTATTAATGTCAGTGCTGCGGGACAGGAGAGGGGGAGGAAGGGTGGGAGAGATCTATCAATGTCAGTGCTGCAGGTCTGGAGAGGGGGAGGAAGGGCGGGAGAGATCTATCAATGTCAGTGCTGCGGGACAGGAGAGGGGGAGGAAGGGCGGGAGAGAACTATTAATGTCAGTGCTGCGGGACAGGAGAGGGGGAGGAAGGGCGGGAGAGATGTATTAATGTCAGTGCTGCAGGACAGGAGAGCAGGGGGAAGGGCGGGAGAGGTCTATTAATGTCAGTGCTGCGGGACAGGAGAGGGGGAGGAAGGCTGGGAGAGATCTATTAATGTCAGTGCTGCGGGACAGGAGAGGGGGAGGAAGGCTGGGAGAGATCTATTAATGTCAGTACTGCGGGACAGGAGAGCGGGAGGAAGGGTGGGAGAGATCTATTAATGTCAGTGCTGCGGGACAGGAGAGGGGGAGGAAGGGCGGGAGAGATCTATTAATGTCAGTGCTGCGGGACAGGAGAGGGGGAGGAAGGGCGGGAGAGATCTATCAATATCAGTGCTGCAGGACAGGAGAGGGGGAGGAAGGGTGGGAGAGATCTATTTATGTCAGTGCTGCGGGACAGGAGAGCGGGAGGAAGGGTGGGAGAGATCTATTAATGTCAGTGCTGCGGGACAGGAGAGGGGGAGGAAGGGTGGGAGAGATCTATTAATATCAGTGCTGCGGGACAGGAGAGGGGGAGGAAGGGTGGGAGAGATCTATCAATGTCAGTGCTGCGGGACAGGAGAGGGGGAGGAAGGGTGGGAGAGATCTAATAATGTCAGTGCTGCGGGACAGGAGAGGGGGAGGAAGGGCGGGAGAGATCTATCAATGTCAGTGCTGCGGGACAGGAGAGCGGGAGGAAGGGCGGGAGAGATCTATCAATGTCAGTGCTGCGGGACAGGAGAGGGGGAGGAAGGGCGGGAGAGATCTATCAATGTCAGTGCTGCGGGACAGGAGAGGGGGAGGAAGGGCGGGAGAGATCTATCAATGTCAGTGCTGCGGGACAGGAGAGGGGGAGGAAGGGTGGGAGAGATCTATTAATGTCAGTGCTGCAGGACAGGAGAGCAGGGGGAAGGGAGGGAGAGGTCTATTAATGTCAGTGCTATGGGACAGGAGAGGGGGAGGAAGGGTGGGAGAGATCTATCAATGTCAGTGCTGCGGGACAGGAGAGGGGGACGAAGGACGGGAGAGATCTATCAATGTCAGTGCTGCGGGACAGGAGAGCGGGAGGAAGGGCGGGAGAGATCTATTAATGTCCGTGCTGCGGGACAGGAGAGGGGGAGGAAGGGTGGGAGAGATCTATTAATGTCAGTGCTGCGGGACAAGAGAGCGGGAGGTAGGGCGGGAGAGATCTATTAATGTCAGTGCTGCGGGACAGGAGAGGGGGAGGAAGGGCGGGAGAGATCTATTAATGTCAGTGCTACGGGACAGGAGAGGGGGAGGAAGGGCGGGAGAGATCTATTAATGTCAGTGCTGCGGGACAGGAGAGCGGGAGGAAGGGCGGGAGAGATCTATCAATGTCAGTGCTGCGGGACAGGAGAGGGGGAGGAAGGGAGGGAGAGATCTATTAATGTCAGTGCTGCGGGACAGGAGAGCGGGAGGAAGGGCGGGAGAGATCTATTAATGTCAGTGCTGCAGGACAGGAGAGGGGGAGGAAGGGCGGGAGAGATCTATCAATGTCAGTGCTACGGGACAGGAGAGGGGGAGGAAGGCTGGGAGAGATCTATTAATGTCAGTGCTGCAGGACAGGAGAGGGAGGAAGGGCGGGAGAGATCTATCAATGTCAGTGCTGCGGGACAGGAGAGGGGGAGGAAGGGCGGGAGAGATCTATCAATGTCAGTGCTGCGGGACAGGAGAGCGGGAGGAAGGGCGGGAGAGATCTATTAATGTCAGTGCTGCAGGACAGGAGAGGGGGAGGAAGGGTGGGAGAGATCTATTAATGTCAGTGCTACGGGACAGGAGAGGGGGAGGAAGGCTGGGAGAGATCTATTAATGTCAGTGCTGCAGGACAGGAGAGGGAGGAAGGGCGGGAGAGATCTATCAATGTCAGTGCTGCGGGACAGGAGAGGGGGAGGAAGGGCGGGAGAGATCTATCAATGTCAGTGCTGCGGGACAGGAGAGCGGGAGGAAGGGCGGGAGAGATCTATTAATGTCAGTGCTGCAGGACAGGAGAGGGGGAGGAAGGGTGGGAGAGATCTATTAATGTCAGTGCTACGGGACAGGAGAGGGGGAGGAAGGGCGGAAGAGATCTATTATTGTCAGTGCTGCGGGACAGGAGAGCGGGAGGAAGGGCGGGAGAGATCTATTAATGTCAGTGCTGCGGGACAGGAGAGGGGGAGGAAGGGCGGGAGAGATCTATCAATGTCAGTGCTGCGGGACAGGAGAGGGGGAGGAAGGGCGGGAGAGATCTATTAATGTCAGTGCTGCGGGACAGGAGAGCGGGAGGACGGGCGGGAGAGATCTATTAATGTCAGTGCTGCAGGACAGGAGAGGGGGAGGAAGGGCGGGAGAGATCTATCAATGTCAGTGCTGCGGGACAGGAGAGGGGGAGGAAGGGTGGGAGAGATCTATCAATGTCAGTGCTGCGGGACAGGAGAGGGGGAGGAAGGGCGGGAGAGATCTATTAATGTCAGTGCTACGGGACAGGAGAGGGGGAGGAAGGGCGGGAGAGATCTATTAATGTCAGTGCTGCGGGACAGGAGAGCGGGAGGAAGGGCGGGAGAGATCTATTAATCAGTGCTGCAGGACAGGAGAGGGGGAGGAAGGGCGGGAGAGATCTATCAATGTCAGTGCTGCGGGACAGGAGAGGGGGAGGAAGGGAGGGAGAGATCTATTAATGTCAGTGCTGCGGGACAGGAGAGCGGGAGGAAGGGCGGGAGAGATCTATTAATGTCAGTGCTGCAGGACAGGAGAGGGGGAGGAAGGGCGGGAGAGATCTATCAATGTCAGTGCTGCGGGACAGGAGAGGGGGAGGAAGGGTGGGAGAGATCTATCAATGTCAGTGCTGCAGGACAGGAGAGGGGGAGGAAGGGTGGGAGAGATCTATTAATGTCAGTGCTATGGGACAGGAGAGGGGGAGGAAGGGTGGGAGAGATCTATCAATGTCAGTGCTGCAGGACAGGAGAGGGGGAGGAAGGGCGGGAGAGATCTATCACTGTCAGTGCTGCGGGACAGGAGAGGGGGAGGAAGGGCGGGAGAGATCTATTAATGTCAGTGCTGCGGGACAGGAGAGGGGGAGGAAGGGCGGGAGAGATCTATTAATGTCAGTGCTGCGGGACAGGATAGCGGGAGGAAGGGCGGGAGAGATCTATTAATGTCAGTGCTGCAGGACAGGAGAGGGGGAGAAAGGCTGGGAGAGATCTATTAATGTCAGTGCTGCGGGACAGGAGAGGGGGAGGAAGGGTGGGAGAGATCTATCAATGTCAGTGCTGCGGGACAGGAGAGGGGGAGGAAGGGCGGGAGAGATCTATCAATGTCAGTGCTGCGGGACAGGAGAGGGGGAGGAAGGGCGGGAGAGGTCTATTAATGTCAGTGCTGCGGGACAGGAGAGGGGGAGGAAGGCTGGGAGAGATCTATTAATGTCAGTACTGCGGGACAGGAGAGCGGGAGGAAGGGTGGGAGAGATCTATTAATGTCAGTGCTGCGGGACAGGAGAGGGGGAGGAAGGCTGGGAGAGATCTATTAATGTCAGTGCTGCAGGACAGGAGAGGGGGAGGAAGGGTGGGAGAGATCTATTAATGTCAGTGCTGCGGGACAGGAGACGGGGAGGAAGGGTGGGAGAGATCTATTATTGTCAGTGCTGCAGGACAGGAAAGCAGGGGGAAGGGCGGGAGAGATCTATTAATGTCAGTGCTGCGGGACAGGAGAGGGGGAGGAAGGGTGGGAGAGATCTATTAATGTCAGTGCTGCAGGACAGGAGAGGGGGCGGAAGGGCGGTAGAGATCTATTAATGTCAGTGCTGCGGGACAGGAGAGGGGGAGGAAGAGTAGGAGAGATCTATTAATGTCAGTGCTGCGGGACAGGAGAGGGGGAGGAAGGGCGGGAAAGATCTATTAATGTCAGTGCTGCGGGACAGGAGAGGGGGAGGAAGGGTGGGAGAGATCTATCAATGTCAGTACTGCAGGACAGGAGAGCGGGAGGAAGGGCGGGAGAGATCTATTAATGTCAGTGCTGCTGGACAGGAGAGCGGGAGGAGGGCGGGAGAGATCTATTAATGTCAGTGCTGCGGGACAGGAGAGGGGGAGGAAGGGCGGGAGAGATCTATTAATGTCAGTGCTGCGGGACAGGAGAGGGGGAGGAAGGGTGGGAGAGATCTATTAATGTCAGTGCTGCAGGACAGGAGAGGGGGAGGAAGGGCGGGAGAGATCAATTAATGTCAGTGCTGCGGGACAGGAGAGGGGGAGGAAGAGCGGGAGAGATCTATTAATGTCAGTGCTGCGGGACAGGAGAGCGGGAGGAAGGGCGGGAGAGATCTATTAATGTCAGTGCTGCAGGACAGGTGAGGGGGAGGAAGGGCGGGAGAGATCTATCAATGTCAGTGCTGCGGGACAGGAGAGGGGGAGGAAGGGTGGGAGAGATCTATCAATGTCAGTGCTGCAGGACAGGAGAGGGGGAGGAAGGGCGGGAGAGATCTATCAATGTCAGTGCTGCAGGACAGGAGAGGGGGAGGAAGGGCGGGAGAGATCTATTATTGTCAGTGCTGCGGGACAGGAGAGGGGGAGGAAGGGTGGGAGAGATCTATCAATGTCAGTGCTGCAGGTCTGGAGAGGGGGAGGAAGGGCGGGAGAGATCTATCAATGTCAGTTCTGCGGGACAGGAGAGGGGGAGGAAGGGCGGGAGAGAACTATTAATGTCAGTGCTGCGGGACAGGAGAGGGGGAGGAAGGGTGGGAGAGATGTATTAATGTCAGTGCTGCAGGACAGGAGAGCAGGGGGAAGGGCGGGAGAGGTCTATTAATGTCAGTGCTGCGGGACAGGAGAGGGGGAGGAAGGCTGGGAGAGATCTATTAATGTCAGTACTGCGGGACAGGAGAGCGGGAGGAAGGGTGGGAGAGATCTATTAATGTCAGTGCTGCGGGACAGGAGAGTGGGAGGAAGGGCGGGAGAGATCTATTAATGTCAGTGCTGCGGGACAGGAGAGGGGGAGGAAGGGTGGGAGAGATCTATCAATGTCAGTGCTGCGGGACAGGAGAGGGGGAGGAAGGGTGGGAGAGATCTATCAATATCAGTGCTGCAGGACAGGAGAGGGGGAGGAAGGGTGGGAGAGATCTATTTATGTCAGTGCTGCGGGACAGGAGAGCGGGAGGAAGGGTGGGAGAGATCTATTAATGTCAGTGCTGCGGGACAGGAGAGCGGGAGGAAGGGTGGGAGAGATCTATTAATGTCAGTGCTGCGGGACAGGAGAGGGGGAGGAAGGGTGGGAGAGATCTATCAATGTCAGTGCTGCGGGACAGGAGAGGGGGAGGAAGGGTGGGAGAGATCTATTAATGTCAGTGCTGCGGGACAGGAGAGGGGGAGGAAGGGTGGGAGAGATCTATTAATGTCAGTGCTGCGGGACAGGAGAGGGGGAGGAAGGGTGGGAGAGATCTATCAATGTCAGTGCTGCAGGACAGGAGAGCGGGAGGAAGGGCGGGAGAGATCTATTAATGTCAGTGCTGCGGGACATGAGAGGGGGAGGAAGGGTGGGAGAGATCTATCAATGTCAGTGCTGCAGGTCTGGAGAGCAGGGGGAAGGGCGGGAGAGATCTATTAATGTCAGTGCTGCGGGACAGGAGAGGGGGAGGAAGGGTGGGAGAGATCTATTAATGTCAGTGCTGCAGGACAGGAGAGGGGGCGGAAGGGCGGGAGAGATCTATTAATGTCAGTGCTGCGGGACAGGAGAGGGGGAGGAAGGGTGGGAGAGATCTATTAATGTCAGTGCTGCGGGACAGGAGAGGGGGAGGAAGGGCGGGAGAGATCTATTAATGTCAGTGCTGCGGGACAGGAGAGGGGGAGGAAGGGTGGGAGAGATCTATCAATGTCAGTGCTGCAGGACAGGAGAGCGGGAGGAAGGGCGGGAGAGATCTATTAATGTCAGTGCTGCGGGACAGGAGAGCGGGAGGAGGGCGGGAGAGATCTATTAATGTCAGTGCTGCGGGACAGGAGAGGGGGAGGAAGGGCGGGAGAGATCTATTAATGTCAGTGCTGCGGGACAGGAGAGGGGGAGGAAGGGTGGGAGAGATCTATTAATGTCAGTGCTACGGGACAGGAGAGGGGGAGGAAGGGCGGGAGAGATCTATTAATGTCAGTGCTGCGGGACAGGAGAGGGGGAGGAAGGGTGGGAGAGATCTAATGATGTCAGTGCTGCGGGACAGGAGAGGGGGAGGAAGGGCGGGAGAGATCTATCAATGTCAGTGCTGCAGGACAGGAGAGGGGGAGGAAGGGTGGGAGAGATCTATCAATGTCAGTGCTGCAGGACAGGAGAGGGGGAGGAAGGGCGGGAGAGATCTATCAATGTCAGTGCTGCAGGACAGGAGAGGGGGAGGAAGGGCGGGAGAAATCTATCAATGTCAGTGCTGCGGGACAGGAGAGGGGGAGGAAGGGTGGGAGAGATCTCTTAATGTCAGTGCTGTGGGACAGGAGAGGGGGAGGAAGTGTGGGAGAGATCTATTAATGTCAGTGCTGCAGGACAGGAGAGCAGGGGGAAGGGAGGGAGAGGTCTATTAATGTCAGTGCTATGGGACAGGAGAGGGGGAGGAAGGGCGGGAGAGATCTATCAATGTCAGTGCTGCAGGACAGGAGAGGGGGAGGAAGGCTGGGAGAGATCTATTAATGTCAGTGCTGCGGGACAGGAGAGGGGGAGGAAGGGTGGGAGAGATCTATTCATGCCAGTGCTGCGGGACAGGAGAGGGGGAGGAAGGGTGGGAGAGATCTATCAATGTCAGTGCTGCAGGACAGGAGAGGGGGAGGAAGGGCGGGAGAGATCTATTAATGTCAGTGCTGCGGGACAGGAGAGGGGGAGGAAGGGTGGGAGAGATCTATCAATGTCAGTGCTGCAGGTCTGGAGAGGGGGAGGAAGGGCGGGAGAGATCTATCAATGTCAGTGCTGCGGGACAGGAGAGGGGGAGGAAGGGCGGGAGAGAACTATTAATGTCAGTGCTGCGGGACAGGAGAGGGGGAGGAAGGGTGGGAGAGATGTATTAATGTCAGTGCTGCAGGACAGGAGAGCAGGGGGAAGGGCGGGAGAGGTCTATTAATGTCAGTGCTACGGGACAGGAGAGGGGGAGGAAGGCTGGGAGAGATCTATTAATGTCAGTACTGCGGGACAGGAGAGCGGGAGGAAGGGTGGGAGAGATCTATTAATGTCAGTGCTGCGGGACAGGAGAGGGGGAGGAAGGGCGGGAGAGATCTATTAATGTCAGTGCTGCAGGACAGGAAAGCAGGGGGAAGGGCGGGAGAGATCTATTAATGTCAGTGCTGCGGGACAGGAGAGGGGGAGAAAGGGTGGGAGAGATCTATTAATGTCAGTGCTGCAGAACAGGAGAGGGGGCGGAAGGGCGGTAGAGATCTATTAATGTCAGTGCTGCGGGACAGGAGAGGGGGAGGAAGGGTAGGAGAGATCTATTAATGTCAGTGCTGCGGGACAGGAGAGGGGGAGGAAGGGCGGGAAAGATCTATTAATGTCAGTGCTGCGGGACAGGAGAGGGGGAGGAAGGGTGGGAGAGATCTATCAATGTCAGTGCTGCAGGACAGGAGAGCGGGAGGAAGGGCGGGAGAGATCTATTAATGTCAGTGCTGCTGGACAGGAGAGCGGGAGGAGGGCGGGAGAGATCTATTAATGTCAGTGCTGCGGGACAGGAGAGGGGGAGGAAGGGCGGGAGAGATCTATTAATGTCAGTGCTGCGGGACAGGAGAGCGGGAGGAAGGGTGGGAGAGATCTATTAATGTCAGTGCTGCAGGACAGGAGAGGGGGAGGAAGGGCGGGAGAGATCTATTAATGTCAGTGCTGCGGGACAGGAGAGGGGGAGGAAGAGCGGGAGAGATCTATTAATGTCAGTGCTGCGGGACAGGAGAGCGGGAGGAAGGGCGGGAGAGATCTATTAATGTCAGTGCTGCAGGACAGGTGAGGGGGAGGAAGGGCGGGAGAGATCTATCAATGTCAGTGCTGCGGGACAGGAGAGGGGGAGGAAGGGTGGGAGAGATCTATCAATGTCAGTGCTGCAGGACAGGAGAGGGGGAGGAAGGGCGGGAGAGATCTATCAATGTCAGTGCTGCAGGACAGGAGAGGGGGAGGAAGGGCGGGAGAGATCTATTATTGTCAGTGCTGCGGGACAGGAGAGGGGGAGGAAGGGTGGGAGAGATCTATCAATGTCAGTGCTGCAGGTCTGGAGAGGGGGAGGAAGGGCGGGAGAGATCTATCAATGTCAGTTCTGCGGGACAGGAGAGGGGGAGGAAGGGCGGGAGAGAACTATTAATGTCAGTGCTGCGGGACAGGAGAGGGGGAGGAAGGGTGGGAGAGATGTATTAATGTCAGTGCTGCAGGACAGGAGAGCAGGGGGAAGGGCGGGGGAGGTCTATTAATGTCAGTGCTGCGGGACAGGAGAGGGGGAGGAAGGCTGGGAGAGATCTATTAATGTCAGTGCTGCGGGACAGGAGAGCGGGAGGAAGGGTGGGAGAGATCTATTAATGTCAGTGCTGCGGGACAGGAGAGTGGGAGGAAGGGCGGGAGAGATCTATTAATGTCAGTGCTGCGGGACAGGAGAGGGGGAGGAAGGGTGGGAGAGATCTATTAATGTCAGTGCTGCAGGACAGGAGAGGGGGAGGAAGGGCGGGAGAGATCTATCAATGTCAGTGCTGCGGGACAGGAGAGGGGGAGGAAGGGTGGGAGAGATCTATCAATGTCAGTGCTGCAGGACAGGAGAGGGGGAGGAAGGGTGGGAGAGATCTATTAATGTCAGTGCTATGGGACAGGAGAGGGGGAGGAAGGGTGGGAGAGATCTATCAATGTCAGTGCTGCAGGACAGGAGAGGGGGAGGAAGGGCGGGAGAGATCTATCACTGTCAGTGCTGCGGGACAGGAGAGGGGGAGGAAGGGCGGGAGAGATCTATTAATGTCAGTGCTGCGGGACAGGAGAGGGGGAGGAAGGGCGGGAGAGATCTATTAATGTCAGTGCTGCGGGACAGGATAGCGGGAGGAAGGGCGGGAGAGATCTATTAATGTCAGTGCTGCAGGACAGGAGAGGGGGAGAAAGGCTGGGAGAGATCTATTAATGTCAGTGCTGCGGGACAGGAGAGGGGGAGGAAGGGTGGGAGAGATCTATCAATGTCAGTGCTGCGGGACAGGAGAGGGGGAGGAAGGGCGGGAGAGATCTATCAATGTCAGTGCTGCGGGACAGGAGAGGGGGAGGAAGGGCGGGAGAGGTCTATTAATGTCAGTGCTGCGGGACAGGAGAGGGGGAGGAAGGCTGGGAGAGATCTATTAATGTCAGTACTGCGGGACAGGAGAGCGGGAGGAAGGGTGGGAGAGATCTATTAATGTCAGTGCTGCGGGACAGGAGAGGGGGAGGAAGGCTGGGAGAGATCTATTAATGTCAGTGCTGCAGGACAGGAGAGGGGGAGGAAGGGTGGGAGAGATCTATTAATGTCAGTGCTGCGGGACAGGAGACGGGGAGGAAGGGTGGGAGAGATCTATTATTGTCAGTGCTGCAGGACAGGAAAGCAGGGGGAAGGGCGGGAGAGATCTATTAATGTCAGTGCTGCGGGACAGGAGAGGGGGAGGAAGGGTGGGAGAGATCTATTAATGTCAGTGCTGCAGGACAGGAGAGGGGGCGGAAGGGCGGTAGAGATCTATTAATGTCAGTGCTGCGGGACAGGAGAGGGGGAGGAAGAGTAGGAGAGATCTATTAATGTCAGTGCTGCGGGACAGGAGAGGGGGAGGAAGGGCGGGAAAGATCTATTAATGTCAGTGCTGCGGGACAGGAGAGGGGGAGGAAGGGTGGGAGAGATCTATCAATGTCAGTACTGCAGGACAGGAGAGCGGGAGGAAGGGCGGGAGAGATCTATTAATGTCAGTGCTGCTGGACAGGAGAGCGGGAGGAGGGCGGGAGAGATCTATTAATGTCAGTGCTGCGGGACAGGAGAGGGGGAGGAAGGGCGGGAGAGATCTATTAATGTCAGTGCTGCGGGACAGGAGAGGGGGAGGAAGGGTGGGAGAGATCTATTAATGTCAGTGCTGCAGGACAGGAGAGGGGGAGGAAGGGCGGGAGAGATCAATTAATGTCAGTGCTGCGGGACAGGAGAGGGGGAGGAAGAGCGGGAGAGATCTATTAATGTCAGTGCTGCGGGACAGGAGAGCGGGAGGAAGGGCGGGAGAGATCTATTAATGTCAGTGCTGCAGGACAGGTGAGGGGGAGGAAGGGCGGGAGAGATCTATCAATGTCAGTGCTGCGGGACAGGAGAGGGGGAGGAAGGGTGGGAGAGATCTATCAATGTCAGTGCTGCAGGACAGGAGAGGGGGAGGAAGGGCGGGAGAGATCTATCAATGTCAGTGCTGCAGGACAGGAGAGGGGGAGGAAGGGCGGGAGAGATCTATTATTGTCAGTGCTGCGGGACAGGAGAGGGGGAGGAAGGGTGGGAGAGATCTATCAATGTCAGTGCTGCAGGTCTGGAGAGGGGGAGGAAGGGCGGGAGAGATCTATCAATGTCAGTTCTGCGGGACAGGAGAGGGGGAGGAAGGGCGGGAGAGAACTATTAATGTCAGTGCTGCGGGACAGGAGAGGGGGAGGAAGGGTGGGAGAGATGTATTAATGTCAGTGCTGCAGGACAGGAGAGCAGGGGGAAGGGCGGGAGAGGTCTATTAATGTCAGTGCTGCGGGACAGGAGAGGGGGAGGAAGGCTGGGAGAGATCTATTAATGTCAGTACTGCGGGACAGGAGAGCGGGAGGAAGGGTGGGAGAGATCTATTAATGTCAGTGCTGCGGGACAGGAGAGTGGGAGGAAGGGCGGGAGAGATCTATTAATGTCAGTGCTGCGGGACAGGAGAGGGGGAGGAAGGGTGGGAGAGATCTATCAATGTCAGTGCTGCGGGACAGGAGAGGGGGAGGAAGGGTGGGAGAGATCTATCAATATCAGTGCTGCAGGACAGGAGAGGGGGAGGAAGGGTGGGAGAGATCTATTTATGTCAGTGCTGCGGGACAGGAGAGCGGGAGGAAGGGTGGGAGAGATCTATTAATGTCAGTGCTGCGGGACAGGAGAGCGGGAGGAAGGGTGGGAGAGATCTATTAATGTCAGTGCTGCGGGACAGGAGAGGGGGAGGAAGGGTGGGAGAGATCTATCAATGTCAGTGCTGCGGGACAGGAGAGGGGGAGGAAGGGTGGGAGAGATCTATTAATGTCAGTGCTGCGGGACAGGAGAGGGGGAGGAAGGGTGGGAGAGATCTATTAATGTCAGTGCTGCGGGACAGGAGAGGGGGAGGAAGGGTGGGAGAGATCTATCAATGTCAGTGCTGCAGGACAGGAGAGCGGGAGGAAGGGCGGGAGAGATCTATTAATGTCAGTGCTGCGGGACATGAGAGGGGGAGGAAGGGTGGGAGAGATCTATCAATGTCAGTGCTGCAGGTCTGGAGAGCAGGGGGAAGGGCGGGAGAGATCTATTAATGTCAGTGCTGCGGGACAGGAGAGGGGGAGGAAGGGTGGGAGAGATCTATTAATGTCAGTGCTGCAGGACAGGAGAGGGGGCGGAAGGGCGGGAGAGATCTATTAATGTCAGTGCTGCGGGACAGGAGAGGGGGAGGAAGGGTGGGAGAGATCTATTAATGTCAGTGCTGCGGGACAGGAGAGGGGGAGGAAGGGCGGGAGAGATCTATTAATGTCAGTGCTGCGGGACAGGAGAGGGGGAGGAAGGGTGGGAGAGATCTATCAATGTCAGTGCTGCAGGACAGGAGAGCGGGAGGAAGGGCGGGAGAGATCTATTAATGTCAGTGCTGCGGGACAGGAGAGCGGGAGGAGGGCGGGAGAGATCTATTAATGTCAGTGCTGCGGGACAGGAGAGGGGGAGGAAGGGCGGGAGAGATCTATTAATGTCAGTGCTGCGGGACAGGAGAGGGGGAGGAAGGGTGGGAGAGATCTATTAATGTCAGTGCTACGGGACAGGAGAGGGGGAGGAAGGGCGGGAGAGATCTATTAATGTCAGTGCTGCGGGACAGGAGAGGGGGAGGAAGGGTGGGAGAGATCTAATGATGTCAGTGCTGCGGGACAGGAGAGGGGGAGGAAGGGCGGGAGAGATCTATCAATGTCAGTGCTGCAGGACAGGAGAGGGGGAGGAAGGGTGGGAGAGATCTATCAATGTCAGTGCTGCAGGACAGGAGAGGGGGAGGAAGGGCGGGAGAGATCTATCAATGTCAGTGCTGCAGGACAGGAGAGGGGGAGGAAGGGCGGGAGAAATCTATCAATGTCAGTGCTGCGGGACAGGAGAGGGGGAGGAAGGGTGGGAGAGATCTCTTAATGTCAGTGCTGTGGGACAGGAGAGGGGGAGGAAGTGTGGGAGAGATCTATTAATGTCAGTGCTGCAGGACAGGAGAGCAGGGGGAAGGGAGGGAGAGGTCTATTAATGTCAGTGCTATGGGACAGGAGAGGGGGAGGAAGGGCGGGAGAGATCTATCAATGTCAGTGCTGCAGGACAGGAGAGGGGGAGGAAGGCTGGGAGAGATCTATTAATGTCAGTGCTGCGGGACAGGAGAGGGGGAGGAAGGGTGGGAGAGATCTATTCATGCCAGTGCTGCGGGACAGGAGAGGGGGAGGAAGGGTGGGAGAGATCTATCAATGTCAGTGCTGCAGGACAGGAGAGGGGGAGGAAGGGCGGGAGAGATCTATTAATGTCAGTGCTGCGGGACAGGAGAGGGGGAGGAAGGGTGGGAGAGATCTATCAATGTCAGTGCTGCAGGTCTGGAGAGGGGGAGGAAGGGCGGGAGAGATCTATCAATGTCAGTGCTGCGGGACAGGAGAGGGGGAGGAAGGGCGGGAGAGAACTATTAATGTCAGTGCTGCGGGACAGGAGAGGGGGAGGAAGGGTGGGAGAGATGTATTAATGTCAGTGCTGCAGGACAGGAGAGCAGGGGGAAGGGCGGGAGAGGTCTATTAATGTCAGTGCTACGGGACAGGAGAGGGGGAGGAAGGCTGGGAGAGATCTATTAATGTCAGTACTGCGGGACAGGAGAGCGGGAGGAAGGGTGGGAGAGATCTATTAATGTCAGTGCTGCGGGACAGGAGAGGGGGAGGAAGGGCGGGAGAGATCTATTAATGTCAGTGCTGCAGGACAGGAAAGCAGGGGGAAGGGCGGGAGAGATCTATTAATGTCAGTGCTGCGGGACAGGAGAGGGGGAGAAAGGGTGGGAGAGATCTATTAATGTCAGTGCTGCAGAACAGGAGAGGGGGCGGAAGGGCGGTAGAGATCTATTAATGTCAGTGCTGCGGGACAGGAGAGGGGGAGGAAGGGTAGGAGAGATCTATTAATGTCAGTGCTGCGGGACAGGAGAGGGGGAGGAAGGGCGGGAAAGATCTATTAATGTCAGTGCTGCGGGACAGGAGAGGGGGAGGAAGGGTGGGAGAGATCTATCAATGTCAGTGCTGCAGGACAGGAGAGCGGGAGGAAGGGCGGGAGAGATCTATTAATGTCAGTGCTGCTGGACAGGAGAGCGGGAGGAGGGCGGGAGAGATCTATTAATGTCAGTGCTGCGGGACAGGAGAGGGGGAGGAAGGGCGGGAGAGATCTATTAATGTCAGTGCTGCGGGACAGGAGAGCGGGAGGAAGGGTGGGAGAGATCTATTAATGTCAGTGCTGCAGGACAGGAGAGGGGGAGGAAGGGCGGGAGAGATCTATTAATGTCAGTGCTGCGGGACAGGAGAGGGGGAGGAAGAGCGGGAGAGATCTATTAATGTCAGTGCTGCGGGACAGGAGAGCGGGAGGAAGGGCGGGAGAGATCTATTAATGTCAGTGCTGCAGGACAGGTGAGGGGGAGGAAGGGCGGGAGAGATCTATCAATGTCAGTGCTGCGGGACAGGAGAGGGGGAGGAAGGGTGGGAGAGATCTATCAATGTCAGTGCTGCAGGACAGGAGAGGGGGAGGAAGGGCGGGAGAGATCTATCAATGTCAGTGCTGCAGGACAGGAGAGGGGGAGGAAGGGCGGGAGAGATCTATTATTGTCAGTGCTGCGGGACAGGAGAGGGGGAGGAAGGGTGGGAGAGATCTATCAATGTCAGTGCTGCAGGTCTGGAGAGGGGGAGGAAGGGCGGGAGAGATCTATCAATGTCAGTTCTGCGGGACAGGAGAGGGGGAGGAAGGGCGGGAGAGAACTATTAATGTCAGTGCTGCGGGACAGGAGAGGGGGAGGAAGGGTGGGAGAGATGTATTAATGTCAGTGCTGCAGGACAGGAGAGCAGGGGGAAGGGCGGGGGAGGTCTATTAATGTCAGTGCTGCGGGACAGGAGAGGGGGAGGAAGGCTGGGAGAGATCTATTAATGTCAGTGCTGCGGGACAGGAGAGCGGGAGGAAGGGTGGGAGAGATCTATTAATGTCAGTGCTGCGGGACAGGAGAGTGGGAGGAAGGGCGGGAGAGATCTATTAATGTCAGTGCTGCGGGACAGGAGAGGGGGAGGAAGGGTGGGAGAGATCTATCAATGTCAGTGCTGCGGGACAGGAGAGGGGGAGGAAGGGTGGGAGAGATCTATCAATATCAGTGCTGCAGGACAGGAGAGGGGGAGGAAGGGTGGGAGAGATCTATATATGTCAGTGCTGCGGGACAGGAGAGCGGGAGGAAGGGTGGGAGAGATCTATTAATGTCAGTGCTGCGGGACAGGAGAGCGGGAGGAAGGGTGGGAGAGATCTATTAATGTCAGTGCTGCGGGACAGGAGAGGGGGAGGAAGGGTGGGAGAGATCTATCAATGTCAGTGCTGCGGGACAGGAGAGGGGGAGGAAGGGTGGGAGAGATCTATTAATGTCAGTGCTGCGGGACAGGAGAGGGGGAGGAAGGGTGGGAGAGATCTATTAATGTCAGTGCTGCGGGACAGGAGAGGGGGAGGAAGGGTGGGAGAGATCTATCAATGTCAGTGCTGCAGGACAGGAGAGCGGGAGGAAGGGCGGGAGAGATCTATTAATGTCAGTGCTGCGGGACATGAGAGGGGGAGGAAGGGTGGGAGAGATCTATCAATGTCAGTGCTGCAGGTCTGGAGAGCAGGGGGAAGGGCGGGAGAGATCTATTAATGTCAGTGCTGCGGGACAGGAGAGGGGGAGGAAGGGTGGGAGAGATCTATTAATGTCAGTGCTGCAGGACAGGAGAGGGGGCGGAAGGGCGGGAGAGATCTATTAATGTCAGTGCTGCGGGACAGGAGAGGGGGAGGAAGGGTGGGAGAGATCTATTAATGTCAGTGCTGCGGGACAGGAGAGGGGGAGGAAGGGCGGGAGAGATCTATTAATGTCAGTGCTGCGGGACAGGAGAGGGGGAGGAAGGGTGGGAGAGATCTATCAATGTCAGTGCTGCAGGACAGGAGAGCGGGAGGAAGGGCGGGAGAGATCTATTAATGTCAGTGCTGCGGGACAGGAGAGCGGGAGGAGGGCGGGAGAGATCTATTAATGTCAGTGCTGCGGGACAGGAGAGGGGGAGGAAGGGCGGGAGAGATCTATTAATGTCAGTGCTGCGGGACAGGAGAGGGGGAGGAAGGGTGGGAGAGATCTATTAATGTCAGTGCTACGGGACAGGAGAGGGGGAGGAAGGGCGGGAGAGATCTATTAATGTCAGTGCTGCGGGACAGGAGAGGGGGAGGAAGGGTGGGAGAGATCTAATGATGTCAGTGCTGCGGGACAGGAGAGGGGGAGGAAGGGCGGGAGAGATCTATCAATGTCAGTGCTGCAGGACAGGAGAGGGGGAGGAAGGGTGGGAGAGATCTATCAATGTCAGTGCTGCAGGACAGGAGAGGGGGAGGAAGGGCGGGAGAGATCTATCAATGTCAGTGCTGCAGGACAGGAGAGGGGGAGGAAGGGCGGGAGAAATCTATCAATGTCAGTGCTGCGGGACAGGAGAGGGGGAGGAAGGGTGGGAGAGATCTCTTAATGTCAGTGCTGTGGGACAGGAGAGGGGGAGGAAGTGTGGGAGAGATCTATTAATGTCAGTGCTGCAGGACAGGAGAGCAGGGGGAAGGGAGGGAGAGGTCTATTAATGTCAGTGCTATGGGACAGGAGAGGGGGAGGAAGGGCGGGAGAGATCTATCAATGTCAGTGCTGCAGGACAGGAGAGGGGGAGGAAGGCTGGGAGAGATCTATTAATGTCAGTGCTGCGGGACAGGAGAGGGGGAGGAAGGGTGGGAGAGATCTATTCATGCCAGTGCTGCGGGACAGGAGAGGGGGAGGAAGGGTGGGAGAGATCTATCAATGTCAGTGCTGCAGGACAGGAGAGGGGGAGGAAGGGCGGGAGAGATCTATTAATGTCAGTGCTGCGGGACAGGAGAGGGGGAGGAAGGGTGGGAGAGATCTATCAATGTCAGTGCTGCAGGTCTGGAGAGGGGGAGGAAGGGCGGGAGAGATCTATCAATGTCAGTGCTGCGGGACAGGAGAGGGGGAGGAAGGGCGGGAGAGAACTATTAATGTCAGTGCTGCGGGACAGGAGAGGGGGAGGAAGGGTGGGAGAGATGTATTAATGTCAGTGCTGCAGGACAGGAGAGCAGGGGGAAGGGCGGGAGAGGTCTATTAATGTCAGTGCTACGGGACAGGAGAGGGGGAGGAAGGCTGGGAGAGATCTATTAATGTCAGTACTGCGGGACAGGAGAGCGGGAGGAAGGGTGGGAGAGATCTATTAATGTCAGTGCTGCGGGACAGGAGAGGGGGAGGAAGGGCGGGAGAGATCTATTAATGTCAGTGCTGCGGGACAGGAGAGGGGGAGGAAGGGCGGGAGAGATCTATTAATGTCAGTGCTGCGGGACAGGAGAGGGGGAGGAAGGGCGGGAGAGATCTATCAATATCAGTGCTGCAGGACAGGAGAGGGGGAGGAAGGGTGGGGGAGATCTATCAATGTCAGTGCTGCGGGACAGGAGAGGGGGAGGAAGGGTGGGAGAAATCTATCAATGTCAGTGCTGCGGGACAGGAGAGGGGGAGGAAGGGTGGGAGAGATCTCTTAATGTCAGTGCTGTGGGACAGGAGAGGGGGAGGAAGTGTGGGAGAGATCTATTAATGTCAGTGCTGCAGGACAGGAGAGCAGGGGGAAGGGAGGGAGAGGTCTATTAATGTCAGTGCTATGGGACAGGAGAGGGGGAGGAAGGGCGGGAGAGATCTATCAATGTCAGTGCTGCAGGACAGGAGAGGGGGAGGAAGGCTGGGAGAGATCTATTAATGTCAGTGCTGCGGGACAGGAGAGGGGGAGGAAGGGTGGGAGAGATCTATTCATGCCAGTGCTGCGGGACAGGAGAGGGGGAGGAAGGGTGGGAGAGATCTATCAATGTCAGTGCTGCAGGACAGGAGAGGGGGAGGAAGGGCGGGAGAGATCTATTAATGTCAGTGCTGCGGGACAGGAGAGGGGGAGGAAGGGCGGGAGAGATCTATTAATGTCAGTGCTGCGGGACAGGAGAGGGGGAGGAAGGGTGGGAGAGATCTATCAATGTCAGTGCTGCAGGACAGGAGAGCGGGAGGAAGGGCGGGAGAGATCTATTAATGTCAGTGCTGCGGGACAGGAGAGCGGAAGGAGGGCGGGAGAGATCTATTAATGTCAGTGCTGCGGGACAGGAGAGGGGGAGGAAGGGCGGGAGAGATCTATTAATGTCAGTGCTGCGGGACAGGAGAGGGGGAGGAAGGGTGGGAGAGATCTATTAATGTCAGTGCTACGGGACAGGAGAGGGGGAGGAAGGGCGGGAGAGATCTATTAATGTCAGTGCTGCGGGACAGGAGAGGGGGAGGAAGGGTGGGAGAGATCTAATGATGTCAGTGCTGCGGGACAGGAGAGGGGGAGGAAGGGCGGGAGAGATCTATCAATGTCAGTGCTGCAGGACAGGAGAGGGGGAGGAAGGGTGGGAGAGATCTATCAATGTCAGTGCTGCAGGACAGGAGAGGGGGAGGAAGGGCGGGAGAGATCTATCAATGTCAGTGCTGCAGGACAGGAGAGGGGGAGGAAGGGCGGGAGAAATCTATCAATGTCAGTGCTGCGGGACAGGAGAGGGGGAGGAAGGGTGGGAGAGATCTCTTAATGTCAGTGCTGTGGGACAGGAGAGGGGGAGGAAGTGTGGGAGAGATCTATTAATGTCAGTGCTGCAGGACAGGAGAGCAGGGGGAAGGGAGGGAGAGGTCTATTAATGTCAGTGCTATGGGACAGGAGAGGGGGAGGAAGGGCGGGAGAGATCTATCAATGTCAGTGCTGCAGGACAGGAGAGGGGGAGGAAGGCTGGGAGAGATCTATTAATGTCAGTGCTGCGGGACAGGAGAGGGGGAGGAAGGGTGGGAGAGATCTATTCATGCCAGTGCTGCGGGACAGGAGAGGGGGAGGAAGGGTGGGAGAGATCTATCAATGTCAGTGCTGCAGGACAGGAGAGGGGGAGGAAGGGCGGGAGAGATCTATTAATGTCAGTGCTGCGGGACAGGAGAGGGGGAGGAAGGGTGGGAGAGATCTATCAATGTCAGTGCTGCAGGTCTGGAGAGGGGGAGGAAGGGCGGGAGAGATCTATCAATGTCAGTGCTGCGGGACAGGAGAGGGGGAGGAAGGGCGGGAGAGAACTATTAATGTCAGTGCTGCGGGACAGGAGAGGGGGAGGAAGGGTGGGAGAGATGTATTAATGTCAGTGCTGCAGGACAGGAGAGCAGGGGGAAGGGCGGGAGAGGTCTATTAATGTCAGTGCTACGGGACAGGAGAGGGGGAGGAAGGCTGGGAGAGATCTATTAATGTCAGTACTGCGGGACAGGAGAGCGGGAGGAAGGGTGGGAGAGATCTATTAATGTCAGTGCTGCGGGACAGGAGAGGGGGAGGAAGGGCGGGAGAGATCTATTAATGTCAGTGCTGCGGGACAGGAGAGGGGGAGGAAGGGCGGGAGAGATCTATTAATGTCAGTGCTGCGGGACAGGAGAGGGGGAGGAAGGGCGGGAGAGATCTATCAATATCAGTGCTGCAGGACAGGAGAGGGGGAGGAAGGGTGGGGGAGATCTATTTATGTCAGTGCTGCGGGACAGGAGAGCGGGAGGAAGGGTGGGAGAGATCTATTAATGTCAGTGCTGCGGGACAGGAGAGGGGGAGGAAGGGTGGGAGAGATCTATTAATATCAGTGCTGCGGGACAGGAGAGGGGGAGGAAGGGTGGGAGAGATCTATCAATGTCAGTGCTGCGGGACAGGAGAGGGGGAGGAAGGGCGGGAGAGATCTATCAATGTCAGTGCTGCGGGACAGGAGAGCGGGAGGAAGGGCGGGAGAGATCTATCAATGTCAGTGCTGCGGGACAGGAGAGGGGGAGGAAGGCAGGGAGAGATCTATTAATGTCAGTGCTGCAGGACAGGAGAGGGGGAGGAAGGGTGGAAGAGATCTATTAATGTCAGTGCTACGGGACAGGAGAGGGGGAGGAAGGGCGGGAGAGATCTATTAATGTCAGTGCTGCGGGACAGGAGAGCGGGAGGAAGGGCGGGAAAGATCTATTAATGTCAGTGCTGCGGGACAGCAGAGCGGGAGGAAGGGCGGGAGAGATATATTAAAGTCAGTGCTGCAGGACAGGAGAGCAGGGGGAAGGGCGGGACAGATCTATCAATGTCAGTGCTGCGGGACAGGAGAGCGGGAGGAAGGGTGGGAGAGATCAATCAATGTCAGTGCTGCAGGACAGGAGAGGGGGAGGAAGGGCGGGAGAGATCTATCAATGTCAGTGCTGCGGGACAGGAGAGGGGGAGGAAGGGCGGGAGAAATCTATCAATGTCAGTGCTGCGGGACAGGAGAGGGGGAGGAAGGCTGGGAGAGATCTATTAATGTCAGTGCTGCGGGACAGGAGTGCAGGGGGAAGGGAGGGAGAGGTCTATTAATGTCAGTGCTATGGGACAGGAGAGGGGGAGGAAGGGCGGGAGAGATCTATCAATGTCAGTGCTGCAGGACAGGAGAGGGGGAGGAAGGCTGGGAGAGATCTATTAATGTCAGTGCTGCGGGACAGGAGAGGGGGAGGAAGGGTGGGAGAGATCTATTAATGCCAGTGCTGCGGGACAGGAGAGGGGGAGGAAGGGTGGGAGAGATCTATCAATGTCAGTGCTGCAGGACAGGAGAGGGGGAGGAAGGGCGGGAGAGATCTATTAATGTCAGTGCTGCGGGACAGGAGAGGGGGAGGAAGGGTGGGAGAGATCTATCAATGTCAGTGCTGCAGGTCTGGAGAGGGGGAGGAAGGGCGGGAGAGATCTATCAATGTCAGTGCTGCGGCACAGGAGAGGGGGAGGAAGGGCGGGAGAGAACTATTAATGTCAGTGCTGCGGGACAGGAGAGGGGGAGGAAGGCTGGGAGAGATCTATTAATGTCAGTACTGCGGGACAGGAGAGCGGGAGGAAGGGTGGGAGAGATCTATTAATGTCAGTGCTGCGGGACAGGAGAGGGGGAGGAAGGGCGGGAGAGATCTATTAATGTCAGTGCTGCGGGACAGGAGAGGGGGAGGAAGGGCGGGAGAGATCTATTTATGTCAGTGCTGTGGGACAGGAGAGCGGGAGGAAGGGTGGGAGAGATCTATTAATGTCAGTGCTGCGGGACAGGAGAGGGGGAGGAAGGGTGGGAGAGATCTATTAATATCAGTGCTGCGGGACAGGAGAGGGGGAGGAAGGGTGGGAGAGATCTATCAATGTCAGTGCTGCGGGACAGGAGAGGGGGAGGAAGGGTGGGAGAGATCTAATAATGTCAGTGCTGCGGGACAGGAGAGGGGGAGGAAGGGCGGGAGAGATCTATCAATGTCAGTGCTGCGGGACAGGAGAGCGGGAGGAAGGGCGGGAGAGATCTATCAATGTCAGTGCTGCGGGACAGGAGAGGGGGAGGAAGGGCGGGAGAGATCTATCAATGTCAGTGCTGCGGGACAGGAGAGGGGGAGGAAGGGCGGGAGAGATCTACCAATGTCAGTGCTGCGGGACAGGAGAGGGGGAGGAAGGGTGGGAGAGATCTATTAATGTCAGTGCTGCAGGACAGGAGAGCAGGGGGAAGGGAGGGAGAGGTCTATTAATGTCAGTGCTATGGGACAGGAGACGGGGAGGAAGGGTGGGAGAGATCTATCAATGTCAGTGCTGCGGGACAAGAGAGGGGGACGAAGGGCGGGAGAGATCTATCAATGTCAGTGCTGCGGGACAGGAGAGCGGGAGGAAGGGCGGGAGAGATCTATTAATGTCCGTGCTGCGGGACAGGAGAGGGGGAGGAAGGGTGGGAGAGATCTATTAATGTCAGTGCTGCGGGACAAGAGAGCGGGAGGTAGGGCGGGAGAGATCTATTAATGTCAGTGCTGCGGGACAGGAGAGGGGGAGGAAGGGCGGGAGAGATCTATTAATGTCAGTGATACGGGACAGGAGAGGGGGAGGAAGGGCGGGAGAGATCTATTAATGTCAGTGCTGCGGGACAGGAGAGCGGGAGGAAGGGCGGGAGAGATCTATTAATCAGTGCTGCAGGACAGGAGAGGGGGAGGAAGGGCGGGAGAGATCTATCAATGTCAGTGCTGCGGGACAGGAGAGGGGGAGGAAGGGAGGGAGAGATCTATTAATGTCAGTGCTGCAGGACAGGAGAGCGGGAGGAAGGGCGGGAGAGATCTATTAATGTCAGTGCTGCAGGACAGGAGAGGGGGAGGAAGGGCGGGAGAGATCTATCAATGTCAGTGCTGCGGGACAGGAGAGGGGGAGGAAGGGTGGGAGAGATCTATCAATGTCAGTGCTGCAGGACAGGAGAGGGGGAGGAAGGGTGGGAGAGATCTATTAATGTCAGTGCTATGGGACAGGAGAGGGGGAGGAAGGGTGGGAGAGATCTATCAATGTCAGTGCTGCAGGACAGGAGAGGGGGAGGAAGGCTGGGAGAGATCTATTAATGTCAGTGCTACGGGACAGGAGAGGGGGAGGAAGGCTGGGAGAGATCTATTAATGTCAGTGCTGCAGGACAGGAGAGGGAGGAAGGGCGGGAGAGATCTATCAATGTCAGTGCTGCGGGACAGGAGAGCGGGAGGAAGGGCGGGAGAGATCTATTAATGTCAGTGCTGCAGGACAGGAGAGGGGGAATAAGGGTGGGAGAGATCTATTAATGTCAGTGCTACGGGACAGGAGAGGGGGAGGAAGGGCGGGAGAGATCTATTATTGTCAGTGCTGCGGGACAGGAGAGCGGGAGGAAGGGCGGGAGAGATCTATTAATGTCAGTGCTGCGGGACAGGAGAGGGGGAGGAAGGGTGGGAGAGATCTATCAATGTCAGTGCTGCGGGACAGGAGAGGGGGAGGAAGGGCGGGAGAGATCTATTAATGTCAGTGCTGCGGGACAGGAGAGCGGGAGGACGGGCGGGAGAGATCTATTAATGTCAGTGCTGCTCGACAGGAGAGGGGGAGGAAGGCAGGGAGAGATCTATTAATGTCAGTGTTGCAGGACAGGAGAGGGGGAGGAAGGGTGGGAGAGATCTATTAATGTCAGTGCTACGGGACAGGAGAGGGGGAGGAAGGGCGGGAGAGATCTATTAATGTCAGTGCTGCGGGACAGGAGAGCGGGAGGAAGGGCGGGAAAGATCTATTAATGTCAGTGCTGCGGGACAGCAGAGCGGGAGGAAGGCTGGGAGAGATCTATTAATGTCAGTGCTACGGGACAGGAGAGGGGGAGGAAGGGCGGGAGAGATATATTAAAGTCAGTGCTGCAGGACAGGAGAGCAGGGGGAAGGGCGGGACAGATCTATCAATGTCAGTGCTGCGGGACAGGAGAGCGGGAGGAAGGGTGGGAGAGATCTATTAATGTCAGTGCTGCGGCAGAGGAGAGGGGGAGGAAGGGTGGGAGAGATCTATCAATGTCAGTGCTGCGGGACAGGAGAGGGGGAGGAAGGGCGGGCGAGATCTATTAATGTCAGTGTTGCGGGACAGGAGAGCGGGAGGAAGGGTGGGAGAGATCTATCAATGTCAGTGCTGCAGGAGGAAGGGTGCGAGAGATCTATCAATGTCAGTGCTGCGGGACAGGGGAGAAAGGGTGGGAGAGATCTATTAAAGTCAGTGCTGCGGGACAGGAGAGGGGGAGGAAGGGCGGGAGAGATCTATTAAAGTCAGTGCTGCGGGACAGGAGAGCGGGAGGAAGGGTGGGAGAGATCTATCAATGTCAGTGCTGCGGGACAGGGGAGGAAGGGTGGGAGAGATCTATTAATGTCAGTGCTGCGGAAAAGGAGAGGGGGAGGAAGGGTAGAAGAGATCTATCAATGTCAGTGCTGCAGGACAGGAGAGGGGGAGGAAGGGTGGGAGAGATCTATCAATGTCAGTGCTGCGGGACAGGAGAGGGGGAGGAAGGGCGGGAGAAATCTATCAATGTCAGTGCTGCGGGACAGGAGAGGGGGAGGAAGGGCGGGAGAGATCTATCAATGTCAGTGCTGCGGGACAGGAGAGCAAGGGGAAGGGCGGGAGAGATCTATTAATGTCAGTGCTGCGGGACAGGAGAGGGGGAGGAAGGGTGGGAGAGATCTATTAATGTCAGTACTGCAGGACTGTAGAGGGGGAGGAAGGCCGGGAGAGATCTATCAATGTCAGTGCTGCAGGACAGGAGAGCAGGGGGAAGGGCGGGAGAGATCTATCAATGTCAGTGCTGCGGGACAGGAGAGGGGGAGGAAGGGCGGGAGAGATCTATTAATGTCAGTGCTGCGGGACAGGAGAGGGGGAGGAAGGGCGGGAGACATCTATTAATGTCAGTGCTGCGGGACAGGAGAGGGGGAGGAAGGGTGGGAGAGATCTATTAATGTCAGTGCTGCAGGACAGGAGAGCGGGAGGAAGGGTGGGAGAGATCTATTAATGTGAGTGCTGAGGAACAGGAGAGCGGGAGGAAGGGTGGGAGAGATCTATTAATGTCAGTACTGCAGGACAGGAGAGGGGGAGGAAGGGCGGGAGAGATCTATCAATGTCAGTGCAGCAGGACAGGAGAGCAGGGGGAAGGGCGGGAGAGATCTATCAATGTCAGTGCTGCGGGACAGGAGAGGGGGAGGAAGGGCGGGAGAGATCTATTAATGTCAGTGTTCGGGGACAGGAGAGTGGGAGGAAGGGTGGGAGAGATCTATCATTGTCAGTGCTGCGGGACAGGAGAGGGGGAGGAAGGGCGGGAGAGATCTATCAATGTCAGTGCTGCGGGACAGGAGAAGGGGAGGAAGGACGGGAGAGATCTATCAATGTCAGTGTTGCGGGACAGGAGAGGGGGAGGAAGGGCGGGAGAGATCTATCAATGTCAGTGCTGCGGGACAGGAGAGCAGGGGGAAGGGCGGGAGAGATCTATTAATGTCAGTGCTGCAGGACAGGAGAGGGGGAGGAAGGGTGGGAGAGATCTACTAATGTAAGTACTGCAGGACAGGAGAGGGGGAGGAAAGCCGGGAGAGATCTATCAATGTCAGTGCTGCAGGACAGGAGAGCAGGGGGAAGGGCGGGAGAGATCTATCAATGTCAGTGCTATGGGACAGGAGAGGGGGAGGAAGGGTGGGAGAGATCTATTAATGTCAGTACTGCAGGACAGGAGAGGGGGAGGAAGGGCGGGAGAGATCTATCAATGTCAGTGTTGCGGGACAGGAGAGGGGGAGGAAGGGCGGGAGAGATCTATCAATGTCAGTGCTGCAGGACAGGAGAGCAGGGGGAAGGGCGGGAGAGATCTATTAATGTCAGTGCTGCAGGACAGGAGAGGGGGAGGAAGGGTGGGAGAGATCTACTAATGTAAGTACTGCAGGACAGGAGAGGGGGAGGAAAGCCGGGAGAGATCTATCAATGTCAGTGCTGCAGGACAGGAGAGCAGGGGGAAGGGCGGGAGAGATCTATCAATGTCAGTGCTATGGGACAGGAGAGGGGGAGGAATGGCGGGATAGATCTATCAGTATCAGTGCTGCAGGACAGGAGAGCGGGAAGAAGGGTGGGAGAGATCTATTAATGTCAGTGCTGCGGGACAGGAGAGGGGGAGGAAGGGTGAGAGAGATCTATTAATGTCAGTGCTATGGGACAGGAGAGGGGGAGGAAGGGCGGGAGAGATCTATCAGTGTCAGTGCTGCGGGACAGGAGTGGGGGAGGAAGGGTGGGAGAGATCTATTAATGTCAGTGCTGTGGGACAGGAGAGGGAGAGGAAGGGCGGGAGAGATCTATCAATGTCAGTGCTGCGCGACAGGAGAGGGGGAGGAAGGGCTGGAGAGATCTATCAATGTCAGTGCTGCGGGACAGGAGAGCGGGAGGAAGGGCAGGAGAGATCTATAAATGTCAGTGCTACGGGACAGGAGAGGGGGAGGAAGGGTGGGAGAGATCTATCAATGTCAGTGCTGCGGGACAGGATAGGGGGAGGAAGGGCGGGAGAGATCTATTAATGTCAGTGCTGAGGGACAGGAGAGGGGGAGGAAGGGTGGGAGAGATCTATTAATGTCAGTACTGCAGGACAGGAGAGGGGGAGGAAGGGCGGGAGAGATCTATCAATGTCAGTGCTGCAGGACAGGAGAGCAGGGGGAAGGGTGGGAGAGATCTATCAATGTCAGTGCTGAGGGACAGGAGAGGGGGAGGAAGGGCGGGAGAAATCTATTAATGTCAGTGCTGCGGGACAGGAGAGGGGGAGGAAGGGTGGGAGAGATCTATTAATGTCAGTGCTGCAGGACAGGAGAGCTGGAGGAAGGGTGGGAGAGATCTATTAATGTCAGTGCTGCGGGACAGGAGAGCGGGAGGAAGGGTGGGAGAGATCTATTAATGTCAGTACTGCAGGACAGGAGAGGGGGAGGAAGGGCGGGAGAGATCTACCAATGTCAGTGCTGCAGGACAGCAGAGCAGGGGGAATGGCGGCAGAGATCTATCAATGTCAGTGCTGAGGGACAGGAGAGGGGGAGGATGGGCGGGAGAGATCTATTAATGTCAGTGCTGCGGGACAGGAGAGGGGGAGGAAGGGCGGAGAGATCTATCAATGTCAGTGCTGCAGGACAGGAGAGCGGGAGGAAGGGTGGGAGAGATCTATTAATGTCAGTGCTGCGGGACAGGAGAGCGGGAGGAAGGGCGGGAGACATCTATTAATGTCAGTGCTGCGGGACAGGAGAGGGGGAGGAAGGGTGGGAGAGATCTACTAATGTCAGTGCTGCAGGACAGGAGAGCGGGAGGAAGGGTGGGAGAGATCTATTAATGTGAGTGCTGAGGAACAGGAGAGCGGGAGGAAGGGTGGGAGAGATCTATTAATGTCAGTACTGCAGGACAGGAGAGGGGGAGGAAGGGCGGGAGAGATCTATCAATGTCAGTGCTGCAGGACAGGAGAGCAGGGGGAAGGGCGGGAGAGATCTATCAATGTCAGTGCTGAGCGACAGGAGAGGGGGAGGAAGGGCGGGAGAGATCTATTAATGTCAGTGCTGTGGGACAGGAGAGGGGGAGGAAGGGTGGGAGAGATCTATCAATGTCAGTGCTGCGGGACAGGAGAGGGGGAGGAAGGGCGGGAGAGATCTATTAATGTCAGTGTTCGGGGACAGGAGAGTGGGAGGAAGGGTGGGAGAGATCTATCAATGTCAGTGTTGCAGGAGGAAGGGTGGGAGAGATCTATCAATGTCAGTGCTGCGGGACAGGTGAGGAAGGGTGGGAGAGATCTATTAATGTCAGTGCTGCGGGACAGGGGAGGGGGAGGAAGGGTAGGAGAGATCTATCAATGTCAGTGCTGCGGGACAGGAGAGGGGGAGGAAGGGTAGGAGAGATCTATCAATGTCAGTGCTGCGGGACAGGAGAGGGGGAGGAAGGGTGGGAGAGACCTATCAATGTCAGTGCTGCGGGACAGGAGAGGGGGAGGAAGGGTGGGAGAGATCTATTAATGTTAGTGCTGCGGGACAGGAGAGGGGGAGGAAGGGCGGGAGAGATCTATTAATGTCAGTGCTGCGGGACAGGAGAGGGGGAGGAAGGGCGGGAGAGATCTATCAATGTCAGTGCTGCAGGACAGGAGAGGGGGAGGAAGGGTGGGAGAGATCTATCAATGTCAGTGCTGCGGGACAGGAGAGGGGGAGGAAGGGCGGGAGAGATCTATCAATGTCAGTGCTGCGGGACAGGAGAAGGGGAGGAAGGGCGGGAGAGATCTATCAATGTCAGTGTTGCGGGACAGGAGAGGGGGAGGAAGGGCGGGAGAGATCTATCAATGTCAGTGCTGCGGGACAGGAGAGCAGGGGGAAGGGCGGCAGAGATCTATTAATGTCAGTGCTGCAGGACAGGAGAGGGGGAGGAAGGGTGGGAGAGATCTACTAATGTCAGTACTGCAGGACAGGAGAGGGGGAGGAAAGCCGGGAGAGATCTATCAATGTCAGTGCTGCAGGACAGGAGAGCAGGGGGAAGGGCGGGAGAGATCTATCAATGTCAGTGCTGCAGGATAGGAGAGCGGGAGGAAGGGCGGGAGAGATCTATTAATGTCAGTGCTGTGGGACAGGAGAGCGGGAGGAGGGCGGGAGAGATCTATTAATGTCAGTGCTGCGGGACAGGAGAGGGGGAGGAAGGGCGGGAGAGATCTATTAATGTCAGTGCTGCGGGACTGGAGAGGGGGAGGAAGGGTGGGAGAGATCTATTAATGTCAGTGCTACGGGACAGGAGAGGGGGAGGAAGGGCGGGAGAGATCTATTAATGTCAGTGCTGCGGGACAGGAGAGGGGGAGGAAGGGTGGGAGAGATCTAATGATGTCAGTGCTGCGGGACAGGAGAGGGGGAGGAAGGGCGGGAGAGATCTATCAATGTCAGTGCTGCAGGACAGGAGAGGGGGAGGAAGGGTGGGAGAGATCTATCAATGTCAGTGCTGCAGGACAGGAGAGGGGGAGGAAGGGCGGGAGAGATCTATCAATGTCAGTGCTGCAGGACAGGAGAGGGGGAGGAAGGGCGGGAGAGATCTATTAATGTCAGTGCTGCGGGACAGGAGAGGGGGAGGAAGGGTGGGAGAGATCTCTTAATGTCAGTGCTGCGGGACAGGAGAGGGGGAGGAAGTGTGGGAGAGATCTATTAATGTCAGTGCTGCAGGACAGGAGAGCAGGGGGAAGGGAGGGAGAGGTCTATTAATGTCAGTGCTATGGGACAGGAGAGGGGGAGGAAGGGCGGGAGAGATCTATCAATGTCAGTGCTGCAGGACAGGAGAGGGGGAGGAAGGCTGGGAGAGATCTATTAATGTCAGTGCTGCGGGACAGGAGAGGGGGAGGAAGGGTGGGAGAGATCTATCAATGTCAGTGCTGCAGGTCTGGAGAGGGGGAGGAAGGGCGGGAGAGATCTATCAATGTCAGTGCTGCGGGACAGGAGAGGGGGAGGAAGGGCGGGAGAGAACTATTAATGTCAGTGCTGCGGGACAGGAGAGGGGGAGGAAGGGTGGGAGAGATGTATTAATGTCAGTGCTGCAGGACAGGAGAGCAGGGGGAAGGGCGGGAGAGGTCTATTAATGTCAGTGCTGCGGGACAGGAGAGGGGGATTAAGGCTGGGAGAGATCTATTAATGTCAGTACTGCGGGACAGGAGAGCGGGAGGAAGGGTGGGAGAGATCTATTAATGTCAGTGCTGCGGGACAGGAGAGGGGGAGGAAGGGCGGGTGAGATCTATTAATGTCAGTGCTGCGGGACAGGAGAGGGGGAGGAAGGGCGGGAGAGATCTATTAATGTCAGTGCTGCGGGACAGGAGAGGGGGAGGAAGGGCGGGAGAGATCTATCAATATCAGTGCTGCAGGACAGGAGAGGGGGAGGAAGGGTGGGAGAGATCTATTTATGTCAGTGCTGCGGGACAGGAGAGCGGGAGGAAGGGTGGGAGAGATCTATTAATGTCAGTGCTGCGGGACAGGAGAGGGGGAGGAAGGGTGGGAGAGATCTATTAATATCAGTGCTGCGGGACAGGAGAGGGGGAGGAAGGGTGGGAGAGATCTATTAATATCAGTGCTGCGGGACAGGAGAGGGGGAGGAAGGGTGGGAGAGATCTATCAATGTCAGTGCTGCGGGACAGGAGAGGGGGAGGAAGGGCGGGAGAGATCTATCAATGTCAGTGCTGCGGGACAGGAGAGCGGGTGGAAGGGCGGGAGAGATCTATCAATGTCAGTGCTGCGGGACAGGAGAGGGGGAGGAAGGCAGGGAGAGATCTATTAATGTCAGTGCTGCAGGACAGGAGAGGGGGAGGAAGGGTGGGAGAGATCTATTAATGTCAGTGCTACGGGACAGGAGAGGGGGAGGAAGGGCGGGAGAGATCTATTAATGTCAGTGCTGCGGGAGAGGAGAGCGGGAGGAAGGGCGGGAGAGATATATTAAAGTCAGTGCTGGAGGACAGGAGAGCAGGGGGAAGGGCGGGACAGATCTATCAATGTCAGTGCTGCGGGACAGGAGAGCGGGAGGAAGGGTGGGAGAGATCTATTAATGTCAGTGCTGCGGGACAGCAGAGCGGGAGGAAGGGCGGGAGAGATATATTAAAGTCAGTGCTGGAGGACAGGAGAGCAGGGGGAAGGGTGGGACAGATCAATCAATGTCAGTGCTGCGGGACAGGAGAGCGGGAGGAAGGGTGGGAGAGATCTATTAATGTCAGTGCTGCGGCACAGGAGAGGGGAGGAAGGGTGGGAGAGATCTATCAATGTCAGTGCTGCAGGACAGGAGAGGGGGAGGAAGGGCGTGAGTGATCTATTAATGTCAGTGTTGCGGGACAGGAGAGCGGGAGGAAGGGTGGGAGAGATCTATCAATGTCAGTGCTGCAGGAGGAAGGGTGCGAGAGATCTATCAATGACAGTGCTGCGGGACAGGGGAGAAAGGGTGGGAGAGATCTATTAATGTCAGTGCTGCGGAAAAGGAGAGGGGGAGGAAGGGTAGAAGAGATCTATCAATGTCAGTGCTGCGGGACAGGAGAGCGGGAGGAAGGGTGGGAGAGATCTATCAATGTCAGTGCTGCGGGACAGGAGAGGGGGAGGAAGGGCGGGAGAAATCTATCAATGTCAGTGTTGCGGGACAGGAGAGGGGGAGGAAGGCTGGGAGAGATCTATTAATGTCAGTGCTGCGGGACAGGAGAGCAGGGGGAAGGGAGGGAGAGGTCTATTAATGTCAGTGCTATGGGACAGGAGAGGGGGAGGAAGGGCGGGAGAGATCTATCAATGTCAGTGCTGCAGGACAGGAGAGGGGGAGGAAGGCTGGGAGAGATCTATTAATGTCAGTGCTGCGGGACAGGAGAGGGGGAGGAAGGGTGGGAGAGATCTATTAATGCCAGTGCTGCGGGACAGGAGAGGGGGAGGAAGGGTGGGAGAGATCTATCAATGTCAGTGCTGCAGGACAGGAGAGGGGGAGGAAGGGCGGGAGAGATCTATTAATGTCAGTGCTGCGGGACAGGAGAGGGGGAGGAAGGGTGGGAGAGATCTATCAATGTCAGTGCTGCAGGTCTGGAGAGGGGGAGGAAGGGCGGGAGAGATCTATCAATGTCAGTGCTGCGGGACAGGAGAGGGGGAGGAAGGGCGGGAGAGAACTATTAATGTCAGTGCTGCGGGACAGGAGAGGGGGAGGAAGGGTGGGAGAGATGTATTAATGTCAGTGCTGCAGGACAGGAGAGCAGGGGGAAGGGCGGGAGAGGTCTATTAATGTCAGTGCTGCGGGACAGGAGAGGGGGAGGAAGGCTGGGAGAGATCTATTAATGTCAGTACTGCGGGACAGGAGAGCGGGAGGAAGGGTGGGAGAGATCTATTAATGTCAGTGCTGCGGGACAGGAGAGGGGGAGGAAGGGCGGGAGAGATCTATTAATGTCAGTGCTGCGGGACAGGAGAGGGGGAGGAAGGGCGGGAGAGATCTATCAATATCAGTGCTGCAGGACAGGAGAGGGGGAGGAAGGGTGGGAGAGATCTATTTATGTCAGTGCTGCGGGACAGGAGAGCGGGAGGAAGGGTGGGAGAGATCTATTAATGTCAGTGCTGCGGGACAGGAGAGGGGGAGGAAGGGTGGAAGAGATCTATTAATATCAGTGCTGCGGGACAGGAGAGGGGGAGGAAGGGTGGGAGAGATCTATCAATGTCAGTGCTGCGGGACAGGAGAGGGGGAGGAAGGGTGGGAGAGATCTAATAATGTCAGTGCTGCGGGACAGGAGAGGGGGAGGAAGGGCGGGAGAGATCTATCAATGTCAGTGCTGCGGGACAGGAGAGCGGGAGGAAGGGCGGGAGAGATCTATCAATGTCAGTGCTGCGGGACAGGAGAGGGGGAGGAAGGGCGGGAGAGATCTATCAATGTCAGTGCTGCGGGACAGGAGAGGGGGAGGAAGGGCGGGAGAGATCTATCAATGTCAGTGCTGCGGGACAGGAGAGGGGGAGGAAGGGTGGGAGAGATCTATTAATGTCAGTGCTGCAGGACAGGAGAGCAGGGGGAAGGGAGGGAGAGGTCTATTAATGTCAGTGCTATGGGACAGGAGAGGGGGAGGAAGGGTGGGAGAGATCTATCAATGTCAGTGCTGCGGGACAGGAGAGCGGGAGGAAGGGCGGGAGAGATCTATTAATGTCCGTGCTGCGGGACAGGAGAGGGGGAGGAAGGGTGGGAGAGATCTATTAATGTCAGTGCTGCGGGACAAGAGAGCGGGAGGTAGGGCGGGAGAGATCTATTAATGTCAGTGCTGCGGGACAGGAGAGGGGGAGGAAGGGCGGGAGAGATCTATTAATGTCAGTGCTACGGGACAGGAGAGGGGGAGGAAGGGCGGGAGAGATCTATTAATGTCAGTGCTGCGGGACAGGAGAGCGGGAGGAAGGGCGGGAGAGATCTATTAATCAGTGCTGCAGGACAGGAGAGGGGGAGGAAGGGCGGGAGAGATCTATCAATGTCAGTGCTGCGGGACAGGAGAGGGGGAGGAAGGGAGGGAGAGATCTATTAATGTCAGTGCTGCGGGACAGGAGAGCGGGAGGAAGGGCGGGAGAGATCTATTAATGTCAGTGCTGCAGGACAGGAGAGGGGGAGGAAGGGCGGGAGAGATCTATCAATGTCAGTGCTGCGGGACAGGAGAGGGGGAGGAAGGGTGGGAGAGATCTATCAATGTCAGTGCTGCAGGACAGGAGAGGGGGAGGAAGGGTGGGAGAGATCTATTAATGTCAGTGCTATGGGACAGGAGAGGGGGAGGAAGGGTGGGAGAGATCTATCAATGTCAGTGCTGCAGGACAGGAGAGGGGGAGGAAGGGTAGAAGAGATCTATCAATGTCAGTGCTGCGGGACAGGAGAGCGGGAGGAAGGGTGGGAGAGATCAATCAATGTCAGTGCTCCAGGACAGGAGAGGGGGAGGAAGGGTGGGAGAGATCTATCAATGTCAGTGCTGCGGGACAGGAGAGGGGGAGGAAGGGCGGGAGAAATCTATCAATGTCAGTGCTGCGGGACAGGAGAGGGGGAGGAAGGCTGGGAGAGATCTATTAATGTCAGTGCTGCGGGACAGGAGAGCAGGGGGAAGGGAGGGAGAGGTCTATTAATGTCAGTGCTATGGGACAGGAGAGGGGGAGGAAGGGCGGGAGAGATCTATCAATGTCAGTGCTGCAGGACAGGAGAGGGGGAGGAAGGCTGGGAGAGATCTATTAATGTCAGTGCTGTGGGACAGGAGAGGGGGAGGAAGGGTGGGAGAGATCTATTAATGCCAGTGCTGCGGGACAGGAGAGGGGGAGGAAGGGTGGGAGAGATCTATCAATGTCAGTGCTGCAGGACAGGAGAGGGGGAGGAAGGGCGGGAGAGATCTATCAATGTCAGTGCTGCGGGACAGGAGAGGGGGAGGAAGGGTGGGAGAGATGTATTAATGTCAGTGCTGCAGGACAGGAGAGCAGGGGGAAGGGCGGGAGAGGTCTATTAATGTCAGTGCTGCGGGACAGGAGAGGGGGAGGAAGGCTGGGAGAGATCTATTAATGTCAGTACTGCGGGACAGGAGAGCGGGAGGAAGGGTGGGAGAGATCTATTAATGTCAGTGCTGCGGGACAGGAGAGGGGGAGGAAGGGCGGGAGAGATCTATTAATGTCAGTGCTGCGGGACAGGAGAGGGGGAGGAAGGGCGGGAGAGATCTATCAATATCAGTGCTGCAGGACAGGAGAGGGGGAGGAAGGGTGGGAGAGATCTATTTATGTCAGTGCTGCGGGACAGGAGAGCGGGAGGAAGGGTGGGAGAGATCTATTAATGTCAGTGCTGCGGGACAGGAGAGGGGGAGAAAGGGTGGGAGAGATCTATTAATATCAGTGCTGCGGGACAGGAGAGGGGGAGGAAGGGTGGGAGAGATCTATCAATGTCAGTGCTGCGGGACAGGAGAGGGGGAGGAAGGGTGGGAGAGATCTAATAATGTCAGTGCTGCGGGACAGGAGAGGGGGAGGAAGGGCGGGAGAGATCTATCAATGTCAGTGCTGCGGGACAGGAGAGCGGGAGGAAGGGCGGGAGAGATCTATCAATGTCAGTGCTGCGGGACAGGAGAGGGGGAGGAAGGGCGGGAGAGATCTATCAATGTCAGTGCTGCGGGACAGGAGAGGGGGAGGAAGGGCGGGAGAGATCTATCAATGTCAGTGCTGCGGGACAGGAGAGGGGGAGGAAGGGTGGGAGAGATCTATTAATGTCAGTGCTGCAGGACAGGAGAGCAGGGGGAAGGGAGGGAGAGGTCTATTAATGTCAGTGCTATGGGACAGGAGAGGGGGAGGAAGGGTGGGAGAGATCTATCAATGTCAGTGCTGCGGGACAGGAGAGGGGGACGAAGGGCGGGAGAGATCTATCTATGTCAGTGCTGCGGGACAGGAGAGCGGGAGGAAGGGCGGGAGAGATCTATTAATGTCCGTGCTGCGGGACAGGAGAGGGGGAGGAAGGGTGGGAGAGATCTATTAATGTCAGTGCTGCGGGACAAGAGAGCGGGAGGTAGGGCGGGAGAGATCTATTAATGTCAGTGCTGCGGGACAGGAGAGGGGGAGGAAGGGCGGGAGAGATCTGTTAATGTCAGTGCTACGGGACAGGAGAGGGGGAGGAAGGGCGGGAGAGATCTATTAATGTCAGTGCTGCGGGACAGGAGAGCGGGAGGAAGGGCGGGAGAGATCTATTAATCAGTGCTGCAGGACAGGAGAGGGGGAGGAAGGGCGGGAGAGATCTATCAATGTCAGTGCTGCGGGACAGGAGAGGGGGAGGAAGGGAGGGAGAGATCTATTAATGTCAGTGCTGCGGGACAGGAGAGCGGGAGGAAGGGCGGGAGAGATCTATTAATGTCAGTGCTGCAGGACAGGAGAGGGGGAGGAAGGGCGGGAGAGATCTATCAATGTCAGTGCTGCGGGACAGGAGAGTGGGAGGAAGGGTGGGAGAGATCTATCAATGTCAGTGCTGCAGGACAGGAGAGGGGGAGGAAAGGTGGGAGAGATCTATTAATGTCAGTGCTATGGGACAGGAGAGGGGGAGGAAGGGTGGGAGAGATCTATCAATGTCAGTGCTGCAGGACAGGAGAGGGGGAGGAAGGGTGGGAGAGATCTATTAATGTCAGTGCTACGGGACAGGAGAGGGGGAGGAAGGCTGGGAGAGATCTATTAATGTCAGTGCTGCAGGACAGGAGAGGGAGGAAGGGTGGGAGAGATCTATCAATGTCAGTGCTGCGGGACAGGAGAGGGGGAGGAAGGGCGGGAGAGATCTATCAATGTCAGTGCTGCGGGACAGGAGAGCGGGAGGAAGGGCGGGAGAGATCTATTAATGTCAGTGCTGCAGGACAGGAGAGGGGGAGGAAGGGTGGGAGAGATCTATTAATGTCAGTGCTACGGGACAGGAGAGGGGGAGGAAGGGCGGAAGAGATCTATTATTGTCAGTGCTGCGGGACAGGAGAGCGGGAGGAAGGGCGGGAGAGATCTATTAATGTCAGTGCTGCGGGACAGGAGAGGGGGAGGAAGGGCGGGAGAGATCTATCAATGTCAGTGCTGCGGGAAAGGAGAGGGGGAGGAAGGGCGGGAGAGATCTATTAATGTCAGTGCTGCGGGACAGGAGAGCGGGAGGACGGGCGGGAGAGATCTATTAATGTCAGTGCTGCAGGACAGGAGAGGGGGAGGAAGGGCGGGAGAGATCTATCAATGTCAGTGCTGCGGGACAGGAGAGGGGGAGGAAGGGTGGGAGAGATCTATCAATGTCAGTGCTGCGGGACAGGAGAGGGGGAGGAAGGGCGGGAGAGATCTATTAATGTCAGTGCTACGGGACAGGAGAGGGGGAGGAAGGGCGGGAGAGATCTATTAATGTCAGTGCTGCGGGACAGGAGAGCGGGAGGAAGGGCGGGAGAGATCTATTAATCAGTGCTGCAGGACAGGAGAGGGGGAGGAAGGGCGGGAGAGATCTATCAATGTCAGTGCTGCGGGACAGGAGAGGGGGAGGAAGGGAGGGAGAGATCTATTAATGTCAGTGCTGCGGGACAGGAGAGCGGGAGGAAGGGCGGGAGAGATCTATTAATGTCAGTGCTGCAGGACAGGAGAGGGGGAGGAAGGGCGGGAGAGATCTATCAATGTCAGTGCTGCGGGACAGGAGAGGGGGAGGAAGGGTGGGAGAGATCTATCAATGTCAGTGCTGCAGGACAGGAGAGGGGGAGGAAGGGTGGGAGAGATCTATTAATGTCAGTGCTATGGGACAGGAGAGGGGGAGGAAGGGTGGGAGAGATCTATCAATGTCAGTGCTGCAGGACAGGAGAGGGGGAGGAAGGGTGGGAGAGATCTATTAATGTCAGTGCTACGGGACAGGAGAGGGGGAGGAAGGCTGGGAGAGATCTATTAATGTCAGTGCTGCAGGACAGGAGAGGGAGGAAGGGCGGGAGAGATCTATCAATGTCAGTGCTGCGGGACAGGAGAGGGGGAGGAAGGGCGGGAGAGATCTATCAATGTCAGTGCTGCGGGACAGGAGAGCGGGAGGAAGGGTGGGAGAGATCTATTAATGTCAGTGCTGCAGGACAGGAGAGGGGGAGGAAGGGTGGGAGAGATCTATTAATGTCAGTGCTACGGGACAGGAGAGGGGGAGGAAGGGCGGGAGAGATCTATTATTGTCAGTGCTGCGGGACAGGAGAGCGGGAGGAGGGGCGGGAGAGATCTATTAATGTCAGTGCTGCGGGACAGGAGAGGGGGAGGAAGGGCGGGAGAGATCTATCAATGTCAGTGCTGCGGGACAGGAGAGGGGGAGGAAGGGCGGGAGAGATCTATTAATGTCAGTGCTGCGGGACAGGAGAGCGGGAGGACGGGCGGGAGAGATCTATTAATGTCAGTGCTGCAGGACAGGAGAGGGGGAGGAAGGGCGGGAGAGATCTATCAATGTCAGTGCTGCGGGACAGGAGAGGGGGAGGAAGGGTGGGAGAGATCTATCAATGTCAGTGCTGCGGGACAGGAGAGGGGGAGGAAGGGTTGGAGAGATCTATCAATGTCAGTGCTGCGGGACAGGAGAGGGGGAGGAAGGGTGGGAGAGATCTATCAATGTCAGTGCTGCAGGACAGGAGAGGGAGGAAGGGCGGGAGAGATCTATTAATGTCAGTGCTGCGGGACAGGAGATGGGGAGGAAGGGCGGGAGATCTATTAATGTCAGTGCTGCGGGACAGGAGAGCGGGAGGAAGGGCGGGAGAGATCTATTAATGTCAGTGCTGCGGGACAGGAGAGGGGGAGGAAGGCAGGGAGAGATCTATTAATGTCAGTGCTGCAGGACAGGAGAGGGGGAGGAAGGGTGGGAGAGATCTATTAATGTCAGTGCTACGGGACAGGAGAGGGGGAGGAAGAGCGGGAGAGATCTATTAATGTCAGTGCTGCGGGACAGGAGAGCGGGAGGAAGGGCGGGAAAGATCTATTAATGTCAGTGCTGCGGGACAGCAGAGCGGGAGGAAGGCTGGGAGAGATCTATTAATGTCAGTGCTACGGGACAGGAGAGGGGGAGGAAGGGCGGGAGAGATATATTAAAGTCAGTGCTGCAGGACAGGAGAGCAGGGGGAAGGGCGGGACAGATCTATCAATGTCAGTGCTGCGGGACAGGAGAGCGGGAGGAAGGGTGGGAGAGATCTATTAATGTCAGTGCTGCGGCACAGGAGAGGGGGAGGAAGGGTGGGAGAGATCTATCAATGTCAGTGCTGCGGGACAGGAGAGGGGGAGGAAGGGCGGGAGAGATCTATTAATGTCAGTGTTGCGGGACAGGAGAGCGGGAGGAAGGGTGGGAGAGATCTATCAATGTCAGTGCTGCAGGAGGAAGGGTGCGAGAGATCTATCAATGTCAGTGCTGCGGGACAGGGGAGAAAGGGTGGGAGAGATCTATTAAAGTCAGTGCTGCGGGACAGGAGAGCGGGAGGAAGGGTGGGAGAGATCTATCAATGTCAGTGCTGCGGGACAGGGGAGGAAGGGTGGGAGAGATCTATTAATGTCAGTGCTGCGGAAAAGGAGAGGGGGAGGAAGGGTAGAAGAGATCTATCAATGTCAGTGCTGCGGGACAGGAGAGCGGGAGGAAGGGTGGGAGAGATCTATTAATGTCAGTGCTGCGGGACAGGAGAGGGGGAGGAAGGGCGGGAGAGATCTATTAATGTCAGTGCTGCGGGACAGGAGAGGGGGAAGAAGGGTGGGAGAGATCTATCAATGTCAGTGCTGCAGGACAGGAGAGGGGGAGGAAGGGTGGGAGAGATCTATCAATGTCAGTGCTGCGGGACAGGAGAGGGGGAGGAAGGGCGGGAGAAATCTATCAATGTCAGTGCTGCGGGACAGGAGAGGGGGAGGAAGGGCGGGAGAGATCTATCAATGTCAGTGCTGCGGGACAGGATAGCAAGGGGAAGGGCGGGAGAGATCTATGAATGTCAGTGCTGCGGGACAGGAGAGGGGGAGGAAGGGTGGGAGAGATCTATTAATGTCAGTACTGCAGGACTGGAGAGGGGGAGGAAGGCCGGGAGAGATCTATCAATGTCAGTGCTGCAGGACAGGAGAGCAGGGGGAAGGGCGGGAGAGATCTATCAATGTCAGTGCTGCGGGACAGGAGAGGGGGAGGAAGGGTGGGAGAGATCTATTAATGTCAGTGCTGCAGGACAGGAGAGCGGGAGGAAGGGTGGGAGAGATCTATTAATGTGAGTGCTGAGGAACAGGAGAGCGGGAGGAAGGGTGGGAGAGATCTATAAATGTCAGTACTGCAGGACAGGAGAGGGGGAGGAAGGGCGGGAGAGAACTATCAATGTCAGTGCTGCAGGACAGGAGAGCAGGGCGAAGGGCGGGAGAGATCTATCAATGTCAGTGCTGAGCGACAGGAGAGGGGGAGGAAGGGCGGGAGAGATCTATTAATGTCAGTGCTGTGGGACAGGAGAGGGGGAGGAAGGGTGGGAGAGATCTATCAATGTCAGTGCTGCGGGACAGGAGAGGGGGAGGAAGGGCGGGAGAGATCTATTAATGTCAGTGTTCGGGGACAGGAGAGTGGGAGGAAGGGTGGGAGAGATCTATCAATGTCAGTGCTGCAGGAGGAAGGGTGGGAGAGATCTATCAATGTCAGTGCTGCGGGACAGGTGAGGAAGGGTGGGAGAGATCTATTAATGTCAGTGCTGCGGGACAGGGGAGGGGGAAGAAGGGTAGGAGAGATCTATCAATGTCAGTGCTGCGGGACAGGAGAGGGGGAGGAAGGGTAGGAGAGATCTATCAATGTCAGTGCTGCGGGACAGGAGAGGGGGAGGAAGGGTGGGAGAGACCTATCAATGTCAGTGCTGCGGGACAGGAGAGGGGGAGGAAGGGTGGGAGAGATCTATTAATGTCAGTGCTGCGGGACAGGAGAGGGGGAGGAAGGGCGGGAGAAATCTATTAATGTCAGTGCTGCGGGACAGGAGAGGGGGAGGAAGGGCGGGAGAGATCTATCAATGTCAGTGCTGCAGGACAGGAGAGGGGGAGGAAGGGTGGGAGAGATCTATCAATGTCAGTGCTGCGGGACAGGAGAGGGGGAGGAAGGGCGGGAGAGATCTATCAATGTCAGTGCTGCGGGACAGGAGAAGGGGAGGAAGGGCGGGAGAGATCTATCAATGTCAGTGCTGCGGGACAGGAGAGCAGGGGGAAGGGCGGGAGAGATCTGTTAATGTCAGTGCTGCAGGACAGGAGAGGGGGAGGAAGGGTGGGAGAGATCTACTAATGTCAGTACTGCAGGACAGGAGAGGGGGAGGAAAGCCGGGAGAGATCTATCAATGTCAGTGCTGCAGGACAGGAGAGCAGGGGGAAGGGCGGGAGAGATCTATCAATGTCAGTGCTGCAGGACAGGAGAGCGGGAGGAAGGGCGGGAGAGATCTATTAATGTCAGTGCTGCGGGACAGGAGAGCGATAGGAGGGCGGGAGAGATCTATTAATGTCAGTGCTGCGGGACAGGAGAGGGGGAGGAAGGGCGGGAGAGATCTATTAATGTCAGTGCTGCGGGACAGGAGAGGGGGAGGAAGGGTGGGAGAGATCTATTAATGTCAGTGCTACGGGACAGGAGAGGGGGAGGAAGGGCGGGAGAGATCTATTAATGTCAGTGCTGCGGGACAGGAGAGGGGGAGGAAGGGTGGGAGAGATCTAATGATGTCAGTGCTGCGGGACAGGAGAGGGGGAGGAAGGGCGGGAGAGATCTATCAATGTCAGTGCTGCAGGACAGAAGAGGGGGAGGAAGGGTGGGAGAGATCTATCAATGTCAGTGCTGCAGGACAGGAGAGGGGGAGGAAGGTTGGGAGAGATCTATCAATGTCAGTGCTGCAGGACAGGAGAGGGGGAGGAAGGGCGGGAGAGATCTATTAATGTCAGTGCTGCGGGACAGGAGAGGGGGAGGAAGGGCGGGAGAGATCTATCAATGTCAGTGCTGCGGGACAGGAGAGGGGGAGGAAGGGTGGGAGAGATCTCTTAATGTCAGTGCTGCGGGACAGGAGAGGGGGAGGAAGTGTGGGAGAGATCTATTAATGTCAGTGCTGCAGGACAGGAGAGCAGGGGGAAGGGAGGGAGAGGTCTATTAATGTCAGTGCTATGGGACAGGAGAGGGGGAGGAAGGGCGGGAGAGATCTATCAATGTCAGTGCTGCAGGACAGGAGAGTGGGAGGAAGGCTGGGAGAGATCTATTAATGTCAGTGCTGCGGGACAGGAGAGGGGGAGGAAGGGTGGGAGAGATCTATCAATGTCAGTGCTGCGGGACAGGAGAGGGGGAGGAAGGGTGGGAGAGATCTATCAATGTCAGTGCTGCGGGACAGGAGAGGGGGAGGAAGTGTGGGAGAGATCTATCAATGTCAGTGCTGCAGGACAGGAGAGGGGGAGGAAGGGCGGGAGAGATCTATCAATGTCAGTGCTGCGGGACAGGAGAGGGGGAGGAAGGGTGGGAGAGATCTATCAATGTCAGTGCTGCGGGACAGGAGAGGGGGAGGAAGGGTTGGAGAGATCTATCAATGTCAGTGCTGCGGGACAGGAGAGGGGGAGGAAGGGTGGGAGAGATCTATCAATGTCAGTGCTGTAGGACAGGAGAGGGAGGAAGGGCGGGAGAGATCTATTAATGTCAGTGCTGCGGGACAGGAGATGGGGAGGAAGGGCGGGAGATCTATTAATGTCAGTGCTGCGGGACAGGAGAGCGGGAGGAAGGGCGGGAGAGATCTATTAATGTCAGTGCTGCGGGACAGGAGAGGGGGAGGAAGGCAGGGAGAGATCTATTAATGTCAGTGCTGCAGGACAGGAGAGGGGGAGGAAGGGTGGGAGAGATCTATTAATGTCAGTGCTACGGGACAGGAGAGGGGGAGGAAGGGCGGGAGAGATCTATTAATGTCAGTGCTGCGGGACAGGAGAGCGGGAGGAAGGGCGGGAAAGATCTATTAATGTCAGTGCTGCGGGACAGCAGAGCGGGAGGAAGGCTGGGAGAGATCTATTAATGTCAGTGCTACGGGACAGGAGAGGGGGAGGAAGGGCGGGAGAGATATATTAAAGTCAGTGCTGCAGGACAGGAGAGCAGGGGGAAGGGCGGGACAGATCTATCAATGTCAGTGCTGCGGGACAGGAGAGCGGGAGGAAGGGTGGGAGAGATCTATTAATGTCAGTGCTGCGGCACAGGAGAGGGGGAGGAAGGGTGGGAGAGATCTATCAATGTCAGTGCTGCGGGACAGGAGAGGGGGAGGAAGGGCGGGAGAGATCTATTAATGTCAGTGTTGCGGGACAGGAGAGCGGGAGGAAGGGTGGGAGAGATCTATCAATGTCAGTGCTGCAGGAGGAAGGGTGCGAGAGATCTATCAATGTCAGTGCTGCGGGACAGGGGAGAAAGGGTGGGAGAGATCTATTAAAGTCAGTGCTGCGGGACAGGAGAGCGGGAGGAAGGGTGGGAGAGATCTATCAATGTCAGTGCTGCGGGACAGGGGAGGAAGGGTGGGAGAGATCTATTAATGTCAGTGCTGCGGAAAAGGAGAGGGGGAGGAAGGGTAGAAGAGATCTATCAATGTCAGTGCTGCGGGACAGGAGAGCGGGAGGAAGGGTGGGAGAGATCTATTAATGTCAGTGCTGCGGGACAGGAGAGGGGGAGGAAGGGCGGGAGAGATCTATTAATGTCAGTGCTGCGGGACAGGAGAGGGGGAGGAAGGGTGGGAGAGATCTATCAATGTCAGTGCTGCAGGACAGGAGAGGGGGAGGAAGGGTGGGAGAGATCTATCAATGTCAGTGCTGCGGGACAGGAGAGGGGGAGGAAGGGCGGGAGAAATCTATCAATGTCAGTGCTGCGGGACAGGAGAGGGGGAGGAAGGGCGGGAGAGATCTATCAATGTCAGTGCTGCGGGACAGGATAGCAAGGGGAAGGGCGGGAGAGATCTATGAATGTCAGTGCTGCGGGACAGGAGAGGGGGAGGAAGGGTGGGAGAGATCTATTAATGTCAGTACTGCAGGACTGGAGAGGGGGAGGAAGGCCGGGAGAGATCTATCAATGTCAGTGCTGCAGGACAGGAGAGCAGGGGGAAGGGCGGGAGAGATCTATCAATGTCAGTGCTGCAGGACAGGAGAGCGGGAGGAAGGGTGGGAGAGATCTATTAATGTGAGTGCTGAGGAACAGGAGAGCGGGAGGAAGGGTGGGAGAGATCTATTAATGTCAGTACTGCAGGACAGGAGAGGGGGAGGAAGGGCGGGAGAGAACTATCAATGTCAGTGCTGCAGGACAGGAGAGCAGGGCGAAGGGCGGGAGAGATCTATCAATGTCAGTGCTGAGCGACAGGAGAGGGGGAGGAAGGGCGGGAGAGATCTATTAATGTCAGTGCTGTGGGACAGGAGAGGGGGAGGAAGGGTGGGAGAGATCTATCAATGTCAGTGCTGCGGGACAGGAGAGGGGGAGGAAGGGCGGGAGAGATCTATTAATGTCAGTGTTCGGGGACAGGAGAGTGGGAGGAAGGGTGGGAGAGATCTATCAATGTCAGTGCTGCAGGAGGAAGGGTGGGAGAGATCTATCAATGTCAGTGCTGCGGGACAGGTGAGGAAGGGTGGGAGAGATCTATTAATGTCAGTGCTGCGGGACAGGGGAGGGGGAGGAAGGGTAGGAGAGATCTATCAATGTCAGTGCTGCGGGACAGGAGAGGGGGAGGAAGGGTAGGAGAGATCTATCAATGTCAGTGCTGCGGGACAGGAGAGGGGGAGGAAGGGTGGGAGAGACCTATCAATGTCAGTGCTGCGGGACAGGAGAGGGGGAGGAAGGGTGGGAGAGATCTATTAATGTCAGTGCTGCGGGACAGGAGAGGGGGAGGAAGGGCGGGAGAAATCTATTAATGTCAGTGCTGCGGGACAGGAGAGGGGGAGGAAGGGCGGGAGAGATCTATCAATGTCAGTGCTGCAGGACAGGAGAGGGGGAGGAAGGGTGGGAGAGATCTATCAATGTCAGTGCTGCGGGACAGGAGAGGGGGAGGAAGGGCGGGAGAGATCTATCAATGTCAGTGCTGCGGGACAGGAGAAGGGGAGGAAGGGCGGGAGAGCTCTATCAATGTCAGTGCTGCGGGACAGGAGAGCAGGGGGAAGGGCGGGAGAGATCTGTTAATGTCAGTGCTGCAGGACAGGAGAGGGGGAGGAAGGGTGGGAGAGATCTACTAATGTCAGTACTGCAGGACAGGAGAGGGGGAGGAAAGCCGGGAGAGATCTATCAATGTCAGTGCTGCAGGACAGGAGAGCAGGGGGAAGGGCGGGAGAGATCTATCAATGTCAGTGCTGCAGGACAGGAGAGCGGGAGGAAGGGCGGGAGAGATCTATTAATGTCAGTGCTGCGGGACAGGAGAGCGATAGGACGGCGGGAGAGATCTATTAATGTCAGTGCTGCGGGACAGGAGAGGGGGAGGAAGGGTGGGAGAGATCTATTAATGTCAGTGCTACGGGACAGGAGAGGGGGAGGAAGGGCGGGAGAGATCTATTAATGTCAGTGCTGCGGGACAGGAGAGGGGGAGGAAGGGTGGGAGAGATCTAATGATGTCAGTGCTGCGGGACAGGAGAGGGGGAGGAAGGGCGGGAGAGATCTATCAATGTCAGTGCTGCAGGACAGAAGAGGGGGAGGAAGGGTGGGAGAGATCTATCAATGTCAGTGCTGCAGGACAGGAGAGGGGGAGGAAGGTTGGGAGAGATCTATCAATGTCAGTGCTGCAGGACAGGAGAGGGGGAGGAAGGGCGGGAGAGATCTATTAATGTCAGTGCTGCGGGACAGGAGAGGGGGAGGAAGGGCGGGAGAAATCTATCAATGTCAGTGCTGCGGGACAGGAGAGGGGGAGGAAGGGTGGGAGAGATCTCTTAATGTCAGTGCTGCGGGACAGGAGAGGGGGAGGAAGTGTGGGAGAGATCTATTAATGTCAGTGCTGCAGGACAAGAGAGCAGGGGGAAGGGAGGGAGAGGTCTATTAATGTCAGTGCTATGGGACAGGAGAGGGGGAGGAAGGGCGGGAGAGATCTATCAATGTCAGTGCTGCAGGACAGGAGAGGGGGAGGAAGGCTGGGAGAGATCTATTAATGTCAGTGCTGCGGGACAGGAGAGGGGGAGGAAGGGTGGGAGAGATCTATTCATGCCAGTGCTGCGGACCAGGAGAGGGGGAGGAAGGGTGGGAGAGATCTATCAATGTCAGTGCTGCAGGACAGGAGAGGGGGAGGAAGGGCGGGAGAGATCTATTAATGTCAGTGCTGCGGGACAGGAGAGGGGGAGGAAGGGTGGGAGAGATCTATCAATGTCAGTGCTGCAGGTCTGGAGAGGGGGAGGAAGGGCGGGAGAGATCTATCAATGTCAGTGCTGCGGGACAGGAGAGGGGGAGGAAGGGCGGGAGAGAACTATTAATGTCAGTGCTGCGGGACAGGAGAGGGGGAGGAAGGGTGGGAGAGATGTATTAATGTCAGTGCTGCAGGACAGGAGAGGAGGGGGAAGGGCGGGAGAGGTCTATTAATGTCAGTGCTGCGGGACAGGAGAGGGGGAGGAAGGCTGGGAGAGATCTATTAATGTCAGTACTGCGGGACAGGAGAGCGGGAGGAAGGGTGGGAGAGATCTATTAATGTCAGTGCTGCGGGACAGGAGAGGGGGAGGAAGGGCGGGAGAGATCTATTAATGTCAGTGCTGCGGGACAGGAGAGGGGGAGGAAGGGCGGGAGAGATCTATTAATGTCAGTGCTGCGGGACAGGAGAGGGGGAGGAAGGGCGGGAGAGATCTATCAATATCAGTGCTGCAGGACAGCAGAGGGGGAGGAAGGCTGGGAGAGATCTATTTATGTCAGTGCTGCGGGACAGGAGAGCGGGAGGAAGGGTGGGAGAGATCTATTAATGTCAGTGCTGCGGGACAGGAGAGGGGGAGGAAGGGTGGGAGAGATCTATTAATATCAGTGCTGCGGGACAGGAGAGGGGGAGGAAGGGTGGGAGAGATCTATCAATGTCAGGGCTGCGGGACAGGAGAGGGGGAGGAAGGGCGGGAGAGATCTATCAATGTCAGTGCTGCGGGACAGGAGAGCGGGAGGAAGGGCGGGAGAGATCTATCAATGTCAGTGCTGCGGGACAGGAGAGGGGGAGGAAGGCAGGGAGAGATCTATTAATGTCAGTGCTGCAGGACAGGAGAGGGGGAGGAAGGGTGGGAGAGATCTATTAATGTCAGTGCTACGGACAGGAGAGGGGGAGGAAGGGCGGGAGAGATCTATTAATGTCAGTGCTGCGGGACAGGAGAGCGGGAGGAAGGGCGGGAAAGATCTATTAATGTCAGTGCTGCGGGACAGCAGAGCGGGAGGAAGGGCGGGAGAGATATATTAAAGTCAGTGCTGCAGGACAGGAGAGCAGGGGGAAGGGCGGGACAGATCTATCAATGTCAGTGCTGCGGGACAGGAGAGCGGGAGGAAGGGTTGGAGAGATCTATTAATGTCAGTGCTGCGGCACAGGAGAGGGGAGGAAGGGTGGGAGAGATCTATCAATGTCAGTGCTGCGGGACAGGAGAGGGGGAGGAAGGGCGGGAGAGATCTATTAATGTCAGTGTTGCGGGACAGGAGAGCGGGAGGAAGGGTGGGAGAGATCTATCAATGTCAGTGCTGCAGGAGGAAGGGTGCGAGAGATCTATCAATGACAGTGCTGCGGGACAGGGGAGAAAGGGTGGGAGAGATCTATTAATGTCAGTGCTGCGGAAAAGGAGAGGGGGAGGAAGGGTAGAAGAGATCTATCAATGTCAGTGCTGCGGGACAGGAGAGCGGGAGGAAGGGTGGGAGAGATCAATCAATGTCAGTGCTGCAGGACAGGAGAGGGGGAGGAAGGGTGGGAGAGATCTATCAATGTCAGTGCTGCGGGACAGGAGAGGGGGAGGAAGGGCGGGAGAAATCTATCAATGTCAGTGCTGCGGGACAGGAGAGGGGGAGGAAGGCTGGGAGAGATCTATTAATGTCAGTGCTGCGGGACAGGAGAGCAGGGGGAAGGGAGGGAGAGGTCTATTAATGTCAGTGCTATGGGACAGGAGAGGGGGAGGAAGGGCGGGAGAGATCTATCAATGTCAGTGCTGCAGGACAGGAGAGGGGGAGGAAGGCTGGGAGAGATCTATTAATGTCAGTGCTGCGGGACAGGAGAGGGGGAGGAAGGGTGGGAGAGATCTATTAATGCCAGTGCTGCGGGACAGGAGAGGGGGAGGAAGGGTGGGAGAGATCTATCAATGTCAGTGCTGCAGGACAGGAGAGGGGGAGGAAGGGCGGGAGAGATCTATTAATTTCAGTGCTGCGGGACAGGAGAGGGGGAGGAAGGGTGGGAGAGATCTATCAATGTCAGTGCTGCAGGTCTGGTGAGGGGGAGGAAGGGCGGGAGAGATCTATCAATGTCAGTGCTGCGGGACAGGAGAGGGGGAGGAAGGGCGGGAGAGAACTATTAATGTCAGTGCTGCGGGACAGGAGAGGGGGAGGAAGGGTGGGAGAGATGTATTAATGTCAGTGCTGCAGGACAGGAGAGCAGGGGGAAGGGCGGGAGAGGTCTATTAATGTCAGTGCTGCGGGACAGGAGAGGGGGAGGAAGGCTGGGAGAGATCTATTAATGTCAGTACTGCGGGACAGGAGAGCGGGAGGAAGGGTGGGAGAGATCTATTAATGTCAGTGCTGCGGGACAGGAGAGGGGGAGGAAGGGCGGGAGAGATCTATTAATGTCAGTGCTGCGGGACAGGAGAGGGGGAGGAAGGGCGGGAGAGATCTATCAATATCAGTGCTGCAGGATAGGAGAGGGGGAGGAAGGTTGGGAGACATCTATTTATGTCAGTGCTGCGGGACAGGAGAGCGGGAGGAAGGGTGGGAGAGATCTATTAATATCAGTGCTGCGGGACAGGAGAGGGGGAGGAAGGGTGGGAGAGATCTATCAATGTCAGTGCTGCGGGACAGGAGAGGGGGAGGAAGGGTGGGAGAGATCTAATAATGTCAGTGCTGCGGGACAGGAGAGGGGGAGGAAGGGCGGGAGAGATCTATCAATGTCAGTGCTGCGGGACAGGAGAGTGGGAGGAAGGGCGGGAGAGATCTATCAATGTCAGTGCTGCGGGACAGGAGAGGGGGAGGAAGGGCGGGAGAGATCTATCAATGTCAGTGCTGCGGGACAGGAGAGGGGGAGGAAGGGCGGGAGAGATCTATCAATGTCAGTGCTGCGGGACAGGAGAGGGGGAGGAAGGGTGGGAGAGATCTATTAATGTCAGTGCTGCAGGACAGGAGAGCAGGGGGAAGGGAGGGAGAGGTCTATTAATGTCAGTGCTATGGGACAGGAGAGGGGGAGGAAGGGTGGGAGAGATCTATCAATGTCAGTGCTGCGGGACAGGAGAGGGGGACGAAGGGCGGGAGAGATCTATCAATATCAGTGCTGCGGGACAGGAGAGCGGGAGGAAGGGCGGGAGAGATCTATTAATGTCCGTGCTGCGGGACAGGAGAGGGGGAGGAAGGGTGGGAGAGATCTATTAATGTCAGTGCTGCGGGACAAGAGAGCGGGAGGTAGGGCGGGAGAGATCTATTAATGTCAGTGCTGCGGGACAGGAGAGGGGGAGGAAGGGCGGGAGAGATCTATTAATGTCAGTGCTACGGGACAGGAGAGGGGGAGGAAGGGCGGGAGAGATCTATTAATGTCAGTGCTGCGGGACAGGAGAGGGGGAGGAAGGCAGGGAGAGATCTATTAATGTCAGTGTTGCAGGACAGGAGAGGGGGAGGAAGGGCGGGAGAGATCTATTAATGTCAGTGCTACGGGACAGGAGAGGGGGAGGAAGGGCGGGAGAGATCTATTAATGTCAGTGCTGCGGGACAGGAGAGCGGGAGGAAGGGCGGGAAAGATCTATTAATGTCAGTGCTGCGGGACAGCAGAGCGGGAGGAAGGCTGGGAGAGATCTATTAATGTCAGTGCTACGCGACAGGAGAGGGGGAGGAAGGGCGGGAGAGATATATTAAAGTCAGTGCTGCAGGACAGGAGAGCAGGGGGAAGGGCGGGACAGATCTATCAATGTCAGTGCTGCGGGACAGGAGAGCGGGAGGAAGGGTGGGAGAGATCTATTAATGTCAGTGCTGCGGCACAGGAGAGGGGGAGGAAGGGTGGGAGAGATCTATCAATGTCAGTGCTGCGGGACAGGAGAGGGGGAGGAAGGGCGGGAGAGATCTATTAATGTCAGTGTTGCGGGACAGGAGAGCGGGAGGAAGGGTGGGAGAGATCTATCAATGTCAGTGCTGCAGGAGGAAGGGTGCGAGAGATCTATCAATGTCAGTGCTGCGGGACAGGGGAGAAAGGGTGGGAGAGATCTATTAAAGTCAGTGCTGCGGGACAGGAGAGGGGGAGGAAGGGCGGGAGAGATCTATTAATCTCAGTGTTGCTGGACAGGAGAGCGGGAGGAAGGGTGGGAGAGATCTATCAATGTCAGTGCTGCGGGACAGGGGAGGAAGGGTGGGAGAGATCTATTAATGTCAGTGCTGCGGAAAAGGAGAGGGGGAGGAAGGGCGGGAGAGATCTATCAATGTCAGTGCTGCGGGACAGGAGAGCAAGGGGAAGGGCGGGAGAGATCTATTAATGTCAGTGCTGCGGGACAGGAGAGGGGGAGGAAGGGTGGGAGAGATCTATTAATGTCAGTACTGCAGGACTGGAGAGGGGGAGGAAGGCCGCGAGAGATCTATCAATGTCAGTGCTGCAGGACAGGAGAGCAGGGGGAAGGGCGGGAGAGATCTATCAATGTCAGTGCTGCGGGACAGGAGAGGGGGAGAAAGGGTGGGAGAGATCTATTAATGTCAGTGCTGCAGGACAGGAGAGCGGGAGGAAGGGTGGGAGAGATCTATTAATGTGAGTGCTGAGGAACAGGAGAGCGGGAGGAAGGGTGGGAGAGATCTATTAATGTCAGTACTGCAGGACAGGAGAGGGGGAGGAAGGGCGGGAGAGATCTATCAATGTCAGTGCTGCAGGACAGGAGAGCAGGGGGAAGGGCGGGAGAGATCTATCAATGTCAGTGCTGAGCGACAGGAGAGGGGGAGGAAGGGTGGGAGAGATCTATCAATGTCAGTGCTGCGGGACAGGAGAGGGGGAGGAAGGGCGGGAGAGATCTATTAATGTCAGTGTTCGGGGACAGGAGAGTGGGAGGAAGGGTGGGAGAGATCTATCAATGTCAGTGATGCGGGACAGGAGAGGGGGAGGAAGTGTGGGAGAGATCTATTAATGTCAGTCCTGCAGGACAGGAGAGCAGGGGGAAGGGAGGGAGAGGTCTATTAATGTCAGTGCTATGGGACAGGAGAGGGGGAGGAAGGGCGGGAGAGATCTATCAATGTCAGTGCTGCAGGACAGGAGAGGGGGAGGAAGGCTGGGAGAGATCTATTAATGTCAGTGCTGCGGGACAGGAGAGGGGGAGGAAGGGTGGGAGAGATCTATTCATGCCAGTGCTGCGGGACAGGAGAGGGGGAGGAAGGGTGGGAGAGATCTATCAATGTCAGTGCTGCAGGACAGGAGAGGGGGAGGAAGGGCGGGAGAGATCTATTAATGTCAGTGCTGCGGGACAGGAGAGGGGGAGGAAGGGTGGGAGAGATCTATCAATGTCAGTGCTGCAGGTCTGGAGAGGGGGAGGAAGGGCGGGAGAGATCTATCAATGTCAGTGCTGCGGGACAGGAGAGGGGGAGGAAGGGCGGGAGAGAACTATTAATGTCAGTGCTGCGGGACAGGAGAGGGGGAGGAAGGGTGGGAGAGATGTATTAATGTCAGTGCTGCAGGACAGGAGAGCAGGGGGAAGGGCGGGAGAGGTCTATTAATGTCAGTGCTGCGGGACAGGAGAGGGGGAGGAAGGCTGGGAGAGATCTATTAATGTCAGTACTGCGGGACAGGAGAGCGGGAGGAAGGGTGGGAGAGATCTATTAATGTCAGTGCTGCGGGACAGGAGAGGGGGAGGAAGGGCGGGAGAGATCTATTAATGTCAGTGCTGCGGGACAGGAGAGGGGGAGGAAGGGCGGGAGAGATCTATTAATGTCAGTGCTGCGGGACAGGAGAGTGGGAGGAAGGGCGGGAGAGATCTATCAATATCAGTGCTGCAGGACAGGAGAGGGGGAGGAAGGGAGGGAGAGATCTATTTATGTCAGTGCTGCGGGACAGGAGAGCGGGAGGAAGGGTGGGAGAGATCTATTAATGTCAGTGCTGCGGGACAGGAGAGGGGGAGGAAGGGTGGGAGAGATCTATTAATATCAGTGCTGCGGGACAGGAGAGGGGGAGGAAGGGTGGGAGAGATCTATCAATGTCAGTGCTGCGGGACAGGAGAGGGGGAGGAAGGGCGGGAGAGATCTATCAATGTCAGTGCTGCGGGACAGGAGAGCGGGAGGAAGGGCGGGAAAGATCTATCAATGTCAGTGCTGCGGGACAGGAGAGGGGGAGGAAGGCAGGGAGAGATCTATTAATGTCAGTGCTGCAGGACAGGAGAGGGGGAGGAAGGGTGGGAGAGATCTATTAATGTCAGTGCTGCGGGACAGGAGAGCGGGAGGAAGGGCGGGATAGATCTATTAATGTCAGTGCTGCGGGACAGCAGAGCGGGAGGAAGGGCGGGAGAGATATATTAAAGTCAGTGCTGCAGGACAGGAGAGCAGGGGGAAGGACGGGACAGATCTATCAATGTCAGTGCTGTGGGACAGGAGAGCGGGAGGAAGGGTGGGAGAGATCTATTAATGTCAGTGCTGCGGCACAGGAGAGGGGAGGAAGGGTGGGAGAGATCTATCAATGTCAGTGCTGCGGGACAGGAGAGGGGGAGGAAGGGCGGGAGAGATCTATTAATGTCAGTGTTGCGGGACAGGAGAGCGGGAGGAAGGGTGGGAGAGATCTATCAATGTCAGTGCTGCAGGAGGAAGGGTGCGAGAGATCTGTCAATGACAGTGCTGCGGGACAGGGGAGAAAGGGTGGGAGAGATCTATTAATGTCAGTGCTGCGGAAAAGGAGAGGGGGAGGAAGGGTAGAAGAGATCTATCAATGTCAGTGCTGCGGGACAGGAGAGCGGGAGGAAGGGTGGGAGAGATCAATCAATGTCAGTGCTGCAGGACAGGAGAGGGGGAGGAAGGGTGGGAGAGATCTATCAATGTCAGTGCTGCGGGACAGGAGAGGGGGAGGAAGGGCGGGAGAAATCTATCAATGTCAGTGCTGCGGGACAGGAGAGGGGGAGGAAGGCTGGGAGAGATCTATTAATGTCAGTGCTGCGGGACAGGAGAGCAGGGGGAAGGGAGGGAGAGGTCTATTAATGTCAGTGCTATGGGACAGGAGAGGGGGAGGAAGGGCGGGAGAGATCTATCAATGTCAGTGCTGCAGGACAGGAGAGGGGGAGGAAGGCTGGGAGAGATCTATTAATGTCAGTGCTGCGGGACAGGAGAGGGGGAGGAAGGGTGGGAGAGATCTATTAATGCCAGTGCTGCGGGACAGGAGAGGGGGAGGAAGGGTGGGAGAGATCTATCAATGTCAGTGCTGCAGGACAGGAGAGGGGGAGGAAGGGAGGGAGAGATCTATTAATGTCAGTGCTGTGGGACAGGAGAGGGGGAGGAAGGGTGGGAGAGATCTATCAATGTCAGTGCTGCAGGTCTGGAGAGGGGGAGGAAGGGCGGGAGAGATCTATCAATGTCAGTGCTGCGGGACAGGAGAGGGGGAGGAAGGGCGGGAGAGAACTATTAATGTCAGTGCTGCGGGACAGGAGAGGGGGAGGAAGGGTGGGAGAGATGTATTAATGTCAGTGCTGCAGGACAGGAGAGCAGGGGGAAGGGCGGGAGAGAACTATTAATGTCAGTGCTGCGGGACAGGAGAGGGGGAGGAAGGGTAGAAGAGATCTATCAATGTCAGTGTTGCGGGACAGGAGAGGGGGAGGAAGGGTGGGAGAGATCTATTAATGTCAGTGCTGCGGGACAGGAGAGGGGGAGGAAGGGCGGGAGAGATCTATCAATATCAGTGCTGCAGGACAGGAGAGGGGGAGGAAGGGTGGGAGAGATCTATTTATGTCAGTGCTGCGGGACAGGAGAGCGGGAGGAAGGGTGGGAGAGATCTATTAATGTCAGTGCTGCGGGACAGGAGAGGGGGAGGAAGGGTGGGAGAGATCTATTAATATCAGTGCTGCGGGACAGGAGAGGGGGAGGAAGGGTGGGAGAGATCTATCAATGTCAGTGCTGCGGGACAGGAGAGGGGGAGGAAGGGTGGGAGAGATCTAATAATGTCAGTGCTGCGGGACAGGAGAGGGGGAGGAAGGGCGGGAGAGATCTATCAATGTCAGTGCTGCGGGACAGGAGAGCGGGAGGAAGGGTGGGAGAGATCTATTAATGTCAGTGCTGCGGGACAGGAGAGGGGGAGGAAGGGCGGGGGAGATCTATTAATGTCAGTGCTGCGGGACAGGAGAGGGGGAGGAAGGGCGGGAGAGATCTATTAATGTCAGTGCTGCGGGACAGGAGAGTGGGAGGAAGGGCGGGAGAGATCTATCAATATCAGTGCTGCAGGACAGGAGAGGGGGAGGAAGGGAGGGAGAGATCTATTTATGTCAGTGCTGCGGGACAGGAGAGCGGGAGGAAGGGTGGGAGAGATCTATTAATGTCAGTGCTGCGGGACAGGAGAGGGGGAGGAAGGGTGGGAGAGATCTATTAATATCAGTGCTGCGGGACAGGAGAGGGGGAGGAAGGGTGGGAGAGATCTATCAATGTCAGTGCTGCGGGACAGGAGAGGGGGAGGAAGGGCGGGAGAGATCTATCAATGTCAGTGCTGCGGGACAGGAGAGCGGGAGGAAGGGCGGGAGAGATCTATCAATGTCAGTGCTGCGGGACAGGAGAGGGGGAGGAAGGCAGGGAGAGATCTATTAATGTCAGTGCTGCAGGACAGGAGAGGGGGAGGAAGGGTGGGAGAGATCTATTAATGTCAGTGCTGCGGGACAGGAGAGCGGGAGGAAGGGCGGGATAGATCTATTAATGTCAGTGCTGCGGGACAGCAGAGCGGGAGGAAGGGCGGGAGAGATATATTAAAGTCAGTGCTGCAGGACAGGAGAGCAGGGGGAAGGGCGGGACAGATCTATCAATGTCAGTGCTGTGGGACAGGAGAGCGGGAGGAAGGGTGGGAGAGATCTATTAAAGTCAGTGCTGCGGCACAGGAGAGGGGAGGAAGGGTGGGAGAGATCTATCAATGTCAGTGCTGCGGGACAGGAGAGGGGGAGGAAGGGCGGGAGAGATCTATTAATGTCAGTGTTGCGGGACAGGAGAGCGGGAGGAAGGGTGGGAGAGATCTATCAATGTCAGTGCTGCAGGAGGAAGGGTGCGAGAGATCTATCAATGACAGTGCTGCGGGACAGGGGAGAAAGGGTGGGAGAGATCTATTAATGTCAGTGCTGCGGAAAAGGAGAGGGGGAGGAAGGGTAGAAGAGATCTATCAATGTCAGTGCTGCGGGACAGGAGAGCGGGAGGAAGGGTGGGAGAGATCAATCAATGTCAGTGCTGCAGGACAGGAGAGGGGGAGGAAGGGTGGGAGAGATCTATCAATGTCAGTGCTGCGGGACAGGAGAGGGGGAGGAAGGGCGGGAGAAATCTATCAATGTCAGTGCTGCGGGACAGGAGAGGGGGAGGAAGGCTGGGAGAGATCTATTAATGTCAGTGCTGCGGGACAGGAGAGCAGGGGGAAGGGAGGGAGAGGTCTATTAATGTCAGTGCTATGGGACAGGAGAGGGGGAGGAAGGGCGGGAGAGATCTATCAATGTCAGTGCTGCAGGACAGGAGAAGGGGAGGAAGGCTGGGAGAGATCTATTAATGTCAGTGCTGCGGGACAGGAGAGGGGGAGGAAGGGTGGGAGAGATCTATTAATGCCAGTGCTGCGGGACAGGAGAGGGGGAGGAAGGGTGGGAGAGATCTATCAATGTCAGTGCTGCAGGACAGGAGAGGGGGAGGAAGGGAGGGAGAGATCTATTAATGTCAGTGCTGTGGGACAGGAGAGGGGGAGGAAGGGTGGGAGAGATCTATCAATGTCAGTGCTGCAGGTCTGGAGAGGGGGAGGAAGGGCGGGAGAGATCTATCAATGTCAGTGCTGCGGGACAGGAGAGGGGGAGGAAGGGCGGGAGAGAACTATTAATGTCAGTGCTGCGGGACAGGAGAGGGGGAGGAAGGGTGGGAGAGATGTATTAATGTCAGTGCTGCAGGACAGGAGAGCAGGGGGAAGGGCGGGAGAGGTCTATTAATGTCAGTGCTGCGGGACAGGAGAGCGGGAGGAAGGCTGGGAGAGATCTATTAATGTCAGTACTGCGGGACAGGAGAGCGGGAGGAAGGGTGGAGAGATCTATTAATGTCAGTGCTGCGGGACAGGAGAGGGGGAGGATTGGTGGGAGAGATCTATTAATGTCAGTGCTGCGGGACAGGAGAGGGGGAGGAAGGGCGGGAGAGATCTATCAATATCAGTGCTGCAGGACAGGAGAGGGGGAGGAAGGGTGGGAGAGATCTATTTATGTCAGTGCTGCGGGACAGGAGAGCGGGAGGAAGGGTGGGAGAGATCTATTAATGTCAGTGCTGCGGGACAGGAGAGGGGGAGGAAGGGTGGGAGAGATCTATTAATATCAGTGCTGCGGGACAGGAGAGGGGGAGGAAGGGTGGGAGAGACCTATCAATGTCAGTGCTGCGGGACAGGAGAGGGGGAGGAAGGGTGGGAGAGATCTAATAATGTCAGTGCTGCGGGACAGGAGAGGGGGAGGAAGGGCGGGAGAGATCTATCAATGTCAGTGCTGCGGGACAGGAGAGCGGGAGGAAGGGCGGGAGAGATCTATCAATGTCAGTGCTGCGGGACAGGAGAGGGGGAGGAAGGGCGGGAGAGATCTATCAATGTCAGTGCTGCGGGACAGGAGAGGGGGAGGAAGGGTGGGAGAGATCTATCAATGTCAGTGCTGCGGGACAGGAGAGGGGGAGGAAGGGTGGGAGAGATCTATCAATGTCAGTGCTGCAGGACAGGAGAGGGAGGAAGGGCGGGAGAGATCTATCAATGTCAGTGCTGCGGGACAGGAGAGGGGGAGGAAGGGCGGGAGAGATCTATTAATGTCAGTGCTGCGGGACAGGAGAGCGGGAGGAAGGGCGGGAGAGATCTATTAATGTCAGTGCTGTGGGACAGGAGAGGGGGAGGAAGGCAGGGAGAGATCTATTAATGTCAGTGCTGCAGGACAGGAGAGGGGGAGGAAGGGTGGGAGAGATCTATTAATGTCAGTGCTACGGGACAGGAGAGGGGGAGGAAGGGCGGGAGAGATCTATTAATGTCAGTGCTGCGGGACAGGAGAGCGGGAGGAAGGGCGGGAAAGATCTATTAATGTCAGTGCTGCGGGACAGCAGAGCGGGAGGAAGGCTGGGAGAGATCTATTAATGTCAGTGCTACGGGACAGGAGAGGGGGAGGAAGGGCGGGAGAGATATATTAAAGTCAGTGCTGCAGGACAGGAGAGCAGGGGGAAGGGCGGGACAGATCTATCAATGTCAGTGCTGCGGGACAGGAGAGCGGGAGGAAGGGTGGGAGAGATCTATTAATGTCAGTGCTGCGGCACAGGAGAGGGGGAGGAAGGGTGGGAGAGATCTATCAATGTCAGTGCTCCGGGACAGGAGAGGGGGAGGAAGGGCGGGAGAGATCTATTAATGTCAGTGTTGCGGGACAGGAGAGCGGGAGGAAGGGTGGGAGAGATCTATCAATGTCAGTGCTGCAGGAGGAAGGGTACGAGAGATCTATCAATGTCAGTGCTGCGGGACAGGGGAGAAAGGGTGGGAGAGATCTATTAAAGTCAGTGCTGCGGGACAGGAGAGGGGGAGGAAGGGCGGGAGAGATCTATTAATGTCAGTGTTGCGGGACAGGAGAGCGGGAGGAAGGGTGGGAGAGATCTATCAATGTCAGTGCTGCGGGACAGGGGAGGAAGGGTGGGAGAGATCTATTAATGTCAGTGCTGCGGAAAAGGAGAGGGGGAGGAAGGGTAGAAGAGATCTATCAATGTCAGTGTTGCGGGACAGGGGAGCGGGAGGAAGGGTGGGAGAGATCTATTAATGTCAGTGCTGCGGGACAGGAGAGGGGGAGGAAGGGCGGGAGAGATCTATTAATGTCAGTGCTGCGGGACAGGAGAGGGGGAGGAAGGGTGGGAGAGATCTATCAATGTCAGTGCTGCAGGACAGGAGAGGGGGAGGAAGGGTGGGAGAGATCTATCAATGTCAGTGCTGCGGGACAGGAGAGGGGGAGGAAGGGCGGGAGAAATCTATCAATGTCAGTGCTGCTGGACAGGAGAGGGGGAGGAAGGGCGGGAGAGATCTATCAATGTCAGTGCTGCAGGAGGAAGGGTGCGAGAGATCTATCAATGACAGTGCTGCGGGACAGGGGAGAAAGGGTGGGAGAGATCTATTAATGTCAGTGCTGCGGAAAAGGAGAGGGGGAGGAAGGGTAGAAGAGATCTATCAATGTCAGTGCTGCGGGACAGGAGAGCGGGAGGAAGGGTGGGAGAGATCAATCAATGTCAGTGCTGCAGGACAGGAGAGGGGGAGGAAGGGTGGGAGAGATCTATCAATATCAGTGCTGCAGGACAGGAGAGGGGGAGGAAGGGAGGGAGAGATCTATTTATGTCAGTGCTGCGGGACAGGAGAGCGGGAGGAAGGGTGGGAGAGATCTATTAATGTCAGTGCTGCTGGACAGGAGAGGGGGAGGAAGGGCGGGAGAGATCTATCAATGTCAGTGCTGCTGGACAGGAGAGGGGGAGGAAGGGCGGGAGAGATCTATCAATGTCAGTGCTGCGGGACAGGAGAGCAAGGGTAAGGGCGGGAGAGATCTATTAATGTCAGTGCTGCGGGACAGGAGAGGGGGAGGAAGGGTGGGAGAGATCTATTAATGTCAGTACTGCAGGACTGGAGAGGGGGAGGAAGGCCGGGAGAGATCTATCAATGTCAGTGCTGCAGGACAGGAGAGCAGGGGGAAGGGCGGGAGAGATCTATCAATGTCAGTGCTGCGGGACAGGAGAGGGGGAGGAAGGGCGGGAGAGATCTATTAATGTCAGTGCTGCGGGACAGGAGAGGGGGAGGAAGGGCGGGAGACATCTATTAATGTCAGTGCTGCGGGACAGGAGAGGGGGAGGAAGGGTGGGAGAGATCTATTAATGTCAGTGCTGCAGGACAGGAGAGCGGGAGGAAGGGTGGGAGAGATCTATTAATGTGAGTGCTGAGGAACAGGAGAGCGGGAGGAAGGGTGGGAGAGATCTATTAATGTCAGTACTGCAGGACAGGAGAGGGGGAGGAAGGGCGGGAGAGATCTATCAATGTCAGTGCAGCAGGACAGGAGAGCAGGGGGAAGGGCGGGAGAGATCTATCAATGTCAGTGCTGAGGGACAGGAGAGGGGGAGGAAGGGCGGGAGAGATCTATTAATGTCAGTGCTGCGGGACAGGAGAGGGGGAGGAAGGGTGGGAGAGATCTATCAATGTCAGTGCTGCGGGACAGGAGAGGGGGAGGAAGGGCGGGAGACATCTATTAATGTCAGTGTTCGGGGACAGGAGAGTGGGAGGAAGGGTGGGAGAGATCTATCAATGTCAGTGCTGCAGGAGGAAGGGTGGGAGAGATCTATCAATGTCAGTGCTGCGGGACAGGAGAAGGGGAGGAAGGGCGGGAGAGATCTATCAACGTCAGTGTTGCGGGACAGGAGAGGGGGAGGAAGGGCGGGAGAGATCTATCAATGTCAGTGCTGCGGGACAGGAGAGCAGGGGGAAGGGCGGGAGAGATCTATTAATGTCAGTGCTGCAGGACAGGAGAGGGGGAGGAAGGGTGGGAGAGATCTACTAATGTCAGTACTGCAGGACAGGAGAGGGGGAGGAAAGCCGGGAGAGATCTATCAATGTCAGTGCTGCAGGACAGGAGAGCAGGGGGAAGGGCTGGAGAGATCTATCAATGTCAGTGCTACGGGACAGGAGAGGGGGAGGAATGGCGGGATAGATCTATCAGTATCAGTGCTGCAGGACAGGAGAGCGGGAGGAAGGGTGGGAGAGATCTATTAATGTCAGTGCTGCGGGACAGGAGAGGGGGAGGAAGGGTGAGAGAGATCTATTAATGTCAGTGCTATGGGACAGGAGAGGGGGAGGAAGGGCGGGAGAGATCTATCAGTGTCAGTGCTGCGGGACAGGAGAGGGGGAGGAAGGGTGGGAGAGATCTATTAATGTCAGTGCTGTGGGACAGGAGAGGGGGAGGAAGGGCGGGAGAGATCTATCAATGTCAGTGCTGCGCGACAGGAGAGGGGGAGGAAGGGCGGGAGAGATCTATCAATGTCAGTGCTGCGGGACAGGAGAGGGGGAGGAAGGGAGGGAGAGATCTATTAATGTCAGTGCTGCGGGACAGGAGAGCGGGAGGAAGGGCGGGAGAGATCTATTAATGTCAGTGCTGCAGGACAGGAGAGGGGGAGGAAGGGCGGGAGAGATCTATCAATGTCAGTGCTGCGGGACAGGAGAGGGGGAGGAAGGGTGGGAGAGATCTATTAATGTCAGTGCTGCAGGACAGGAGAGGGGGAGGAAGGGCGGGAGAGATCTATCAATGTCAGTGCTGCGGGACAGGAGAGGGGGAGGAAGGGTGGGAGAGATCTATCAATGTCAGTGCTGCAGGACAGGAGAGGGGGAGGAAGGGTGGGAGAGATCTATTAATGTCAGTGCTATGGGACAGGAGAGGGGGAGGAAGGGTGGGAGAGATCTATCAATGTCAGTGCTGCAGGACAGGAGAGGGGGAGGAAGGGTGGGAGAGATCTATTAATGTCAGTGCTACGGGACAGGAGAGGGGGAGGAAGGGCGGGAGAGATCTATTAATGTCAGTGCTGCGGGACAGGAGAGCGGGAGGAAGGGCGGGAAAGATCTATTAATGTCAGTGCTGCGGGACAGCAGAGCGGGAGGAAGGCTGGGAGAGATCTATTAATGTCAGTGCTACGGGACAGGAGAGGGGGAGGAAGGGCGGGAGAGATATATTAAAGTCAGTGCTGCAGGACAGGAGAGCAGGGGGAAGGGCGGGACAGATCTATCAATGTCAGTGCTGCGGAACAGGAGAGCGGGAGGAAGGGTGGGAGAGATCTATTAATGTCAGTGCTGTGGCACAGGAGAGGGGGAGGAAGGGTGGGAGAGATCTATGAATGTCAGTGCTCCGGGACAGGAGAGGGGGAGGAAGGGCGGGAGAGATCTATTAATGTCAGTGTAGCGGGACAGGAGAGCGGGAGGAAGGGTGGGAGAGATCTATCAATGTCAGTGCTGCAGGAGGAAGGGTGCGAGAGATCTATCAATGTCAGTGCTGCGGGACAGGGGAGAAAGGGTGGGAGAGATCTATTAAAGTCAGTGCTGCGGGACAGGAGAGGGGGAGGAAGGGCGGGAGAGATCTATTAATGTCAGTGTTGCGGGACAGGAGAGCGGGAGGAAGGGTGGGAGAGATCTATCAATGTCAGTGCTGCGGGACAGGGGAGGAAGGGTGGGAGAGATCTATTAATGTCAGTGCTGCGGAAAAGGAGAGGGGGAGGAAGGGTAGAAGAGATCTATCAATGTCAGTGTTGCGGGACAGGAGAGCGGGAGGAAGGGTGGGAGAGATCTATTAATGTCAGTGCTGCGGGACAGGAGAGGGGGAGGAAGGGCGGGAGAGATCTATTAATGTCAGTGCTGCGGGACAGGAGAGGGGGAGGAAGGGTGGGAGAGATCTATCAATGTCAGTGCTGCAGGACAGGAGAGGGGGAGGAAGGGTGGGAGAGATCTATCAATGTCAGTGCTGCGGGACAGGAGAGGGGGAGGAAGGGCGGGAGAAATCTATCAATGTCATTGCTGCTGGACAGGAGAGGGGGAGGAAGGGCGGGAGAGATCTATCAATGTCAGTGCTGCGGGACAGGAGAGCAAGGGGAAGGGCGGGAGAGATCTATTAATGTCAGTGCTGCGGGACAGGAGAGGGGGAGGAAGGGTGGGAGAGATCTATTAATGTCAGTACTGCAGGACTGGAGAGGGGGAGGAAGGCCGGGAGAGATCTATCAATGTCAGTGCTGCAGGACAGGAGAGCAGGGGGAAGGGCGGGAGAGATCTATCAATGTCAGTGCTGCGGGACAGGAGAGGGGGAGGAAGGGCGGGAGAGATCTATTAATGTCAGTGCTGCGGGACAGGAGAGGGGGAGGAAGGGCGGGAGACATCTATTAATGTCAGTGCTGCGGGACAGGAGAGGGGGAGGAAGGGTGGGAGAGATCTATTAATGTCAGTGCTGCAGGACAGGAGAGCGGGAGGAAGGGTGGGAGAGATCTATTAATGTGAGTGCTGAGGAACAGGAGAGCGGGAGGAAGGGTGGGAGAGATCTATAAATGTCAGTACTGCAGGACAGGAGAGGGGGAGGAATGGCGGGAGAGATCTATCAATGTCAGTGCAGCAGGACAGGACAGCAGGGGGAAGGGCGGGAGAGATCTATCAATGTCAGTGCTGAGGGACAGGAGAGGGGGAGGAAGGGCGGGAGAGATCTATTAATGTCAGTGCTGCGGGACAGGAGAGGGGGAGGAAGGGTGGGAGAGATCTATCAATGTCAGTGCTGCGGGACAGGAGAGGGGGAGGAAGGGCGGGAGAGATCTATTAATGTCAGTGTTCGGGGACAGGAGAGTGGGAGGAAGGGTGGAAGAGATCTATCAATGTCAGTGCTGCAGGAGGAAGGGTGGGAGAGATCTATCAATGTCAGTGCTGCGGGACAGGAGAGGGGGAGGAAGGGTGGGAGAGACCTATCAATGTCAGTGCTGCGGGACAGGAGAGGGGGAGGAAGGGTGGGAGAGATCTATTAATGTCAGTACTGCGGGACAGGAGAGGGGGAGGAAGGGCGGGAGAGATCTATTAATGTCAGTGCTGCGGGACAGGAGAGGGGGAGGAAGGGCGGGAGAGATCTATCAATGTCAGTGCTGCAGGACAGGAGAGGGGGAGGAAGGGTGGGAGAGATCTATCAATGTCAGTGCTGCGGGACAGGAGAGGGGGAGGAAGGGCGGGAGAGATCTATCAATGTCAGTGCTGCGGGACAGGAGAAGGGGAGGAAGGGCGGGAGAGATCTATCAACGTCAGTGTTGCGGGACAGGAGAGGGGGAGGAAGGGCGGGAGAGATCTATCAATGTCAGTGCTGCGGGACAGGAGAGCAGGGGGAAGGGCGGGAGAGATCTATTAATGTCAGTGCTGCAGGACAGGAGAGGGGGAGGAAGGGTGGGAGAGATCTACTAATGTCAGTACTGCAGGACAGGAGAGGGGGAGGAAAGCCGGGAGAGATCTATCAATGTCAGTGCTGCAGGACAGGAGAGCAGGGGGAAGGGCGGGAGAGATCTATCAATGTCAGTGCTACGGGACAGGAGAGGGGGAGGAATGGCGGGATAGATCTATCAGTATCAGTGCTGCAGGACAGGAGAGCGGGAGGAAGGGTGGGAGAGATCTATTAATGTCAGTGCTGCGGGACAGGAGAGGGGGAGGAAGGGTGAGAGAGATCTATTAATGTCAGTGCTATGGGACAGGAGAGGGGGAGGAAGGGCGGGAGAGATCTATCAGTGTCAGTGCTGCGGGACAGGAGAGGGGGAGGAAGGGTGGGAGAGATCTATTAATGTCAATGCTGTGGGACAGGAGAGGGGGAGGAAGGGCGGGAGAGATCTATCAATGTCAGTGCTGCGCGACAGGAGAGGGGGAGGAAGGGCGGGAGAGATCTATCAATGTCAGTGCTGCGGGACAGGAGAGGGGGAGGAAGGGAGGGAGAGATCTATTAATGTCAGTGCTGCGGGACAGGAGAGCGGGAGGAAGGGCGGGAGAGATCTATTAATGTCAGTGCTGCAGGACAGGAGAGGGGGAGGAAGGGTGGGAGAGATCTATTAATGTCAGTGCTATGGGACAGGAGAGGGGGAGGAAGGGTGGGAGAGATCTATCAATGTCAGTGCTGCAGGACAGGAGAGGGGGAGGAAGGGTGGGAGAGATCTATTAATGTCAGTGCTACGGGACAGGAGAGGGGGAGGAAGGGTGGGAGAGATCTATCAATGTCCGTGCTGCAGGACAGGAGAGGGGGAGGAAGGGTGGGAGAGATCTATTAATGTCAGTGCTATGGGACAGGAGAGGGGGAGGAAGGGTGGGAGAGATCTATCAATGTCAGTGCTGCAGGACAGGAGAGGGGGAGGAAGGGTGGGAGAGATCTATTAATGTCAGTGCTACGGGACAGGAGAGGGGGAGGAAGGCTGGGAGAGATCTATTAATGTCAGTGCTGCAGGACAGGAGAGGGAGGAAGGGCGGGAGAGATCTATCAATGTCAGTGCTGCGGGACAGGAGAGGGGGAGGAAGGGCGGGAGAGATCTATCAATGTCAGTGCTGCTGGACAGGAGAGCGGGAGGAAGGGCGGGAGAAATCTATTAATGTCAGTGCTGCAGGACAGGAGAGGGGGAGGAAGGGTGTGAGAGATCTATTAATGTCAGTGCTACGGGACAGGAGAGGGGGAGGAAGGGCGGGAGAGATCTATTATTGTCAGTGCTGCGGGACAGGAGAGCGGGAGGAAGGGCGGGAGAGATCTATTAATGTCAGTGCTGCGGGACAGGAGAGGGGGAGGAAGGGCGGGAGAGATCTATCAATGTCAGTGCTGCGTGACAGGAGAGGGGGAGGAAGGGCGGGAGAGATCTATTAATGTCAGTGCTGTGGGACAGGAGAGCGGGAGGACGGGCGGGAGAGATCTATTAATGTCAGTGCTGCAGGACAGGAGAGGGGGAGGAAGGGCGGGAGAGATCTATCAATGTCAGTGCTGCGGGACAGGAGAGGGGGAGGAAGGGTGGGAGAGATCTATCAATGTCAGTGCTGCGGGACAGGAGAGGGGGAGGAAGGGTGGGAGAGATCTATCAATGTCAGTGCTGCGGGACAGGAGAGGGGGAGGAAGGGTGGGAGAGATCTATCAATGTCAGTGCTGCAGGACAGGAGAGGGAGGAAGGGCGGGAGAGATCTATCAATGTCAGTGCTGCGGGACAGGAGAGGGGGAGGAAGGGCGGGAGAGATCTATTAATGTCAGTGCTGCGGGACAGGAGAGCGGGAGGAAGGGCGGGAGAGATCTATTAATGTCAGTGCTGCGGGACAGGAGAGGGGGAGGAAGGCAGGGAGAGATCTATTAATGTCAGTGCTGCAGGACAGGAGAGGGGGAGGAAGGGTGGGAGAGATCTATTAATGTCAGTGCTACGGGACAGGAGAGGGGGAGGAAGGGCGGGAGAGATCTATTAATGTCAGTGCTGCGGGACAGGAGAGCGGGAGGAAGGGCGGGAAAGATCTATTAATGTCAGTGCTGCGGGACAGCAGAGCAGGAGGAAGGCTGGGAGAGATCTATTAATGTCAGTGCTACGGGACAGGAGAGGGGGAGGAAGGGCGGGAGAGATATATTAAAGTCAGTGCTGCAGGACAGGAGAGCAGGGGGAAGGGCGGGACAGATCTATCAATGTCAGTGCTGCGGGACAGGAGAGCGGGAGGAAGGGTGGGAGAGATCTATTAATGTCAGTGCTGCAGCACAGGAGAGGGGGAGGAAGGGTGGGAGAGATCTATCAATGTCAGTGCTCCGGGACAGGAGAGGGGGAGGAAGGGCGGGAGAGATCTATTAATGTCAGTGTTGCGGGACAGGAGAGCGGGAGGAAGGGTGGGAGAGATCTATCAATGTCAGTGCTGCAGGAGGAAGGGTGCGAGAGATCTATCAATGTCAGTGCTGCGGGACAGGGGAGAAAGGGTGGGAGAGATCTATTAAAGTCAGTGCTGCGGGACAGGAGAGGGGGAGGAAGGGCGGGAGAGATCTATTAATGTCAGTGTTGCGGGACAGGAGAGCGGGAGGAAGGGTGGGAGAGATCTATCAATGTCAGTGCTGCGGGACAGGGGAGGAAGGGTGGGAGAGATCTATTAATGTCAGTGCTGCGGAAAAGGAGAGGGGGAGGAAGGGTAGAAGAGATCTATCAATGTCAGTGTTGCGGGACAGGAGAGCGGGAGGAAGGGTGGGAGAGATCTATTAATGTCAGTGCTGCGGGACAGGAGAGGGGGAGGAAGGGCGGGAGAGATCTATTAATGTCAGTGCTGCGGGACAGGAGAGGGGGAGGAAGGGTGGGAGAGATCTATCAATGTCAGTGCTGCAGGACAGGAGAGGGGGAGGAAGGGTGGGAGAGATCTATCAATGTCAGTGCTGCGGGACAGGAGAGGGGGAGGAAGGGCGGGAGAAATCTATCAATGTCAGTGCTGCTGGACAGGAGAGGGGGAGGAAGGGCGGGAGAGATCTATCAATGTCAGTGCTGCGGGGCAGGAGAGCAAGGGGAAGGGCGGGAGAGATCTATTAATGTCAGTGCTGCGGGACAGGAGAGGGGGAGGAAGGGTGGGAGAGATCTATTAATGTCAGTACTGCAGGACTGGAGAGGGGGAGGAAGGCCGGGAGAGATCTATCAATGTCAGTGCTGCAGGACAGGAGAGCAGGGGGAAGGGCGGGAGAGATCTATCAATGTCAGTGCTGCGGGACAGGAGAGGGGGAGGAAGGGCGGGAGAGATCTATTAATGTCAGTGCTGCGGGACAGGAGAGGGGGAGGAAGGGCGGGAGACATCTATTAATGTCAGTGCTGCAGGACTGGAGAGCGGGAGGAAGGGTGGGAGAGATCTATTAATGTGAGTGCTGAGGAACAGGAGAGCGGGAGGAAGGGTGGGAGAGATCTATTAATGTCAGTACTGCAGGACAGGAGAGCAGGGGGAAGGGCGGGAGAGATCTATCAATGTCAGTGCTGAGGGACAGGAGAGGGGGAGGAAGGGCGGGAGAGATCTATTAATGTCAGTGCTGCAGGACAGGAGAGGGGGAGGAAGGGTGGGAGAGATCTATCAATGTCAGTGCTGCGGGACAGGAGAGGGGGAGGAAGGGCGAGAGAGATCTATTAATGTCAGTGTTCGGGGACAGGAGAGTGGGAGGAAGGGTGGGAGAGATCTATCAATGTCAGTGCTGCAGGAGGAAGGGTGGGAGAGATCTATCAATGTCAGTGCTGCGGGACAGGAGAGGGGGAGGAAGGGTGGGAGAGACCTATCAATGTCAGTGCTGCGGGACAGGAGAGGGGGAGGAAGGGTGGGAGAGATCTATTAATGTCAGTACTGCGGGACAGGAGAGGGGGAGGAAGGGCGGGAGAGATCTATTAATGTCAGTGGTGCGGGACAGGAGAGGGGGAGGAAGGGCGGGAGAGATCTATCAATGTCAGTGCTGCAGGACAGGAGAGGGGGAGGAAGGGTGGGAGAGATCTATCAATGTCAGTGCTGCGGGACAGGAGAGGGGGAGGAAGGGCGGGAGAGATCTATCAATGTCAGTGCTGCGGGACAGGAGAAGGGGAGGAAGGGCGGGAGAGATCTATCAATGTCAGTGTTGCGGGACAGGAGAGGGGGAGGAAGGGCGGGAGAGATCTATCAATGTCAGTGCTGCGGGACAGGAGAGCAGGGGGAAGGGCGGGAGAGATCTATTAATGTCAGTGCTGCAGGACAGGAGAGGGGGAGGAAGGGTGGGAGAGATCTACTAATGTCAGTACTGCAGGAGAGGGGGAGGAAAGCCGGGAGAGATCTATCAATGTCAGTGCTGCAGGACAGGAGAGCAGGGGGAAGGGCGGGAGAGATCTATCAATGTCAGTGCTACGGGACAGGAGAGGGGGAGGAATGGCGGGATAGATCTATCAGTATCAGTGCTGCAGGACAGGAGAGCGGGAGGAAGGGTGGGAGAGATCTATTAATGTCAGTGCTGCGGGACAGGAGAGGGGGAGGAAGGGTGAGAGAGATCTATTAATGTCAGTGCTATGGGACAGGAGAGGGGGAGGAAGGGCGGGAGAGATCTATCAGTGTCAGTGCTGCGGGACAGGAGAGGGGGAGGAAGGGTGGGAGAGATCTATTAATGTCAGTGCTGTGGGACAGGAGAGGGGGAGGAAGGGCAGGAGAGATCTATCAATGTCAGTGCTGCGCGACAGGAGAGGGGGAGGAAGGGCGGGAGAGATCTATCAATGTCAGTGCTGCGGGACAGGAGAGTTGGAGGAAGGGCGGGAGAGATCTATAAATGTCAGTGCTACGGGACAGGAGAGGGGGAGGAAGGGTGGGAGAGATCTATCAATGTCAGTGCTGCGGGACAGGATAGGGGGAGGAAGGGCGGGAGAGATCTATTAATGTCAGTGCTGAGGGACAGGAGAGGGGGAGGAAGGGTGGGAGAGATCTATTAATGTCAGTACTGCAGGACAGGAGAGGGGGAGGAAGGGCGGGAGAGATCTATCAATGTCAGTGCTGCAGGACAGGAGAGCAGGGGGAAGTGCGGGAGAGATCTATCAATGTCAGTGCTGCAGGACAGGAGAGGGGGAGGAAGGACGGGAGAGATCTATTAATGTCAGTGCTACGGGACAGGAGAGGGGGAGGAATGGCGGGATAGATCTATCAGTATCAGTGCTGCAGGACAGGAGAGCGGGAGGAAGGGTGGGAGAGATCTATTAATGTCAGTGCTGCGGGACAGGAGAGGGGGAGGAAGGGTGAGAGAGATCTATTAATGTCAGTGCTATGGGACAGGAGAGGGGGAGGAAGGGCGGGAGAGATCTATCAGTGTCAGTGCTGCGGGACAGGAGAGGGGGAGGAAGGGTGGGAGAGATCTATTAATGTCAGTGCTGTGGGACAGGAGAGGGGGAGGAAGGGCGGGAGAGATCTATCAATGTCAGTGCTGCGCGACAGGAGAGGGGGAGGAAGGGCGGGAGAGATCTATCAATGTCAGTGCTGCGGGACAGGAGAGGGGGAGGAAGGGAGGGAGAGATCTATTAATGTCAGTGCTGCGGGACAGGAGAGCGGGAGGAAGGGCGGGAGAGATCTATTAATGTCAGTGCTGCAGGACAGGAGAGGGGGAGGAAGGGCGGGAGAGATCTATCAATGTCAGTGCTGCGGGACAGGAGAGGGGGAGGAAGGGTGGGAGAGATCTATCAATGTCAGTGCTGCAGGACAGGAGAGGGGGAGGAAGGGTGGGAGAGATCTATTAATGTCAGTGCTATGGGACAGGAGAGGGGGAGGAAGGGTGGGAGAGATCTATCAATGTCAGTGCTGCAGGACAGGAGAGGGGGAGGAAGGGTGGGAGAGATCTATTAATGTCAGTGCTACGGGACAGGAGAGGGGGAGGAAGGCTGGGAGAGATCTATTAATGTCAGTGCTGCAGGACAGGAGAGGGAGGAAGGGCGGGAGAGATCTATCAATGTCAGTGCTGCGGGACAGGAGAGGGGGAGGAAGGGCGGGAGAGATCTATCAATGTCAGTGCTGTGGGACAGGAGAGCGGGAGGAAGGGCGGGAGAGATCTATTAATGTCAGTGCTGCGGGACAGGAGAGGGGGAGGAAGGGCGGGAGAGATCTATCAATGTCAGTGCTGCGGGACAGGAGAGGGGGAGGAAGGGCGGGAGAGATCTATTAATGTCAGTGCTGTGGGACAGGAGAGCGGGAGGACGGGAGGGAGAGATCTATTAATGTCAGTGCTGCAGGACAGGAGAGGGGGAGGAAGGGCGGGAGAGATCTATCAATGTCAGTGCTGCGGGACAGGAGAGGGGGAGGAAGGGTGGGAGAGATCTATCAATGTCAGTGCAGCGGGACAGGAGAGGGGGAGGAAGGGTGGGAGAGATCTATCAATGTCAGTGCTGCGGGACAGGAGAGGGGGAGGAAGGGTGGGAGAGATCTATCAATGTCAGTGCTGCAGGACAGGAGAGGGAGGAAGGGCAGGAGAGATCTATCAATGTCAGTGCTGCGGGACAGGAGAGGGGGAGGAAGGGCGGGAGAGATCTATTAATGTCAGTGCTGCGGGACAGGAGAGCGGGAGGAAGGGCGGGAGAGATCTATTAATGTCAGTGCTGCGGGACAGGAGAGGGGGAGGAAGGCAGGGAGAGATCTATTAATGTCAGTGCTGCAGGACAGGAGAGGGGGAGGAAGGGTGGGAGAGATCTATTAATGTCAGTGCTGCGGGACAGCAGAGCGGGAGGAAGGCTGGGAGAGATCTATTAATGTCAGTGCTACGGGACAGGAGAGGGGGAGGAAGGGCGGGAGAGATATATTAAAGTCAGTGCTGCAGGACAGGAGAGCAGGGGGAAGGGCGGGACAGATCTATCAATGTCAGTGCTGCGGGACAGGAGAGCGGGAGGAAGGGTGGGAGAGATCTATTAATGTCAGTGCTGCGGCACAGGAGAGGGGGAGGAAGGGTGGGAGAGATCTATCAATGTCAGTGCTCCGGGACAGGAGAGGGGGAGGAAGGGCGGGAGAGATCTATTAATGTCAGTGTTGCGGGACAGGTGAGCGGGAGGAAGGGTGGGAGAGATCTATCAATGTCAGTGCTGCAGGAGGAAGGGTGCGAGAGATCTATCAATGTCAGTGCTGCGGGACAGGGGAGAAAGGGTGGGAGAGATCTATTAAAGTCAGTGCTGCGGGACAGGAGAGGGGGAGGAAGGGCGGGAGAGATCTATTAATGTCAGTGTTGCGGGACAGGAGAGCGGGAGGAAGGGTGGGAGAGATCTATCAATGTCAGTGCTGCGGGACAGGGGAGGAAGGGTGGGAGAGATCTATTAATGTCAGTGCTGCGGAAAAGGAGAGGGGGAGGAAGGGTAGAACAGATCTATCAATGTCAGTGTTGCGGGACAGGAGAGCGGGAGGAAGGGTGGGAGAGATCTATTAATGTCAGTGCTGCGGGACAGGAGAGGGGGAGGAAGGGCGGGAGAGATCTATTAATGTCAGTGCTGCGGGACAGGAGAGGGGGAGGAAGGGTGGGAGAGATCTATCAATGTCAGTGCTGCAGGACAGGAGAGGGGGAGGAAGGGTGGGAGAGATCTATCAATGTCAGTGCTGCGGGACAGGAGAGGGGGAGGAAGGGCGGGAGAAATCTATCAATGTCAGTGCTGCTGGACAGGAGAGGGGGAGGAAGGGCGGGAGAGATCTATCAATGTCAGTGCTGCGGGACAGGAGAGCAAGGGGAAGGGCGGGAGAGATCTATTAATGTCAGTGCTGCGGGACAGGAGAGGGGGAGGAAGGGTGGGAGAGATCTATTAATGTCAGTACTGCAGGACTGGAGAGGGGGAGGAAGGCCGGGAGAGATCTATCAATGTCAGTGCTGCAGGACAGGAGAGCAGGGGGAAGGGCGGGAGAGATCTATCAATGTCAGTGCTGCGGGACAGGAGAGGGGGAGGAAGGGCGGGAGAGATCTATTAATGTCAGTGCTGCGGGACAGGAGAGGGGGAGGAAGGGCGGGAGACATCTATTAATGTCAGTGCTGCGGGACAGGAGAGGGGGAGGAAGGGTGGGAGAGATCTATTAATGTCAGTGCTGCAGGACAGGAGAGCGGGAGGAAGGGTGGGAGAGATCTATTAATGTGAGTGCTGAGGAACAGGAGAGCGGGAGGAAGGGTGGGAGAGATCTATTAATGTCAGTACTGCAGGACAGGAGAGGGGGAGGAAGGGCGGGAGAGATCTATCAATGTCAGTGCAGCAGGACAGGAGAGCAGGGGGAAGGGCGGGAGAGATCTATCAATGTCAGTGCTGAGGGACAGGAGAGGGGGAGGAAGGGCGGGAGAGATCTATTAATGTCAGTGCTGCGGGACAGGAGAGGGGGAGGAAGGGTGGGAGAGATCTATCAATGTCAGTGCTGCGGGACAGGAGAGGGGGAGGAAGGGCTGGAGAGATCTATAAATGTCAGTGTTCGGGGACAGGAGAGTGGGAGGAAGGGTGGGAGAGATCTATCAATGTCAGTGCTGCAGGAGGAAGGGTGGGAGAGATCTATCAATGTCAGTGCTGCGGGACAGGAGAGGGGGAGGAAGGGTGGGAGAGACCTATCAATGTCAGTGCTGCGGGACAGGAGAGGGGGAGGAAGGGTGGGAGAGATCTATTAATGTCAGTACTGCGGGACAGGAGAGGGGGAGGAAGGGCGGGAGAGATCTATTAATGTCAGTGCTGCGGGACAGGAGAGGGGGAGGAAGGGCGGGAGAGATCTATCAATGTCAGTGCTGCAGGACAGGAGAGGGGGAGGAAGGGTGGGAGAGATCTATCAATGTCAGTGCTGCGGGACAGGAGAGGGGGAGGAAGGGCGGGAGAGATCTATCAATGTCAGTGCTGCGGGACAGGAGAAGGGGAGGAAGGGCGGGAGAGATCTATCAATGTCAGTGTTGCGGGACAGGAGAGGGGGAGGAAGGGCGGGAGAGATCTATCAATGTCAGTGCTGCGGGACAGGAGAGCAGGGGGAAGGGCGGGAGAGATCTATTAATGTCAGTGCTGCAGGACAGGAGAGGGGGAGGAAGGGTGGGAGAGATCTACTAATGTCAGTACTGCAGGACAGGAGAGGGGGAGGAAAGCCGGGAGAGATCTATCAATGTCAGTGCTGCAGGACAGGAGAGCAGGGGGAAGGGCGGGAGAGATCTATCAATGTCAGTGCTACGGGACAGGAGAGGGGGAGGAATGGCGGGATAGATCTATCAGTATCAGTGCTGCAGGACAGGAGAGCGGGAGGAAGGGTGGGAGAGATCTATTAATGTCAGTGCTGCGGGACAGGAGAGGGGGAGGAAGGGTGAGAGAGATCTATTAATGTCAGTGCTATGGGACAGGAGAGGGGGAGGAAGGGCGGGAGAGATCTATCAGTGTCAGTGCTGCGGGACAGGAGAGGGGGAGGAAGGGTGGGAGAGATCTATTAATGTCAGTGCTGTGGGACAGGAGAGGGGGAGGAAGGGCGGGAGAGATCTATCAATGTCAGTGCTGCGCGACAGGAGAGGGGGAGGAAGGGCGGGAGAGATCTATCAATGTCAGTGCTGCGGGACAGGAGAGCGGGAGGAAGGGCGGGAGAGATCTATAAATGTCAGTGCTACGGGACAGGAGAGGGGGAGGAAGGGTGGGAGAGATCTATCAATGTCAGTGCTGCGGGACAGGATAGGGGGAGGAAGGGCGGGAGAGATCTATTAATGTCAGTGCTGAGGGACAGGAGAGGGGGAGGAATGGTGGGAGAGATCTATTAATGTCAGTACTGCAGGACAGGAGAGGGGGAGGAAGGGCGGGAGAGATCTATCAATGTCAGTGCTGCAGGACAGGAGAGCAGGGGGAAGTGCGGGAGAGATCTATCGATGTCAGTGCTGAGGGACAGGAGAGGGGGAGGAAGGGCGGGAGAGATCTATTAATGTCAGTGCTGCGGGACAGGAGAGGGGGAGGAAGGGTGGGAGAGATCTATTAATGTCAGTGCTGCAGGACAGGAGAGCGGGAGGAAGGGTGGGAGAGATCTATTAATGTCAGTGCTGCGGGACAGGAGAGCGGGAGGAAGTGTGGGAGAGATCTATTAATGTCAGTACTGCAGGACAGGAGAGGGGGAGGAAGGGCGGGAGAGATCTACCAATGTCAGTGCTGCAGGACAGCAGAGCAGGGGGAAGGGCGGCAGAGATCTATCAATGTCAGTGCTGAGGGACAGGAGAGGGGGAGGATGGGCGGGAGAGATCTATTAATGTCAGTGCTGCGGGACAGGAGAGGGGGAGGAAGGGCGGAGAGATCTATCAATGTCAGTGCTGCAGGACAGGAGAGTGGGAGGAAGGGTGGGAGAGATCTATTAATGTCAGTGCTGCTGGACAGGAGAGGGGGAGGAAGGGTGGGAGAGATCTATTAATGTCAGTGCTGCAGGACAGGAGAGCGGGAGGAAGGGTGGGAGAGATCTATTAATGTGAGTGCTGAGGAACAGGAGAGCGGGAGGAAGGGTGGGAGAGATCTATTAATGTCAATACTGCAGGACAGGAGAGGGGGAGGAAGGGCGGGAGAGATCTATCAATGTCAGTGCTGCAGGACAGGAGAGCAGGGGGAAGGGCGGGAGAGATCTATCAATGTCAGTGCTGAGCGACAGGAGACGGGGAGGAAGGGCGGGAGAGATCTATTAATGTCAGTGCTGTGGGACAGGAGAGGGGGAGGAAGGGTGGGAGAGATCTATCAATGTCAGTGCTGCGGGACAGGAGAGGGGGAGGAAGGGCGGGAGAGATCTATTAATGTCAGTGTTCGGGGACAGGAGAGTGGGAGGAAGGGTGGGAGAGATCTATCAATGTCAGTGCTGCAGGAGGAAGGGTGGGAGAGATCTATCAATGTCAGTGCTGCGGGACAGGTGAGGAAGGGTGGGAGAGATCTATTAATGTCAGTGCTGCGGGACAGGGGAGGGGGAGGAAGGGTAGGAGAGATCTTTCAATGTCAGTGCTGCGGGACAGGAGAGGGGGAGGAAGGGTAGGAGAGATCTATCAATGTCAGTGCTGCGGGACAGGAGAGGGGGAGGAAGGGTGGGAGAGACCTATCAATGTCAGTGCTGCGGGACAGGAGAGGGGGAGGAAGGGCGGGAGAGATCTATTAATGTCAGTGCTGCGGGACAGGAGAGGGGGAGGAAGGGCGGGAGAGATCTATTAATGTCAGTGCTGCGGGACAGGAGAGGGGGAGGAAGGGCGGGAGAGATCTATCAATGTCAGTGCTGCGGGACAGGAGAGGGGGAGGAAGGGTGGGAGAGATCTATCAATGTCAGTGCTGCGGGACAGGAGAGGGGGAGGAAGGGCGGGAGAGATCTATCAATGTCAGTGCTGCGGGACAGGAGAAGGGGAGGAAGGGCGGGAGAGATCTATCAATGTCAGTGTTGCGGGACAGGAGAGGGGGAGGAAGGGCGGGAGAGATCTATCAATGTCAGTGCTGCGGGACAGGAGAGCAGGGGGAAGGGCGGGAGAGATCTATTAATGTCAGTGCTGCAGGACAGGAGAGGGGGAGGAAGGGTGGGAGAGATCTACTAATGTCAGTACTGCAGGACAGGAGAGGGGGAGGAAAGCCGGGAGAGATCTATCAATGTCAGTGCTGCAGGACAGGAGAGCAGGGGGAAGGGCGGGAGAGATCTATCAATGTCAGTGCTGCGGGACAGGAGAGGGGGAGGAAGGGCGGGAGAGATCTATTAATGTCAGTGCTGCAGGACAGGAGAGGGGGAGGAAGGACGGGAGAGATCTATTAATGTCAGTGCTACGGGCCAGGAGAGGGGGAGGAATGGCGGGATAGATCTATCAGTATCAGTGCTGCAGGACAGGAGAGCGGGAGGAAGGGTGGGAGAGATCTATTAATGTCAGTGCTGCGGGACAGGAGAGGGGGAGGAAGGGTGAGAGAGATCTATTAATGTCAGTGCTATGGGACAGGAGAGGGGGAGGAAGGGCGGGAGAGATCTATCAGTGTCAGTGCTGCGGGACAGGAGAGGGGGAGGAAGGGTGGGAGAGATCTATTAATGTCAGTGCTGTGGGACAGGAGAGGGGGAGGAAGGGCGGGAGAGATCTATCAATGTCAGTGCTGCGCGACAGGAGAGGGGGAGGAAGGGCGGGAGAGATCTATCAATGTCAGTGCTGCGGGACAGGAGAGCGGGAGGAAGGGCGGGAGAGATCTATAAATGTCAGTGCTACGGGACAGGAGAGGGGGAGGAAGGGTGGGAGAGATCTATCAATGTCAGTGCTGCGGGACAGGATAGGGGGAGGAAGGGCGGGAGAGATCTATTAATGTCAGTGCTGCGGGACAGGAGAGGGGGAGGAAGGGTGGGAGAGATCTATTAATGTCAGTACTGCAGGACAGGAGAGGGGGAGGAAGGGCGGGAGAGATCTATCAATGTCAGTGCTGCAGGACAGGAGAGCAGGGGGAAGGGCGGGAGAGATCTATCAATGTCAGTGCTGCGGGACAGGAGAGCGGGAGGAAGGGCGGGAGAGATCTATTAAACCTTCTATCGGATGAGGTGTTGTCATGTGTGCAAACCACTTATCATACTAACATAAAATAAAGACACTGAGACGTGGATTTGGCAGATAACTTGATGGCGATTTATTGGAGAAATTAATATTATTTATTAATTCTTAAATTAATTAAGGATGTATGGTGGCAAAGAAAGGACGGCCAGAAATCAGCCAGATCTGCTATGCCCACACACAAACAACAAAAGACATAGCAGGCGTAGATCGCCCAGAGTGCATACACATAACCATGTAAACCATGTCAAACACAAAAGGTAACGCTCACCCTCAAACTTGACTACCCACCCGTTTAGGTGATGATACTGCCCCCCGTTAGGTTGGTACAGCCAACTACCAGTCAACGAAGGGAGCGCCCTTAACTCATAATTGCACCTGGACTGGTGAACTGCCGTTCTTTCCCGCCACAGCAAGGTTCAGCTTATAGAACCGCCGCACCGCCACCATACCAAGTACTACCCCAATAACGCCAACTCCTCAAAAAGATCCCCAATAAACAATGACACACCCTCCTCTGTTAAATGAACTCCATCAGGTCTATACATATAACTAAATCGAAATTGAATGTTATTATGGTAAATGAAACGGCCATAATTGGCCATCACAAATTTGGCAACTGCGAAATTAAGTTTCTTCCTAGCTTCGTCATTAGCAGGAAAACTCCTAACCCCACGCCAGACCTGTCGAGGTACAATGCAAGACCAAATTAATTTACACAAGGGCCAGGCCGAAAGCACCCTCGCCAAATCGTTGACAATATCAACTCGTAATTCTACAGTGGACCTCTGCCCTAAGTCGTTGCCTCCTAAATAAGCCACCAAAATACGTGGCCTACCAAAAAGCCTTGCATACTCTAACAGTTTAGGACAAAAGGAATGCCATCTCATACCTCTGGAACCTATCCAACGGACCCTAGCTGAATATTCAAAAATTGGAGCTTGATCTGAACTCAAACCTAGCAGCCCAGAAAATATATGAGTGGCCTATAACCCAAATGTCCTGCGTGTCAAAGAGCAATCCTAAAGGTGGAGGAAAGCAGTAAATAAAAAATTAGTAATTGTCATAAAACAATAAAATTTTATGGTGTATTAGTGGGATCTGATAGAACTAGGGATGTGCGCCGGACCATTTTTGCCGGATTTGGATTTGGATTTGGTTCTAATTCGTCGTCCGGCTTTGGATTTGGATTTGGATTTGCCAAACTGCGGTGACTGGCTTTGGATTTTGGATTTGGATTTGGATTTGGATTTTTTTACAAAAATTTACAAAAAAAGCTAAAATCACATAAATTGGTCTTTTTTTTCTTCCTAGAGTATTATTAACCTCAATAACATTAATTTCCAGTCAATTTAGACCATATCACAGCTTATAATATTGTTTTCAACATTATTGGCCAAAGGTTGCAGTGAGCTGACTGGTTACTAAGCGACAAAGCAGCGGCACAACGACACAGACACCACAGTATAAAGCACATCTATGACACATTGCCACACAGCAGTGGCAGAAATGAAAAGTAGTGCACACACCCAGTGGGGTACGGCCAGCAGAGTCACAGTACTTGTTTACAAAGTGGGCTACGGCCCTAGGAGTCACAGTGCACAATCTTATTAGCATTACACCGCACATAGGGCCTGATTCACATTACACCATAAAGTAGTGTCTCTTATTTATGTTACGACACACAGTAGTGCCCCTTTTACACAATGCCCACAGTAGTGACCCTTTTACACAATGCCCACAGTAGCGGTGTCCCTTACACAATGTCCCCCAGCAGTGGTGCCCCCTATGCAGTCCCCTTAGTAGTAGGGTCCACTATGCAGTGCCCCCAGTAGAATGCCCCCCAGTAGTATGCCCCCCATTAGCAGGCCCCCCCCAGTAGTATGCCCCCCATTAGCAGCCCCCCCCCAGTAGTATGCCCCCCATTAGCATGCCACCCAGTAGTATGCCCCCCCAGTAGTATGGCTCCCCCAGTAGTAGGCTGCCCCAGTAGCAGGCCCCCCCAGTAGTAGGCTGCCCCAGTAGTAGCCCCCCTGTAGTATGGGCCCCCCCTGTAGTATGCCCCCCCTGTAGTAGGCTGCCCCAGTAGCAGCCCCCCCAGTAGTAGTAAGCCCCCCCAGTAGCAGGCCCCTCAGTAGTATGGCCCCCCCAGTAGCAGACCCCCCCAGTAGTATAGCCCCCCCCAGTAGCAGGCCCCTCTGTAGTATAGCCCCCCCAGTAGTATAGCCCCGCCTAGTAGCAGACCCCCCCAGTAGTGCAGACCCCCCCAGTAGTATAGCCCCCCCCCAGTAGCAGGCCCCTCTGTAGTATGGCCCCCCAATAGTGCAGATCCCCCCCAGTAGTATGGCCCCCCCAGTAGCAGACCCCCCCCAGTAGTATAGCCCCCCCCAGTAGCAGGCCCCTCTGTAGTATGGCCCCCCCAGTAGTATTGCCCCCCCCAGTAGCAGACCCCCCCCAGTAGTGCAGACCCCCCGCAGTAGTATAGCCCCCCCCAGTAGCAGGCCCCTCTGTAGTATGGCCCCCCCAGTAGTATAGCCCCCCCCAGTAGCAGACCCCCCCAGTAGTGCAGACCCCCCCCCCAGTAGCGCCCCCGGACCTTTGACAAGTAAAATAATAAAAAAAATAAAACTTACCTGTATCCCCGCTCCCGCGCCGTCCGCTCTGTCACACGCTGAGGAGGGAGACGGAAGACGGAGCTCATGTGTGAGCTCCAGCCGGCTCCCTCCGTGCAGCAGCCAATGAGAGTCTGTGTGACTCTCATTGGCTGCTGTAACAAACACACAGCTGCCGCTGGCGGCTGTGTGTCTGTGTCTGTGTAGGGCAGAGCGCTATCACTGCGCTCTGCCCTACACGCGAGGAGACCTGATGTCGGATTCTCTAGTGAGAATCCGACATCAGGCGGCCGCCGTTCGGCCCCGAACGGGGATCCGAGTCAGGCGGTGAACACCCGAACAGGGTTCGGGTGGACTCGGATCCCCAATGTTCGGAGCGGTTCGGATTCCACAGAATCCGAACTGCTCATCTCTAGATAGAACATAAGTGAGTATCTGCCAAAAAGAAAAATTTTCTATTGGTCGCCGACTTTACTATTTGAAGTGGCTGAGACAAACAGAAGACACAAAGGGGAAGAATGGGTGGGGGGGAATTGGGAAAAAACAGGTGAACTCGGCAAGAGGTAAAATAAAAACCTGCTGAGGGATGGACTATGGCCTAATTAAATGATTGAGAATAGCCGAATTGAATCCGTCAGTTCAGGTAAAAATTGTAAAATCCCTCAAGACTCCCATTGCCAGCAATGGCGAGTAGCTAATCCCGAGTAGGACGGACAGGGGTAACAGACAAGACAGGACAGTACATGAGACAAGACAAAAACCAGGCAAGCATAAAATATAAACGTAACCGGAACAGACTGTGAAATGACTTTAAACAAAGGGCCTTCATGCCTAGGTCGAATGTAACCTTTATAACTATCCGATTTCCAATGTCCTAGGGCCTTAATTTCTGATGCCGAGAAACTCGCAGCTGCCGCCGAAGTTGCGGCTCCGATCAGAAACGAGTGTGTACCAAAATCTTGAGGCGGGAGGCCTAAAACTGATACACACCTCTTCAAAAACCAACCAAACTGGTATTTGGTAAGCGGAGTCCTGTCCATATGCATGAGTCATGAACCAGGAACATCCGGCCGCAATAACTCATACCGCATAGCTAGTGCCACGGGGCAGATCTGTTCGTCCCTAGATGGACCCAACGAGATCCACCTACCCCTACCAGTCTGGTCGGTCTTCGACTGCCGAATCCTACAGAGAACAGACCTCTCACTGACCAGGATATCCGAGAGGAGCATGGCGGTATCAACCCATTTGGATGATGCCACCAGCTCCGATACCCTCAAGGTGCCGTGAAAAGCCTCCGAAAACACCACTTGAATCAGGACCGCCTCATACGCAGTAAGAGCCACTCCGAGAACCGCCCCTAATACTGCCGGAAGCAGATGAGCGTCCACAGGTCTCCTACGGTCAACTACTGGCCGGGAGACCCGTGCCCAACCCTTTAAAGCCTTCACTATCAGAAAACTTTTAGTAAAGTCAGGTTGGCCCTTCAATTTACAATAAAATGCAATGCCCCCCAAAGAGCGCGCAACAGAAGCCCTGGATCTGCCAGCCAAACGGAGACTCCAAATAAAAGAAAGCATCGAACGATGCTGACTCTTACCTGCCTGTTTGCTGCTACGGGAATAATCTTCCCATTCATTCCATGCCTGCCGATATGCTCGCAACGTGGAGGGGGCTAAAGACTGTTCTGCTTAGCCCTCCATGCCGGCTCGATCACCTGCCAAACATAAGAGGGGCAAAGCACAACGTCAGCACCAGGGCCACAGATCGGGACCTAGCCCACTGGAAATGTGATAACGCATCGTCTATCTCATTCTCCACCCCAGGAACGTGTCTTGCCTTAAACATGATGTTACAGCGCAAACATGTGAGCACAGCTGCGCTAGCAAGCGCAAAACCAGCAGGGAAGCCGCATGTTGCTGATTGTATCGCATGGACCATGCCCAGGTTGTCACACCTGATAATGATGCTGCGATTGCGTAACCATTCCCCCCAGATTTCCAAGGAAACCATTATGGGAAAGAGTTTGAGAAGGAGTAAGTCCTTAGTCAAACCCTTTCCCACCCATTCTTCCAGCCAACGGCCAACGCACCAGGAGCCATCAAGGTAACATCCAAACCCCGTGGTGCCTGCTGCGTCGGTGAACAGCTGCAGCTGCAAATTGTCAGCGGCTGGAGACATCCACAACCGAACGCCATTAAAATCCCGAAGAAACGAGACCCAGACAGAGAGGTCCTGCTTAATCTCTGAGGATAAACGTAGCAAATGTCTCGGTTAGTGACACCAGCCGTGGCCCTTTCCAATTTACGTGAAAAAGCTCTGCCCATTGGAATTACTTTACAGGCCCAGGAGGGATTGCGCCTGCCGCAGGGTAATTCTACTGGAAGCCGTGCATTCCGCTATGGCATTACTTGACAGGCTTATCGAGAGGAATGCGACAAGAACCCACCGAGGTACAGATCTCGATACCCAGGAATGACAAGGGGAAGGGCCCTCCGTTTTGTCCACAGCAACGGGAACTCCAAATGAAAAAACAGCGCTCGTAAAGAAAACAAAAGATAACTGCATCTGCCTGAACCGGAAGGGCCGACACACAGAAAGTCATCGAGATAGTGGGCTATTCCATGACTACCGCAAAAATTAAATAAATAAATTCCGCGCACCAGTGTAGGAAGGTGCTAAAATGCTCGAAAAACGCACAGGTCACAGAACACCCCATAGGCAAGCATTTGTCTATGCAATATCCATTGTCCAAGCTAAAAACCCATAAACTGGAATGACTCTGGGTGCAAAGGAAGTAGACGAAAAGCTGACTCAACATCTATCTTAGCCATCAGTGCGCCCGGACCATAACACCTAATGACGTCCAAAGCATCGTCAAAAGACTGGTACACCACCGAGGAAACCTCAACTGGTATGGCATAATTTACTGACGAGCCTGGCGGATAAGACAGATGTTGCATGAGCCCTTATTTTCCTGGAATTTTCTTGGGAACCACTCCCACCGGGGAATTCACAAGATCCCTAATGGGGGTTCTGCAAAAGGCCCAGCAATGCGCCTGCGCTAACCTCGCCAGCCACTTTTTCCCTAAGAATGTGAGGCAATTCAAAGGCAGACTTCAAATTTCTAGGCGAATATGTGTCGACATCCCTGCAAATAGGTAAACGAAAACCAAAACTGAAGCCTTTTAACGAAAATTCTGCGTCCTGCAGAACCGGGTACCAACTCAACCATTTTGCTATCGCTGTGACACGGACAGGGGATGGAACTTTACTTAGCACTTGTGCCTTTTGCTGGCTGTGCAGGCTGCTGCTGGGCACCCCCCTTGAAACACTTGGCAACTGGGTGATTGCCACCACATCGCAAGCAGAGGTGACGAAAACGACATTTTAATGTGGAATTATTAAAGGCGAAGCATTTTCCCCAGACGCCTGCTGTTAGCCCTGACGAACTGAACTAGCTGCTTTGCACGCGTTGTACCCCTCATAGGCAGGACGGAAGGCTGCGTGACCTCCAGCAATGTATATTTGTCGAAGTAGGAGCATAGCTGAGAATGGAGCTTCCCGGTGATAGCTGCTTGGGGCAGTGATTGCAATAATAAGCTGTGCACCCTGTAGAAATTCACTGTAGCACATGTATTCTGTCTATTTTGTAAGTTAAATGCTCAGAATACAGTATATAATACAATCTCCTCTATTGGCTGATAATAATGATTCAAAGGAGATATAAGCTAGATCTTAGGTGCTATAGATAAATAAAGCAGTGTCAAAGCCATTACCCCTTACTGTCATATAACGCATCACTAAAGCATTCTATTCCCCCAATGATACCTCAATGCCCAGCATAATACTGACACTGTTTGCTGCAACTGTTTTCTACCATTAAGAGGCATAATCAGCACTTAGACCATCTATAAAATACATCATACGAATGTACTGAATGATATAATTCTGGCATATACAGGACCAGCAGACACAGTAAGTAATTATATGTAGAAGTAGAGCCATCCTGTCTGAGCTGAATCTTTTTATTTCATGTGCCGGCTCCTTTACAGATCATATGAGCAAGTTGGGGAATCTGGGAGAGGGCAGAAAAAGAAACCATGCTCTGTCCTGGACACAGATGCACAGATTGGTCCCCTTATGTACTGGATGGTGTATTATCCAGTATTAATAATTGATCCAACAGGTGGTCCATATCAGTGCACCCCATACAGTGCATGTTTTCCAGATCTAGTTGGCGCACAACAATATTCATTACTGGCTTTTTAACTTTTTCTACTGGCTGACACATTTAAAAGATCAACAGGGACTGTAGTGCTAGTTATTTCATTTGTGACACTGAGGGGATCCTAAAAAACATGCAACTTTAGTATTATATGCTATTTCTATTGTAGTCATCATGGTGTGTGCTGAGGGGGGGTTCAGGTAAGGCACTCATAAACCCCTCCTGCATTTGCCTATGGTGCTGGCCACTGCAGCCACAAAGATGATATTGACCAGGGGCATTAAGGACTAAAGGGAAGCACCCCTCCCCCGCACTGGCACACCTTCCCAAAGCTGCTGCAGCCTGAGGGGGGATAGAACTATCAATAGGGGAACCACACCTGCAGCTCCTAATAACATGGGGACACTGTGGAGCCAGGGACCAGGGTCTGGGGAGGCTCATTACTAGGCAGGACATAGCTACACCTCCCCCAGCAGAACAAGAAATCAGAAAAGACAGTGATTGAGGACAGAAAGGAAAAGTAAAAGCAATGATATGAAGTAAATGAAAAGAGACTAAATACAATAAGGAAAAGGAGGAGAGAAGAAGAGAAGAAGGAGGAGAAGCACTAAGAGAGTTTTATTAAGGAAAATGACAACTGACAAAATGCACTTCCCTGTCCTGGAGGAATCTGGAACAAAGAGGCTTTGGCCCTCACTTCTAGCCCCTTATATAATGTCTCTATTGAAAACCCGCCCCTGCTAACGATAGGCTAACTCTAAACAGTAATTTGCATACATGCCGGCCCCCATCCTAGAGGTTTAACACACCTCTTTTCTTATGCAATCTTTCGGTTTCACTAATGTCAGTGCTGCAGGACAGGAGAGGGAGGAAGGGCGGGAGAGATCTATCAATGTCAGTGCTGCAGGACAGGAGAGGGGGAGGAAGGGTGGGAGAGATCTATTAATGTCAGTGCTATGGGACAGGAGAGGGGGAGGAAGGGTGGGAGAGATCTATCAATGTCAGTGCTGCAGGACAGGAGAGGGAGGAAGGGCGGGAGAGATCTATCAATGTCAGTGCTGCGGGACAGGAGAGGGGGAGGAAGGGCGGGAGAGATCTATTAATGTCAGTGCTGCGGGAAAGGAGAGCGGGAGGAAGGGCGGGAGAGATCTATTAATGTCAGTGCAGCAGGACAGGAGAGGGGGAGGAAGGGTGGGAGAGATCTATTAATGTCAGTGCTACGGGACAGGAGAGGGGGAGGAAGGTCGGGAGAGATCTATTAATGTCAGTGCTGTGGGACAGGAGAGGGGGAGGAAGGGCGGGAGAGATCTATTAATGTCAGTGCTGCGGGACAGGAGAGCGGGAGGAAGGGCGGGAGAATCTATTAATGTCAGTGCTGCAGGACAGGAGAGCGGGAGGAAGGGTGGGAGAGATCTATTAATGTGAGTGCTGAGGAACAGGAGAGCGGGAGGAAGGGTGGGAGAGATCTATTAATGTCAGTACTGCTGGACAGGAGAGGAGGAGGAAGGGCGGGAGAGATCTATCAATGTCAGTGCTGCAGGACAGGAGAGCAGGGGGAAGGGCGGGAGAGATCTATCAATGTCAGTGCTGAGGGACAGGAGAGGGGGAGGAAGGGCGGGAGAGATCTATTAATGTCAGTGCTGCGGGACAGGAGAGGGGGAGGAAGGGTGGGAGAGATCTATCAATGTCAGTGCTGCGGGACAGGAGAGGGGGAGGAAGGGCGGGAGAGATCTATTAATGTCAGTGTTCGGGGACAGGAGAGTGGGAGGAATGGTGGGAGAGATCTATCAATGTCAGTGCTGCAGGAGGAAGGGTGGGAGAGATCTATCAATGTCAGTGCTGCGGGACAGGGGAGGAAGGGTGGGAGAGATCTATTAATGTCAGTGCTGCGGGACAGGAGAGGGGGAGGAAGGGTAGGAGAGATCTATCAATGTCAGTGCTGCGGGACAGGAGAGGGGGAGGAAGGGTAGGAGAGATCTATCAATGTCAGTGCTGCGGGACAGGAGAGGGGGAGGAAGGGCGGGAGAGATCTATTAATGACAGTGCTGCAGGACAGGAGAGGGGGAGGAAGGGCGGGAGAGATCTATCAATGTCAGTGCTGCGGGACAGGAGAGGGGGAGGAAGGGCGGGAGAGATCTATCAATGTCAGTGCTGCAGGACAGGAGAGGGGGAGGAAGGGTGGGAGAGATCTATCAATGTCAGTGCTGCGGGACAGGAGAGGGGGAGGAAGGGCGGGAGAGATCTATCAATGTCAGTGCTGCGGGACAGGAGAAGGGGAGGAAGGGTGGGAGAGATCTATCAATGTCAGTGCTGCAGGACAGGAGAGCAGGGGGAAGGGCGGGAGAGATCTATCAATGTCAGTGCTGCGGGACAGGAGAGGGGGAGGAAGGGCGGGAGAGATCTATTAATGTCAGTGCTGCAGGACAGGAGAGGGGGAGGAAGGACGGGAGAGATCTATTAATGTCAGTGCTACGGGACAGGAGAGGGGGAGGAATGGCGGGATAGATCAGTATCAGAGCTGCAGGACAGGAGAGCGGGAGGAAGGGTGGGAGAGATCTATTAATGTCAGTGCTGCGGGACAGGAGAGGGGGAGGAAGGGCGGGAGAGATCTATTAATGACAGTGCTGCAGGACAGGAGAGGGGGAGGAAGGGCGGGAGAGATCTATCAATGTCAGTGCTGCGGGACAGGAGAGGGGGAGGAAGGGCGGGAGAGATCTATCAATGTCAGTGCTGCAGGACAGGAGAGGGGGAGGAAGGGTGGGAGAGATCTATCAATGTCAGTGCTGCGGGACAGGAGAGGGGGAGGAAGGGCGGGAGAGATCTATCAATGTCAGTGCTGCGGGACAGGAGAAGGGGAGGAAGGGTGGGAGAGATCTATCAATGTCAGTGCTGCAGGACAGGAGAGCAGGGGGAAGGGCGGGAGAGATCTATCAATGTCAGTGCTGCGGGACAGGAGAGGGGGAGGAAGGGCGGGAGAGATCTATTAATGTCAGTGCTGCAGGACAGGAGAGGGGGAGGAAGGACGGGAGAGATCTATTAATGTCAGTGCTACGGGACAGGAGAGGGGGAGGAATGGCGGGATAGATCAGTATCAGAGCTGCAGGACAGGAGAGCGGGAGGAAGGGTGGGAGAGATCTATTAATGTCAGTGCTGCGGGACAGGAGAGGGGGAGGAAGGGTGAGAGAGATCTATTAATGTCAGTGCTATGGGACAGGAGAGGGGGAGGAAGGGCGGGAGAGATCTATCAGTGTCAGTGCTGCGGGACAGGAGAGGGGGAGGAAGGGCGGGAGAGATCTATCAATGTCAGTGCTGCGCGACAGGAGAGGGGGAGGAAGGGCGGGAGAGATCTATCAATGTCAGTGCTGCGGGACAGGAGAGCGGGAGGAAGGGCGGGAGAGATCTATAAATGTCAGTGCTACGGGACAGGAGAGGGGGAGGAAGGGTGGGAGAGATCTATCAATGTCAGTGCTGCGGGACAGGATAGGGGGAGGAAGGGCGGGAGAGATCTATTAATGTCAGTGCTGCGGGACAGGAGAGGGGGAGGAAGGGTGGGAGAGATCTATTAATGTCAGTACTGCAGGACAGGAGAGGGGGAGGAAGGGCGGGAGAGATCTATCAATGTCAGTGCTGCAGGACAGGAGAGCAGGGGGAAGGGCGGGAGAGATCTATCAATGTCAGTGCTGAGGGACAGGAGAGGGGGAGGAAGGGCGGGAGAGATCTATTAATGTCAGTGCTGCGGGACAGGAGAGGGGGAGGAAGGGTGGGAGAGATCTATTAATGTCAGTGCTGCAGGACAGGAGAGCGGGAGGAAGGGTGGGAAAGATCTATTAATGTCAGTGCTGCGGGACAGGAGAGCGGGAGGAAGGGTGGGAGAGATCTATTAATGTCAGTACTGCAGGACAGGAGAGGGGGAGGAAGGGCGGAGAGATCTATCAATGTCAGTGCTGCAGGACAGGAGAGCGGGAGGAAGGGTGGGAGAGATCTATTAATGTCAGTGCTGCGGGACAGGAGAGCGGGAGGAAGGGTGGGAGAGATCTATTAATGTCAGTGCTGCAGGACAGGAGAGGGGGAGGAAGGGTGGGAGAGATCTATTAATGTCAGTGCTATGGGACAGGAGAGGGGGAGGAAGGGCGGGAGAGATCTATTAATGTCAGTGCTGCGGGACAGGAGAGCGGGTGGAAGGGCGAGAGAGATCTATCAATGTCAGTGCTGCAGGACAGGAGAGCAGGGGGAAGGGCGGGAGAGATCTATCAATGTCAGTGCTGCGGGACAGGAGAGGGGGAGGAAGGGCGGGAGAGATCTATTAATGTCAGTGCTGCAGGACAGGAGAGGGGGAGGAAGGACGGGAGAGATCTATTAATGTCAGTGCTACGGGACAGGAGAGGGGGAGGAATGGCGGGATAGATCTATCAGTATCAGTGCTGCAGGACAGGAGAGCGGGAGGAAGGGTGGGAGAGATCTATTAATGTCAGTGCTGCGGGACAGGAGAGGGGGAGGAAGGGTGAGAGAGATCTATTAATGTCAGTGCTATGGGACAGGAGAGGGGGAGGAAGGGCGGGAGAGATCTATCAGTGTCAGTGCTGCGGGACAGGAGAGGGGGAGGAAGGGTGGGAGAGATCTATTAATGTCAGTGCTGTGGGACAGGAGAGGGGGAGGAAGGGCGGGAGAGATCTATCAATGTCAGTGCTGCAGGACAGGAGAGCAGGGGGAAGGGCGGGAGAGATCTATCAATGTCAGTGCTGAGGGACAGGAGAGGGGGAGGAAGGGCGGGAGAGATCTATTAATGTCAGTGCTGCGGGACAGGAGAGGGGGAGGAAGGGTGGGAGAGATCTATTAATGTCAGTGCTGCAGGACAGGAGAGCGGGAGGAAGGGTGGAAGAGATCTATTAATGTCAGTGCTGCGGGACAGGAGAGCGGGAGGAAGGGTGGGAGAGATCTTTTAATGTCAGTACTGCAGGACAGGAGAGGGGGAGGAAGGGCGGGAGAGATCTACCAATGTCAGTGCTGCAGGACAGCAGAGCAGGGGGAAGGGCGGCAGAGATCTATCAATGTCAGTGCTGAGGGACAGTAGAGGGGGAGGAAGGGCGGGAGAGATCTATTAATGTCAGTGCTGCGGGACAGGAGAGGGGGAGGAAGGGTGAGAGAGATCTATTAATGTCAGTGCTATGGGACAGGAGAGGGGGAGGAAGGGCGGGAGAGATCTATCAGTGTCAGTGCTGCGGGACAGGAGAGGGGGAGGAAGGGTGGGAGAGATCTATTAATGTCAGTGCTGTGGGACAGGAGAGGGGGAGGAAGGGCGGGAGAGATCTATCAATGTCAGTGCTGCAGGACAGGAGAGCAGGGGGAAGGGCGGGAGAGATCTATCAATGTCAGTGCTGAGGGACAGGAGAGGGGGAGGAAGGGCGGGAGAGATCTATTAATGTCAGTGCTGCGGGACAGGAGAGGGGGAGGAAGGGTGGGAGAGATCTATTAATGTCAGTGCTGCAGGACAGGAGAGCGGGAGGAAGGGTGGAAGAGATCTATTAATGTCAGTGCTGCGGGACAGGAGAGCGGGAGGAAGGGTGGGAGAGATCTTTTAATGTCAGTACTGCAGGACAGGAGAGGGGGAGGAAGGGCGGGAGAGATCTACCAATGTCAGTGCTGCAGGACAGCAGAGCAGGGGGAAGGGCGGCAGAGATCTATCAATGTCAGTGCTGAGGGACAGGAGAGGGGGAGGAAGGGCGGGAGAGATCTATTAATGTCAGTGCTGCGGGACAGGAGAGGGGGAGGAAGGGCGGAGAGATCTATCAATGTCAGTGCTGCAGGACAGGAGAGCGGGAGGAAGGGTGGGAGAGATCTATTAATGTCAGTGCTGCAGGACAGGAGAGCGGGAGGAAGGGTGGGAGAGATCTATTAATGTCAGTGCTGCAGGACAGGAGAGGGGGAGGAAGGGCGGGAGAGATCTTTTAATGTCAGTGCTGCGGGACAGGAGAGCGGGAGGAAGGGCGGGAGAGATCTATTAATGTCAGTGCTGCAGGACAGGAGAGGGGGAGGAAGGGTGGGAGAGATCTATTAATGTCAGTGCTACGGGACAGGAGAGGGGGAGGAAGGTCGGGAGAGATCTATTAATGTCAGTGCTGCGGGACAGGAGAGGGGGAGGAAGGGCGGGAGAGATCTATTAATGTCAGTGCTGCGGGACAGGAGAGCGGGAGGAAGGGCGGGAGAGATCTATTAATGTCAGTGCTGCGGGACAGGAGAGGGGGAGGAAGGGCGGGAGAGATCTATCAATGTCAGTGCTGCGGGACAGGAGAGGGGGAGGAAGGGCGGGAGAGATCTATTAATGTCAGTGCTGCGGGACAGGAGAGGGGGAGGAAGGGCGGGAGAGATCTATCAATGTCAGTGCTGCAGGACAGGAGAGGGGGAGGAAGGGTGGGAGAGATCTATCAATGTCAGTGCTGCGGGACAGGAGAGGGGGAGGAAGGGTGGGAGAGATCTATCAATGTCAGTGCTGCGGGACAGGAGAGGGGGAGGAAGGGTGGGAGAGATCTATCAATGTCAGTGCTGCAGGACAGGAGAGGGAGGAAGGGCGGGAGAGATCTATCAATGTCAGTGCTGCGGGACAGGAGAGCGGGAGGAAGGGCGGGAGAGATCTATTAATGTCAGTGCTGCGGGACAGGAGAGGGGGAGGAAGGCTGGGAGAGATCTATTAATGTCAGTGCTGCAGGACAGGAGAGGGGGAGGAAGGGTGGGAGAGATCTATTAATGTCAGTGCTACGGGACAGGAGAGGGGGAGGAAGGGCGGGAGAGATCTATTAATGTCAGTGCTGCGGGACAGGAGAGCAGGAGGAAGGGCGAGAGAGATCTATTAATGTCAGGGCTGCGGGACAGCAGAGCGGGAGGAAGGCTGGGAGAGATCTATTAATGTCAGTGCTACGGGACAGGAGAGCAGGGGGAAGGGCGGGACAGATCTATCAATGTCAGTGCTGAGGGACAGGAGAGCGGGAGGAAGGGTGGGAGAGATCTATTAATGTCAGTGCTGCGGCACAGTAGAGGGGGAGGAAGGGTGGGAGAGATCTATCAATGTCAGTGCTGCGGGACAGGAGAGGGGGAGGAAGGGCGGGAGAGATCTATTAATGTCAGTGTTGCGGGACAGGAGAGCGGGAGGAAGGGTGGGAGAGATCTATCAATGTCAGTGCTGCAGGAGGAAGGGTGCGAGAGATCTATCAATGTCAGTGCTGCGGGACAGGGGAGAAAGGGTGGGAGAGATCTATTAAAGTCAGTGCTGCGGGACAGGAGAGGGGGAGGAAGGGCGGGAGAGATCTATTAATGTCAGTGTTGCGGGACAGGAGAGCGGGAGGAAGGGTGGGAGAGATCTATCAATGTCAGTGCTGCGGGACAGGGGAGGAAGGGTGGGAGAGATCTATTAATGTCAGTGCTGCGGGACAGGAGAGGGGGAGGAAGGGTAGGAGAGATCTATTAATGTCAGTGCTGCGGGACAGGAGAGGGGGAGGAAGGGTGGGAGAGATCTATTAATGTCAGTGCTGCGGGACAGGAGAGGGGGAGGAAGGGCGGGAGAGATCTATTAATGTCAGTGCTGCGGGACAGGAGAGGGGGAGGAAGGGTGGGAGAGATCTATCAATGTCAGTGCTGCAGGACAGGAGAGGGGGAGGAAGGGTGGGAGAGATCTATCAATGTCAGTGCTGCGGGACAGGAGAGGGGGAGGAAGGGCGGGAGAAATCTATCAATGTCAGTGCTGCGGGACTGGAGAGGGGGAGGAAGGGCGGGAGAGATCTATCAATGTCAGTGCTGCGGGACAGGAGAGGGGGAGGAAGGGTGGGAGAGATCTATTAATGTCAGTACTGCAGGACAGGAGAGGGGGAGGAAGGCCGGGAGAGATCTATCAATGTCAGTGCTGCAGGACAGGAGAGCAGGGGGAAGGGCGGGAGAGATCTATCAATGTCAGTGCTGCAGGACAGGAGAGGGGGAGGAAGGGTGGGAGAGATCTATTAATGTCAGTGCTGCGGGACAGGAGAGGGGGAGGAAGGGTGGGAGAGATCTATTAATGTCAGTACTGCAGGACAGGAGAGGGGGAGGAAGGACAGGAAAGATCTATCAATGTCAGTGCTGCAGGACAGGAGAGCAGGGGGAAGGGCGGGAGAGATCTATCAATGTCAGTGCTGCGGGACAGGAGAGGGGGAGGAAGGGCGGGAGAGATCTATTAATGTCAGTGCTGCGGGACAGGAGAGGGGGAGGAAGGGCGGGAGACATCTATTAATGTCAGTGCTGCGGGACAGGAGAGGGGGAGGAAGGGTGGGAGAGATCTATTAATGTCAGTGCTGCAGGACAGGAGAGCGGGATGAAGGGTGGGAGAGATCTATTAATGTGAGTGCTGAGGAACAGGAGAGCGGGAGGAAGGGTGGGAGAGATCTATTAATGTCAGTACTGCAGGACAGGAGAGGGGGAGGAAGGGCGGGAGAGATCTATTAATGTCAGTGCTGCAGGACAGGAGAGCAGGAGGAAGGGCGGGAGAGATCTATCAATGTCAGTGCTGCCGGACAGGAGAGGGGGAGGAAGAGCGGGAGAGATCTATTAATGTCAGTGCTGAGGGACAGGATAGGGGGAGGAAGGGTGGGAGAGATCTATCAATGTCAGTGCTGCCGGACAGGAGAGGGGGAGGAAGAGCGGGAGAGATCTATTAATGTCAGTGTTGCGGGACAGGAGAGTGGGAGGAAGGGTGGGAGAGATCTATCAATGTCAGTGCTGCAGGAGGAAGGGTGGGAGAGATCTATCAATGTCAGTGCTGCGGGACAGGGGAGGAAGGGTGGGAGAGATCTATTAATGTCAGTGCTGCGGGACAGGAGAGGGGGAGGAAGGGTAGTAGAGATCTATCAATGTCAGTGCTGCGGGACAGGAGAGGGGGAGGAAGGGTGGGAGAGATCTATCAATGTCAGTGCTGCGGGACAGGAGAGGGGGAGGAAGGGTGGGAGAGATCTATTAATGTCAGTGCTGCGGGACAGGAGAGGGGGAGGAAGGGCGGGAGAGATCTATTAATGTCAGTGCTGCAGGACAGGAGAGGGGGAGGAAGGGCGGGAGAGATCTATCAATGTCAGTGCTGCGGGACAGGAGAGGGGGAGGAAGGGTGGGAGAGATCTATTAATGTCAGTACTGCAGGACAGGAGAGGGGGAGGAAGGCCGGGAGAGATCTATCAATGTCAGTGCTGCGGGACAGGAGAGGGGGAGGAAGGGCGGGAGAGATCTATCAATGTCAGTGCTGCGGGACAGGAGAGGGGGAGGAAGGGCGGGAGAGATCTATTAATGTCAGTGCTGCGGTACAGGAGAGGGGGAGGAAGGGCGGGAGACATCTATTAATGTCAGTGCTGCGGGACAGGAGAGGGGGAGGAAGGGTGGGAGAGATCTATTAATGTCAGTGCTGCAGGACAGGAGTGCGGGAGGAAGGGTGGGAGAGATCTATTAATGTGAGTGCTGAGGAACAGGAGAGCGGGAGGAAGGGTGGGAGAGATCTATTAATGTCAGTACTGCAGGACAGGAGAGGGGGAGGAAGGGCGGGAGAGATCTATTAATGTCAGTGCTGCAGGACAGGAGAGCAGGGGGAAGGGCGGGAGAGATCTATCAATGTCAGTGCTGAGGGACAGGAGAGGGGGAGGAAGGGTGGGAGAGATCTATCAATGTCAGTGCTGCGGGACAGGAGAGGGGGAGGAAGGGCGGGAGAGATCTATTAATGTCAGTGTTGCGGGACAGGAGAGTGGGAGGAAGGGTGGGAGAGATCTATCAATGTCAGTGCTGCAGGAGGAAGGGTGGGAGAGATCTATCAATGTCAGTGCTGCGGGACAGGGGAGGAAGGGTGGGAGAGATCTATTAATGTCAGTGCTGCGGGACAGGAGAGGGGGAGGAAGGGTAGTAGAGATCTATCAATGTCAGTGCTGCGGGACAGGAGAGGGGGAGGAAGGGTAGGAGAGATCTATCAATGTCAGTGCTGCGGGACAGGAGAGGGGGAGGAAGGGTGGGAGAGATCTATCAATGTCAGTGCTGCGGGACAGGAGAGGGGGAGGAAGGGTGGGAGAGATCTATTAATGTCAGTGCTGCGGGACAGGAGAGGGGGAGGAAGGGCGGGAGAGATCTATTAATGTCAGTGCTGCAGGACAGGAGAGGGGGAGGAAGGGCGGGAGAGATCTATCAATGTCAGTGCTGCGGGACAGGAGAGGGGGAGGAAGGGTGGGAGAGATCTATCAATGTCAGTGCGGCAGGACAGGAGAGGGGGAGGAAGGGTGGGAGAGATCTATCAATGTCAGTGCTGCGGGACAGGAGAGGGGGAGGAAGGGCGGGAGAGATCTATCAATGTCAGTGCTGCGGGACAGGAGAGGGGGAGGAAGGGCGGGAGAGATCTATCAATGTCAGTGCTGCGGGACAGGAGAGGGGGAGGAAGGGCGGGAGAGATCTATCAATGTCAGTGCTGCGGGACAGGAGAGCAGGGGGAAGGGCCGGAGAGGTCTATTAATGTCAGTGCTGCAGGACAGGAGAGGGGGAGGAAGGGTGGGAGTAATCTATTAATGTCAGTGCTGCGGGACAGGAGAGGGGGAGGAAGGGCGGGAGAGATCTATTAATGTCAGTGCTGCGGGACAGGAGTGGGGGAGGAAGGGTGGGAGAGATCTATCAATGTCAGTGCTGCAGGACAGGAGAGGGGGAGGAAGGGTGGGAGAGATCTATCAATGTCAGTGCTGCGGGACAGGAGAGGGGGAGGAAGGGCGGGAGAAATCTATCAATGTCAGTGCTGCGTGACTGGAGAGGGGGAGGAAGGGCGGGAGAGATCTATCAATGTCAGTGCTGCGGGACAGGAGAGCAGGGGGAAGGACGGGAGAGATCTATTAATGTCAGTGCTGCGGGACAGGAGAGGGGGAGGAAGGGTGGGAGAGATCTATTAATGTCAGTACTGCAGGACAGGAGAGGGGGAGGAAGGCCGGGAGAGATCTATCAATGTCAGTGCTGCAGGACAGGAGAGCGGGAGGAAGGGCGGGTGAGATCTATCAATGTCAGTGCTGCGGGACAGGAGAGGGGGAGGAAGGGCGGGAGAGATCTATTAATGTCAGTGCTGCGGGACAGGAGAGCGGGAGGAAGGGTGGGAGAGATCTATCAATGTCAGTGCTGCAGGAGGAAGGGTGCGAGAGATCTATCAATGTCAGTGCTGCGGGACAGGGGAGAAAGGGTGGGAGAGATCTATTAAAGTCAGTGCTGCGGGACAGGAGAGCGGGAGGAAGGGTGGGAGAGATCTATTAATGTCAGTGCTGCGGGACAGGAGAGCGGGAGGAAGGGTGGGAGAGATCTATCAATGTCAGTGCTGCGGGACAGGAGAGGGGGAGGAAGGGTGGGAGAGATCTATCAATGTCAGTGCTGCGGGACAGGGGAGGAAGGGTGGGAGAGATCTATTAATGTCAGTGCTGCGGGACAGGAGAGCGGGAGGAAGGGTGGGAGAGATCTATCAATGTCAGTGCTGCGGGACAGGAGAGGGGGAGGAAGGGTGGGAGAGATCTATCAATGTCAGTGCTGCGGGACAGGGGAGGAAGGGTGGGAGAGATCTATTAATGTCAGTGCTGCGGGACAGGAGAGGGGGAGGAAGGGCGGGAGAGATCTATCAATGTCAGTGCTGCGGGACAGGAGAGGGGGAGGAAGGGTGGGAGAGATCTATTAATGTCAGTGCTGCGGGACAGGAGAGCGGGAGGAAGGGTGGGAGAGATCTATCAATGTCAGTGCTGTGGGACAGGAGAGGGGGAGGAAGGGTGGGAGAGATCTATTAATGTCAGTGCTGCGGGACAGGAGAGGGGGAGGAAGGGCGGGAGAGATCTATTAATGTCAGTGCTGCGGGACAGGAGAGGGGGAGGAAGGGTGGGAGAGATCTATCAATGTCAGTGCTGCAGGACAGGAGAGGGGGAGGAAGGGTGGGAGAGATCTATCAATGTCAGTGCTGCGGGACAGGAGAGGGGCAGGAAGGGCGGGAGAAATCTATCAATGTCAGTGCTGCGTGACTGGAGAGGGGGAGGAAGGGCGGGAGAGATCTATCAATGTCAGTGCTGCGGGACAGGAGAGCAAGGGGAAGGACGGGAGAGATCTATTAATGTCAGTGCTGCGGGACAGGAGAGGGGGAGGAAGGGTGGGAGAGATCTATTAATGTCAGTACTGCAGGACAGGAGAGGGGGAGGAAGGCCGGGAGAGATCTATCAATGTCAGTGCTGCAGGACAGGAGAGCAGGGGGAAGGGCGGGTGAGATCTATCAATGTCAGTGCTGCAGGACAGGAGAGGGGGAGGAAGGGTGGGAGAGATCTAATAATGTCAGTGCTGCGGGACAGGAGAGGGGGAGGAAGGGCGGGAGAGATCTATTAATGTCAGTGCTGCGGGACAGGAGAGCAGGGGGAAGGGCGGGAGAGATCTATCAATGTCAGTGCTGAGGGACAGGAGAGCGGGAGGAAGGGCGGGTGAGATCTATCAATGTCAGTGCTGCGGGACAGGAGAGGGGGAGGAAGGGTGGGAGAGATCTATCAAGGTCAGTGCTGCGGGACAGGAGAGGGGGAGGAAGGGCGGGAGAGATCTATTAATGTCAGTGTTGCGGGACAGGAGAGTGGGAGGAAGGCTGGGAGAGATCTATCAATGTCAGTGCTGCAGGAGGAAGGGTGGGAGAGATATATCAATGTCAGTGCTGCGGGACAGGGGAGGAAGGGTGGGAGAGATCTATTAATGTCAGTGCTGCGGGACAGGAGAGGGGGAGGAAGGGTAGTAGAGATCTATCAATGTCAGTGCTGCGGGACAGGAGAGGGGGAGGAAGGGTTGGGTGAGATCTATCAATGTCAGTGCTGCGGGACAGGAGAGGGGGAGGAAGGGTGGGAGAGATCTATCAATGTCAGTGCTGCGGGACAGGAGAGGGGGAGGAAGGGTGGGAGAGATCTATTAATGTCAGTGCTGCGGGACAGGAGAGGGGGAGGAAGGGTAGGAGAGATCTATTAATGTCAGTGTTGCGGGACAGGAGAGCGGGAGGAAGGGTGGGAGAGATCTATCAATGTCAGTGCTGCGGGACAGTGGAGGAAGGGTGGGAGAGATCTATTAATGTCAGTGCTGCGGGACAGGAGAGGGGGAGGAAGGGTAGGAGAGATCTATTAATGTCAGTGCTGCGGGACAGGAGAGCGGGAGGAAGGGTGGGAGAGATCTATCAATGTCAGTGCTGCGGGACAGGAGAGGGGGAGGAAGGGTGGGAGAGATCTATTAATGTCAGTGCTGCGGGACAGGAAAGCGGGAGGAAGGGTGGGAGAGATCTATCAATGTCAGTGCTGCGGGACAGGAGAGGGGGAGGAAGGGTGGGAGAGATCTATTAATGTCAGTGCTGCGGGACAGGAGAGGGGGAGGAAGGGCGGGAGAGATCTATTAATGTCAGTGCTGCGGGACAGGAGAGGGGGAGGAAGGGTGGGAGAGATCTATCAATGTCAGTGCTGCGGGACAGGGGAGGAAGGGTGGGAGAGATCTATTAATGTCAGTGCTGCGGGACAGGAGAGGGGGAGGAAGGGTAGTAGAGATCTATCAATGTCAGTGCTGCAGGAGGAAGGGTGGGAGAGATCTATCAATGTCAGTACTGCGGGACAGGGGAGGAAGGGTGGGAGAGATCTATTAATGTCAGTGCTGCGGGACAGGAGAGGGGGAGGAAGGGTAGTAGAGATCTATCAATGTCAGTGCTGCGGGACAGGAGAGGGGGAGGAAGGGTTGGGTGAGATCTATCAAATGTCAGTGCTGCGGGACAGGAGAGGGGGAGGAAGGGTGGGAGAGATCTATCAATGTCAGTGCTGCGGGACAGGAGAGGGGGAGGAAGGGTGGGAGAGATCTATCAATGTCAGTGCTGCGGGACAGGAGAGGGGGAGGAAGGGCGGGAGAGATCTATCAATGTCAGTGCTGCGGGACAGGAGAGGGGGAGGAAGGGCGGGAGAGATCTATCAATGTCAGTGCTGCGGGACAGGAGAGGGGGAGGAAGGGCGGGAGAGATCTATCAATGTCAGTGCTGCGGGACAGGAGAGCAGGGGGAAGGGCCGGAGAGGTCTATTAATGTCAGTGCTGCAGGACAGGAGAGGGGGAGGAAGGGTGGGAGTAATCTATTAATGTCAGTGCTGCGGGACAGGAGAGGGGGAGGAAGGGCGGGAGAGATCTATTAATGTCAGTGCTGCGGGACAGGAGTGGGGGAGGAAGGGTGGGAGAGATCTATCAATGTCAGTGCTGCAGGACAGGAGAGGGGGAGGAAGGGTGGGAGAGATCTATTAATGTCAGTACTGCAGGACAGGAGAGGGGGAGGAAGGGCGGGAGAGATCTATTAATGTCAGTGCTGCGGGACAGGAGTGGGGGAGGAAGGGTGGGAGAGATCTATCAATGTCAGTGCTGCAGGACAGGAGAGGGGGAGGAAGGGTGGGAGAGATCTATTAATGTCAGTACTGCAGGACAGGAGAGGGGGAGGAAGGCCCGGGAGAGATCTATCAATGTCAGTGCTGCCGGACAGGAGAGCGGGAGGAAGGGCGGGTGAGATCTATCAATGTCAGTGCTGCGGGACAGGAGAGGGGGAGGAAGGGCGGGAGAGATCTATTAATGTCAGTGCTGCGGGACAGGAGAGCGGGAGGAAGGGTGGGAGAGATCTATCAATGTCAGTGCTGCAGGAGGAAGGGTGCGAGAGATCTATCAATGTCAGTGCTGCGGGACAGGGGAGAAAGGGTGGGAGAGATCTATTAAAGTCAGTGCTGCGGGACAGGAGAGCGGGAGGAAGGGTGGGAGAGATCTATTAATGTCAGTGCTGCGGGACAGGAGAGCGGGAGGAAGGGTGGGAGAGATCTATCAATGTCAGTGCTGCGGGACAGGAGAGGGGGAGGAAGGGTGGGAGAGATCTATCAATGTCAGTGCTGCGGGACAGGGGAGGAAGGGTGGGAGAGATCTATTAATGTCAGTGCTGCGGGACAGGAGAGCGGGAGGAAGGGTGGGAGAGATCTATCAATGTCAGTGCTGCGGGACAGGAGAGGGGGAGGAAGGGTGGGAGAGATCTATCAATGTCAGTGCTGCGGGACAGGGGAGGAAGGGTGGGAGAGATCTATTAATGTCAGTGCTGCGGGACAGGAGAGGGGGAGGAAGGGCGGGAGAGATCTATCAATGTCAGTGCTGCGGGACAGGAGAGGGGGAGGAAGGGTGGGAGAGATCTATTAATGTCAGTGCTGCGGGACAGGAGAGCGGGAGGAAGGGTGGGAGAGATCTATCAATGTCAGTGCTGTGGGACAGGAGAGGGGGAGGAAGGGTGGGAGAGATCTATTAATGTCAGTGCTGCGGGACAGGAGAGGGGGAGGAAGGGCGGGAGAGATCTATTAATGTCAGTGCTGCGGGACAGGAGAGGGGGAGGAAGGGTGGGAGAGATCTATCAATGTCAGTGCTGCAGGACAGGAGAGGGGGAGGAAGGGTGGGAGAGATCTATCAATGTCAGTGCTGCGGGACAGGAGAGGGGCAGGAAGGGCGGGAGAAATCTATCAATGTCAGTGCTGCGTGACTGGAGAGGGGGAGGAAGGGCGGGAGAGATCTATCAATGTCAGTGCTGCGGGACAGGAGAGCAAGGGGAAGGACGGGAGAGATCTATTAATGTCAGTGCTGCGGGACAGGAGAGGGGGAGGAAGGGTGGGAGAGATCTATTAATGTCAGTACTGCAGGACAGGAGAGGGGGAGGAAGGCCGGGAGAGATCTATCAATGTCAGTGCTGCAGGACAGGAGAGCAGGGGGAAGGGCGGGTGAGATCTATCAATGTCAGTGCTGCAGGACAGGAGAGGGGGAGGAAGGGTGGGAGAGATCTAATAATGTCAGTGCTGCGGGACAGGAGAGGGGGAGGAAGGGCGGGAGAGATCTATTAATGTCAGTGCTGCGGGACAGGAGAGCAGGGGGAAGGGCGGGAGAGATCTATCAATGTCAGTGCTGAGGGACAGGAGAGCGGGAGGAAGGGCGGGTGAGATCTATCAATGTCAGTGCTGCGGGACAGGAGAGGGGGAGGAAGGGTGGGAGAGATCTATCAAGGTCAGTGCTGCGGGACAGGAGAGGGGGAGGAAGGGCGGGAGAGATCTATTAATGTCAGTGTTGCGGGACAGGAGAGTGGGAGGAAGGCTGGGAGAGATCTATCAATGTCAGTGCTGCAGGAGGAAGGGTGGGAGAGATCTATCAATGTCAGTGCTGCGGGACAGGGGAGGAAGGGTGGGAGAGATCTATTAATGTCAGTGCTGCGGGACAGGAGAGGGGGAGGAAGGGTAGTAGAGATCTATCAATGTCAGTGCTGCGGGACAGGAGAGGGGGAGGAAGGGTTGGGTGAGATCTATCAATGTCAGTGCTGCGGGACAGGAGAGGGGGAGGAAGGGTGGGAGAGATCTATCAATGTCAGTGCTGCGGGACAGGAGAGGGGGAGGAAGGGTGGGAGAGATCTATTAATGTCAGTGCTGCGGGACAGGAGAGGGGGAGGAAGGGTAGGAGAGATCTATTAATGTCAGTGTTGCGGGACAGGAGAGCGGGAGGAAGGGTGGGAGAGATCTATCAATGTCAGTGCTGCGGGACAGTGGAGGAAGGGTGGGAGAGATCTATTAATGTCAGTGCTGCGGGACAGGAGAGGGGGAGGAAGGGTAGGAGAGATCTATTAATGTCAGTGCTGCGGGACAGGAGAGCGGGAGGAAGGGTGGGAGAGATCTATCAATGTCAGTGCTGCGGGACAGGAGAGGGGGAGGAAGGGTGGGAGAGATCTATTAATGTCAGTGCTGCGGGACAGGAAAGCGGGAGGAAGGGTGGGAGAGATCTATCAATGTCAGTGCTGCGGGACAGGAGAGGGGGAGGAAGGGTGGGAGAGATCTATTAATGTCAGTGCTGCGGGACAGGAGAGGGGGAGGAAGGGCGGGAGAGATCTATTAATGTCAGTGCTGCGGGACAGGAGAGGGGGAGGAAGGGTGGGAGAGATCTATCAATGTCAGTGCTGCGGGACAGGGGAGGAAGGGTGGGAGAGATCTATTAATGTCAGTGCTGCGGGACAGGAGAGGGGGAGGAAGGGTAGTAGAGATCTATCAATGTCAGTGCTGCAGGAGGAAGGGTGGGAGAGATCTATCAATGTCAGTACTGCGGGACAGGGGAGGAAGGGTGGGAGAGATCTATTAATGTCAGTGCTGCGGGACAGGAGAGGGGGAGGAAGGGTAGTAGAGATCTATCAATGTCAGTGCTGCGGGACAGGAGAGGGGGAGGAAGGGTTGGGTGAGATCTATCAAATGTCAGTGCTGCGGGACAGGAGAGGGGGAGGAAGGGTGGGAGAGATCTATCAATGTCAGTGCTGCGGGACAGGAGAGGGGGAGGAAGGGTGGGAGAGATCTATTAATGTCAGTGCTGCGGGACAGGAGAGGGGGAGGAAGGGCGGGAGAGATCTATTAATGTCAGTGCTGCAGGACAGGAGAGGGGGAGGAAGGGCGGGAGAGATCTATTAATGTCAGTGTTGCGGGACAGGAGAGCGGGAGGAAGGGTGGGAGAGATCTATCAATGTCAGTGCTGCGGGACAGGGGAGGAAGGGTGGGAGAGATCTATTAATGTCAGTGCTGCGGGAAAGGAGAGGGGGAGGAAGGGTAGGAGAGATCTATTAATGTCAGTGCTGCGGGACAGGAGAGCGGGAGGAAGGGTGGGAGAGATCTATCAATGTCAGTGCTGAGGGACAGGAGAGGGGGAGGAAGGGTGGGAGAGATCTATCAATGTCAGTGCTGCAGGAGGAAGGGTGGGAGAGATCTATCAATGTCAGTGCTGCGGGACAGGGGAGGAAGGGTGGGAGAGATCTATTTATGTCAGTGCTGCGGGACAGGAGAGCGGGAGGAAGGGCGGGAGAGATCTATTAATGTCAGTGCTGCAGGAAAGGAGAGGGGGAGGAAGGGTGGGAGAGATCTATTAATGTCAGTACTGCAGGACAGGAGAGGGGGAGGAAGGCCGGGAGAGATCTATCAATGTCAGTGCTGCAGGACAGGAGAGCAGGGGGAAGGGCGGGAGAGATCTATCAATGTCAGTGCTGCGGGACAGGAGAGGGGGAGGAAGGGCGGGAGAGATCTATTAATGTCAGTGCTGCAGGACAGGAGAGGGGGAGGAAGGCTGGGAGAGATCTATTAATGTCAGTGCTACGGGACAGTAGAGGGGGAGGAAGGCTGGGAGAGATCTATTAATGTCAGTGCTAAGGGACAGGAGAGGGGGAGGAATGGCGGGAGAGATCTATCAGTATCAGTGCTGCGGGACAGGAGAGCGGGAGGAAGGGTGGGAGAGATCTATTAATGTCAGTGCTGCGGGACAGGAGAGGGGGAGGAAGGGCGGGAGAGATCTATTAATGTCAGTGCTGCGGGACAGGAGAGGGGGAGGAAGGGTGGGAGAGATCTATTAATGTCAGTGCTGCAGGACAGGAGAGCGGGAGGAAGGGTGGGAGAGATCTATTAATGTCAGTGCTGCGGGACAGGAGAGTGGGAGGAAGGGTGGGAGAGATCTATTAATGTCAGTACTGCAGGACAGGAGAGGGGGAGGAAGGGCGGGAGAGATCTATTAATGTCAGTGCTGCAGGACAGCAGAGCAGGGGGAAGGGCGGCAGAGATCTATCAAAGTCAGTGCTGAGGGACAGGAGAGGGGGAGGAAGGGCGGCAGAGATCTATTAATGTCAGTGCTGCGGGACAGGAGAGGGGGAGGAAGGGCGGAGAGATCTATCAATGTCAGTGCTGCAGGACAGGAGAGCGGGAGGAAGGGTGGGAGAGATCTATTAATGTCAGTGCTGCGGGACAGGAGAGCTGGAGGAAGGGTGGGAGAGATCTATTAATGTCAGTGCTGCAGGACAGGAGAGCGGGAGGAAGGGCGGGAGAGATCTATTAATGTCAGTGCTGCGGGACAGGAGAGCAGGAGAAAGGGCGGGAGAGATCTATCAATGTCAGTGCTGCGGGACAGGAGAGCAGGAGGAAGGGCGGGAGAGATCTATCAATGTCAGTGCTGCGGGACAGGAGAGGGGGAGGAAGGGCGGGAGAGATCTATTAATATCAGTGCTGCAGTACAGGAGAGCGGGAGGAAGGGCGGGAGAGATCTATTAATGTCAGTGCTGCGGGACGGGAGAGCGGGAGGAAGGGTAGGAGAGATCTATTAATGTAAGTGCTGCAGGACAGAAGAGCGGGAGGAAGGGTGGGAGAGATCTATCAATGTCAGTGCTGCGGGACAGGAGAGCGGGAGGAAGGGCGGGAGAGATCCATCAGTGTCAGTGCTGCGGGACAGGAGAGGGGGAGGAAGGGTGAGAGATCTATTAATGTCAGTGCTGCGGGACAGGTGAGCGGGAGGAAGGGTGGGAGAGATCTATTAATGTCAGTGCTGCAGTACAGGAGAGGGGGAGGAAGGGTGAGAGATCTATCAATGTCAGTGCTGCGGGACAGGAGAGGGGGAGGAAGGGTTGGGTGAGATCTATCAAATGTCAGTGCTGCGGGACAGGAGAGGGGGAGGAAGGGTGGGAGAGATCTATCAATGTCAGTGCTGCGGGACAGGAGAGGGGGAGGAAGGGTGGGAGAGATCTATTAATGTCAGTGCTGCGGGACAGGAGAGGGGGAGGAAGGGCGGGAGAGATCTATTAATGTCAGTGCTGCAGGACAGGAGAGGGGGAGGAAGGGCGGGAGAGATCTATTAATGTCAGTGTTGCGGGACAGGAGAGCGGGAGGAAGGGTGGGAGAGATCTATCAATGTCAGTGCTGCGGGACAGGGGAGGAAGGGTGGGAGAGATCTATTAATGTCAGTGCTGCGGGAAAGGAGAGGGGGAGGAAGGGTAGGAGAGATCTATTAATGTCAGTGCTGCGGGACAGGAGAGCGGGAGGAAGGGTGGGAGAGATCTATCAATGTCAGTGCTGAGGGACAGGAGAGGGGGAGGAAGGGTGGGAGAGATCTATCAATGTCAGTGCTGCAGGAGGAAGGGTGGGAGAGATCTATCAATGTCAGTGCTGCGGGACAGGGGAGGAAGGGTGGGAGAGATCTATTTATGTCAGTGCTGCGGGACAGGAGAGCGGGAGGAAGGGCGGGAGAGATCTATTAATGTCAGTGCTGCAGGAAAGGAGAGGGGGAGGAAGGGTGGGAGAGATCTATTAATGTCAGTACTGCAGGACAGGAGAGGGGGAGGAAGGCCGGGAGAGATCTATCAATGTCAGTGCTGCAGGACAGGAGAGCAGGGGGAAGGGCGGGAGAGATCTATCAATGTCAGTGCTGCGGGACAGGAGAGGGGGAGGAAGGGCGGGAGAGATCTATTAATGTCAGTGCTGCAGGACAGGAGAGGGGGAGGAAGGCTGGGAGAGATCTATTAATGTCAGTGCTACGGGACAGTAGAGGGGGAGGAAGGCTGGGAGAGATCTATTAATGTCAGTGCTAAGGGACAGGAGAGGGGGAGGAATGGCGGGAGAGATCTATCAGTATCAGTGCTGCGGGACAGGAGAGCGGGAGGAAGGGTGGGAGAGATCTATTAATGTCAGTGCTGCGGGACAGGAGAGGGGGAGGAAGGGCGGGAGAGATCTATTAATGTCAGTGCTGCGGGACAGGAGAGGGGGAGGAAGGGTGGGAGAGATCTATTAATGTCAGTGCTGCAGGACAGGAGAGCGGGAGGAAGGGTGGGAGAGATCTATTAATGTCAGTGCTGCGGGACAGGAGAGTGGGAGGAAGGGTGGGAGAGATCTATTAATGTCAGTACTGCAGGACAGGAGAGGGGGAGGAAGGGCGGGAGAGATCTATTAATGTCAGTGCTGCAGGACAGCAGAGCAGGGGGAAGGGCGGCAGAGATCTATCAAAGTCAGTGCTGAGGGACAGGAGAGGGGGAGGAAGGGCGGCAGAGATCTATTAATGTCAGTGCTGCGGGACAGGAGAGGGGGAGGAAGGGCGGAGAGATCTATCAATGTCAGTGCTGCAGGACAGGAGAGCGGGAGGAAGGGTGGGAGAGATCTATTAATGTCAGTGCTGCGGGACAGGAGAGCTGGAGGAAGGGTGGGAGAGATCTATTAATGTCAGTGCTGCAGGACAGGAGAGCGGGAGGAAGGGCGGGAGAGATCTATTAATGTCAGTGCTGCGGGACAGGAGAGCAGGAGAAAGGGCGGGAGAGATCTATCAATGTCAGTGCTGCGGGACAGGAGAGCAGGAGGAAGGGCGGGAGAGATCTATCAATGTCAGTGCTGCGGGACAGGAGAGGGGGAGGAAGGGCGGGAGAGATCTATTAATATCAGTGCTGCAGTACAGGAGAGCGGGAGGAAGGGCGGGAGAGATCTATTAATGTCAGTGCTGCGGGACGGGAGAGCGGGAGGAAGGGTAGGAGAGATCTATTAATGTAAGTGCTGCAGGACAGAAGAGCGGGAGGAAGGGTGGGAGAGATCTATCAATGTCAGTGCTGCGGGACAGGAGAGCGGGAGGAAGGGCGGGAGAGATCCATCAGTGTCAGTGCTGCGGGACAGGAGAGGGGGAGGAAGGGTGAGAGATCTATTAATGTCAGTGCTGCGGGACAGGTGAGCGGGAGGAAGGGTGGGAGAGATCTATTAATGTCAGTGCTGCAGTACAGGAGAGGGGGAGGAAGGGTGAGAGATCTATTAATGTCAGTGCTGCGGGACAGGAGAGCGGGAGGAAGGGTGGGAGAGATCTATTAATGTCAGTGCTGCGGGACAGGAGAGGGGGAGGAAGGGTAGGAGAGATCTAATAATGTCAGTGCTGCGGGACAGGAGAGGGGGAGGAAGTGTAGGAGAGATCTATCAGTGTCAGTGCTGCGGGACAGGAGAGCGGGAGGAAGGGCGGGAGAGATCTATTAATGTCAGTGCTGCGGGACAGGAGAGCGGGAGGAAGCGCGAGAGAGATCTATTAATGTCAGTGCTGCGGGACAGGAGAGGGGGAGGAAGGCTGGGAGAGATCTATTAATGTCAGTGCTGCGGGACAGGAGACGGGGAGGAAGGGCGGGAGAGATCTATTAATGTCAGTGCTGCGGGACAGGAGAGCGGGAGGAAGGGCGGGAGAGATCTATCAGTGTCAGTGCTGCGGGACAGGAGAGCGGGAGGAAGGGCGGGAGAGATCTATTAATGTCAGTGCTGCGAGACAGGAGAGGGGGAGGAAGGCTGGGAGAGATCTATTAATGTCAGTGCTACGGGACAGGAGAGGGGGAGGAAGGCTGGGAGAGATCTATTAATGTCAGTGCTATGGGACAGGAGAGGGGGAGGAAGGGTGGGAGAGATCTATCAGTGTCAGTGCTGCGGGACAGGAGAGGGGGAGGAAGGGTGGGAGAGATCTATTAATGTCAGTGCTGTGGGACAGGAGAGGGGGAGGAAGGGCGGGAGAGATCTATCAATGTCAGTGCTGCGGGACAGGAGAGGGGGAGGAAGGGCGGGAGAGATCTATCAATGTCAGTGCTGCGGGACAGGAGAGCGGGAGGAAGGGCGGGAGAGATCTATTAATGTCAGTGCTACGGGACAGGAGAGGGGGAGGAAGGGCGGGAGAGATCTATTAATGTCAGTACTGCGGGACAGGAGAGCGGGAGGAAGGGAGGGAGAGATCTATTAATGTCAGTGCTGCGGGACAGGAGAGGGGGAGGAAGGGTGGGAGAGATCTATTAATGTCAGTACTGCAGGACAGGAGAGTTGGAGGAAGGGCGGGAGAGATCTATTAATGTCAGTGCTACGGGACAGGAGAGGGGGAGGAAGGGCGGGAGAGATCTATTAATGTCAGTACTGCGGGACAGGAGAGCGGGATGAAGGGAGGGAGAGATCTATTAATGTCAGTGCTGCGGGACAGGAGAGGGGGAGGAAGGGCAGGAGAGATCTATCAATGTCAGTGCTGCAGGACAGGAGAGCAGGGGGAAGGGCGGGAGAGATCTATCAATGTCAGTGCGGAGGGACAGGAGAGGGGGAGGAAGGGCGGGAGAGATCTATTAATGTCAATGCTGCGGGACAGGAGAGGGGGAGGAAGGGTGGGAGAGATCTATTAATGTCAGTGCTGCAGGACAGGAGAGCGGGAGGAAAGGTGGGAGAGATCTATTAATGTCAGTGCTGCGGGACAGGAGAGCGGGAGGAAGGGTGGGAGAGATCTATTAATGTCAGTGCTGCAGGACAGGAGAGGGGGAGGAAGGGCGGGAGAGATCTATCAATGTCAGTGCTGCAGGACAGGAGAGCAGGGGGAAGGGCGGGAGAGATCTATCAATGTCAGTGCTGAGGGACAGGAGAGGGGGAGGAAGGGCGGGAGAGATCTATTAATGTCAGTGCTGCGGGACAGGAGAGGGGGAGGAAGGGCGGAGAGATCTATCAATGTCAGTGCTGCAGGACAGGAGAGCGGAAGGAAGGGTGGGAGAGATCTATTAATGTCAGTGCTGCGGGACAGGAGAGCGGGAGGAAGGACGGGAAAGATCTATCAATGTCAATGCTGGGGTACAGGAGAGCGGGAGGAAGGGCGGGAGAGATCTATTAATGTCATTGCTGCGGGACAGGAGAGGGGGAGGAAGGGCGGGAGAGATCTATTAATGTCAGTGCTGCGGGACAGGAGAGGGGGAGGAAGGGCGGGAGAGATCTATCAATGTCAGTGCTGCGGGACAGGAGAGCGGGAGGAAGGGCGGGAGAGATCTATTAATGTCAGTGCTGCAGGACAGGAGAGCGGGAGGAAGGGCGGGAGAGATCTATCAATGTCAGTGCTGCGGGACAGGAGAGCAGGAGGAAGGGCGGGAGAGATCTATTAATGTCAGTGCTGCGGGACAGGAGAGCGGGAGGAAGGGTGGGAGAGATCTATTAATGTCAGTGCTGCGGGACAGGAGAGTGGGAGGAAGGGTGGGAGAGATCTATTAATGTCAGTGCTGCAGGACAGGAGAGCGGGAGGAAGGGCGGGAGAGATCTATCAATGTCAGTGCTGCGGGACAGGAGAGCAGGAGGAAGGGCGGGAGAGATCTATCAATGTCAGTGCTGCGGGACAGGAGAGCGGGAGGAAGGGCGGGAGAGATCTATTAATGTCAGTGCTGCAGGACAGGAGAGCGGGAGGAAGGGCAGGAGAGATCTATCAATGTCAGTGCTGCGGGACAGGAGAGCAGGAGGAAGGGCGGGAGAGATCTATTAATGTCAGTGCTACGGGACAGGAGAGGGGGAGGAAGGGCGGGAGAGATCTATCAATGTCAGTGCTGCGGGATGGGAGAGCGGGAGGAAGGGTGGGAGAGATCTATTAATGTCAGTGCTGCGGGACAGGAGAGGGGGAGGAAGGGCAGGAGAGATCTATTAATGTCAGTGCTGCGGGACAGGAGAGGGGGAGGAAGGGCGGGAGAGATCTATCAATGTCAGTGCTGCTGGACAGGAGAGCGGGAGGAAGGGCGGGAGAGATCTATTAATGTCAGTGCTGCGGGACAGGAGAGCGGGAGGAAGGGCGGGAGAGATCTATTAATGTCAGTGCTGCGGGACAGGAGAGCGGGAGGAAGGGTTGGAGAGATCTATTAATGTCAGTGCTGCGGGACAGGAGAGGGGGAGGAAGGGTGGGAGAGATCTATTAATGTCAGTGCTGCGGGACGGGAGAGGGGGAGGAAGGGTGGGAGATATCTATTAATGTCAGTGCTGCAGGACAGTAGAGGGGGAGGAAGGGTGGGAGAGATCTATTAATGTCAGTGCTGCGGGACAGGAGAGGGGGAGGAAGGGTGGGAGAGATCTATTAATGTCAGTGCTGCGGGACAGGAGAGCTGGAGGAAGGGTGGGAGAGATCTATTAATGTAAATGTGACAGGGCGGAGATCTAGTGTTAATGTGGCAGGGCAGATATCTTAATGTCAGTGGGGGAGCTAGGGTGTCAGTTTATAGGAATATATACGCCCATAGGTGGGCTAGACACACCCTTTGGGTGGTGCAGACCACGCCCCCAAAACTGCGCGCAGCGTGTCGCCTTCTACAGCCATCCTCAATATCCCTGAAAGTGTTTTTCAAAAGTAGGCAAATATGGCATAGGGACGCCCACTGCTGCCGTTTGACAATGTGCCGCAGCGTGAACATGGGGAACATTGATGCAGATCAGGCAGCCACGCAGCTTCTGAGTAAGTCTGACCTGTCTCACTGCAGCTCTCATGACACGCTGAGGACTCTGAGTGCTGCAATGGCTAATTTATGCACGCTCACGAAACAGAGTTTAAATAGTCCCAACCCACCTGCGTTTGCCTAGCCACCATTCATTATTTGCCCCAAATGCTGCATACCTGTCACTCATTTTGTGAATGAATCGTCTGTGTGAGCGTAATCACAAATTGCAGCACGTGCGGCCTACACGCATGTGCAATGTCTAACAATCGCTCAATCTGTGGAAACCTCTGCATTTGCGTCCGGATCTGCATCAGGCCCACAATCAGAAGTGGAAAATGGCATTGCCAAACCTCATAGCAAAACTCTCCTCCTCAGATCCTCTCAGTAGGCTGTAAAGGTGCCCACACACTAGGCGTTCAGGTCAGGATCCGATATTGTGTCCGATTTCTCCCCTTGCAGTCGTGGGCACGATTTGGTGTAAAACCTATCCAAATTGACCCAGGATCTATCATGCATCCTCCAGTGCATCGTGACTGAGATTTTCAGATCTTGCCTGCAGCAGGCAAGATCTTAAGATGCGATGTATGACCAGCGGGTACACGCATGGGCATCATGATCGTGAGTAGAGACTCACGATTAGGACATATTTTACATGTCCCGATGCGTCGGAATCGGGCTGATCGTGTAAAATATTGCCTAGTGTGTGGGCACCTTAAGCCTCTTTAGCCTCCAGACTGATCTATAACAGTATTTACAAAGGATAATGGGTCACAGACTTGATAATTACCTAGTAATGGGAAATCTTGGCTCTTCAGTGTGCAGACCTTATACATTCTCCAACTAGGTAATTTACCGTTGCAGCACCCACATTTCTAAGTGTACACAGTGAAGGCAGCCATTTTGTGGTGTAATATTTGTGAGAATGCAGCTTATCAATTTACCAGAAAGTGCCTCATACCTCAGCAATTTTACTAGTTTCTTATGAATACTTTTTCAGTTAATAAAATGTTTATAGGTGATGTGTACTACTATACTCTTAAAGGGAAGAATCAGAGGGAATATGCATGTAGATGGATAGCGGTAAGTTTGTATTATAGGAGATAATGTGATCTTCTGTTATTGGGTGTTAAATACAGTAAGAAGGGCACAGGAAGTATTTTGGTATTTAGAGGTGTCATCAATACAGCCTTATGTACTAAGAAGTATTAATCCTTATAGTGGAATTCTAATTTTTGTTAGTAATCAGGATAGGACTGAAAATTAAGTATATGAAATCTATAAGACTAACTGGTCTATTTACTAAATGGCAAACCAAAACTGGAGAAATCTTTCTTATTGCTCACTCTTATTGGGCATGATTTAGGAAATGAACCTTATCCAAACAAAAAAACAACAAACAATTACTATATACTGGCTTCCAGACCTTTATTACTGGCAGCAAGTCCGATACTTACCAGAGAGGCTGTTACAGTACTGGCAAGTGTTACCTCTATATGGGCGAGAGCAATTTGGTCTGCAAGGATTACCCACACCTTTGCCAAAATAGAAGGTATCCCAGGTCTGGTTGCGACTGGCCAATATGGTGTGGAAGATAAGTAACTACCCCCACCCACACCCTGTCCACTGGCTTCCTGGTTTATCCCCTTCAAGCCAGTCTGTTTATATCCTACACTTCCTTCATTATTATAAATTATTTATCACAGTCTTGTTTTGTGTTCATTTGTGATTAAAACCTCTCCAAGCCAGTAACTGGGAATATGCACATGCATGACCCAGCTAGTCGTTTCACGCATGGGTAGTGGGCCTGCAAGCTGTGACTCTGGCATTTAGTTCTACTTGTTTAAAAAAAAAAAAAGTTTTAAAATATATCTAAATATTTGTAAAAAATATCAGTTGAAAAAAAATGTTTTCTAAAATAAAAATGATAATAATTATATATTTTTTCAATTAATATCTCCATGTATTGCTGCCATGAGATGGTGACACCATAAGGAGGATTGCGCCATTATCCTTTCAAAATGAATGGCAAAACTATTGCCAGACAAAGATAGGGCTTTCCTCTGATGTATGAATAGGCTGTACATGCTTCTAGTCTTATTACTTTAAAGTTAATTTGTGAAATGTTTGAATTGATGAATCTGTGGCCGGAGGCCGGTGCCACTTGAATAATGGCGGCTGCGGCACTGAAGGGGTTAACCCCCGTGCCGTGGCGCCATTTTTAAAAGGATAAAAGGTGCCAGGCGCCCATTGTAAATGTGTACTCTGCGCTAGGCGCTGAGTGTTGATAAGTGTGCTTTTAGTGTTCTATATGCCGCGGCCTGGACCCACTGCACTGGGGGAGTGTGGGTAGTGTGTGTCATGGCCGCTGCGGGACAGGGAGAGCCAGCTCCCACTGCGACCAGCGCTGACACAGTTAAAGTGGACACAGTATAAAAGCACACTGCACATGGGTCATAGTAATCTGTAGTAATATACACATATTGTGCGGTAGAGCACTGCGTCTGCAATGCATTGGTGTATAAAGTGGAGTAGTATAGTCTATGACGGTGTACAATCGGGAAACCGGCTGCCTTAATACCGGCAGCCGGCTTCCCGACTGTCATATCCCGGCGAGGGTGAAATGCCGGGCGTCTAGATGTAGTCGCCTGACATTTCCCCGACGCCGGGAGACCGGCGCCCGGCATCCTGATCGAAGGGATGCTGGGCGCCGCGAGCGGACAGCCGCCGGGGGGGGGGAGGGTTAGGTTTAGGGCACCCGGGGGGGGCTTAGGGTTGGGCACCCCCCCGGGAGGGTTAGGGTTAGGCACCCGGGGGGGCTTAGGGTTAGGCACCCCCCCGGGGGATTTAGGTTTAGGCAGCGGGGAAGGGGGGGTTAGGGTTAGGCACTTGGAGGGGGGATTAGAGTTAAGCACTTGGGGGGGAGGTTAGGGTTAGGCACTTAGAGGGGGGATTAGGGTTAGGCACTTGGGGAGGTTAGGGTTAGGCACTTAGAGGGGGGATTAGGATTAGGCACTTGGGGGGAGGTTAGGGTTAGGCACTTGGGGGGAGGTTAGGGTTAGGCACTTGGGGGGAGGTTAGGGTTAGGCACTTAGAGGGGGGATTAGGTTTAGGCAGCGGGGAAGGGGGGGGTTAGGGTTAGGCACTTAGAGGGGGGATTAGGATTAGGCACTTGGGGGGGAGGTTAGGGTTAGGCACTTGGGGGGAGGTTAGGGTTAGGCACTTGGGGGGGGGGTTAGGGTTAGGCACTTAGAGGGGGGATTAGGATTAGGCACTTGGGGGGGAGGTTAGGGTTAGGCACTTCGGGGGAGGTTAGGGTTAGGCACTTGGGGGGGAGGTTAGGGTTAGGCACTTAGAGGGGGGATTAGGTTTAGGCAGCGGGGAAGGGGGGGGTTAGGGTTAGGCACTTAGAGGGGGGATTAGGGTTAGGCACTTGGGGGGGAAGGTTAGGGTAAGGCACTTAGAGGGGGGATTAGAGTTAGGCACTTGGGGGAGGTTAGGGTTAGGCACTTAGAGGGGGGATTAGGGTTAGGCACTTGGGGGGAGGTTAGGTCTAGGCACTTAGAGGGGGGATTAGGGTTAGGCACTTGGGGGGGAGGTTAGGGTTAGGCACATAGAGGGGGGATTAGGGTTAGGCACTTGGGGGGAGGTTAGGGTTAGGCACTTGGGGGGGAGGTTAGGTCTAGGCACTTGGGGGGAGGTTAGGGTTAGGCACCCCTAAGGAGGGTTAGGAGGTTAGGTTAGTAGGGTTAGGGTTAGGCACCCCCCGGGGGACTTAGGTTTAGGCAGCGGGGAAGGGGGTTTAGGGTTAAGCACTTAGAGGGGGGATTAGGGTTAGGCACTTGGGGGGAAGGTTAGGGTTAGGCACTTAGAGGGGGCATTAGGGTTAGGTACTTGGGGGGGAGGTTAGGGTTAGGCACTTAGAGGGGGGATTAGGGTTAGGTACTTGGGGGGGAGGTTAGGGTTAGGCAAACCTAAGGAGGGTTAGGATTAGGGGGTTAGGTTAGGTTAGTGTATACTTACCTCAGCGACTATCAGGATTTCCAGCGCTGTTGGGCTTCCGCTGCCGGGCTCTGCTCATCTGTCGGCCAGTCGCTGCTGGGAATCGAACCGTGCGGCCGGCGGTATTTCATACCAATTCCATCTATGACATGTTTGAATATATTTTTGTATGTAATATGGGTGCAAATGCACCTTTGGAGACAAACTGCTGGTTAGACATCCTCACCTAGGGATGGATATGGTAATGACCCTAGCCTGGCAGTGGGGATGGATATGGTAATGACCCTAGCCTGGCAGTGGGGATGGATATGGTAATTACCCTAGCCTGGCAGTGGGGATGGATATGGTAATTACCCTAGCCTGGCAGTGGGGATGGATATGGTAATTACCCTAGCCTGGCAGTGGGGATGGATATGGTAATTACCCTAGCCTGGCAGTGGGGATGGATATGGTAATTACCCTAGCCTGGCAGTGGGGATGGATATGGTAATTACCCTATAGCCTGGCAGTGGGGATGGATATGGTAATTACCCTAGCCTGGCAGTAGGGATGGATATGGTAATTACCCTATAGCCTGGCAGTGGGGATGGATATGGTAATTACCCTATAGCCTGGCAGTGGGGATGGATATGGTAATTACCCTAGCCTGGCAGTGGGGATGGATATGGTAATTACCCTAGCCTGGCAGTGGGGATGGATATGGTAATTACCCTAGCCTGGCAGTGGGGATGGATATGGTAATTACCCTAGCCTGGCAGTGGGGATGGATATGGTAATTACCCATGCCTGGCAGTGGGGATGGATATGGTAATTACCCTATAGCCTGGCAGTGGGGATGGATATGGTAATTACCCTATAGCCTGGCAGTGGAGGGTTGGGTGGTGACTGAAGAAGCCTTTCCTATGTAATGCGGGCTAGGGAGACTCCTGTGTGTCTTTATACGATACCAAGCAAATTTGTAAAAGACAAGCTGTTTGTGTTTAGGAAGCTTCTATGTTGTGTAAGAGCTTAGAAGGTGTTTAAACTGGGAAACCCAAACCTGGTTTTAGTTGTAGATATGTAAAAGGACAAATGTCCTTGAAATTTGCATTATATTTACCTTTTGAGAGACAGTATATGCTAACTCAATTTATGCTTTAGGAAGCCAACTGATTTTGGGTGGTGAAGAGGAAAATAGGTTAGTATCTTTAAAATGTAAGATGTGTTTATTTATTAATATTTTGTCAGCTAGCCTGATTGGCTAGAAGGAACTCAGGGCGGACTTACCCCCTGTGGTAATGTGTACTGAAGTAGCATAAAAGTAGGCTTCGTGCCTGGTAATCTTGTACATCTTTGACAATCCTTTGTGGAGAACTGCTGTTAAGATTCCTGTATCATCTTGTACTGTATGCTGATTATTCCCCTTCAATCCGAAGCGAGGGGTCTTTTTAAAGACCATTGAGCAATAAACACCTTTTGCCTTTACTTCGACTACATCTGTACCCTGCGACCAACAGAATTGCACCAAAACGCCATTTCGTTCTCCTGCTGTTCTGGGTAAGAGCTCAGCATCTCCAAGTTTAAGCCCTCTGCCAAGCTACCGTGCAGACCTGGTCCATTGCAAGGGATCAGGAGGAATTAGCAGACACCAATCAGGGGGTGAGGCCGCAGCTAATCAAACGCATACGCAGCAGAAGCGGTTCCAGGTGCCGAGGTAGAAGCCTGATTGTATGCAAAAAACGGTTCCAAGCGCAGCTGAAAGGAGCTTGGTGGTGGCAGCTTCAGTAAACGCCCACGGCGCAGTAGGCGGAGTCAGTGACAGGCGGAGTGGCAGTCCAAAAGTGCTAACCCGTGACCAGGGCCGGCCTAGACGAAAGGCGTCCGGTCACAGAATCTAAAAAGAAAAATGTGTTCAAAAATACCCTATAAAGTAATAAATTCAGGAAACTCACAGTATAGGCCTTCTGCTTTACTTACTGTTGCTAATGATCTGGAGTATTATACACACACAGAAATTGTTAATTTTTAGAAATATACTTCTAAATAGTGGTAGAAATAACAGATGATTAGAATATACAGTAAGTATTTATTTTCAATAATGTTCTTGAGTTAATCAAACATGTCACAAGGTGAGCACATTAAGGGATCCTATTACTGAGGCAGAATTTTTTATATATTTTAAAATATATACATTTGTATTTTGATATTTGCTCACTAAAATATACACTGAGCTATATTTATTGCTCATCAAAGTGGAGGTAGCTTTTTGCTGGCTGAACCAATATTCCTGAAAATGAAGTCTATGGATACACTTGGAACTTGTGATATCACGGAGGCTTTCCTTCAGGTTTGTCACAAAATGTCTGCCTATGCTTTCAGACGCAAACGCAGCATTTTTAGAGGTGGGTTTCCATGTATTAAAATAAGATTACATACATACACACAGTGACCAGCCATAGTATTAAAACCATCTGCCTACTATTGTGTAGGTGCACCTCATACTGCCAAACTGATCTGTCCAGGCGTGGTCTCCATAAGACCTCTGAAGGCGTCCTGTGGTTTCTGGCAAGACGTTAGCAGCAGATCCTTTTTGTCCTGTAAGTTGTGGGATGGGGCCTCCATGGTTCGGATTTTTTTTTCCAGCACACCCCACAGTTGCTCGACCGGATTGAGATCTGGAGAATTTGGAGGCCATTTTAACACTTTGATCTCTGTATCATGTTCATAAAACCATTCCTGAACAATGTGGCTGGGTGCATTATCCTGCTGTAACAGGAATACCGTTGTCATGTACTTGTCCTGCAACAATATTTAGGTAGATGACACGTATCAAAGTAACATCCACATGAATGCCAGGACCAAAGGTTTCCTAGTACAACATTGCCCAGAGCACCACACAGAGGCCCTGATTCAGAGCCCGGACGCTCTCACAGAGCGCTCGCTCTAATCAGGGCCGTCCCTCCTTCATTTTGGAGCGGCCTCTTGGCCGCTCGCATAGCTGTGGGTGACCACCCACAGCTATAGCGAGCGGCCAAAATGATGGTCGTGATGGTCAAGACCATTGCTACCATCGGGCTTGCGACGAGACCCTGCGGTATGGTCTCGCTGCCGCAAGCCCTGGAGTGCTTTTGGCTCTATCAGAGCCAAAATCACTCCCACTGACATCACTAGTGATGTCAGTGGGGCCGGCCCCAGATGGTAGGCGTTCCCATGGGAACGCCTCCGTCTGGGCAGCCACTCCCACCAAAGGGGGCGTGCTGTCAATCAACATCAATAGCATGCCCCTTTGGTGCGAGACCCATAACGACGGCTTGGCCATCGTTATTCGGGTCTCACGCATGCGCACTTGGGCAACATCGACCCGCTTGCGAGCGCTCAGCGGGTGAGCGGGTCTGAATCAGGCCCAGAGCCTCCACCGGCTTGTATTCTCATTGTGCATCCTGGTGCCATCTCTTTCCCAGGTAAAAAAAACCGCACACTCACCTGGCCATCCACATGATGTAAAATAAAACGTGATTCATCAGACCAGGCTCCATGGTTCAGTTCTGATTCTCACATGCCCATTGTAGGGACACTCTGACCGGTCTGCAGCTACTCAGCCCCCATACGTAGCAAGCTGCGATGCGCTGACGCCTTTCTATCATAGCCGACATTAACTTTTTCAGCAAGTTGCGCTATAGTAACTCCTCTATGGGATTGGACCAGACGGGCTAGCTCAGGGGCATTTCTAGAGAGGAGGGGGCCCATGTTCATTCTCTGACACAGGCCCCCTCCTCTCTGTCCGGCAGCCAGCAGCTCACTGAGCTGTGCGCGGCCAGCGCCGGAGTAATAGACTCTGGGCACTAGAGTGCGCCCAGAGTCTATAGACTATGCATGCGCAAACTATGGCAAAATGGCCGCAGCGGCCATTTTCCAGTTGTTTTTACAGCGCTGTGCCCCCGAGCTCATGTTTGACTCCATAGAGGTAAGTCATTCTATGGGTGCAGGCTGTGCGGTGTGGGGCCCCCCTGGATCCAGGGGCCCGTGTTCCTGTGTGTGTGTGTGTATATATATATATATATATATATATATATATACACAGTATATTGCAACATGCACCCACGTTTAAAGTTCCAACTTTCCGGGGTGCATGTGGCTTTGTTTATTAAAAATAGAAGATTGCGACAATGACATAAATATAAAACCCTATAATAATTACTTTGCAGATAACCACATATCACCTCTTAACTTAAACCCCATACCATCACCCGTAGCCCATCCAAGAAGAAGAGAAAAAATAAAAACACCCCATACCCCCAACACACCCCCATCACACCCCCATCACACTCCAATCACACTCCTAACCTAACCCTTAAGCAGCAGAAAACTAAGTACAGCCATCCAGATATATGCAGAGCATTCCTCTATAAATGACTCAAACCTCCCTCAAGTGACAGGACAGAAGCCTAAAGGATTGACAAGAATAGGATTTCCGCTACCCATTCAAGGGGGCCTCAGATTGCACCACAAACGGGACCAACTGACGGTGTCCATCCTTCGCTTATCAATATACATCATCCGTTTCACCTCATGTAGAATCTCCCCCACCCTGCCTCACAGGGGAGGACTTTGCCCCTAATGCCAACTTGACACCGTGCGTTCCATGTGCAAAACCGAACTGCTACACTAACAAAAAAAATAGTGTATAAATCAAACCTTCCATATCCCTTGAATGCCCCATAAGCCCATTCAGGGTAACTCAGCCCCTATAAGTTCCCTAGAAAAAAAAAAAACCCTACATTAGCAAGGTATCCTTGAGAAAGCGTCCGCAATGACCTGAAACGTTGGAGAAGCAAGAGCAGAGCACAAGCACATATGGAGGACCAAGCGGGGTCAGCAGTCAGGAGAGCCTCCGGCATCTGACGTCATCAGAAGCCGCCGCAGCATACTACAGTCATCGCTGGCAAGGAGAAGAAATAGCGCTGCGGGAACATCAAGTTACCTACCGTTAGGGTCAGTTAGGTACAGCAGCCACCACCAGCCCATGTCCGGGCGTAGTGGACTCTCCTTTCTCACCAGGCACCGTACCGTATTGCCTCCTGCTCAATTTTATAAATATTATAAACATTGGGGCATATACAATTTAGAAACACCGATACCCGCGGTATTCAATTCCAAAAATACTGGTTGCGGGGTTTACAGTTCTGAAAACCCCGCGCCGCATATTTTAAATTATAAAAAAAAAAACATCACTTACCTTGCCGTGGGTCTGCAGTAGTATCCGTGGCTCCCGGTGGCCTCCCCTCTCTCTTCTTACTGGAGAGGGGGCTGCTGGGAGTCCCAGGGGCTCCTGGGAAGCTCCAGGGGCTGGTGGGAGGGGCAAACGCTGCTGGGAGATGTAGTTCTCCCAGCGCCCATTCTGGGGGGGCCACGCAAACACTGCAGGGGCACACATATACACACACACTCATACACCACACACACTGACATACTCTTATACACACACACACTCATACACACTTACATACACCACACACACTGACATACTCATATACACACACACACTCATACACACTTACATACACCACACACACTGACATACTCATATACACACACACACTCATACACACTTACATACACCACACACACTGACATACTCATATACACACACACACTCATACACACTTACATACACCACACACACTGACATACTCATATACTTACATACACCACACACACTGACATACTCATATACACACACACACTCATACACACTTACATACACCACACACACTGACATACTCATATACACACACACACTCATACACACTTACATACACCACACACACTGACATACTCATATACTTACATACACCACACACTGACATACTCATATACACACACACACTCATACACACTTACATACACCACACACACTGACATACTCATATACTTACATACACCACACACACTGACATACTCATATACACACACACACTCATACACACTTACATACACCACACACACTGACATACTCATATACACACACTCATACACACATACACCACACACACTGACATACTCATATACACACACTCATACACCACACACACTGACATACTCATATACACACACACACACACACACACACACACACACTGACATACTCATATACACACACTCATACACACATACACCACACACACTGACATACTCATATACACACACACTCATACACCACACACACTGACATACTCATACACACACACACACTCATACACACTTACATACACCACACACACTGACATACTCATATACACACTCATACACCACACACACTGACATACTCATATACACACACACACTCATACACACTTACATACACCACACAAACTGACATACTCATATACACACACACACTCATACACACTTACATACACCACACACACTGACATACTCATATACACACTCATACACCACACACACTGACATACTCATATACACACACACACTCATACACACTTACATACACCACACACACTGACATACTCATATACACACACACACACTCATAAACACTTACATACACCACACACACTGACATACTCATATACTCACATACACCACACACACTGACATACTCATATACACACACACTCATACACACATACAGCACACACACTGACATACTCCTATACACACACACACTCATACACACTTACATACACAACACACACTGACATACTCATATACACACACACTCATACACACTTACATACAGCACACACACTGACATACTCATATACACACGCACACACTCATACACACTTACATACACCACACACACTGACATACTCATATACACACTCATACACCACACACACTGACATACTCATATACACACACTCATACACCACACACACTGACATACTCATATACACACACACACACACACACTCATACATACACCACACACACTGACATACTCATATACTTACATACACCACACACACTGACATACTCATATACACACACACACACTCATACACACTTACATACACCACACACACTGACATACTCATATACTTACATACACCACACACACTGACATACTCATATACACACACATACACACTGACATACTAATGTACACACACACACACACACACACACACACACACTCATACACACTTACATACACCACACACACTGACATACTCGTATACACACACACTCATACACACTTACATACACAATAAACACTGACATGCTCATATACACACACACACACACACACTCATACACACTCATACACCACACACACTGACATGCTCATATACACACACACACACACAAAGCTTGCCGACATTCTGCTCCTTCCTTCCGGGAGAGAGCTGAATGCCTGCATTATGCAGGGGGCGTGGCCGGGCTATGATGCCATTTTGGGGGCGGGGCGGGGGCGTGACCACACGATCGCGTCATCGTGGCCCCGCCCCCTCTTCACGATGCCGGAAAAAAGGCATTATGAAGCAGGGGGTGGAGCCACGATGACGCGATTTAGCGCGAATCGCGTCATCAAGCCCCTCGGCAGCGGAGGTTTTTACTAGTAGTCTTGGGGGGTAGGCGGCAGCCGGGAGGCTTGCCTGCCTTTCCGGGGGGTCGGGAGCGGCACCCGATATCCGGGAGGCTCCCGACCAAATCGGGAGGGTAGGCAAGCCTGACACACACTCATACACACTTATACACCACACACACTGACATACTCATACACACTCATACACCACACACACTGACACACTCATACACCACACACACTGACATACTCATATACACACACACACACACACACACACTGACATACTCATATACACACTCATACACCACACACACTGACATACTCATATACACACTCATACACCACACACTGACACACTCATACACCACACACACTGACATACTCATATACACACTCATACACCACACACACTGACATACTCATATACACACAAACACTCATACACACCTACATACAGCACACACACTGACATACTCATATACACACACTCATACACACATACACCACACACACTGACATACTCATATACACACATTCATACACCACACACACTGACATACTCATATACACACACACACACACACACACTGACATACTCATATACACACACACTCATACACCACACACACTGACATACTCATATACACACACACACACACTCATACACACTTACATACACCACACACACTGACATACTCATATACACACTCATACACCACACACACTGACATACTCATATACACACACACTTATACACACTTACATACACCACACACACTGACATACTCATATAAACACACACACACACACACTCATACACACTTACATACACCACACACACTGACATACTCATATACACACTCATACACCACACACACTGACATACTCATATACACACACACACTCATACACACTTACATACACCACACACACTGACATACTCATATACACACACACACTCATACACACTGACATACTCATATACACACACACTCATACACACTTACATACAGCACACACACTGACATACTCATATACACACACACACTCATACACACTTACATACACCACACACACTGACATACTCATATACACACACACACTCATACACACTTTCATACACCACACACACTGACATACTCATATACTTACATACACCACACACACTGACATACATATACACACACACTCATACACACATACAGCACACACACTGACATACTCATATACACACACACACACACTCATACACACTTACATACACCACACACACTGACATACTCATATACACACACTCATACACCACACACACTGACATACTCATATACACACACACACACACACACACTCATACATACACCACACACACTGACATACTCATATACTTACATACACCACACACACTGACATACTCATATACACACACACACACTCATACACACTTACATACACCACACACACTGACATACTCGTATACACACACACTCTCATACACACTTACATACACCACACACACTGACATACTCATATACTTACATACACCACACACACTGACATACTCATATACACACACACACACTCATACACACTTACATACACCACACACACTGACATACTAATGTACAGACACACACACACACACACACTCATACACACTTACATACACCACACACACTGACATACTCGTATACACACACACACACACACACACACACACACACACTCATACACACTTACATACACCATACACACTGACATAGTCATATATACACACACACACATACTCATACACACTCATACACCACACACACTGACATACTCATATACACACACACACACACACCATGCTTGCCGACATTCAGCTCCTTCCTTCCGGGAGAGAGCTGAATGCCTGCATTCTGCAGGGGGCGTGGCCGGGCTATGATGCCGTTTTGGGGGCGGGGGGCGTGACCGCACGATTGCGTCATCGTGGCCCCGCCCCCTCTTCACGATGCCGGAAAAAAGGCATTATGAAGCAGGGGGTGGAGTCACGATGACGCGATTGAGCGCGAATCGCGTCATCAGGCCCCTCGGCAGCGGGGGTTTTTACTAGTAGTCTTGGGGGTAGGCGGCAGCCGGGAGGCTTGCCTGCCTTTCCGGGGGGTCGGGAGCGGCACCCGATATCCGGGAGGCTCCCGACCAAATCGGGAGGGTAGGCAAGCCTGACACACACTCATACACACTTATACACCACACACACAGACATACTCATACACACTCATACACCACACACACTGACATACTCATATACACACTTATACACCACACACACTGACATACTCATATACACACTCATACACCACACACTGACATACTCATATACATACACACTTACATACACCACACACACTGACATACTCATATACACACACACACTCATACACACTTACATACACCACACACACTGACATACTCATATACACACTCATACACCACACACACTGACATACTCATATATAGACACACATACTCATACACACTTACATACACCACACACACTGACATACTCATATACACACACACACTCATACACACTTACATACACCACACACACTGACATACTCATATACACACTCATACACCACACACACTGACATACTCATATACACACACACACTCATACACACTTACATACACCACACACACTGACATACTCATATACACACTCATACACCACACACACTGACATACTCATAATCACACTCATACACCACACACACTGACATACTCATATACACACACACACTCATACACACTTACATACACCACACACACTGACATACTCATATACACACACACACTCATACACACTTACATACACCACACACACTGACATACTCGTATGCACACACACACTCATACATACACACTTACATACACCACACACACTGACATACTCATATACTTACATACACCACACACACTGACATACTAATGTACACACACACACTCATACACACTTATATACACCACACACACTGACATACTTGTATACACACACACACTCATACACACTTACATACACCACACACACTGACATACTCGTATACACACACACACACACTCATACACACTTACATACACCATACACACTTACATACACTATACACACTGACATACTCATATATACACACACACACACTCATACAACACACACACTAACATACTCATATACACACTCATACACCACACACACTGACATACTCATATACACACACACACTCACACACACACTGACATACTCATACACACACACACACACACTGACATACTCATATACACACTGACATACTCATATACACACACTGACACATTCATATACACACTCATACACCACACACACTGACATACTCATATACACACTCATACACCACACACACTGACATACTCATATACACACTCATACACCACACACACTGACACACTCATACACCACACACACTGACATACTCATATACACACTCATACACCACACACACTGACACACTCATACACCACACACACTGACATACTCATATACACACTCATACACCACACACACTGACACACTCATATACACACTCATACACCACACACACTGACATACTCATATACACACTCATACACCACACACACTGACATACTCATAATCACACTCATACACCACACACACTGACATACTCATATACACACACACACTCATACACACTTACATACACCACACACACTGACATACTCATATACACACACACACTCATACACACTTACATACACCACACACACTGACATACTCGTATGCACACACACACTCATACATACACACTTACATACACCACACACACTGACATACTCATATACTTACATACACCACACACACTGACATACTAATGTACACACACACACTCATACACACTTATATACACCACACACACTGACATACTTGTATACACACACACACTCATACACACTTACATACACCACACACACTGACATACTCGTATACACACACACACACACTCATACACACTTACATACACCATACACACTTACATACACTATACACACTGACATACTCATATATACACACACACACACTCATACACCACACACACTAACATACTCATATACACACTCATACACCACACACACTGACATACTCATATACACACACACACTCACACACACACTGACATACTCATACACACACACACACACTGACATACTCATATACACACTGACATACTCATATACACACACTGACACATTCATATACACACTCATACACCACACACACTGACATACTCATATACACACTCATACACCACACACACTGACATACTCATATACACACTCATACACCACACACACTGACACACTCATACACCACACACACTGACATACTCATATACACACTCATACACCACACACACTGACACACTCATACACCACACACACTGACATACTCATATACACACTCATACACCACACACACTGACACACTCATATACACACTCATACACCACACACACTGACATACTCATATACACACTCATACACCACACACACTGACATACTCATAATCACACTCATACACCACACACACTGACATACTCATATACACACACACACTCATACACACTTACATACACCACACACACTGACATACTCATATACACACACACACTCATACACACTTACATACACCACACACACTGACATACTCGTATGCACACACACACTCATACATACACACTTACATACACCACACACACTGACATACTCATATACTTACATACACCACACACACTGACATACTAATGTACACACACACACTCATACACACTTATATACACCACACACACTGACATACTTGTATACACACACACACTCATACACACTTACATACACCACACACACTGACATACTCGTATACACACACACACACACTCATACACACTTACATACACCATACACACTTACATACACTATACACACTGACATACTCATATATACACACACACACACTCATACACCACACACACTAACATACTCATATACACACTCATACACCACACACACTGACATACTCATATACACACACACACTCACACACACACTGACATACTCATACACACACACACACACTGACATACTCATATACACACTGACATACTCATATACACACACTGACACATTCATATACACACTCATACACCACACAAACTGACATACTCATATACACACTCATACACCACACACACTGACATACTCATATACACACTCATACACCACACACACTGACACACTCATACACCACACACACTGACATACTCATATACACACTCATACACCACACACACTGACACACTCATACACCACACACACTGACATACTCATATACACACTCATACACCACACACACTGACACACTCATATACACACTCATACACCACACACACTGACATACTCATATACACACTCATACACCACACACACTGACATACTCATATACACACTCATACACCACACACACTGACATACTCATATACACACACACACACACTGACATACTCATATACACATACACTGACATACTCATGTACACACACACACACACACTGACATACTCATATACACATACACTGACATACTCATATACACACACAGACATACTCATATACACACACACTGACATACTCATATACACACTCATACACCACACACACTGACATACTCATACACCACACACACTCATACACACTTATACACCACACACACTGACATACTCATATACACATACACTGACATACTCATATACACACACACTGACATACTCATATACACACACTGACATACTCATACACACACTCATACACCACACACACTGACATACTCATACACCACACACACTCATACACACTTATACACCACACACACTGACATACTCATATACACATACACTGACATACTCATATACACACACACTGACATACTCATATACACACTCATACACCACACACACTGACACACTCATACACCACACACACTCATACACACTTATACACCACACACACTGACATACTCATATACACACACACACACTGACATACTCATATACACATACACTGACATACTCATATACACATACACTGACATACTCATATACACACACACTGACATACTCATATACACATACACTGACATACTCATATACACACACAGACATACTCATATACACACACACTGACATACTCATATACACACTCATATACCACACACACTGACATACTCATACACCACACACACTCATACACACTTATACACCACACACACTGACATACTCATATACACATAAACTGACATACTCATATACACACACACTGACATACTCATATACACACACTGACTTACTCATATACACACTCATACACCACACACACTGACATACTCATACACCACACACACTCATACACACTTATACACCACACACACTGACATACTCATATACACATACACTGACATACTCATATACACACACACTGACATACTCATATACACACACTGACATACTCATATACACACTCATACACCACACACACTGACATACTCATACACCACACACACTCATACACACTTATACACCACATACACTGACATACTCATATACACATACACTGACATACTCATATACACATACACTGACATACTCATATACACACACACTGACATACTCATATACACACTCATACACCACACACACTGACATACTCATATACACACACACACTCACACACACACTGACATACTCATACACACACACACACACACACACTGACATACTCATATACACACTGACATACTCATATACACACACTGACACATTCATATACACACTCATACACCACACACACTGACATACTCATATACACACTCATACACCACACACACTGACATACTCATATACACACTCATACACCACACACACTGACACACTCATATACACACTCATACACCACACACACTGACATACTCATATACACACTCATACACCACACACACTGACATACTCATATACACACTCATACACCACACACACTGACATACTCATATACACACTCATACACCACACACACTGACATAGTCATATACACACACACACACACTGACATACTCATATACACATACACTGACATACTCATATACACACACACACACACACTGACATACTCATATACACATACACTGACATACTCATATACACACACAGACATACTCATATACACACACACTGACATACTCATATACACACTCATACACCACACACACTGACATACTCATACACCACACACACTCATACACACTTATACACCACACACACTGACATACTCATATACACATACACTGACATACTCATATACACACACACTGACATACTCATATACACACTCATACACCACACACACTGACACACTCATACACCACACACACTCATACACACTTATACACCACACACACTGAAATACTCATATACACACACACACACACTGACATACTCATATACACATACACTGACATACTCATATACACATACACTGACATACTCATATACACACACACTGACATACTCATATACACATACACTGACATACTCATATACACACACAGACATACTCATATACACACACACTGACATACTCATATACACACTCATACACCACACACACTGACATACTCATACACCACACACACTCATACACACTTATACACCACACACACTGACATACTCATATACACATAAACTGACATACTCATATACACACACACAGACATACTCATATACACACACTGACTTACTCATATACACACTCATACACCACACACACTGACATACTCATACACCACACACACTCATACACACTTATACACCACACACACTGACATACTCATATACACATACACTGACATACTCATATACACACACACTGACATACTCATATACACACACTGACATACTCATATACACACTCATACACCACACACACTGACATACTCATACACCACACACACTCATACACACTTATACACCACATACACTGACATACTCATATACACATACACTGACATACTCATATACACATACACTGACATACTCATATACACACACACTGACATACTCATATACACACTCATACACCACACACACTGACATACTCATATACACACACACACTCACACACACACTGACATACTCATACACACACACACACACACACTGACATACTCATATACACACTGACATACTCATATACACACACTGACACATTCATATACACACTCATACACCACACACACTGACATACTCATGTACACACTCATACACCACACACACTGACATACTCATATACACACTCATACACCACACACACTGACACACTCATACACCACACACACTGACATACTCATATACACACTCATACACCACACACACTGACACACTCATACACCACACACACTGACATACTCATATACACACTCATACACCACACACACTGACCCACTCATATACACACTCATACACCACACACACTGACATACTCATATACACACTCATACACCACACACACTGACATACTCATATACACACTCATACACCACACACACTGACATACTCATATACACACTCATACACCACACACACTGACATACTCATATACACACACACACACACTGACATACTCATATACACATACACTGACATACTCATATACACACACACACACTGACATACTCATATACACATACACTGACATACTCATATACACACACAGACATACTCATATACACACACACTGACATACTCATATACACACTCATACACCACACACACTGACATACTCATACACCACACACACTCATACACACTTATACACCACACACACTGACATACTCATATACACATACACTGACATACTCATATACACACACAATTACATACTCATATACACACACTGACATACTCATATACACACTCATACACCACACACACTGACATACTCATACACCACACACACTCATACACACTTATACACCACACACACTGACATACTCATATACACATACACTGACATACTCATATACACACACACTGACATACTCATATACACACTCATACACCACACACACTGACACACTCATACACCACACACACTCATACACACTTATACACCACACACACTGACATACTCATATACACACACACACACACACTGACATACTCATATACACATACACTGACATACTCATATACACATACACTAACATACTCATATACACACACACTGACATACTCATATACACATACACTGACATACTCATATACACACACAGACATACTCATATACACACACACTGACATACTCATATACACACTCATACACCACACAAACTGACATACTCATACACCACACACACTCATACACACTTATACACCACACACACTGACATACTCATATACACATAAACTGACATACTCATATACACACACACTGACATACTCATATACACACACTGACTTACTCATATACACACTCATACACCACACACACTGACATACTCATACACCACACACACTCATACACACTTATACACCACACACACTGACATACTCATATACACATACACTGACATACTCATATACACACACACTGACATACTCATATACACACTCATACACCACACACACTGACACACTCATACACCACACACACTCATACACACTTATACACCACACACACTGACATACTCATATACACACACACACACACACTGACATACTCATATACACATACACTGACATACTCATATACACATACACTGACATACTCATATACACACACACTGACATACTCATATACACATACACTGACATACTCATATACACACACAGACATACTCATATACACACACACTGACATACTCATATACACACTCATACACCACACACACTGACATACTCATACACCACACACACTCATACACACTTATACACCACACACACTGACATACTCATATACACATAAACTGACATACTCATATACACACACACTGACATACTCATATACACACACTGACTTACTCATATACACACTCATACACCACACACACTGACATACTCATACACCACACACACTCATACACACTTATACACCACACACACTGACATACTCATATACACATACACTGACATACTCATATACACACACACTGACATACTCATATACACACACTGACATACTCATATACACACTCATACACCACACACACTGACATACTCATACACCACACACACTCATACACACTTATACACCACATACACTGACATACTCATATACACATACACTGACATACTCATATACACATACACTGACATACTCATATACACACACACTGACATACTCATATACACACTCATACACCACACACACTGACATACTCATATACACACACACACTCACACACACACTGACATACTCATACACACACACACACACACACTGACATACTCATATACACACTGACATACTCATATACACACACTGACACATTCATATACACACTCATACACCACACACACTGACATACTCATATACACACTCATACACCACACACACTGACATACTCATATACACACTCATACACCACACACACTGACACACTCATACACCACACACACTGACATACTCATATACACACTCATACACCACACACACTGACACACTCATACACCACACACACTGACATACTCATATACACACTCATACACCACACACACTGACACACTCATATACACACTCATACACCACACACACTGACATACTCATATACACACTCATACACCACACACACTGACATACTCATATACACACTCATACACCACACACTGACATACTCATATACACACTCATACACCACACACACTGACATACTCATATACACACACACACACACTGACATACTCATATACACATACACTGACATACTCATATACACACACACACACACACACTGACATACTCATATACACATACACTGACATACTCATATACACACACAGACATACTCATATACACACACACTGACATACTCATATACACACTCATACACCACACACACTGACATACTCATACACCACACACACTCATACACACTTATACACCACACACACTGACATACTCATATACACATACACTGACATACTCATATACACACACACTGACATACTCATATACACACACTGACATACTCATATACACACTCACTGACATACTCATACACCACACACACTCATACACACTTATACACCACACACACTGACATACTCATATACACATACACTGACATACTCATATACACACACACTGACATACTCATATACACACTCATACACCACACACACTGACACACTCATACACCACACACACTCATACACACTTATACACCACACACACTGACATACTCATATACACACACACACACACTGACATACTCATACACACACTCATACACCACACACACTGACATACTCATACACCACACACACTCATACACACTTATACACCACACACACTGACATACTCATATACACACACACTGACATACTCATATACACACACAGACATACTCATATACACACACACTGACATACTCATATACACACTCATACACCACACACACTGACAAACTCATACACCACACACACTCATACACACTTATACACCACACACACTGACATACTCATATACACATAAACTGACATACTCATATACACACACACTGACATACTCATATACACACACTGACTTACTCATATACACACTCATACACCACACACACTGACATACTCATACACCACACACACTCATACACACTTATACACCACACACACTGACATACTCATATACACATACACTGACATACTCATATACACACACACTGACATACTCATATACACACACTGACATACTCATATACACACTCATACACCACACACACTGACATACTCATACACCACACACACTCATACACACTTATACACCACATACACTGACATACTCATATACACTGACATACTCATATACACATACACTGACATACTCATATACACACACACTGACATACTCATATACACAATCATACACCACACACACTGACATACTCATATACACACACACACTCACACACACACTGACATACTCATACACACACACACACACACACACACACTGACATACTCATATACACACTGACATACTCATATACACACTCATACACCACACACACTGACATACTCATATACACACTCATACACCACACACACTGACATACTCATATACACACTCATACACCACACACACTGACACACTCATACACCACACACACTGACATACTCATATACACACTCATACACCACACACACTGACACACTCATACACCACACACACTGACATACTCATATACACACTCATACACCACACACACTGACACACTCATATACACACTCATACACCACACACACTGACATACTCATATACACACTCATACACCACACACACTGACATACTCATATACACACTCATACACCACACACACTGACATACTCATATACACACTCATACACCACACACACTGACATACTCATATACACACACACACACTGACATACTCATATACACATACACTGACATACTCATATACACACACACACACACACTGACATACTCATATACACATACACTGACATACTCATATACACACACAGACATACTCATATACACACACACTGACATACTCATATACACACTCATACACCACACACACTGACATACTCATACACCACACACACTCATACACACTTATACACCACACACACTGACATACTCATATACACATACACTGACATACTCATATACACACACACTGACATACTCATATACACACACTGACATACTCATATACACACTCATACACCACACACACTGATATACTCATACACCACACACACTCATACACACTTATACACCACACACACTGACATACTCATATACACATACACTGACATACTCATATACACACACACTGACATACTCATATACACACTCATACACCACACACACTGACACACTCATACACCACACACACTCATACACACTTATACACCACACACACTGACATACTAATATACACACACACACACACTAACATACTCATATACACATACACTGACATACTCATATACACATACACTGACATACTCATATACACACACACTGACATACTCATATACACATACACTGACATACTCATATACACACACAGACATACTCATATACACACACACTGACATACTCATATACACACTCATACACCACACACACTGACATACTCATACACCACACACACTCATACACACTTATACACCACACACACTGACATACTCATATACACATAAACTGACATACTCATATACAAACACACTGACATACTCATATACACACACTGACTTACTCATATACACACTCATACACCACACACACTGACATACTCATACACCACACACACTCATACACACTTATACACCACACACACTGACATACTCATATACACATACACTGACATACTCATATACACACACACTGACATACTCATATACACACACTGACATACTCATATACACACTCATACACCACACACACTGACATACTCATACACCACACACACTCATACACACTTATACACCACACACACTGACATACTCATATACACATACACTGACATACTCATATACACATACACTGACATACTCATATACACACACACTGACATACTCATATACACATACACTGACATACTCATATACACACACACTGACATACTCATACACACACTCATACACCACACACACTGACATACTCATACACCACACACACTCATACACACTTATACACCACACACACTGACATACTCATATACACACACACTGACATACTCATATACACACACACTGACATACACTGACATACTCATATACACACACACTGACATACTCATATACACATACACTGACATACTCATATACACACACACTGACATACTCATATACACACACACTGACATACTCATATACACACACTGACATACTCATATACACACTCATACACCACACACACTGACATACTCATACACCACACACACTCATACACACTTATACACCACATACACTGACATACTCTTATACACTGACATACTCATATACACATACACTGACATACTCATATACACACACACTGACATACTCATATACACACTCATACACCACACACACTGACATACTCATATACACACACACACTCACACACACACTGACATACTCATACACACACACACACACACACACTGACATACTCATATACACACTGACATACTCATATACACACTCATACACCACACACACTGACATACTCATATACACACTCATACACCACACACACTGACATACTCATATACACACTCATACACCACACACACTGACACACTCATACACCACACACACTGACATACTCATATACACACTCATACACCACACACACTGACACACTCATACACCACACACACTGACATACTCATATACACACTCATACACCACACACACTGACACACTCATATACACACTCATACACCACACACACTGACATACTCATATACACACTCATACACCACACACACTGACATACTCATATACACACTCATACACCACACACACTGACATACTCATATTGACACTCATACACCACACACACTGACATACTCATATACACACACACACACTGACATACTCATATACACATACACTGACATACTCATATACACACACACACACACTGACATACTCATATACACATACACTGACATACTCATATACACACACAGACATACTCATATACACACACACTGACATACTCATATACACACTCATACACCACACACACTGACATACTCATACACCACACACACTCATACACACTTATACACCACACACACTGACATACTCATATACACATACACTGACATACTCATATACACACACACTGACATACTCATATACACACACTGACATACTCATATACACACTCATACACCACACACACTGACATACTCATACACCACACACACTCATACACACTTATACACCACACACACTGACATACTCATATACACATACACTGACATACTCATATACACACACACTGACATACTCATATACACACTCATACACCACACACACTGACACACTCATACACCACACACACTCATACACACTTATACACCACACACACTGACATACTAATATACACACACACACACACTAACATACTCATATACACATACACTGACATACTCATATACACATACACTGACATACTCATATACACACACACTGACATACTCATATACACATACACTGACATACTCATATACACACACAGACATACTCATATACACACACACTGACATACTCATATACACACTCATACACCACACACACTGACATACTCATACACCACACACACTCATACACACTTATACACCACACACACTGACATACTCATATACACATAAACTGACATACTCATATACACACACACTGACATACTCATATACACACACTGACTTACTCATATACACACTCATACACCACACACACTGACATACTCATACACCACACACACTCATACACACTTATACACCACACACACTGACATACTCATATACACATACACTGACATACTCATATACACACACACTGACATACTCATATACACACACTGACATACTCATATACACACTCATACACCACACACACTGACATACTCATACACCACACACACTCATACACACTTATACACCACACACACTGACATACTCATATACACATACACTGACATACTCATATACACATACACTGACATACTCATATACACACACACTGACATACTCATATACACATACACTGACATACTCATACACCACACACACTGACATACTCATACACCACACACACTCATACACACTTATACACCACACACACTGACATACTCATATACACACACACTGACATACTCATATACACACTGACATACTCATATACACACTCATACACCACACACACTGACATACTCATATACACACTCATACACCACACACACTGACATACTCATATACACACTCATACACCACACACACTGACACACTCATACACCACACACACTGACATACTCATATACACACTCATACACCACACACACTGACACACTCATACACCACACACACTGACATACTCATATACACATTCATACACCACACACACTGACACACTCATATACACACTCATACACCACACACACTGACATACTCATATACACACTCATACACCACACACACTGACATACTCATATACACACTCATACACCACACACACTGACATACTCATATACACACTCATACACCACACACACTGACATACTCAAATACACACACACACACTGACATACTCATATACACATACACTGACATACTCATATACACACACACACACACACTGACATACTCATATACACATACACTGACATACTCATATACACACACAATTACATACTCATATACACACACTGACATACTCATATACACACTCATACACCACACACACTGACATACTCATACACCACACACACTCATACACACTTATACACCACACACACTGACATACTCATATACACATACACTGACATACTCATATACACACACACTGACATACTCATATACACACTCATACACCACACACACTGACACACTCATACACCACACACACTCATACACACTTATACACCACACACACTGACATACTCATATACACACACACACACACACTGACATACTCATATACACATACACTGACATACTCATATACACATACACTAACATACTCATATACACACACACTGACATACTCATATACACATACACTGACATACTCATATACACACACAGACATACTCATATACACACACACTGACATACTCATATACACACTCATACACCACACAAACTGACATACTCATACACCACACACACTCATACACACTTATACACCACACACACTGACATACTCATATACACATAAACTGACATACTCATATACACACACACTGACATACTCATATACACACACTGACTTACTCATATACACACTCATACACCACACACACTGACATACTCATACACCACACACACTCATACACACTTATACACCACACACACTGACATACTCATATACACATACACTGACATACTCATATACACACACACTGACATACTCATATACACACTCATACACCACACACACTGACACACTCATACACCACACACACTCATACACACTTATACACCACACACACTGACATACTCATATACACACACACACACACTGACATACTCATATACACATACACTGACATACTCATATACACATACACTGACATACTCATATACACACACACTGACATACTCATATACACATACACTGACATACTCATATACACACACAGACATACTCATATACACACACACTGACATACTCATATACACACTCATACACCACACACACTGACATACTCATACACCACACACACTCATACACACTTATACACCACACACACTGACATACTCATATACACATAAACTGACATACTCATATACACACACACTGACATACTCATATACACACACTGACTTACTCATATACACACTCATACACCACACACACTGACATACTCATACACCACACACACTCATACACACTTATACACCACACACACTGACATACTCATATACACATACACTGACATACTCATATACACACACACTGACATACTCATATACACACACTGACATACTCATATACACACTCATACACCACACACACTGACATACTCATACACCACACACACTCATACACACTTATACACCACATACACTGACATACTCATATACACATACACTGACATACTCATATACACATACACTGACATACTCATATACACACACACTGACATACTCATATACACACTCATACACCACACACACTGACATACTCATATACACACACACACTCACACACACACTGACATACTCATACACACACACACACACACTGACATACTCATATACACACTGACATACTCATATACACACACTGACACATTCATATACACACTCATACACCACACACACTGACATACTCATATACACACTCATACACCACACACACTGACATACTCATATACACACTCATACACCACACACACTGACACACTCATACACCACACACACTGACATACTCATATACACACTCATACACCACACACACTGACACACTCATACACCACACACACTGACATACTCATATACACACTCATACACCACACACACTGACACACTCATATACACACTCATACACCACACACACTGACATACTCATATACACACTCATACACCACACACACTGACATACTCATATACACACTCATACACCACACACTGACATACTCATATACACACTCATACACCACACACACTGACATACTCATATACACACACACACACACTGACATACTCATATACACATACACTGACATACTCATATACACACACACACACACACACTGACATACTCATATACACATACACTGACATACTCATATACACACACAGACATACTCATATACACACACACTGACATACTCATATACACACTCATACACCACACACACTGACATACTCATACACCACACACACTCATACACACTTATACACCACACACACTGACATACTCATATACACATACACTGACATACTCATATACACACACACTGACATACTCATATACACACACTGACATACTCATATACACACTCACTGACATACTCATACACCACACACACTCATACACACTTATACACCACACACACTGACATACTCATATACACATACACTGACATACTCATATACACACACACTGACATACTCATATACACACTCATACACCACACACACTGACACACTCATACACCACACACACTCATACACACTTATACACCACACACACTGACATACTCATATACACACACACACACACTGACATACTCATACACACACTCATACACCACACACACTGACATACTCATACACCACACACACTCATACACACTTATACACCACACACACTGACATACTCATATACACACACACTGACATACTCATATACACACACAGACATACTCATATACACACACACTGACATACTCATATACACACTCATACACCACACACACTGACAAACTCATACACCACACACACTCATACACACTTATACACCACACACACTGACATACTCATATACACATAAACTGACATACTCATATACACACACACTGACATACTCATATACACACACTGACTTACTCATATACACACTCATACACCACACACACTGACATACTCATACACCACACACACTCATACACACTTATACACCACACACACTGACATACTCATATACACATACACTGACATACTCATATACACACACACTGACATACTCATATACACACACTGACATACTCATATACACACTCATACACCACACACACTGACATACTCATACACCACACACACTCATACACACTTATACACCACATACACTGACATACTCATATACACTGACATACTCATATACACATACACTGACATACTCATATACACACACACTGACATACTCATATACACAATCATACACCACACACACTGACATACTCATATACACACACACACTCACACACACACTGACAAACTCATACACACACACACACACACACACTGACATACTCATATACACACTGACATACTCATATACACACTCATACACCACACACACTGACATACTCATATACACACTCATACACCACACACACTGACATACTCATATACACACTCATACACCACACAAACTGACACACTCAGACACCACACACACTGACATACTCATATACACACTCATACACCACACACACTGACACACTCATACACCACACACACTGACACACTCATATACACACTCATACACCACACACACTGACACACTCATATACACACTCATACACCACACACACTGACATACTCATATACACACTCATACACCACACACACTGACATACTCATATACACACTCATACACCACACACACTGACATACTCATATACACACTCATACACCACACACACTGACATACTCATATACACACACACACACTGACATACTCATATACACATACACTGACATACTCATATACACACACACACACACACTGACATACTCATATACACATACACTGACATACTCATATACACACACAGACATACTCATATACACACACACTGACATACTCATATACACACTCATACACCACACACACTGACATACTCATACACCACACACACTCATACACACTTATACACCACACACACTGACATACTCATATACACATACACTGACATACTCATATACACACACACTGACATACTCATATACACACACTGACATACTCATATACACACTCATACACCACACACACTGATATACTCATACACCACACACACTCATACACACTTATACACCACACACACTGACATACTCATATACACATACACTGACATACTCATATACACACACACTGACATACTCATATACACACTCATACACCACACACACTGACACACTCATACACCACACACACTCATACACACTTATACACCACACACACTGACATACTAATATACACACACACACACACTAACATACTCATATACACATACACTGACATACTCATATACACATACACTGACATACTCATATACACACACACTGACATACTCATATACACATACACTGACATACTCATATACACACACAGACATACTCATATACACACACACTGACATACTCATATACACACTCATACACCACACACACTGACATACTCATACACCACACACACTCATACACACTTATACACCACACACACTGACATACTCATATACACATAAACTGACATACTCATATACACACACACTGACATACTCATATACACACACTGACTTACTCATATACACACTCATACACCACACACACTGACATACTCATACACCACACACACTCATACACACTTATACACCACACACACTGACATACTCATATACACATACACTGACATACTCATATACACACACACTGACATACTCATATACACACACTGACATACTCATATACACACTCATACACCACACACACTGACATACTCATACACCACACACACTCATACACACTTATACACCACACACACTGACATACTCATATACACATACACTGACATACTCATATACACATACACTGACATACTCATATACACACACACTGACATACTCATATACACATACACTGACATACTCATATACACACACACTGACATACTCATACACACACTCATACACCACACACACTGACATACTCATACACCACACACACTCATACACACTTATACACCACACACACTGACATACTCATATACACACACACTGACATACTCATATACACACACACTGACATACACTGACATACTCATATACACACACACTGACATACTCATATACACATACACTGACATACTCATATACACACACACTGACATACTCATATACACACACACTGACATACTCATATACACACACTGACATACTCATATACACACTCATACACCACACACACTGACATACTCATACACCACACACACTCATACACACTTATACACCACATACACTGACATACTCATATACACTGACATACTCATATACACATACACTGACATACTCATATACACACACACTGACATACTCATATACACACTCATACACCACACACACTGACATACTCATATACACACACACACTCACACACACACTGACATACTCATACACACACACACACACACACACTGACATACTCATATACACACTGACATACTCATATACACACTCATACACCACACACACTGACATACTCATATACACACTCATACACCACACACACTGACATACTCATATACACACTCATACACCACACACACTGACACACTCATACACCACACACACTGACATACTCATATACACACTCATACACCACACACACTGACACACTCATACACCACACACACTGACATACTCATATACACACTCATACACCACACACACTGACACACTCATATACACACTCATACACCACACACACTGACATACTCATATACACACTCATACACCACACACACTGACATACTCATATACACACTCATACACCACACACACTGACATACTCATATTGACACTCATACACCACACACACTGACATACTCATATACACACACACACACTGACATACTCATATACACATACACTGACATACTCATATACACACACACACACACTGACATACTCATATACACATACACTGACATACTCATATACACACACAGACATACTCATATACACACACACTGACATACTCATATACACACTCATACACCACACACACTGACATACTCATACACCACACACACTCATACACACTTATACACCACACACACTGACATACTCATATACACATACACTGACATACTCATATACACACACACTGACATACTCATATACACACACTGACATACTCATATACACACTCATACACCACACACACTGACATACTCATACACCACACACACTCATACACACTTATACACCACACACACTGACATACTCATATACACATACACTGACATACTCATATACACACACACTGACATACTCATATACACACTCATACACCACACACACTGACACACTCATACACCACACACACTCATACACACTTATACACCACACACACTGACATACTAATATACACACACACACACACTAACATACTCATATACACATACACTGACATACTCATATACACATACACTGACATACTCATATACACACACACTGACATACTCATATACACATACACTGACATACTCATATACACACACAGACATACTCATATACACACACACTGACATACTCATATACACACTCATACACCACACACACTGACATACTCATACACCACACACACTCATACACACTTATACACCACACACACTGACATACTCATATACACATAAACTGACATACTCATATACACACACACTGACATACTCATATACACACACTGACTTACTCATATACACACTCATACACCACACACACTGACATACTCATACACCACACACACTCATACACACTTATACACCACACACACTGACATACTCATATACACATACACTGACATACTCATATACACACACACTGACATACTCATATACACACACTGACATACTCATATACACACTCATACACCACACACACTGACATACTCATACACCACACACACTCATACACACTTATACACCACACACACTGACATACTCATATACACATACACTGACATACTCATATACACATACACTGACATACTCATATACACACACACTGACATACTCATATACACATACACTGACATACTCATACACCACACACACTGACATACTCATACACCACACACACTCATACACACTTATACACCACACACACTGACATACTCATATACACACACACTGACATACTCATATACACACTGACATACTCATATACACACTCATACACCACACACACTGACATACTCATATACACACTCATACACCACACACACTGACATACTCATATACACACTCATACACCACACACACTGACACACTCATACACCACACACACTGACATACTCATATACACACTCATACACCACACACACTGACACACTCATACACCACACACACTGACATACTCATATACACATTCATACACCACACACACTGACACACTCATATACACACTCATACACCACACACACTGACATACTCATATACACACTCATACACCACACACACTGACATACTCATATACACACTCATACACCACACACACTGACATACTCATATACACACTCATACACCACACACACTGACATACTCAAATACACACACACACACTGACATACTCATATACACATACACTGACATACTCATATACACACACACACACACACTGACATACTCATATACACATACACTGACATACTCATATACACACACAGACATACTCATATACACACACACTGACATACTCATATACACACTCATACACCACACACACTGACATACTCATACACCACACACACTCATACACACTTATACACCACACACACTGACATACTCATATACACATACACTGACATACTCATATACACACACACTGACATACTCATATACACACACTGACATACTCATATACACACTCATACACCACACACACTGACATACTCATACACCACACACACTCATACACACTTATACACCACACACACTGACATACTCATATACACATACACTGACATACTCATATACACACACACTGACATACTCATATACACACTCATACACCACACACACTGACACACTCATACACCACACACACTCATACACACTTATACACCACACACACTGACATACTAATATACACACACACACACACACACTAACATACTCATATACACATACACTGACATACTCATATACACATACACTGACATACTCATATACACACACACTGACATACTCATATACACATACACTGACATACTCATATACACACACAGACATACTCATATACACACACACTGACATACTCATATACACACTCATACACCACACACACTGACATACTCATACACCACACACACTCATACGCACTTATACACCACACACACTGACATACTCATATACACATAAACTGACATACTCATATACACACACACTGACATACTCATATACACACACTGACTTACTCATATACACACTCATACACCACACACACTGACATACTCATATACACACTCATACACCACACACACTGACACACTCATACACCACACACACTGACATACTCATATACACACTCATACACCACACACACTGACACACTCATACACCACACACACTGACATACTCATATACACACTCATACACCACACACACTGACACACTCATATACACACTCATACACCACACACACTGACATACTCATATACACACTCATACACCACACACACTGACATACTCATATACACACTCATACACCACACACACTGACATACTCATATACACACTCATACACCACACACACTGACATACTCATATACACACACACACTGACATACTCATATACACATACACTGACATACTCATATACACACACACACACACACTGACATACTCATATACACATACACTGACATACTCATATACACACACAGACATACTCATATACACACACACTGACATACTCATATACACACTCATACACCACACACACTGACATACTCATACACCACACACACTCATACACACTTATACACCACACACACTGACATACTCATATACACATACACTGACATACTCATATACACACACACTGACATACTCATATACACACACTGACATACTCATATACACACTCATACACCACACACACTGACATACTCATACACCACACACACTCATACACACTTATACACCACACACACTGACATACTCATATACACATACACTGACATACTCATATACACACACACTGACATACTCATATACACACTCATACACCACACACACTGACACACTCATACACCACACACACTCATACACACTTATACACCACACACACTGACATACTAATATACACACACACACACACTAACATACTCATATACACATACACTGACATACTCATATACACATACACTGACATACTCATATACACACACACTGACATACTCATATACACATACACTGACATACTCATATACACACACAGACATACTCATATACACACACACTGACATACTCATATACACACTCATACACCACACACACTGACATACTCATACACCACACACACTCATACGCACTTATACACCACACACACTGACATACTCATATACACATAAACTGACATACTCATATACACACACACTGACATACTCATATACACACACTGACTTACTCATATACACACTCATACACCACACACACTGACATACTCATACACCACACACACTCATACACACTTATACACCACACACACTGACATACTCATATACACATACACTGACATACTCATATACACACACACTGACATACTCATATACAGACACTGACATACTCATATACACACTCATACACCACACACACTGACATACTCATACACCACACACACTCATACACACTTATACACCACACACACTGACATACTCATATACACATACACTGACATACTCATATACACATACACTGACATACTCATATACACACACACTGACATACTCATATACACATACACTGACATACTCATATACACACACACTGACATACTCATATACACACACACTGACATACTCATACACACACTCATACACCACACACACTGACATACTCATACACCACACACACTCATACACACTTATACACCACACACACTGACATACTCATATACACACACACTGACATACTCATATACACACACACTGACATACACTGACATACTCATATACACACACACTGACATACTCATATACACATACACTGACATACTCATATACACACACACTGACATACTCATATACACACACACTGACATACTCATACACCACACACACTGACATACTCATATACACCCACACACACACACACTGACATACTAACCACTGCTGCAGAAGAGCCGGCTCTCGACACAGGGTGAAGAAGGCAGCGCTGCAGGAGGTAAGCAATTAAGGACTAATTAAGCTAATTGGATACTTCCAATTGCTTAATTAGTCCTCAGGGGGGGTGCCACAGGGGTGTCAGAGCAAGTCCCGGTGATTTTGCCTAAAATCATAGATTTTAGGAAAAATCACGCTTGCTGAGGAGGTGCGTAAAAGAAACCACGCACCTAATAGAATAGCAAAAGACCCGCACCTGCAGGAACAACCTTTCAGGTGCAGGAACAGCCTTTCAGGTGCAGGGACAACCTTTCAGGTGCAGGAACAACCTTTCAGGTGCAGGAAAAACCTTTCAGGTGCAGGAACAGCCTTTCAGGTGCAGGGACAACCTTTCAGGTGCAGGGACAACCTTTCAGGTGCAGAAACAACCTTTCAGGTGCAGGGACAACCTTTCAGGTGCAGGGACAACCTTTCAGGTGCAGGGACAACCTTTCAGGTGCAGGAACAACCTTTCAGGTGCAGAGACAACCTTTCAGGTGCAGGGACAACCTTTCAGGTGCAGGGACAACCTTTCAGGTGCAGGAACAGCCTTTCAGGTGCAGGGACAACCTTTCAGGTGCAGGAACAACCTTTCAGGTGCAGGGACAACCTTTCAGGTGCAGGGACAACCTTTCAGGTGCAGGAACAACCTTTCAGGTGCAGGGACAACCTTTCAGGTGCAGGAAAAACCTTTCAGGTGCAGGGACAACCTTTCAGGTGCAGGAACAACCTTTCAGGTGCAGGGACAACCTTTCAGGTGCAGGGACAACCTTTCAGGTGCAGGGACAACCTTTCAGGTGCAGGGACAACCTTTCAGGTGCAGGAAAAACCTTTCAGGTGCAGGAACAGCCTTTCTGGTGCAGGGACAACCTTTCAGGTGCAGGGACAACCTTTCAGGTGCAGGGACAACCTTTCAGGTGCAGGAACAACCTTTCAGGTGCAGGAACAACCTTTCAGGTGCAGGAAAAACCTTTCAGGTGCAGGAACAGCCTTTCAGGTGCAGGGACAACCTTTCAGGTGCAGGAACAACCTTTCAGGTGCAGGGACAACCTTTCAGGTGCAGGAACAACCTTTCAGGTGCAGGGACAACCTTTCAGGTGCAGGAAAAACCTTTCAGGTGCAGGAACAGCCTTTCAGGTGCAGGGACAACCTTTCAGGTGCAGGGACAACCTTTCAGGTGCAGGGACAACCTTTCAGGTGCAGGGACAACCTTTCAGGTGCAGGAACAACCTTTCAGGTGCAGGGACAACCTTTCAGGTGCAGGAAAAACCTTTCAGGTGCAGGGACAACCTTTCAGGTGCAGGGACAACCTTTCAGGTGCAGGAACAGCCTTTCAGGTGCAGGGACAACCTTTCAGGTGCAGGGACAACCTTTCAGGTGCAGGAACAGCCTTTCAGGTGCAGGGACAACCTTTCAGGTGCAGGGACAACCTTTCAGGTGCAGGGACAACCTTTCAGGTGCAGGAAAACCTTTCAGGTGCAGGGACAACCTTTCAGGTGCAGGGACAACCTTTCAGGTGCAGGGACAACCTTTCAGGTGCAGGGACAGCCTTTCAGGTGCAGGGACAACCTTTCAGGTGCAGGGACAACCTTTCAGGTGCAGGAACAGCCTTTCAGGTGCAGGGACAACCTTTCAGGTGCAGGGACAACCTTTCAGGTGCAGGGACAACCTTTCAGGTGCAGGGACAACCTTTCAGGTGCAGGGACAACCTCGCTGGTGCGGGTTTTTTGCTATTCTCGCACACAATTGAATATGCCCCAATGTGTCTCATTTTATTCTTATTTTCTTTTTTATTTGTTTCATTTTTATCCTTTTCTTTCTGCTAGCATTTTGTTTCCTATTGCTGATGCTTACTTTTATACTCCCTCACCCGGACCGTTATTTCCATTAGTTATTTTATTCTATATTTATTATTTATGCATTTTTTTTAGATCAAATCTCTTCTTATTTTCTGAGTATTTAGTGTTTTTTTTTGTATTCACGTTTAACAACGCAGATACTTAGCGCTCAGTTACCCTTAGGGGTTCAACACACAATTTATTTCTGCTTCTGTATACAGCGCAGCAAACTAGTTTTACCTATTAAGCCAGACCTTGTACAGTATTAGCTGTAGCCAGGGGTGTAGGGAGGCCGGCTCTAGTGGAGGGCGAGCTCCAGGCGCCGAAAAGTATAGAGGGCGCACTGCAGCCTGACTCTGGCGCTGCGCGTAGGCTTCCTCACTGTGCAACCACGCACGTATGTATGACGTCAGGAGGGCGGAGAGTCAGACCAGAGTGTGGAGCGAGGAGTCGCCTGGGACACGCTGGCTCGCCGGCTCGGCTGCACTTAGCTAATACAAAAAGCACAAATAATCCGGCGCTGGAACTAACCACAGCTGGTATTAATTATATGACAAAAAATGAATGAAATAGATAACTGAAGCGCTGTCTGTATATATATAAAATCTTTAACACATTTATTCACATACACATATATAGAATCATATAAAATCAGACAGAAATAATGATGCCACAATTCAAGTCTGTTATATTGGCATCTAAAAATACCTCTTGCTCCGTGAAATTATGTTCCCCTTTCTTCTGGTGAACGATTAACACCACATGAGCAAAAGAAAGACGTTATATACCGATCACCAACACTACAAAGGCAATGTGCTTGTTCAAAGAACATTTAAAAACAGTTGAAACAGTAGCCTAATTTGCAACACTGACCGCACAAATGATACTATAGTGTGTTATTAACCAGTGTGTATGGCAATCAATGGTATCTACGTGAAAGTCGCAGTCCCCGGGCTGTTATATAGAGAAAACAATTGAGATGTTACCAACATTGGTTATTGAACCGGGTTAATGATGCAAGAACAATATTGATAATCCACTTAGAGTCTAATACAGTATATACTAATTATATGATTTATAGGGGCGGTCAGTGACGGGGAGGAAAGTCAGTGGCAGTGCCCCCCCCCTCACTGATTGTAGCAGGTCCCCATCCCTTATATTTATTATTGCACCCATCAGTGAGGGGAGGTGGAGGGGAGGAACTGCCACTGACATTCATAAAAATGCATTTACTATAAAAATAAATGTATGTACTATATAAAAATAAATGTATGTACTATATGAAGAAAAGTGTGTGAACTAAAGTGAACGCTGCTTCTTCTCGTGTGTATAAAGTAGGAGTGAAGGCAGCATGCAGACCCTTGAGTGCCTTTGCCTGATTGACAGGCAGAGGCATTTAAGAGGTGGTGCAGCGGTGGGGTCGGCTGCCATTCCTGGGAACAGGATGTGTCCGCCCCGTTTTCCGGGAGTGGCCAGCCCAGGAACTGCATGGACGCACGCCATCTTCGGGGCTCACATGCCAACCAGGCAGAGTAAAGCTGAGGCTTACTCAGCTGGCTGTCTGGCACTGTTACCATCGCAACCATTGACCAGCGGTGGTCATGATGGTGGTCCCAGCCTGTGACCTCTCACAGTGCTGGGAACACAAATGCAGCAGCGTGTGTCATACACCTCCTGCTGCATTTGCATTATTGCAAGGATCTCAATTGCAAAGTTGCCCGCGTGCATACATCATATATCTATAGCCAGCATGCATACATCATATATCTATAGCCTGCATGTATACATCATATAGCTATAGCCTGCGTGTATACATCATATAGTTATAGCCTGCGTGTATACATCATATCTATAGCCTGCGTGCATACATCATATATCTATAGCCTGCGTGTATACATCATCATATCTATAGCCTGCGTGTATACATCACTATGTATCTATAGTCTGCGTGTATACATCATATATCTATAGCCTGCATGCATACATCATATATCTATAGCCTGTCTGTATACATCATATATCTATAGCCTGCGTGTATACATCATATCTATAGCCTGCGCATACATCATATATCATCATATCTATAGCCTGCGTGCATACATCATATATCTATAGCATGTGTGTATACATCATATATCTATAGCCTACGTGCATACATCATATCTATAGCCTGCGTGTATACATCATATATCATCATATCTATAGCCTGCGTGCATATATCTATAGCCTGCGTGTATACATCATATATCATCATATATCATCAGCCTGCGTGCATACATCATATATCTATAGCCTGTGTGTATACATCATATATCTATAGCCTGTCGGTATACATCATATATCTATAGCCTGCATGCATACATCATATATCTATAGCCTGCGTGTATACATCAAATATCATCATATCTATAGCCTGCGTGCATACATCATATATCTATAGCATGTGTGTATACATCATATATCTATAGCCTACGTGCATACATCATATCTATAGCCTGCGTATATACATCATATATCATCATATCTATAGCCTGCGTGCATACAGTCAGGTGCATAAATAATGGGACATTGACAGAATTTTTATATTTTGGCCTCTATTCACCACCACAATGGCTTTGAAATGAAACAAACAAGATGTGCTTTACCTGCAGACATTCAGATTTAATTTGAGGGTAATTACATCCAAATCAGGTGAACGGTGTAGGAATTACAACAGTTTCTATATGTGCCTCCCACTTTTTAAGGGGCCAAAAGTAATGGGACAAACTAAACAAATCCTAAATCTAACTTTCACTTTTTAATACTTTGTTGCAAATCCCTTGCAGGCAATTACAGCCTGAAGTCTGGAACGCATAGACATCACCAGAGGCTGGGTTTCATCCCTGGTGATGCTCTGCCAGGCCTCTACTGCAAATGTCTTCAGTTCCTGCTTGTTCTTGGGGCATTTTCCCTTCAGTTTTGTCTTCATCAAGTGAAATGCATGCTCAATCGGATTCAGGTCAGGGGAGTGACTTGGCCATTGCATAATATTCCACTTTTTAGCCTTAAAAAACTCTTTTGCAGTATGCTTTGGGTCATTGTCCATCTGCACTGTGAAGCGCCGTCCAATGAGTTCTGAAGCACTTGACTGATATGAGCATATAATATTGCCAGAAACACTTCAGAATTCATTCTGCTGCTTTTGTCAGCAGTCACATCATCAATAAATACAAGGGAACCAGTTCCATTGTCAGCCATACATGCCCACGCCATGACACTACCACCACCATGCTTCACTGATGAGGTGGGATGTTTTGGATCATGAGCAGTTCCTTTCCTTCTCCATACTCTTCTCTTCCCATCACTCTGGTACAAGTTGATCTTTGTCTCATCTGTCCATAGGATGTTGTTCCAGAACTGTAGTGGCTTTTTTAGATGTTGTTTGGCAAACTCTAATCTGGTCTTCCTATTTTTGAGGCTCACCAATGGTTTACATCTTGTGGTGAACCCTCTATATTCACTCTTGTGAAGTCTTCTCTTGATTGTTGACTTTGACACATATACACCTACCTCCTGGAGAGTGTTCTTGATTTGGCCAACTGTTGTGAAGGGGTTTTTCTTCACCAGGGAAATAATTCTTCTGTCATCCACCACAGTTGTTTTCCGTGGTCTTCCGGGTCTTTTGGTGTTGCTGAGCTCTCTGGTGCGTTCTTTCTTTTTAAGAATGTTCCAAACAGTTGATTATGCCACACCTAATGTTTTTGCTATCTCTCTGATGGGTTTGTTTTGATTTTTCAGCCTAATGATGGCTTGCTTCACTGATAGTGACAGCTCTTTGGATCTCATATTGAGAGTCGACAGCAACTGATTCCAAATGCAAATGTCACACCTAGAATCAACTCCAGACCTTTTACCTGCTTAATTGATAATGAAATAACGAGGGAATAGCCCACACCTGTCCATGAAATAGCTTTTGAGTTGATAGTCCCATTACTTTTGGTCCCTTAAAAAGTGGGAGGCACATATGGAAACCGTTGTAATTCCTACACCGTTCACCTGATTTGGATGTAATTACCCTCAAATTAAATCTGAAAGTCTGCAGGTAAAGCACATCTTGTTTGTTTCATTTCAAAGCCATTGCGGTGGTGAATAGAGGCCAAAATATGAAAATTCTGTCAATGTCCCAATATTTATGCACCTGACTGTATATCTATAGCCTGCGTGTATACATCATATATAATCATATCTATAGCCTGTGTGCATACATCATATATTTATAGCCTGCGTGTATACATCAAATATCATCATATCTATAGCCTGCGTGCATACATCATATATCTATAGCATGTGTGTATACATCATATATCTATAGCCTACGTGCATACATCATATCTATAGCCTGCGTGTATACATCATATATCATCATATCTATAGCCTGCATGCATATATCTATAGCCTGCGTGTATACATCATATATCATCATATCTATAGCGTGCGTGCATACATCATATATCTATAGCCTGTGTGTATACATCATATATCTATAGCCTGTCTGTATACATCATATATCTATAGCCTGCATGCATACATCATATATCTATAGCCTATGTGCATACATCATATACCTATAGCCTGCATGTATACATCATATATCTATAGTCTGCGTGTATACATCATATATCTATAGCCTGTCTGTATACATCATATATCTATAGCCTGCGTGCATACATCATATATCTATAGCCTGCGTGTATACATTATATATCTATAGCCTGCATGTATACATCATAAACCTATAGCCTGCGTGTATACATCATCTCTCTATAGCCTACGTGTATACATCATATAGTTATAGCCTGCATGTATACATCATATATCTATAGCCTGCGTGTATACATCATATACCTATAGCCTGCGCGCAGCTTTGCAATTGAGATCCTTGCTGAATCAGGCTCTCTGTGACCAATTTAGGATTTAAAAATATTTTTTATTTTCAAATGTAACATGCCCTCACATGTTGGCCATGCCCCCAATTCAGTACAGGGGATGGGGGCACCAAAACATACCCTTGCTCCAGGCACCATGGCACCTAACTACTCCTCTGGCTGCAGCTACACAAATATGGCGCACCCACTACATACCAAACGCAGGTCAAGAAGAGAGAATCTGGGGAATATATTCTCCACCTGCAGTATAACGAGAGCAGAACCAGAAGTAGAAAATGAATGCTTCTGTGGGCAATTCCTGAACTAGAAAAGCTCTAAACTAATGAAGTTAGAGAATGGTAGGACATAACAACACTGAAAAGATACCTCGAGAATGGAATGATCCCCAAAGGGTTATGAATAAAAAAGAACTTTACTTTTGAACCCACTGACACTAATTTTTATAAAAAGTGGAATGAAATCCTAGACAAATGCTCAGAAAATGTAATCAACCTAATTATTGAAGACCGAAAACTCTCGTTAAGGAATATTAATGAATCTATTCAAGTAACTGAGAAAAAATTGGAGCCATTACAAAGAATGGAAGATTGTAAACACTTGATGGAGATGACAAGTCAGAAAATGGAGAAATGAGATGAAAACACAATTAAAATAAAGCAAAGAAAATTCCAAAGAGGCTATAGAGAAAAAGAGGACTATCGCAAGAATGGGAATGAAAAAAGTAACCCATCATGAACACTACAATAAGAAGAACGCTACCAGAAGAGATACGCAAGAGAGAAAGCTATCAAAAAACCTTTTGTAACAGATGAGAACCTTTGCAAAAACAAAACACAGATTCCGGGGGCGTGGCTTGGCTGGCGGGGAGAGCAAGACGTGTCCTAAGTTAGCTCCTGCAGCCACGCCATTTTTGGGGTAGTTTTCGGGGACCTCCCGACCCCCTAACCTGAACGACACTGCTTGGACACATTGCCCCGACTGGCTGGCTGTCTTCCGCTGCCCTCCGGACATCTATGTGGCTTTTCATCGTGCCGGGGCCTATACCCTACGGAAGCCGCGGCCTCAATTGGGACATCCCGGCCGCTGAACCTCCGCTGTACCTTGCTGCCGGCAGCTCCCACCTTCTTCCTCCACCGGGCTCCCGAGGTGCAGCTAACATCGGCTCTCACCCTCCAGTTCCCCTGCTGTCCCGGGGACCCGACTGCGCGGGAGCACCAGACTCGCGAGGCGGAGGGATCCGCCATCTTGGCTTCTGTGGTGGGGCCGGCTGTATGTTGGAGACTGTCCTGAGCCCACACTACCACTTTGCTTGAAGGGTCAGAGGCTTCTTGACGACCTAAGCATTCTTCTGGCCTCGGCTCCCCCTGCCGGGGTCCCCTAAGTCTCAGCGTCGGAGTCCTCCACAGGTGAGCTGGACGAAGGTGCCTCGTGGTCGGGTTGACGACTCTGCCCCACCTTGAAAAGACGTTCTTGCCTTAATGGATAAGTTGTTTCACCTACGGTTGGAGTTGACATTATGTCCCGACTCCAGACATCCACCTATGAACCTTTAGGTTCTTCATAATAGTTTGTTTATAAGCTGATTGATTTATTGTGTATTCTACATTATATGTTTCTACTTCTTTGATTTTCTTTACATATATTCGCCATATTTTTATTTTCTAGCAATTGATAATTGTATTGTGTCTACATAGGACTTATTTATTTTAATTTTTTTTCTAGCAATGTTCTATTTCTAAATGATTGCTTATAAAAGTATATTTGTTGTTTTAGGTTAATCTGACACGGTTCCACTATAACCCTATCCCCCTATGTGGGATATATATGTTCAAATTTATCTGAGGGCCTCTGGTCTTATACCAGTTTTTGTCCTATATCACCCCACGACAACACATGTTTACACCCTCCTTTTGTTGTGTACTAATGTAAAATGTCTCTGTTTAGCCCCTTTGTTAGGTTCTATTTTTTACAGGGTTTTGGCCTATTGAGGCCTTTCTACCATATGCTATCTCTTTCTGTCACGACCCTGTCTAGTTGTCACCTTTTTGTCTTGGGACTTACCCCTCTCAGCTTCCCCATGGATCTGTGTGTGTAATTTGCCTGGAGGATTTGCTCTGATTACTGCACCTGAGCCTCCTCTGTCTGTGAGCACTGCTAGCCCTGATTGGAATCACAGGTGTGGTTCTGATTCTCAGAGCTGCAGAGATGAATACTCCCTCTGCATGTTGTGCCTTCCACCACTCAGAATGCTACTACCAGACCACCTGTCCGTATCCACCAATTGCTGCCAGACCCATGATATATATATCCTCTACTGATAGCATTCTGGGCCTGAACATCTCGTCTTCCCGTGGTGTATGGTTCATGCTGTTTCTGCATTCAAGTCTGTCCCTGAAACCTGCTACAGCAATCCCTGGCGCTATCCAGAAAACCTGTTTCAGCTGTACCTGGCAATCCAGTAAATCTGCTGGCAGCAACCCCCGATGCATCCAGAAAACATGTTACAGCCAAACCTGGCAATCCAGTAAGCCTGCTGACAGCAACCCCTGGTGCATCCCGAAAACCTGCTACAGTAATACCTGGCATCCAGATGTCCTATTACAGCATACCTGGCCTGTGCTCTGCTGTTAGTCCTACTCCTGGTTGGTCCCTGGCACTCTGTAAACCTGCATCGTGTCACCCTGCCTTGCTTCCTGCTGTGGATCAACTCCTGCCCGTTTCCTACCTATTCCCTCCCTGAACCTAAAATTCCCAAACCTACCCATCCCTTCCTGAAACCTGTTATTTCCAATTATCCTGTCCAGCCTGCAAATTCCCAAACCTACCCATTCCTTCCTGAAACCTGTTATTTCCAATTATCCTGTCCAGCCTGCAAATTCCCAAACCTACCCAATCCTTCCTGAAACCTGTTCTTTCCAATTATCCTGTCCAGCCTGCACCTGAGTTCTAGCCTTTGTCATAGTAATTCCAGATTACCCTGTTTAGCCCTCGTCTCAGCATTACCGACTTTCCTTCAGCCATTGTCACATTCCAGTCCTGAGTCAAGTTCCAAGCTCATCAGTTCAGTCCACGTTGTTCCAGTCCAGAGTCAAGTTCTCAGTTCATCAGTTCAATTCAACAAGTCTTCCTGCCGGTCCCAGTCCGGTCCCTCCAGTTCCTGTCATTTATCATCAAAGGCAGTTTTCACTGCTACCCAAGTCTTGTAAATAGAGCTATTTACATTATCTGTGATTCCAGTCATGCCGGCCTCCGTTGAAACCCGATCACCACCTGAGACAGGTAACTCGCAGACACCAATCATGACAGAATGTTCAGGCCCAACGACGGTGGCGGATCAAGCACCTATTAAGGGACTAGATGCTTTCCGTAACCTGGTCACCCGCTTGGATTCACAGGAGGCCGTACAGCATCAAGTGCTACAGCTTTTGAAAATCCTGAATAATAGATGTTACCCAAACCTTACCTGAACCCCTAACTACCTTCCATCGACTGCTGGAACAGCTTCAGGCTCTACTCACCAAAATTTTTCAGATCATTCCTGAATTTCTTAGAGCTGCCTCTGTCTCGACTAAAACCTCTGCCTTGGAATCCCTAAGAAACAAGGATTCTTCCGAACCAAGTAATGTCAGACATCGTAGTTACCCACGCCCCAAGCTCTCTGTGGCCGAACGCCAGCAGCGCAAAGATTTACAGCTCTGTCTCTATTGTGGGAGTTCTGACCACTTCATTAAAGACTGTTTCCTTTGCAACTCCAGCAGTGGTTCCAAGTGTCAACGTCTCAGTGCCCGTTCCGGTCCCAGCCCGGATTCTGCCCGTTCCGGTCCCAGCCCGGATTCTGCCCGTTCCGGTCCCAGCCCGGATTCTGCCCGTTCCGGTCCCAGCCCGGATTCTGCCCGTTCCGGTCCCAGCCCGGATTCTGCCCGTTCCGGTCCCAGCCCGGATTCTGCCCGTTCCGGTCCCAGCCCGGATTCTGCCCGTTCCGGTCCCAGCCCGGATTCTGCCCGTTCCGGTCCCAGCCCGGATTCTGACCGTTCCGGTCCCAGCCCGGATTCTGCCCGTTCCGGTCCCAGCCCGGATTCTGACCGTTCCGGTCCCAGCCCGGATTCTGCTTGTCCCAGCAGGGGACTCCAGTCAGCGGCCCCAGGAGGGGTCTCAAGTCTCGTACCCCAGGAGGGGGTCTCAAGTCCCGTACCCCAGGAGGGGGTCTCAAGTCCCGTACCCCAGGAGGGGGTCTCAAGTCCCGTACCCCAGGAGGGGGCTTCAAGTCTCGTACTCCAGGAGGGGGTTTCAAGTCTCATGCCCCAGGAGGGGGTCTCAAGTCTCACGCCCCAGGAGGGGGTCTCAAGTCTCGCGCCCCAGGAGGGGGTCTCAAGTTCCTGTTTTCAGGGAGAAGTGTCTTGTGCTACAAAATCTGATTATGGTTCCTGTTCACCGTCTCCTGCATATATTGTTCCAGAAGATGACAATCTCTGTAGTCTTTTCTCAGCTTTGATTGTTGATGCTACTGTCTCTAGCTCCCCAGGACTCCTTCCAGTTCCATCAATTGGTCCGAATTCCGAACATCGGTCAGCTTCAGTTATTTCGACTCTTCAATCGGAGCATCCTTAAATTTCCTCCTGCCAGGCACCTGAAAGTGCTCCACAATCCTTGAACACACAGGATTCGTCAGATACTTCACCATGCATTTATTTTGATGGGGACTTAACTCAATACTATGCTTTATTGAAACAATTCTTCGGTATGATGAATTCTTCTCTGCCATATGGAGTCAAGTCTACTAATATTGTAGAGTTTGTTATCTCATCTTTTCAAGGTAAAGCTTGGGACTGGGTTGCCCCTATTTACAACTCCAAAGATCCAATGCTTCAAAATATAAAGACTTTCAGTGAAGCTGTTGTCAAAGAATTTGGTCCTTACCCTGTAAACCAAAATTCTAGCGAAGTTCTCAGTTCCAAAATATTGTCCAAGCACTCTGTTTTTGCTACCAAGAATTCGTCCTCCACTCCTCTGAAATCTGAACAAGGTCAAGTTTTCAAGGGCCAGCGTGCCGAATTCCAGGCATCCCAAGAGAGCAGTACTTTTGAACCCAGAACATGACTTGTGCACACACCTCCTTGTCCCCTTTCTGCTACTGTTCCTCCCAAAATTCTGATCCTGTCCTTCCCAGCCACATATTTCCACAGGAGTTACCAAAGATTCCTGGTCCGTTGGTTGGCACAAAACGTTCTCGCAGCAAGAAGAAGAATCGGCGAAGGTCTTGAACTATCTCCTTTGTAGACTTTCCACTCCAAGTATCCCAAGAAATTGAGAATTGGGAAGATGTCTGAAGAAAGTTTTTGTTTTGGTGTCCGGAGTCCACCCATAAAGAGGGGGGTACTGTCACGACCCTGTCTAGTTGTCACCTTTTTGCCTTGGGACTTACCCCTATCAGCTTCCCCATGGAGCTGTGTGTGTAATTTGCCTGGAGGATTTGCTCTGATTATTGCACCTGGCCTCTCCTCTGTCTGTGAGCACTGCTAGCCCTGATTGGAATCACAGGTGTGGTTCTGATTATCAGAGCTGCAGAGATGAATACTCCCTCTGCATGTTGTGCCTTCCACCACTCACAATGCTACTACCAGACCACCTGTCCGTATCCACCAATTGCTGCCAGACCCATGATATATATATCCTCTACTGATAGCATTCTGGGCCTAAACATCTTGTCTTCCCGTGGTGTATGGTTCATGCTGTTTCTGCATTCAAGTCTGTCCCTGAAACCTGCTACAGCAATCCCTGGCGCTATCCAGAAAACCTGTTTCAGCTTTACCTGGCAATCCAGTAAATCTGCTGGCAGCAACCCCCGGTGCTTCCAGAAAACCTGTTACAGCCAAACCTGGCAATCCAGTAAGCCTGCTGACAGCAACCCCTGGTGCATCCCGAAAACCTGCTACAGTAATACCTGGCATCCAGATGTCCTGTTACAGCATACCTGGCCTGTGCTCTGCTGTTAGTCCTACTCCTGGTTGGTCCCTGGCACTCTGTAAACCTTCATCGTGTCACCCTGCCTTGCTTCCTGCTGTGGATCAACTCCTGCCCCTGTTTCCTACCTATTCCCTCCCTGAACCTAAAATTCCCAAACCTACCCATTCCTTCCTGAAACCTGTTATTTCCAATTATCCTGTCCAGCCTGCAAATTCCCAAACCTACCAATTCCTTCCTGAAACCTGTTATTTCCAATTATCCTGTCCAGCCTGCAAATTCCCAAACCTACCCAATCCTTCCTGAAACCTGTTCTTTCCAATTATCCTGTCCAGCCTGCACCTGAGTTCTAGCCTTTGTCATAGTAATTCCAGATTACCCTGTTTAGCCCTCGTCTCAGCATTACCGACTTTCCTTCAGCCATTGTCACATTCCAGTCCTGAGACAAGTTCCAAGCTCATCAGTTCAGTCTACGTTGTTCCAGTCCAGAGTCAAGTTCTCAGTTCATCAGTTCAATTCAACAAGTCTTCCTGCCGGTCCCAGTCCGGTCCCTCCAGTTCCTGTCATTTATCATCAAAGGCAGTTTTCACTGCTACCCAAGTCTTGTAAATAGAGCTATTTACATTATCTGTGATTCCAGTCATGCCGGCCTCCGTTGAAACCCGATCACCACCTGAGACAGGTAACTTGCAGACACCAATCATGACACTTTCTTTTTTTCTTTCTTTTTCTATCTCTATTTTTTGTTTGGTTTTTATCTTTCTCTGTTTTTTATTTCCTTCCCTAATCCGACTGGACTACCTGTGGTAGTTGCACCCCTTGTGCCTGGGCTTTTAAAGCTTCCCGTTTCATGGCTCTCTCATGGGTTTGAAGATCCTATCGATAATGTTAATGCTCTAAATTCTCCGAAACAACGTACTCTGGTCCTTGGGACCTGCAGACGTGAAAATGCGGATATCGTAATGCTCCAAGAGACGCACCTGACTGGGGAACACTCAACTGCGAGGTAAGCGTTTCTCACACACTTATTTTGCGTCAGCTCCCTGTAAAAAATGAGGTGTGGTGATCCTCATTTCTAGTAAAGTTCCCTTTATTCTTGCCGACACAGACAGTAGATGTCTCATATTAATAGGGACACTTAAAATGGAGATGGTCACATTAGTTAATCTATATGCCCCCAAAACTGGGCCGAGTTCCTTTTTTTCTGCTGTATTCAAATGGGTAGAGCAACTCTCTCAGGGTCATCTAATTATTGGTGGAGACTTTAATGCAGTCTTAGACCCTTCTCTTGATAAAAATGCATCGTCACATATACAACATTCCCCTGAAGTGTTGAGCACATCTAGGTCTCTTCGTAATGGTTTGAGTAGACTGTCTGATGTAGATTACTGCCGTCTCAAAAAACAAGATTGCACACATTACTCTGGTCCCCATCAAATTACTCCCGCATTGATTTGATTTTAGTCTCACGCTCCTAAGGTCACTTGTGCAGGCATTACTCCTTTCTCATGGACAGACCACGCAGGTACTTATATTTTGTTTGATTTATATGATACCCCCTGTAGATCTAGATCCTGGCGTTTTCCTGTAGAAATAGGGAGAATATTTTTTTTTATTTCTCTTTTTAATATATATATCTTTTATAGAACTTACTCTACTGCAAACCACTATTTATTAATGCCAAAAACACAGGAAAAGCTTGAAAACATAGCATCAAAAACAAACATGCATTATGGGTAAAATAATTTACATATATTCAGATTGGACTGTTTACACTTTATTATGCTTTTTAACTTTGCCATATAATTCATTGGTAAAACAGCCCACATGGGTCCATTGCAATCTCACACACAATAATAAAAACAGTCCATAAGGATCATGTCTTAATCCTGACACCAGAGTACCCACAACCTACAAGGATCATGGTCAATTCCCCATACTAAGGAAAATATAAATTTATTAGTACTTACACTGGGGGTAGTTCAACTTACACACCTGTAGAAATAGGGAGACAATAAATATATATATATATATATATATATATATATATATATATATATATATTTATATTTTTTCAGTTATAACACTTGCTACATGCAAGCACTGTTTATTAATTTCTATATGTCAACAACACAGGAAAAGAGAGCATCAATAACAAACAAGGTGCATTGTGGGCAAGATAATTTGCATATATGCAAATTACCTTGCGAATAGAGCATTGTGGTTGATGTGGTGCTTGCACTCTTTTCCTGCAAGGTTGACATATGGGAATTAGTGAGTGGTGATTGGTATGTGGTGGGTAGTGTGGGAGAAAAGATATATTAGAAAGAAAAAAAAAATTAGTCTCTCTAATTTTAAATGTTTCTGATATAAAGGGACATATAAGAAGTCTAATACACATTAACAATCAATGGAGGATGCTGATAACAGCAGAGGAGACAGGAGACAGGAGATTAGAGATCATATACTAACAAGTCATGACAGCTGTCTGCGGGACACTGCGCAGAGCAGACAGGAGACCAGTGATCATTTGCTAATGATGTGGGGGGGGGGGAGTGACGGCACCCCCCCATTGGTTGGTGCCCCTGGCAAGGGCCATCCAGGCCAATAGGAAGATATGCCCCTGCCCTTCGTATGGCATCTCCACATTATACAACTTGCTCTTGCCCCCATCACTGGAAAGTAGAGACTCTCATGAAAGGACTTGGGAGAAACCTTAGCCTATGATGATTGGACCGATATCTATTCTAACTTGGTCAAAAGCACAATATGTGTTCGCATAGAAGAAAATGCGTACAAGTTATTTTCTAGATGGTATTATGGGCCTGATTCAGAAGCGGCTGTCCGCTCGCAAGAGGGTCGATGTTGTGCTCTGCGCATGCGCACGACGGCGGGAGCTCCGTCGTGCGCATGCGCCAGACGCGACGAGCTAAGGACTTTCCTTCGCTCGTTGTGTCTGATCAAAGGGGGCGTGCTGTCGATGTTGATTGGCAGCACGCCCCTTTTGGGGGGCGTGCCTCCCTGACGGGGGCGTTCCCACGGGAACGCCTACCGTCAGAAGCCGGCCCACTGACATCACTAGTGATGTCAGTGGGAGTGATTTTGGCTCTGATAGAGCCAAAATCATTCCGGGGCTTGCGGTTGAAAACCTCAACTGCAGGCTCCGGCTCGCAGTTTCGATGGTTGCGATGGTCATGACCATCGTGGCCATCAAACTGCACGCTCGTATAGGCTGTGGGTGGTGACCCACAGCTATACGAGCATCCAGGAGGACGCTCCATAATTATGGAGGGCGGCCCTCATTCAGAGCGTGCGCTCTGCTCAGAGCGTACGGCTCTGAATGAGGGCCTATGTTCCAACTCGTCTTAGCATAATGTACCCTGGGACTTCCCCTTTGTGTTGGCGATGTTGCATGACAGATGGAATGTTCCTACATATTTGGTGGAGCTGCTCGAAATTAGTTCCCCTTTGGAAGGAATTGTGTATATTGGCCAATTCCATCTTAAGTATTCAGGGCCCTTTTAGCCCTAAATATTTTCTACTCCCCACCAAAATAAAATGATTTACTCAGATGGTATTGGCAGCTAGATGCGTTATTGCTTCAGCATGGAAGAAGTCTGAAACGCCTAGTATGGGGCTGATTATAGCCAAAATATGGAACACATCACTAGCATACTGAAGGGCTCCTCCACAAACTTCATTAAGGTCTGGGAACCCTGGACCTCTTATTTTCATGTCCCCCCAGCAGTTCTCTGAATACCTATTGATATGCGTATTTGCTATCTCATCCCAGTTTCTAGTATAGTGAGCTATGTTGCTATAGCCATGTTCAGTCCAGTCGGGTCTCTCCCCTTCCCTCATTCCCCAATATCCTTTTTTCCTCTCTTCTGTTGCTTTTTCTTCTTGTTATCATTTTTCTTGCTTTTCAGTTCTCTCTTTTCTCAATATAGAGAAAATTAGATGAGACTGTTTTGCTGCACTCTTGTTTATTATTGATGTATTGTGCATTTGCTCATTTCTGCAATATTGTGTGTTTATTAGGGATGAGCGGGTTCAGACTTCTGAAATCCCAAACCCCCCGATCCGAGTCGTATCCGAGTCAGGCTCGACTTTTCCCGCCTGACTCGGATCTGAAATCAAGACAAATCATCATCATCCTGACTTCTGGATCTCGCGGGTTTTGGATTCTATAAAAGGTCCCCGCATCAGCGCCATTTCTCACTCTGGCTGTCTACAGTGAAGAGGGAGGGTGGGAGCTAGGGCTGACGGGGCTGTGTTGTGCTGCTGTTGTCCATAGGGGCTGGCTGGGCTGTGTTGTGCTGCTGTTGTCCATAGGGGCTGGCTGGGCTGTGTTGTGCTGCTGTTGTCAATAGGGGCTGTGACCACTCAGTCCATAGGGGCTGACGGGGCTGTGTTGTGCTGCTGTTGTCCATAGGGGCTGGCTGGGCTGTGTTGTGCTGCTGTCATAGGGGCTGGCTGGGCTGTGTTGTGCTGCTGTTGTCCATAGGGGCTGGCTGGGCTGTGTTGTGCTGCTGTTGTCCATAGGGGCTGGCTGGGCTGTGTTGTGCTGCTGTTATAGGGGCTGGCTGGGCTGTGTTGTGCTGCTGTTATAGAGGCTGGCTGGGCTGTGTTGTGCTGCTGTCATAGGGGCTGGCTGGGCTGTGTTGTGCTGCTGTCATAGGGGCTGGCTGGGCTGTGTTGTGCTGCTGTCATAGGGACTGGCTGGGCTGTGTTGTGCAGTCAGTTGTCCATAGGGGCTGTGTCCACTCCAAAGTCAATAGGGGCTGGCTGGACTGTGTTGTGCAGTGTCCCATAAAGGCTGTAGTCCTAGAGGGGTGCTGTAGTGTTGTCCAGGGGGTGATCTGTGCATCAGGGGTGCTCCCCCAAAGTGCACTCCAAAAAAAAATAATTTTTGTTTCTGTTTGTGAATTGTGTGCGCAGTAGCCGCACGTGCATCAACAAAGTAACTCCAAGCGTGCCCCTGTGTCATAAGTAAAGGGCCGGCTGGCTTGACCGTTAAAGGGTTCTGTAACCCCCAAAGTGCACTCCAAACAAAACAAAAAATAATTTTCTGTGTTAGTGAATTGTGTGCACTGTGGCTGCACGTGCATCAACAAAGTAGCGCCAAGCGTGTGCCTGTGTCATAAGTAAAGGGCCGGCTGGCTCGTCTGTTAAAGGGTGGTGTAACCCCCAAAGTGCACTCCAAACAAAATAAAAACATTTTCTTCTGTGTTTGTGAATTGTCTGCACTGTACGTGCATCCTCAAAGCAGCAGCGCCAAGCGTGCATCTGTCTGTTAAAGGGTGGTGTAACCCCCAAAGTACACTCCACAAAAAATAAAAAATTCTTCTTTTTTTCTGTGTTTGTGAATTGTGTGCACTGTGGCTGCACGTGCATCAACAAAGGAGCAGCGCCAAGCGTGCGCCTGTGTCCCATAAGTAAAGAGCCGGCTCGCTCATTTCTTAAAGGGTGGTGTAACCCACAAAGTGCACTAGACTCCAACAAAAATAAAAAAAAAATTTTTTGTGTTTGTGTGCAACTTAGCCGCACGTATATATCAATATAACATAAATGGAGGACCAAACTTTCTCCGATAAAAATAAAATAGGGAAAGATCAAGAACAACTTCCTCCTAGTGCTGAAGCTGCTGCCACTAGTCATGACATAGATGATAACATGCCATCAACGTCGTCTGCCAAGGCCGATGCCCAATGTCATAGTAGAGGGCTTATACAATCCCAAATGACAAAGTTCAGGAAAATTACCTTAAAAAAAACATTTAAATCATCTGAGGAGAAACGTAAACTTGCCAATATGCCATTTATGACACGGAGTGGCAAGGAACGTCTAAGGTCTTTCCCTATGTTCTTGACTAGTGGTTCAGCTTCACATGACGATGGAAGCCCTCATCCCGCTAAAAAAATCAAACGAGTTAAGCTGGCAAAAGCACAGCGAAGAACTGTGCGTTCTAAGAAGATATCACAAATCCCCAAGGAGAGTCCAAGTGTGGTGGCGGTTGCGATGCCTGACCTTCCCAGCACTGGACGGGAAGAGGTGGCTCTTTCCACCATTTGCACGCCCTCTGCAAGTGCTGAAAGGAGCACCCACAGTCCACTTGCTGATATGCAAATTGCAGATGTCACTGTTGAAGTGCAACAGGATGAGGATACTGGTGTAGCTGGCACTGAGGAGGAAGTTGGCGAGGAGGATTCTGATGGTGATGTGGTTTGTTTAAATCAGGCTCCGGGGGAGACAGTTGTTGTCCGTGGGATGAAAAAGCCCATCACGGTCATGCCTGGGCAGAAGACCAAACATTCCACCTCTTTGGTCTGGCAATATTTCTATCCAAATCCGGACAAATGTCTTGCCATATGTACTATATGTAAAGGTGAATTAAGTAGGGGTAGGGACGTTGACCACCTAGGAACATCCTCGCTTATACGTCACCTGCAGCGTGTTCAGAAAAAGTTACTGTCAAGTTCAGAAACTTTGGCTAAGACCGTAAGCAGTCCAGGGACACCTAAAATCCTTTGTCCTGTTGTATCCAAGCGCCTGCAAACCACACCGTCAACTCCCTCCTCATCAATTTCCTCCTCAGTCAGGATCGGAAGTAGTCCTGCAGGCCAGGTCACTGGCATGACTGACTCTCCTATCTGGGATTCCTCCGGAGGATCCTGCATTGCTACGCCTACTGCTGCCATTGCTGCTGGGAGTCGTTCATCATCCCAGAGAGGAAGTAGGAACACCACTACTTTTACTAAACAATTGACCCTCCAACAGTCCTTAGCGAGGAGGATGAAGTACGACAGCAGTCATCCTGAAGCAAAATGTATAACTGAGGCCTTGACTGCTATGTTGGTGTTAGACGTGTGTCCGGTATCCGCCATTGGTGCAGTGGGATTTAGACAATTGATGGAGGTAGTGTGTCCCCGGTTCCAAATCCCATCTAGATTCCACTTCACTAGGCAAGCGATACCGAGACTGTACAGAAACGTCAGAAAAAGTGTCCTCGGTGTCCTGAAAAATGTGGTTGTACCCAATGTCCACTTAACCACGGACATGTGGACAAGTGGAACAGGGCAGACTAAGGACTATATGACTGTGACAGCCCACTGGGTAGATGTATCACCTTACGCAGCAACAACAGCAGCATCACCAGTAGCAGCATCTCAGAAACGCCAGCTCGTTCCAAGGCAGGCTACGCTGTGTATCACCGGTTTCAGTAAGAGGCACACCGCCGACAACCTCTTAGAGAAACTGAGGGAAATCATTGTTCAGTGGCTTACCCCACTTAGACTCTCCTGGGGATTTGTGATATCTGACAACACCACCAATATTGTGCGGGCATTACATCTGGGCAAATTCCAGCATGTCCCATGTTTTGCTCACACAATAAACTTGGTGGTGCAGAATTTTCTGAAAAGCGACAGAGGCATGCAGGAGATGCTTTGGGTGGCCCAAAAAATTTCAGTCCACTTTCGCCATTCAGCGACTGCGTGCCAAGGACTGGAGCACCAGCAAACACTCTTGAACCTGCCCCGCCATCACCTGAAGCAAGAGGTTGTGACGCAGTGGAACTCAACCCTCTCTATGTTTCAGAGGATGGAGGAGCAGCAAAAGGCCATTCAAGCCTATACATCCACCTATGACATAGGCAAAGGAGGGGGTATGCACCTGACTCAAGCGCAGTGGAGAATGATTTCCGTGTTGTGCAAGGTTCTCCAGCCCTTCGAACTTGCCACACGTGAAGTTAGTTCAGACACTGCCAGCTTGAGTCATCCCCCTCATCAGGCTTTTGCAGAAGCAGCTGGAGAAAGTGAAGGAGGAGCTAAGACGGAGCGATTCCGCTCGGCATGTGAGATTTGTGGTTGAAGCCCTTTATTCGCTTTGCCAGGATTCCAGGGTGGTCAATCTGTTGAAATCAGACCACTACATTTTGGCCACCATGCTCGATCCTAGGTTTAAAGCCTATGTGGTGTCTCTCTTTCCGGCCGACACAAGCCTGCAGAGGTGCAAAGACCTGCTGGTGAAAACACTGTCAGCTGAAGCGGAACGTGACATGTCAACAGCTCCTTCATCTTCTCCTGCAACTGGGGCTGCCAGGAAAAAACGTAGGTATCCTAAGCAACCCGCTGGCGGTGATGCAGCGCAGGCAGGACCAAGTTTGGACATCTGGTCCGGACTGAAGGACCTGGCAACAATTTCTGACATGTCTACTGTCACTGCATATGATACTGTCACCATTGACAGAATGGTGGAGGATTACATTGGTGACAGCATCCAAGTAGGCATGTCAGACAGTCCGTACTTGTACTGGCAGGAAAAAGAGGCAATTTGGAGGCCCCTGTACAAACTGGCTCTATTTTACCTGAGTTGCCCCCCCTCCAGTGTGTACTCCGAAAGAGTGTTTAGTGCTGCAGGGAACCTTGTCAGCGAAAGGCGTAGGAGGTTGCTTCCACAAAATGTGGAGAAGATGATGCTCATAAAAATGAATTATCAACTCTTCCAGGGAGACCAGCCTCCAGAACGTACAGAGGTGTTGGATTCCAGCGGGGACGAATGAACTCTATGGGCAGAATTCAATTGTTTTCATCACCTATCGTGCCCGACGGAGCTATTCTATTCTTGCTTCTGTCGGGCGCGATCAGCTGCCAAGCGCTACATTTCAGCTCGCAGCCCCTGGGGGATGAAAACTGAAATGTGCGAAAAGTGACATGTTTGGGCGCCCAAACATCACTTTTCGCGATCGCGCCCAGCACTTTGGTCGGGTTTAGCTGCTTTACGCGGCTAAACCTGACCTCTATGGGCGCGATCAGCGCGAAAAATGGCAGCAATTGAATGGCGGCCCGCGATCTCCTGTCACTTTAGACGGGAGATCCGGACCGCGTAATCAATTGAATTCCGCCATATGTGCACAAACTGGCTTTACAGAGGCAAGATGTCGCCATCATCATCCAATTCCCCAATCTCTTCAGTGTATACATCATCTTCACACAATATTAATTTGTCCCCTCTGGAATCCACCATTACAGGTGCCTCTGTAATTTTTGCACGTAGTTGACAGTAAAGGTCTTTCTTGTAGAATTTGTAGTTCATTTTGATGGACATCATCTTTTCCACATTTTGGGGAAGTAACCTCATAGGCCAATCACTGACAAGGTTCCTGGCTGTGCTGAAAACTCTTTCTGAGTACACACTGGAGGGTGGGCAGCTCAAGTAAAGCAAAGCCAGTTCGTGCAAGGGCCTCCAAATTACCTTTTTTTCCTGCCAGTAGTCAAACGGACTGTCTGACATGCCTATTTGGATGCTATCATTAAAATTTTTTAAAGAGTCCTCAACCATTTTTTGAATGGTGACCGTATTAGATGGAGTCACGTTAGAGGTGTCATTAATTATAGGCAATTCTGACCCGACCAGATGTCAAAACTTGGTTGTGTTGACTCATCTGCATCACCAGTGGGTGTTTTGAAAGTTTAATTTTTTTCTCGGCAGATGCACTTGCTGGAGAAACTGAAGAAGCTATCGCTGCATCACGTGCCACTTAAGCTGACAATTTGCTTATCTACAGCTCCTTACATCTCTTCAGATCTGTGTCCGTTGGGAAGAAACATCTTCCTCCCTTCTGGGGTGAAAATCCACTCCCAGCAGCACGGAAGACTTAAACCTTAAATCTTGCATTTGCTCTGTTCCGCTTGTCCACATATCTGTGCTGGTTAAGTGGACAGTGGGTACAACAGCAGTTTAGAGGCCACTAACTATGTGTTTTTCTAATGTCCCTGAACAGGTTGCAAATATTCCACTTGAAAAGCAATTCCCAAAGGATTATTTACCAGTCAATTGTTTTGGAAAGCATTCTTCCTGGTCCCCTTCTAGGATGAATTTTCCACTCCCAGCAGCAGAAGCAGGCATGGCGCTCAATGATTCTCAAGAAAGACACAAAGTAAGACAAACCTTAAATCTTGCATTTGCTCTGTTCTGCTTGTTCACATATCTGTGCTGGTTAAGTGGACAGTGGGTACAACAGCAGTTTGGAGGCCACTAACTATGTTTTATTAATGTCCCCGTACAGGTTGGGAAATGCTTTTCAAGTGGAATCTTTGCAAAGGATTATTTAACAGTCAATTGTTTTGGAAAGCACTACTAGAAGTTTTTCTGGTCCCCTTCTGGGATGAAAATCCACTCCCAGAAGCAGCAGCAGGCATGGTGCTCAAGGATTCTTCTGGGACAAGGATTGTTGTGAATGAGTAAAATATTTTTTGTGAACGCCTCCCCTCCTCTTCTCCCTCATAATTTTACTTGAAGGCAGGGACAGGAAGGGTTGATTGGTAGTAAATTTTATTTAATTTTTTGATTCTAACTACATACATACTCCAACTCCCTCAGGCCTCTTCAATAAAAAAACCATTTGTTTCCTGATGTGCCATGTTGGAAGTTGAACTGCCACATGTTTGTGCCACTCACTGCTGCCGCTTAGCTTAGTCAGCCAGCTAGATTGGTGAAAGTTTTGTGCCTAAACTGGATGAAAACAATATTGTGAGCTGTGAGGTGGTCAAACTTGACTGGAAATGAGTGGACATTAATGGTATTAAGGTTAATAATACTGTAGGAACAAAAAAAATAAAATTGTGATTTTAGCAGATTTCATCAAGTTTTGGCAAATAAAAATACAGAACCAAAACCAAAACATGATAAGGGCGGTTTTGGCAAAACCAATCCAGATCCAAAACCAAAACACAGGGGTCGGCGCACATCTCTACTATATATATATATTTATAGTGAGTATATATAAATATGTGTATCTTGTCCTATTGACACCTACTATGATATATAAAGTTTTTAGTGTCTTGTAGGTAGCTCATCAGGGTAATACCTAACTTCCTGGCCTGCTGGGTGCAGCACTGCTGCTGATTGCTGCTGGGAAACGGCGGGCATGGCAGAGTGGCTGCTGGGGCGGGGCTAGTTGGATCTGATGGGAGGGACAGGGCAGCGGGTAGCGGACCCGGTGACTGTGAGACTGTGCACACACCCTTCCTTCGTGCACAGGGTACCGCAGTACACTGACAGTCTGCACATACACTCCACGAGAGAGCACTGTGCAGACAGCGGCTGCGGCGCGGGACTCTCTGGGAGTGGAGGCGGGACCGCTTGATGTCACGCGGTACTCGCGCAGTGCTCCTCTGGGAGCGCTGTGATTGGGTGGATTTCTTTTGTGCCTGCCATGCCCTAGGCGAGTGCCTAGGAAGCCTAGTGGGAAATTCGGCCCTGATTGCAGTAATCAACTCTTTTTCTCCTTCCAAACTTTCATCCAACTACAGGAATTGACAAAACACTAATTACGAGAACTGTTCAAGTAGCGTTTTTTTAATAGAGTGCATCAGAATATGAATATCGTGCATTAAAATGCCACTAGAGAAAAGGGGGATAGACTTTTATTTATTTAAATCACCCTTTTTGTTTTCTTTTAGTTTTGAGTCTAAGGTAACATTACACGTTAAGTTTAGATTGAAATATTACAAAATAAAATATAGCTACGTCACACAGTACAGTACTTGTTCATTTCAATCAGGAAGCCATTGCAGAAATTAATGGCAACTACTAAAACAAACAAACCCCCGACCCACAAATAAACATTCGTGTATACATTTGCTCACAGCTTCTGTTGTGTTTTTAACAAAAAAATAAAATAAAAATCTACAGCTTTCTGACAGCCCATTCTGCTGACGAGTGTGCGCTGATGGGGGCTGGGCCCAAAACATTTACAATCAATACAACATTAAATAACATTGCACAATCAACCTCTAACAGCTTAGTTCAGTACAAAATAACATGTATTAAAATGTACCAACACTAGTGTTTATTTTTGTGTTTATTTACCAATTAGAAAAAAAAAAGTAAACACAAAATAATAGTGTATATAATATATATATATATGTATATATTTATATACAGGCAATAGCCTTTATTAGAGAGCAGCACATTACAAGCATGAGCATGGAATAAATATATGAGTGGGAGCAATGCAGTGATAAACATAATAGACCACATGTGATTGACTGAAGAAATCAATGAGCTCATTCAAGTCCGTTTATTTGTGTGAACACGGATTTGGGAATTTACAAATAGACCCCTCACAGGCCCTGCCTGGAGGGAATAAATTAACCCTTTCATTGCCACTGCAGAATTCTGACTGCAAAGAAGTTACAGGTGAAATTCCCTCAATATCCTCACAAACAAACCAAAAATGTCAAATTGTACGGACTGTATATGTGCAGATATATATATATATATTGTGTCAGAAGCTCAGCATGTCTTCAGTGGTCCCTTGAAAACCACATTTCAAAATATTAAAGTGTACGTTGGTGGCTCATGCACAGCGCTATCAGTGGTTGCCATCAGTGGTTGCTATCCGTGGTTGCCATCAGTGGTTGCTATCCATGGTTGCCATCAGTGGTTGCTATCCGTGGTTGCCATCAGTGGTTGCTATCCGTGGTTGCCATCAGTGTTTGCTATCCATGGTTGCCATCAGTGGTTGCTATCCATGGTTGCTAGTGAACTTATTAGGGTAATATTGGATCAGCGAATAAAATGGCTGCTTCTACACACAAACCTTAAATACTAATATTTATTCATAAACCGCACATTCAATAAAATGAGGCTTATTATAACGTGTAAGGACATAGCTCTGCTATAAATGCAGATATATCTGAGAAACAAACGCAGATAGAGCAGAAATCCAGAGGTTACCGAATTCTTTACCTCAAAAGACTCTATAACAAAGTGAATATCATCTGTAAGACACTAGGGGGAGAGTTACTAAAGTTTCTAAAACAGACAAGTGGTGTTGCCCATAGCAACGAATCAGATGACCGCTCTCATTTCTGTGTTGCATCCTAGAAAATGATAGACATGATCTGATTGGTTGCTATGGGCAACACCACCACTTGTCTGTTTTAGAAAGCCTAAAGCTGCCCATACACCAGACCAACTTTCCTCCAACCATACAACTAGTTGGTTGGTTGGAATAAAAATCCGGTAACGTATGGTAGTAACTGACAATCAGCCATTCGCTCCCAAACACCAGAACCAGACGAAAGCTGCTGTTCAGACAAGTTGTATATATCAAACAGATTTAACCTGAACGACCTTTATTATGTTTTCTGGTGTTTGGGAGCAAATTTCTGATGGTCAGTTACTCCCATACGTTACCGGATTTTCATTCCAACCAACCAACTAGTTGTATGGTTGGGGGAAAGTTGGTCTGGTGTAAATCTATCCCTAGAACAGGGCTATTCTCATCTGTTCCCAACTACACCCAACAGGTCGTGTCTTAAGGTGCTCATCCACTAAAAGACATGGAAGCGACAGCGCCATTATGACGTTGTATTCGTGCTGTCGTTTCCATGTCTTTGATGTGCCTACACTGAATGTTCTCGTCCAGTTTAGGCACATCCATCATCCCCGTACATGCTGAACCTGACAAGATCGTCAGGTTGACCAGCATGTACGGGCAATGATAGATGTCGGAAACGACCAGCAGGCACGCGCATCGCTGGTCGTTTCCGATCAAGATCTGCCCGATTTGCAATCGATTGCACGATAACAACGTCATTATCGTGCATTCGCTTGTTTAAATCGCTATGTGGATACGCAGCATTAGGAGTATACATGTTGCGTACTCCAAGTGGAAGCAGCCATCTTGTGGGCTGCAGCAATATTTACAAACTTTCAGACTAGATGTCGCAAAATGGCTGCATCCACTGCACATGGAGGACACACTTTTAAGTGGGATAATTGGTTGACTCAAAAGAAATGAATTCATTCAAATAGATTCATTCACCTGTTCATGACTAAACATCCTTATTAATATGACCTGTAGGATGGACTGAGGTAAGAGACTGGTCTAGGACTAATAACTCAACTAGACTGAGCTGACAAAAGATTATTCATAAAACAAAACAGATCATTATTAAAGTGTCACAGAAAATGGAAATTTGATTTATGCGAAAATGCAACTAGCAGCATTTATAGATGTATTTAGACTGTAAGCTCCTCGGGCCAGGCCAGTCAATGCACTGGTATTAATTTCCTGGTGTTCTCCACTACTCCCTGCACTGAAAGTATATAAAGCGTTTTATACCCAGCAGTGGTATAGAAATAAACATTAAGAAGATATTTAAGATTAGGCTGTAAACTTCAGTGGAAGCAATTTAATTGATGCACCCAAACTTCCTCTCTGCAAGTCTATTACAAGAAGTCACATAGCTGAATATAAAGCAATAGATTGCACTGAGGTAAGACTGAGGGAGCTGCCTTATACTAGGGATGGCAGGGAGGCTTCCATCACATAACACCTTCTCCCACCAAGCTACAGTCATCCCTCCCCGGTCAGTCACCGTATAACAAACCGCTATCTATACTCTAACCCTTGGTACTTTTACATATATTAAGAGAAAGGTCCTCTCAGCTGGCGACTTCCCACTAATGAGAGAGGACTGAATAAATACAAAAAAGGCTGAAAATATTCGGGTGATATTGTGTAATTCTGGTACGCGGCGCTTATAACAAGGTATAACCTCTGTGAGCTGTATATCACACAATATCATAGTGTTATTACACAGAGATAAATGTACAAACTTTTTAGTGTGTTCATTTCTTCACATCCAATAAAATATAATAAGAATAAAATAATATATAATCTCTGATCTAACAAATGAATAAAACTTCAAAAATGATCTATAGCATAACAAAAAACTTCACGATTAGTTAGAAAAAAATATATACTGTACATTTCTTAAATAAAAATATACCATAAAATAAAACACTCTCACTTTTTTCAATGGTGGATGTGATGCAACGCTTTTGGCGGCAGGCGTAGCGCTTCCTCGGGTAATACTCATTTAATATAATTTCTTTAATGGTGAATTGTTTTGTTATACTACGTATGACTTTTGATATATTTTATTGATTTGTTGGTTGAGAAATTTTATGTAATTATTCTTCTATTTATATTACGCTTTGATTGCTGAGTGTGAAGAAATTAATACAGCAATAAGTTTGTACATTTATCTCTGTGTAACTTTGTATCATACATACAGCTCACAAAGGGCCTGAATCAGTCTGCGCTCGTGCATGAGCCGCACTGTGCGGCTGATGATTACTGCCCAAATCAGCAGGCTTTTCTGGGTGATAATAGGGGTGGCATGCCAGCCGCGGGCGTGTCGCACTGATTTCAGAGGCCATTTTCAGATGGACATTCTGCGGCTCCATAGTGCTGGTCAATGTTCGATGGTGCGACTTAATAAGCAAAGCGGTGGGTGTCGCTGTAGGAATCCCATCGGCTGCGGAATTAGCATAAAGCCGCTGAATCAGGCCCACAGTGAGTAATACGTTAATTTCCTGGATTAGAGTCCACGATATCAATGGGGTGTGAATATTTCCAGGTTGATCAGTAATGGAAGCCGCTATCATTAGTGCTATACTCGCTAATTGCAATCTTTACTGTCTTGATGTCAGTGCCGGAGAAACCAATATTGGGAAGATCCATTCTCCTTGGCAGCTACTGAGACCATTCACTGGCGCCGGTCAGTTTCCTCAATATAAATACTTTTGCATATACTGTATATGTCTGTTTGTCTTTACATATTGCAGTGACACAATGACACAGTAACGGGCTCCCAGTACAATAAAGACCCAAAAATCCTTGTAAAAATAGTGAAATCTGGTTTCTAGCTGGAGACCCGGGACAGCAAAATCTCAGGTTTTCATTTACAGTTCGGTGTCTGGTTTTTAAAAAAAATATAAGTCACATTTACTTATTGCACATGTCCACCAAATATGCGCATTCATATGTCTGTACGTGGACTTTTATGTATCATCGATTCGCATCTTGCAAGAGGAGAGACGAGATAGTGACAGGCCAGCAAAGTACAGAGGAGAGAGGGTGACAGGCCAGTAGAGTACAGAGAGAGGGTGACAGGCCAGCAGAGTGCAGAGGAGAGAGGGTGACAGGCCAGCAGAGTGCAGAGGAGAGAGGGTGACAGGCCAGCAGAGTGCAGAGGAGAGAGGGTGACAGGCCAGCAGAGTACAGAGGGTGACAGGCCAGCAGAGTGCAGAGGAGAGAGGGTGACAGGCCAGCAGAGTGCAGAGGAGAGAGGGTGACAGGCCAGCAGAGTGCATAGGAGAGAGGGTGACAGGTCAGCAGAGTGCAGAGGAGAGGGGGTAACAGGCCAGCAGAGTGCAGAGGAGAGAGGGTGACAGGCCAGCAGAGTACAGAGGAGAGAGGGGGACAGGCCAGCAGAGTACAGAGGAGGGGGACAGGCCAGCAGAGTGCAGAGGAGAGAAGGTGACAGGCCAGCAGAGTGCAGAGGAGAGAGGGTGACAGGCCAGCAGAGTGCAGAGGAGAGAGGGTGACAGGCCAGCAGAGTGCAGAGGAGAGAGGGTGACAGGCCAGCAGAGTACAGAGGAGAGAGGGAGACAGGCCAGCAGAGTGCAGAGGAGAGAGGGGGACAGGCCAGCAGAGTCCAGAGGGTGAAAGGCCAGCAGAGTGCAGAGGAGAGAGGGTGACAGGCCAGCACAGTGCAGAGGAGAGAGGGCAACAGGCCAGCACAGAGCAGAGGAGAGAGGGCGACAGGCCAACAGAGTACAGAGGAGAGAGGGCGACAAGCCAGCAGAGTGCAGAGGAGAGAGGGCGACAGGCCAGCAAAGATCAGAGGAGAGAGGGCGACAGGCAAGCAGAGTGCAGAGGAGAGAGGGTGACAGGCCAGCAGAGTGCAGAGGAGAGAGGGGGCGACAGGCCAGCAGAGTGCAGAGGAGAGAGGGTGACAGGCCAGCACAGTGCAGAGGAGAGAGGGCAACAGGCCAGCACAGTGCAGAGGAGAGAGGGCAACAGGCCAGCAGAGTACAGAGGAGAGAAGGCGACAGGCCAGCAGAGTGCAGAGGGCGACAGGCCAGCAGAGTGGAGAGGAGAGAGTGTAACAGGCCAGCACAGTGCAGAGGAGAGAGGGTGACAGGCCAGCAGAGTAGAGAGGAGAGAGGGTGACAGGCCAGCAGAGTGCAGAGGAGAGACGGTGACAGGCCAGCAGAGTTCAAAGGAGAGAGGGGGCCAGGCCAGCAGAGTACAGAGGAGAGAGGGCGACAGGCCAGCAGAGTAGAGAGGATAGAGGGCGACAGGCCAGCAGAGGAGAGAGGGTGACAGGCCAGCAGAGTAGAGTGGAGAGAGGGCGAGAGGCCAGCAGAGTGCAGAGGAGAGAGGGCGACAGGCCAGCAGAGTACAGAGAAGAGAGGGTGACAGCCCAGCAGAGTGCAGAGGAGAGAGGGTGACAGGCCAGCAGAGTAGAGAGGAGAGAGGGTGACAGGCCAGCAGAGTGCAGAGGAGAGACGGTGACAGGCCAGCAGAGTTCAAAGGAGAGAGGGGGCCAGGCCAGCAGAGTACAGAGGAGAGAGGGCGAATGGCCAGCAGAGTAGAGAGGAAAGAGGGCGACAGTCCAGCAGAGGAGAGAGGGTGACAGGCCAGCAGAGTAGAGTGGAGAGAGGGCGACAGGCCAGCAGAGAACAGAGGAGAGAGGGCGACAGGCCAGCACAGTGCAGAGGAGAGGGCGACAGGCCAGAAGAGTACAGAGGAGAGAGGGCGACAGGCCAACAGAGTACAGAGGAGAGAGGGCGACAAGCCAGCAGAGTGCAGAGAAAAGAGGGCGACAGGCCAGCAGAGTGCAGAGGAGAGAGGGCGACAGGCCAGCAGAGTGCAGAGGAGAGAGGGTGACAGGCCAGCAGAGTGCAGAGGAGAGAGGGGGCGACAGGCCAGCAGAGTGCAGAGGAGAGAGGGTGACAGGCCAGCACAGTGCAGAGGAGAGAGGGCAACAGGCCAGCACAGTGCAGAGGAGAGAGGGCAACAGGCCAGCAGAGTACAGAGGAGAGAAGGCGACAGGCCAGCAGAGTGCAGAGGGCGACAGGCCAGCAGAGTGGAGAGGAGAGAGGGTAACAGGCCAGCACAGTGCAGAGGAGAGAGGGTGACAGGCCAGCAGAGTACAGAGGAGAGAGGGGGACAGGCCAGCAGAGTACAGAGGAGAGAGGGGGACAGGCCAGCAGAGTGCAGAGGAGAGAGGGTGACAGGCCAGCAGAGTGCAGAGGAGAGAGGGTGACAGGCCAGCAGAGTACAGAGGAGAGAGGGTGACAGGCCAGCAGAGTACAGAGAGAGGGTGACAGGCCAGCACAGTGCAGAGGAGAGAGGGCAACAGGCCAGCAGAGTACAGAGGAGAGAAGGCGACAGGTCAGCAGAGTTCAAAGGAGAGAGGGGGCCAGGCCAGCAGAGTACAGAGGAGAGAGGGCGACAGGCCAGCAGAGTAGAGAGGATAGAGGGCGACAGGCCAGCAGAGGAGAGAGGGTGACAGGCCAGCAGAGTAGAGTGGAGAGATGGCGAGAGGCCAGCAGAGTGCAGAGGAGAGAGGGCGACAGGCCAGCAGAGTACAGAGAAGAGAGGGTGACAGCCCAGCAGAGTGCAGAGGAGAGAGGGTGACAGGCCAGCAGAGTAGAGAGGAGAGAGGGTGACAGGCCAGCAGAGTGCAGAGGAGAGACGGTGACAGGCCAGCAGAGTTCAAAGGAGAGAGGGGGCCAGGCCAGCAGAGTACAGAGGTGAGAGGGCGAATGGCCAGCAGAGTAGAGAGGAGAGAGGGCGACAGTCCAGCAGAGGAGAGAGGGTGACAGGCCAGCAGAGTAGAGTGGAGAGAGGGCGACAGGCCAGCAGAGAACAGAGGAGAGAGGGCGACAGGCCAGCACAGTGCAGAGGAGAGGGCGACAGGCCAGAAGAGTACAGAGGAGAGAGGGCGACAGGCCAACAGAGTACAGAGGAGAGAGGGCGACAAGCCAGCAGAGTGCAGAGGAGAGAGGGCGACAGGCCAGCAGAGTGCAGAGGAGAGAGGGCGACAGGCCAGCAGAGTGCAGAGGAGAGAGGGTGACAGGCCAGCAGAGTGCAGAGGAGAGAGGGGGCGACAGGCCAGCAGAGTGCAGAGGAGAGAGGGTGACAGGCCAGCACAGTGCAGAGGAGAGAGGGCAACAGGCCAGCACAGTGCAGAGGAGAGAGGGCAACAGGCCAGCAGAGTACAGAGGAGAGAAGGCGACAGGCCAGCAGAGTGCAGAGGGCGACAGGCCAGCAGAGTGGAGAGGAGAGAGGGTAACAGGCCAGCACAGTGCAGAGGAGAGAGGGTGACAGGCCAGCAGAGTGCAGAGGAGAGAGGGGGACAGGCCAGCAGAGTACAGAGGAGAGAGGGTGACAGGTCAGCAGAGTGCAGAGGAGAGGGGGTAACAGGCCAGCAGAGTGCAGAGGAGAGAGGGTGACAGGCCAGCAGAGTACAGAGGAGAGAGGGGGACAGGCCAGCAGAGTACAGAGGAGAGAGGGGGACAGGCCAGCAGAGTGCAGAGGAGAGAGGGGGACAGGCCAACAGAGTACAGAGGAGAGAGGGGGACAGGCCAGCAGAGTGCAGAGGAGAGAAGGTGACAGGCCAGCAGAGTGCAGAGGAGAGAGGGTGACAGGCCAGCAGAGTGCAGAGGAGAGAGGGTGACAGGCCACCAGAGTGCAGAGGAGAGAGGGTGACAGGCCAGCAGAGTACAGAGGAGAGAGGGAGACAGGCCAGCAGAGTGCAGAGGAGAGAGGGGGACAGGCCAGCAGAGTCCAGAGGGTGAAAGGCCAGCAGAGTGCAGAGGAGAGAGGGTGACAGGCCAGCACAGTGCAGAGGAGAGAGGGCAACAGGCCAGCACAGAGCAGAGGAGAGAGGGCGACAGGCCAACAGAGTACAGAGGAGAGAGGGCGACAAGCCAGCAGAGTGCAGAGGAGAGAGGGCGACAGGCCAGCAAAGATCAGAGGAGAGAGGGCGACAGGCAAGCAGAGTGCAGAGGAGAGAGGGTGACAGGCCAGCAGAGTGCAGAGGAGAGAGGGGGCGACAGGCCAGCAGAGTGCAGAGGAGAGAGGGTGACAGGCCAGCACAGTGCAGAGGAGAGAGGGCAACAGGCCAGCACAGTGCAGAGGAGAGAGGGCAACAGGCCAGCAGAGTACAGAGGAGAGAAGGCGACAGGCCAGCAGAGTGCAGAGGGCGACAGGCCAGCAGAGTGGAGAGGAGAGAGTGTAACAGGCCAGCACAGTGCAGAGGAGAGAGGGTGACAGGCCAGCAGAGTAGAGAGGAGAGAGGGTGACAGGCCAGCAGAGTGCAGAGGAGAGACGGTGACAGGCCAGCAGAGTTCAAAGGAGAGAGGGGGCCAGGCCAGCAGAGTACAGAGGAGAGAGGGCGACAGGCCAGCAGAGTAGAGAGGATAGAGGGCGACAGGCCAGCAGAGGAGAGAGGGTGACAGGCCAGCAGAGTAGAGTGGAGAGAGGGCGAGAGGCCAGCAGAGTGCAGAGGAGAGAGGGCGACAGGCCAGCAGAGTACAGAGAAGAGAGGGTGACAGCCCAGCAGAGTGCAGAGGAGAGAGGGTGACAGGCCAGCAGAGTAGAGAGGAGAGAGGGTGACAGGCCAGCAGAGTGCAGAGGAGAGACGGTGACAGGCCAGCAGAGTTCAAAGGAGAGAGGGGGCCAGGCCAGCAGAGTACAGAGGAGAGAGGGCGAATGGCCAGCAGAGTAGAGAGGAAAGAGGGCGACAGTCCAGCAGAGGAGAGAGGGTGACAGGCCAGCAGAGTAGAGTGGAGAGAGGGCGACAGGCCAGCAGAGAACAGAGGAGAGAGGGCGACAGGCCAGCACAGTGCAGAGGAGAGGGCGACAGGCCAGAAGAGTACAGAGGAGAGAGGGCGACAGGCCAACAGAGTACAGAGGAGAGAGGGCGACAAGCCAGCAGAGTGCAGAGGAGAGAGGGCGACAGGCCAGCAGAGTGCAGAGGAGAGAGGGCGACAGGCCAGCAGAGTGCAGAGGAGAGAGGGTGACAGGCCAGCAGAGTGCAGAGGAGAGAGGGGGCGACAGGCCAGCAGAGTGCAGAGGAGAGAGGGTGACAGGCCAGCACAGTGCAGAGGAGAGAGGGCAACAGGCCAGCACAGTGCAGAGGAGAGAGGGCAACAGGCCAGCAGAGTACAGAGGAGAGAGGGCGAATGGCCAGCAGAGTAGAGAGGAAAGAGGGCGACAGTCCAGCAGAGGAGAGAGGGTGACAGGCCAGCAGAGTAGAGTGGAGAGAGGGCGACAGGCCAGCAGAGAACAGAGGAGAGAGGGCGACAGGCCAGCACAGTGCAGAGGAGAGGGCGACAGGCCAGAAGAGTACAGAGGAGAGAGGGCGACAGGCCAACAGAGTACAGAGGAGAGAGGGCGACAAGCCAGCAGAGTGCAGAGGAGAGAGGGCGACAGGCCAGCAGAGTGCAGAGGAGAGAGGGCGACAGGCCAGCAGAGTGCAGAGGAGAGAGGGTGACAGGCCAGCAGAGTGCAGAGGAGAGAGGGGGCGACAGGCCAGCAGAGTGCAGAGGAGAGAGGGTGACAGGCCAGCACAGTGCAGAGGAGAGAGGGCAACAGGCCAGCACAGTGCAGAGGAGAGAGGGCAACAGGCCAGCAGAGTACAGAGGAGAGAAGGCGACAGGCCAGCAGAGTGCAGAGGGCGACAGGCCAGCAGAGTGGAGAGGAGAGAGGGTAACAGGCCAGCACAGTGCAGAGGAGAGAGGGTGACAGGCCAGCAGAGTACAGAGGAGAGAGGGGGACAGGCCAGCAGAGTACAGAGGAGAGAGGGGGACAGGCCAGCAGAGTGCAGAGGAGAGAGGGTGACAGGCCAGCAGAGTGCAGAGGAGAGAGGGTGACAGGCCAGCAGAGTACAGAGGAGAGAGGGTGACAGGCCAGCAGAGTACAGAGAGAGGGTGACAGGCCAGCACAGTGCAGAGGAGAGAGGGCAACAGGCCAGCAGAGTACAGAGGAGAGAAGGCGACAGGTCAGCAGAGTTCAAAGGAGAGAGGGGGCCAGGCCAGCAGAGTACAGAGGAGAGAGGGCGACAGGCCAGCAGAGTAGAGAGGATAGAGGGCGACAGGCCAGCAGAGGAGAGAGGGTGACAGGCCAGCAGAGTAGAGTGGAGAGATGACGAGAGGCCAGCAGAGTGCAGAGGAGAGAGGGCGACAGGCCAGCAGAGTACAGAGAAGAGAGGGTGACAGCCCAGCAGAGTGCAGAGGAGAGAGGGTGACAGGCCAGCAGAGTAGAGAGGAGAGAGGGTGACAGGCCAGCAGAGTGCAGAGGAGAGACGGTGACAGGCCAGCAGAGTTCAAAGGAGAGAGGGGGCCAGGCCAGCAGAGTACAGAGGAGAGAGGGCGAATGGCCAGCAGAGTAGAGAGGAGAGAGGGCGACAGTCCAGCAGAGGAGAGAGGGTGACAGGCCAGCAGAGTAGTGTGGAGAGAGGGCGACAGGCCAGCAGAGAACAGAGGAGAGAGGGCGACAGGCCAGCACAGTGCAGAGGAGAGGGCGACAGGCCAGAAGAGTACAGAGGAGAGAGGGCGACAGGCCAACAGAGTACAGAGGAGAGAGGGCGACAAGCCAGCAGAGTGCAGAGGAGAGAGGGCGACAGGCCAGCAGAGTGCAGAGGAGAGAGGGCGACAGGCCAGCAGAGTGCAGAGGAGAGAGGGTGACAGGCCAGCAGAGTGCAGAGGAGAGAGGGGGCGACAGGCCAGCAGAGTGCAGAGGAGAGAGGGTGACAGGCCAGCACAGTGCAGAGGAGAGAGGGCAACAGGCCAGCACAGTGCAGAGGAGAGAGGGCAACAGGCCAGCAGAGTACAAAGGAGAGAAGGCGACAGGCCAGCAGAGTGCAGAGGGCGACAGGCCAGCAGAGTGGAGAGGAGAGAGGGTAACAGGCCAGCACAGTGCAGAGGAGAGAGGGTGACAGGCCAGCAGAGTACAGAGGAGAGAGGGGGACAGGCCAGCAGAGTACAGAGGAGAGAGGGGGACAGGCCAGCAGAGTGCAGAGGAGAGAGGGTGACAGGCCAGCAGAGTGCAGAGGAGAGAGGGTGACAGGCCAGCAGAGTACAGAGGAGAGAGGGTGACAAGCCAGCAGAGTACAGAGGAGAGAGGGTGACAGGCCAGCAGAGTACAGAGAGAGGGTGACAGGCCAGCACAGTGCAGAGGAGAGAGGGCAACAGGCCAGCAGAGTACAGAGGAGAGAAGGCGACAGGCCAGCAGAGTGCAGAGGGCGACAGGCCAGCAGAGTGGAGAGGAGAGAGGGTAACAGGCCAGCAGAGTACAGAGGAGAGAGGGCGACAGGCCAGCACAGTGCAGAGGAGAGGGCGACAGGCCAGAAGAGTACAGAGGAGAGAGGTCGACAGGCCAACAGAGTACAGAGGAGAGAGGGCGACAAGCCAGCAGAGTGCAGAGGAGAGAGGGCGACAGGCCAGCAGAGTGCAGAGGAGAGAGGGTGACAGGCCAGCAGAGTGCATAGGAGAGAGGGGGCGACAGGCCAGCAGAGTGCAGAGGAGAGAGGGTGACAGGCCAGCACAGTGCAGAGGAGAGAGGGCAACAGGCCAGCACAGTGCAGAGGAGTGAGGGCAACAGTCAGCAGAGTACAGAGGAGAGAAGGCGACAGGCCAGCAGAGTGCAGAAGGCGACAGGCCAGCAGAGTGCAGAGGGCGACAGGCCAGCAGAGTGGAGAGGAGAGAGGGTAACAGGCCAGCAGAGTGCAGAGGAGAGAGGGTGACAGGCCAGCAGAGTACAGAGGAGAGAGGGGGACAGGCCAGCAGAGTACAGAGGAGAGAGGGGGACAGGCCAGCAGAGTGCAGAGGAGAGAAGGTGACAGGCCAGCAGAGTGCAGAGGAGAGAGGGTGACAGGCCAGCAGAGTGCAGAGGAGAGAGGGTGACAGGCCAGCAGAGTGCAGAGGAGAGAGGGTGACAGGCCAGCAGAGTACAGAGGAGAGAGGGAGACAGGCCAGCAGAGTGCAGAGGAGAGAGGGGGACAGGCCAGCAGAGTCCAGAGGGTGACAGGCCAGCAGAGTGCAGAGGAGAGAGGGTGACAGGCCAGCACAGTGCAGAGGAGAGAGGGCAACAGGCCAGCACAGTGCAGAGGAGAGAGGGCAACAGTCAGCAGAGTACAGAGGAGAGAAGGCGACAGGCCAGCAGAGTGCAGAGGGCGACAGGCCAGCAGAGTGGAGAGGAGAGAGGGTGACAGGCCAGCAGAGTGCAGAGGAGAGAGGGTGACAGGCCAGCAAAGTACAGAGGAGAGAGGGAGACAGGCCAGCAGAGTGCAGAGGAGAGAGGGGGACAGGCCAGCAGAGTCCAGAGGGTGACAGGCCAGCAGAGTGCAGAGGAGAGAGGGCGACAGGCCAGCAGAGAACAGAGGAGAGAGGGCGACAGGCCAGCAGAGTACAGAGGAGAGAGGGCGACAGGCCAGCACAGTGCAGAGGAGAGAGGGTGACAGGCCAGCAGAGTACAGAGGAGAGAGGGCGACAGGCCAACAGAGTACAGAGGAGAGAGGGCGACAAGCCAGCAGAGTGCAGAGGAGAGAGGGCGACAGGCCAGCACAGTGCAGAGGAGAGAGGGCAACAGGCCAGCAGAGTACAGAGGAGAGAAGGCGACAGGCCAGCAGAGTGCAGAGGGCGACAGGCCAGCAGAGTGGAGAGGAGAGAGGGTAACAGGCCAGCACAGTGCAAAGGAGAGAGGGTGACAGGCCAGCAGAGTAGAGAGGAGAGAGGGTGACAGGCCAGCAGAGTGCAGAGGAGAGACGGTGACAGGCCAGCAGAGTTCAAAGGAGAGAGGGGGCCAGGCCAGCAGAGTACAGAGGAGAGAGGGCGACAGGCCAGCAGAGTAGAGAGGAGAGAGGGCGACAGGCCAGCAGAGGAGAGAGGGTGACAGGCCAGCAGAGTAGAGTGGAGAGAGGGCGAGAGGCCAGCAGAGTGCAGAGGAGAGAGGGCGACAGGCCAGCAGAGTACAGAGAAGAGAGGGTGACAGCCCAGCAGAGTGCAGAGGAGAGAGGGTGACAGGCCAGCAGAGTAGAGAGGAGAGAGGGTGACAGGCCAGCAGAGTGCAGAGGAGAGACGGTGACAGGCCAGCAGAGTTGAAAGGAGAGAGGGGGCCAGGCCAGCAGAGTACAGAGGAGAGAGGGTGAAAGGCCAGCAGAGTAGAGAGCAGAGAGGGCGACAGTCCAGCAGAGGAGAGAGGGTGACAGGCCAGCAGAGTAGAGTGGAGAGAGGGCGACAGGCCAGCAGAGAACAGAGGAGAGAGGGCGACAGGCCAGCACAGTGCAGAGGAGAGGGCGACAGGCCAGAAAAGAACAGAGGAGAGAGGGCGACAGGCCAACAGAGTACAGAGGAGAGAGGGCGACAAGCCAGCAGAGTGCAGAGGAGAGAGGGCGACAGGCCAGCAGAGTGCAGAGGAGAGAGGGCGACAGGCCAGCAGAGTGCAGAGGAGAGAGGGTGACAGGCCAGCAGAGTGCACAGGAGAGAGGGGGCGACAGGCCAGCAGAGTGCAGAGGAGAGAGGGTGACAGGCCAGCACAGTGCAGAGGAGAGAGGGCAACAAACCAGCACAGTGCGGAGGAGAGAGGGCAACAGGCCAGCAGAGTACAGAGGAGAGAAGGTGACAGGCCAGCAGAGTGCAGAGGGCGACAGGCCAGCAGAGTGGAGAGGAGAGAGGGTAACAGGCCAGCACAGTGCAGAGGAGAGAGGGTGACAGGCCAGCAGAGTACAGAGGAGAAAGGGGGACAGGCCAGCAGAGTACAGAGGAGAGAGGGGGACAGGCCAGCAGAGTGCAGAGGAGAGAGGGTGACAGGCCAGCAGAGTGCAGAGGAGAGAGGGTGACAGGCCTGCAGAGTACAGAGGAGAGAGGATGACAAGCCAGCAGAGTACAGAGGAGAGAGGGTGACAGGCCAGCAGAGTACAGAGAGAGGGTGACAGGCCAGCACAGTGCAGAGGAGAGAGGGCAACAGGCCAGCACAGTGCAGAGGAGAGAGGGCAACAGGCCAGCAGAGTACAGAGGAGAGAAGGCGACAGGCCAGCAGAGTGCAGAGGGCGACAGGCCAGCAGAGTGGAGAGGAGAGAGGGTAACAGGCCAGCAGAGTACAGAGGAGAGAGGGCGACAGGCCAGCACAGTGCAGAGGAGAGGGTGACAGGCCAGAAGAGTACAGAGGAGAGAGGGCGACAGGCCAACAGAGTACAGAGGAGAGAGGGCGACAAGCCAGCAGAGTGCAGAGGAGAGAGGGCGACAGGCCAGCAGAGTGCAGAGGAGAGAGGGCGACAGGCCAGCAGAGTGCAGAGGAGAGAGGGTGACAGGCCAGCAGAGTGCAGAGGAGAGAGGGGGCGACAGGCCAGCAGAGTGCAGAGGAGAGAGGGTGACAGGCCAGCACAGTGCAGAGGAGAGAGGGCAACAGGCCAGCACAGTGCAGAGGAGAGAGGGCAACAGTCAGCAGAGTACAGAGGAGAGAAGGCGACAGGCCAGCAGAGTGCAGAAGGCGACAGGCCAGCAGAGTGCAGAGGGCGACAGGCCAGCAGAATGGAGAGGAGAGAGGGTAACAGGCCAGCAGAGTGCAGAGGAGAGAGGGTGACAGGCCAGCAGAGTACAGAGGAGAGAGGGGGACAGGTCAGCAGAGTACAGAGGAGAGAGGGGGACAGGCCAGCAGAGTGCAGAGGAGAGAAGGTGACAGGCCAGCAGAGTGCAGAGGAGAGAGGGTGACAGGCCAGCAGAGTGCAGAGGAGAGAGGGTGACAGGCCAGCAGAGTGCAGAGGAGAGAGGGTGACAGGCCAGCAGAGTGCAGAGGAGAGAGGGAGACAGGCCAGCAGAGTGCAGAGGAGAGAGGGGGACAGGCCAGCAGAGTCCAGAGGGTGACAGGCCAGCAGAGTGCAGAGGAGAGAGGGTGACAGGCCAGCACAGTGCAGAGGAGAGAGGGCAATAGGCCAGCACAGTGCAGAGGAGAGAGGGCAACAGTCAGCAGAGTACAGAGGAGAGAAGGCGACAGGCCAGCAGAGTGCAGAGGGCGACAGGCCAGCAGAGTGGAGAGGAGAGAGGGTGACAGGCCAGCAGAGTGCAGAGGAGAGAGGGTGACAGGCCAGCAGAGTACAGAGGAAAGAGGGAGACAGGCCAGCAGAGTGCAGAGGAGAGAGGGGGACAGGCCAGCAGAGTCCAGAGGGTGACAGGCCAGCAGAGTGCAGAGGAGAGAGGGCGACAGGCCAGCAGAGAACAGAGGAGAGAGGGCAACAGGCCAGCAGAGTACAGAGGAGAGAGGGCGACAGGCCAGCACAGTGCAGAGGAGAGAGGGTGACAGGCCAGCAGAGTACAGAGGAGGGCGACAGGCCAACAGAGTACAGAGGAGAGAGGGCGACAAGCCAGCAGAGTGCAGAGGAGAGAGGGCGACAGGCCAGCAAAGAGCAGAGGAGAGAGGGCGACAGGCAAGCAGAGTGCAGAGGAGAGAGGGTGACAGGCCAGCAGAGTGCAGAGGAGAGAGGGGGCGACAGGCCAGCAGAGTGCAGAGGAGAGAGGGTGACAGGCCAGCACAGTGCAGAGGAGAGAGGGCAACAGGCCAGCACAGTGCAGAGGAGAGAGGGCAACAGGCCAGCAGAGTACAGAGGAGAGAAGGCGACAGGCCAGCAGAGTGCAGAGGGCGACAGGCCAGCAGAGTGGAGAGGAGAGAGGGTAACAGTCCAGCACAGTGCAGAGGAGAGAGGGTGACAGGCCAGCAGAGTAGAGAGGAGAGAGGGTGACAGGCCAGCAGAGTGCAGAGGAGAGACGGTGACAGGCCAGCAGAGTTCAAAGGAGAGAGGGGGCCAGGCCAGCAGAGTACAGAGGAGAGAGGGCGACAGGCCAGCAGAGGAGAGAGGAGAGAGGGGGCCAGGCCAGCAGAGTAGAGAGGAGAGAGGGCGACAGGCCAGCAGAGGAGAGAGGAGAGAGGTTGACAGGCCAGCAGAGTGCAGAGGAGAGACGGTGACAGGCCAGCAGAGTTCAAAGGAGAGAGGGGGCCTGGCCAGCAGAGTACAGAGGAGAGAGGGCGAAAGGCCAGCAGAGTAGAGAGCAGAGAGGGCGACAGTCCAGCAGAGGAGAGAGGGTGACAGGCCAGCAGAGTAGAGTGGAAAGAGGGCAACAGGCCAGCAGAGAACAGAGGAGAGAGGGCGACAGGCCAGCACAGTGCAGAGGAGAGGGCGACAGGCCAGAAAAGAACAGAGGAGAGAGGGCGACAGGCCAACAGAGTACAGAGGAGAGAGGGCGACAAGCCAGCAGAGTGCAGAGGAGAGAGGGCGACAGGCCATCAGAGTGCAGAGGAGAGAGGGCGACAGGCCAGCAGAGTGCAGAGGAGAGAGGGTGACAGGCCAGCACAGTGCAGAGGAGAGAGGGCAACAGGCCAGCACAGTGCAGAGGAGAGAGGGCAACAGGCCAGCAGAGTACAGAGGAGAGAAGGCGACAGGCCAGCAGAGTGCAGAGGGCGACAGGCCAGCAGAGTGCAGAGGAGAGAGGGTGACAGGCCAGCAGAGTGCAGAGGAGAGAGGGTGACACGCCAGCAGAGTACAGAGGAGAGAGGGTGACAAGCCAGCAGAGTACAGAGGAGAGAGGGTGACAGGCCAGCAGAGTACAGAGAGAGGGTGACAGGCCAGCACAGTGCAGAGGAGAGAGGGCAACAGGCCAGCAGAGTACAGAGGAGAGAAGGCGACAGGCCAGCAGAGTGCAGAGGGCGACAGGCCAGCAGAGTGGAGAGGAGAGAGGGTAACAGGCCAGCAGAGTACAGAGGAGAGAGGGTGACAGGCCAGTAGAGTACAGAGAGAGGGTGACAGGCCAGCAGAGTGCAGAGGAAAGAGGAGAGAGGGTGACAGGCCAGCAGAGTGCAGAGGAGAGAGGGTGACAGGCCAGCAGAGTGCAGAGGAGAGAGGGTGACAGGCCAGCAGAGTACAGAAGAGAGAGGGTGACAGGCCAGCAGAGTGCAGAGGAGAGAGGGTGACAGGCCAGCAGAGTGCATAGGAGAGAGGGTGACAGGTCAGCAGAGTGCAGAGGAGAGAGGGTGACAGACCAGCAGAGTGCAGAGGAGAGAGGGTGACAGGCCAGCAGAGTACAGAGGAGAGAGGGTGACAGGCCAGCAGAGTGCAGAGGAGAGAGGGTGACAGGCCAGCAGAGTGCAGAGGAGAGAGGGTGACAGGCCAGCAGAGTGCAGAGGAGAGAGGGTGACAGGCCAGCAGAGTGCAGAGGAGAGAGGGTGACAGGCCAGCAGAGAACAGAGGAGAGAGGGAGACAGGCCAGCAGAGTGCAGAGGAGAGAGGGGGACAGGCCAGCAGAGACCAGAGGGTGACAGGCCAGCAGAGTGCAGAGGAGAGAGGGCGACAGGCCAGCAGAGAACAGAGGAGAGAGGGCGACAGGCCAGCAGAGTACAGAGGAGAGAGGGCGACAGGCCAGCACAGTGCAGAGGAGAGAGGGCGACAGGCCAGCAGAGTACAGAGGAGAGAGGGTGACAGGCCAACAGAGTACAGAGGAGAGAGGGCGACAAGCCAGCCGAGTGCAGAGGAGAGAGGGCGACAGGCCAGCAAAGAGCAGAGGAGAGAGGGCGACAGGCAAGCAGAGTGCAGAGGAGAGAGGGTGACAGGCCAGCAGAGTGCAGAGGAGAGAGGGGGCGACAGGCCAGCAGAGTGCAGAGGAGAGAGGGTGACAGGCCAGCACAGTGCAGAGGAGAGAGGGCAACAGGCCAGCACAGTGCAGAGGAGAGAGGGCAACAGGCCAGCAAACTACAGAGGAGAGAAGGCGACAGGCCAGCAGAGTGCAGAGGGCGACAGGCCAGCAGAGTGAAGAGGAGAGAGGGTAACAGGCCAGCACAGTGCAGAGGAGAGAGGTTGACAGGCCAGCAGAGTAGAGAGGAGAGAGGGTGACAGGCCAGCACAGTGGAGAGGAGAGAGGGTGACAGGCCAGCAGAGTGCAGAGGAGAGACGGTGACAGGCCTGCAGAGTTCAAAGGAGAGAGGGGGCCAGGCCAGCAGAGTACAGAGGAGAGAGGGCGACAGGCCAGCAGAGTAGAGAGGAGAGAGGGCGACAGGCCAGCAGAGGAGAGAGGGTGACAGGCCAGCAGAGTAGAGTGGAGAGAGGGCGAGAGGCCAGCAGAGTGCAGAGGAGAGAGGGCGACAGGCCAGCAGAGTACAGAGAAGAGAGGGTGACAGCCCAGCAGAGTGCAGAGGAGAGAGGGTGACAGGCCAGCAGAGTAGAGAGGAGAGAGGGTGACAGGCCAGCAGAGTGCAGAGGAGAGACGGTGACAGGCCAGCAGATTTCAAAGGAGAGAGGGGGCCAGGCCAGCAGAGTACAGAGGAGAGAGGGCGAAAGGCCAGCAGAGTAGAGAGGAGAGAGGGCGACAGTCCAGCAGAGGAGAGAGGGTGACAGGCCAGCAGAGTAGAGTGGAGAGAGGGCGACAGGCCAGCAGAGAACAGAGGAGAGAGGGCGACAGGCCAGCACAGTGCAGAGGAGAGGGCGACAGGCCAGAAGAGTACAGAGGAGAGAGGGCGACAGGCCAACAGAGTACAGAGGAGAGAGGGCGACAAGCCAGCAGAGTGCAGAGGAGAGAGGACGACAGGCCAGCAGAGTGCAGAGGAGAGAGGGCGACAGGCCAGCAGAGTGCAGAGGAGAGAGGGTGACAGGCCAGCAGAGTGCAGAGGAGAGAGGGGGCGACAGGCCAGCAGAGTGCAAAGGAGAGAGGGTGACAGGCCAGCACAGTGCAGAGGAGAGAGGGCAACAGGCCAGCACAGTGCAGAGGAGAGAGGGCAACAGGCCAGCAGAGTACAGAGGAGAGAAGGCGACAGGCCAGCAGAGTGCAGAGGGCGACAGGCCAGCAGAGTGGAGAGGAGAGAGGGTAACAGGCCAGCAGAGTGCAGAGGAGAGAGGGTGACAGGCCAGCAGAGTGCAGAGGAGAGAGGGTGACAGGCCAGCAGAGTACAGAGGAGAGAGGGTGACAAGCCAGCAGAGTACAGAGGAGAGAGGGTGACAGGCCAGCAGAGTACAGAGAGAGGGTGACAGGCCAGCACAGTGCAGAGGAGAGAGGGCAACAGGCCAGCAGAGTACAGAGGAGAGAAGGCGACAGGCCAGCAGAGTGCAGAGGGCGACAGGCCAGCAGAGTGGAGAGGAGAGAGGGTAACAGGCCAGCAGAGTACAGAGGAGAGAGGGCGACAGGCCAGCACAGTGCAGAGGAGAGGGCGACAGGCCAGAAGAGTACAGAGGAGAGAGGGCGACAGGCCAACAGAGTACAGAGGAGAGAGGGCGACAAGCCAGCAGAGTGCAGAGGAGAGAGGGCGACAGGCCAGCAGAGTGCAGAGGAGAGAGGGCGACAGGGCAGCAGAGTGCAGAGGAGAGAGGGTGACAGGCCAGCAGAGTGCAGAGGAGAGACGGGGAGACAGGCCAGCAGAGTGCAGAGGAGAGAGGGTGACAGGCCAGCACAGTGCAGAGGAGAGAGGGCAACAGGCCAGCACAGTGCAGAGGAGAGAGGGTGACAGTCAGCAGAGTACAGAGGAGAGAAGGCGACAGGCCAGCAGAGTGCAGAAGGCGACAGGCCAGCAGAGTGCAGAGGGCGACAGGCCAGCAGAGTGGAGAGGAGAGAGGGTAACAGGCCAGCAGAGTGCAGAGGAGAGATGGTGACAGGCCAGCAGAGTACAGAGGAGAGAGGGGGACAGGCCAGCAGAGTACAGAGGGGAGAGGGGCACAGGCCAGCAGAGTGCAGAGGAGAGAAGGTGACAGGCCAGCAGAGTGCAGAGGAAAGAGGGTGACAGGCCAGCAGAGTGCAGAGGAGAGAGGGTGACAGGCCAGCAGAGTGCAGAGGAGAGAGGGTGACAGGCCAGCAGAGTACAGAGGAGAGAGGGAGACAGGCCAGCAGAGTGCAGAGGAGAGAGGGGGACAGGCCAGCAGAGTCCAGAGGGTGACAGGCCAGCAGAGTGCAGAGGAGAGAGGGTGACAGGCCAGCACAGTGCAGAGGAGAGAGGGCAACAGGCCAGCACAGTGCAGAGGAGAGAGGGCAACAGTCAGCAGACTACAGAGGAGAGAAGGCGACAGGCCAGCAGAGTGCAGAGGGCGACAGGCCAGCAGAGTGGAGAGGAGAGAGGGTGACAGGCCAGCAGAGTGCAGAGGAGAGAGGGTGACAGGCCAGCAGAGTACAGAGGAGAGAGGGAGACAGGCCAGCAGAGTGCAGAGGAGAGAGGGGGAAAGGCCAGCAGAGTCCAGAGGTTGACAGGCCAGCAGAGTGCAGAGGAGAGAGGGCGACAGGCCAGCAGAGAACAGAGGAGAGAGGGCGACAGGCAAGCAGAGTGCAGAGGAGAGAGGTTGACAGGCCAGCAGAGTGCAGAGGAGAGAGGGCGACAGGCCAGCAGAGAACAGAGGAGAGAGGGCGACAGGCCAGCAGAGTACAGAGGAGAGAGGGCGACAGGCCAGCACAGTGCAGAGGAGAGAGGGCGACAGGCCAGCAGAGTACAGAGGAGAGAGGGCAACAGGCCAACAGAGTACAGAGGAGAGAGGGCGACAAGCCAGCAGAGTGCAGAGGAGAGAGGGCGACAGGCCAGCAAAGAGCAGAGGAGAGAGGGCGACAGGCAAGCAGAGTGCAGAGGAGAGAGGGTGACAGGCCAGCAAAGAGCAGAGGAGAGAGAGCGACAGGCAAGCAGAGTGCAGAGGAGAGAGGGTGACAGGCCAGCAGAGTGCAGAGGAGAGAGGGGGCGACAGGCCAGCAGAGTGCAGAGGAGAGAGGGTGACAGGCCAGCACAGTGCAGAGGAGAGAGGGCAACAGGCCAGCAGAGTACAGAGGAGAGAGGGCGACAGGCCAGCACAGTGCAGAGGAGAGGGCGACAGGCCAGAAGAGTACAGAGGAGAGAGGGCGACAGGCCAACAGAGTACAGAGGAGAGAGGGCGACAAGCCAGCAGAGTGCAGAGGAGAGAGGGCGACAGGCCAGCAGAGTGCAGAGGAGAGAGGGCGACAGGGCAGCAGAGTGCAGAGGAGAGAGGGTGACAGGCCAGCAGAGTGCAGAGGAGAGACGGGGAGACAGGCCAGCAGAGTGCAGAGGAGAGAGGGTGACAGGCCAGCACAGTGCAGAGGAGAGAGGGCAACAGGCCAGCACAGTGCAGAGGAGAGAGGGTGACAGTCAGCAGAGTACAGAGGAGAGAAGGCGACAGGCCAGCAGAGTGCAGAAGGCGACAGGCCAGCAGAGTGCAGAGGGCGACAGGCCAGCAGAGTGGAGAGGAGAGAGGGTAACAGGCCAGCAGAGTGCAGAGGAGAGATGGTGACAGGCCAGCAGAGTACAGAGGAGAGAGGGGGACAGGCCAGCAGAGTACAGAGGGGAGAGGGGCACAGGCCAGCAGAGTGCAGAGGAGAGAAGGTGACAGGCCAGCAGAGTGCAGAGGAAAGAGGGTGACAGGCCAGCAGAGTGCAGAGGAGAGAGGGTGACAGGCCAGCAGAGTGCAGAGGAGAGAGGGTGACAGGCCAGCAGAGTAGAGAGGAGAGAGGGTGACAGGCCAGCAGAGTGCAGAGGAGAGACGGTGACAGGCCAGCAGATTTCAAAGGAGAGAGGGGGCCAGGCCAGCAGAGTACAGAGGAGAGAGGGCGAAAGGCCAGCAGAGTAGAGAGGAGAGAGGGCGACAGTCCAGCAGAGGAGAGAGGGTGACAGGCCAGCAGAGTAGAGTGGAGAGAGGGCGACAGGCCAGCAGAGAACAGAGGAGAGAGGGCGACAGGCCAGCACAGTGCAGAGGAGAGGGCGACAGGCCAGAAGAGTACAGAGGAGAGAGGGCGACAGGCCAACAGAGTACAGAGGAGAGAGGGCGACAAGCCAGCAGAGTGCAGAGGAGAGAGGACGACAGGCCAGCAGAGTGCAGAGGAGAGAGGGCGACAGGCCAGCAGAGTGCAGAGGAGAGAGGGTGACAGGCCAGCAGAGTGCAGAGGAGAGAGGGGGCGACAGGCCAGCAGAGTGCAAAGGAGAGAGGGTGACAGGCCAGCACAGTGCAGAGGAGAGAGGGCAACAGGCCAGCACAGTGCAGAGGAGAGAGGGCAACAGGCCAGCAGAGTACAGAGGAGAGAAGGCGACAGGCCAGCAGAGTGCAGAGGGCGACAGGCCAGCAGAGTGGAGAGGAGAGAGGGTAACAGGCCAGCAGAGTGCAGAGGAGAGAGGGTGACAGGCCAGCAGAGTGCAGAGGAGAGAGGGTGACAGGCCAGCAGAGTACAGAGGAGAGAGGGTGACAAGCCAGCAGAGTACAGAGGAGAGAGGGTGACAGGCCAGCAGAGTACAGAGAGAGGGTGACAGGCCAGCACAGTGCAGAGGAGAGAGGGCAACAGGCCAGCAGAGTACAGAGGAGAGAAGGCGACAGGCCAGCAGAGTGCAGAGGGCGACAGGCCAGCAGAGTGGAGAGGAGAGAGGGTAACAGGCCAGCAGAGTACAGAGGAGAGAGGGCGACAGGCCAGCACAGTGCAGAGGAGAGGGCGACAGGCCAGAAGAGTACAGAGGAGAGAGGGCGACAGGCCAACAGAGTACAGAGGAGAGAGGGCGACAAGCCAGCAGAGTGCAGAGGAGAGAGGGCGACAGGCCAGCAGAGTGCAGAGGAGAGAGGGCGACAGGGCAGCAGAGTGCAGAGGAGAGAGGGTGACAGGCCAGCAGAGTGCAGAGGAGAGACGGGGAGACAGGCCAGCAGAGTGCAGAGGAGAGAGGGTGACAGGCCAGCACAGTGCAGAGGAGAGAGGGCAACAGGCCAGCACAGTGCAGAGGAGAGAGGGTGACAGTCAGCAGAGTACAGAGGAGAGAAGGCGACAGGCCAGCAGAGTGCAGAAGGCGACAGGCCAGCAGAGTGCAGAGGGCGACAGGCCAGCAGAGTGGAGAGGAGAGAGGGTAACAGGCCAGCAGAGTGCAGAGGAGAGATGGTGACAGGCCAGCAGAGTACAGAGGAGAGAGGGGGACAGGCCAGCAGAGTACAGAGGGGAGAGGGGCACAGGCCAGCAGAGTGCAGAGGAGAGAAGGTGACAGGCCAGCAGAGTGCAGAGGAAAGAGGGTGACAGGCCAGCAGAGTGCAGAGGAGAGAGGGTGACAGGCCAGCAGAGTGCAGAGGAGAGAGGGTGACAGGCCAGCAGAGTACAGAGGAGAGAGGGAGACAGGCCAGCAGAGTGCAGAGGAGAGAGGGGGACAGGCCAGCAGAGTCCAGAGGGTGACAGGCCAGCAGAGTGCAGAGGAGAGAGGGTGACAGGCCAGCACAGTGCAGAGGAGAGAGGGCAACAGGCCAGCACAGTGCAGAGGAGAGAGGGCAACAGTCAGCAGACTACAGAGGAGAGAAGGCGACAGGCCAGCAGAGTGCAGAGGGCGACAGGCCAGCAGAGTGGAGAGGAGAGAGGGTGACAGGCCAGCAGAGTGCAGAGGAGAGAGGGTGACAGGCCAGCAGAGTACAGAGGAGAGAGGGAGACAGGCCAGCAGAGTGCAGAGGAGAGAGGGGGAAAGGCCAGCAGAGTCCAGAGGTTGACAGGCCAGCAGAGTGCAGAGGAGAGAGGGCGACAGGCCAGCAGAGAACAGAGGAGAGAGGGCGACAGGCAAGCAGAGTGCAGAGGAGAGAGGTTGACAGGCCAGCAGAGTGCAGAGGAGAGAGGGCGACAGGCCAGCAGAGAACAGAGGAGAGAGGGCGACAGGCCAGCAGAGTACAGAGGAGAGAGGGCGACAGGCCAGCACAGTGCAGAGGAGAGAGGGCGACAGGCCAGCAGAGTACAGAGGAGAGAGGGCAACAGGCCAACAGAGTACAGAGGAGAGAGGGCGACAAGCCAGCAGAGTGCAGAGGAGAGAGGGCGACAGGCCAGCAAAGAGCAGAGGAGAGAGGGCGACAGGCAAGCAGAGTGCAGAGGAGAGAGGGTGACAGGCCAGCAAAGAGCAGAGGAGAGAGGGCGACAGGCAAGCAGAGTGCAGAGGAGAGAGGGTGACAGGCCAGCAGAGTGCAGAGGAGAGAGGGGGCGACAGGCCAGCAGAGTGCAGAGGAGAGAGGGTGACAGGCCAGCACAGTGCAGAGGAGAGAGGGCAACAGGCCAGCAGAGTACAGAGGAGAGAGGGCGACAGGCCAGCACAGTGCAGAGGAGAGGGCGACAGGCCAGAAGAGTACAGAGGAGAGAGGGCGACAGGCCAACAGAGTACAGAGGAGAGAGGGCGACAAGCCAGCAGAGTGCAGAGGAGAGAGGGCGACAGGCCAGCAGAGTGCAGAGGAGAGAGGGCGACAGGGCAGCAGAGTGCAGAGGAGAGAGGGTGACAGGCCAGCAGAGTGCAGAGGAGAGACGGGGAGACAGGCCAGCAGAGTGCAGAGGAGAGAGGGTGACAGGCCAGCACAGTGCAGAGGAGAGAGGGCAACAGGCCAGCACAGTGCAGAGGAGAGAGGGTGACAGTCAGCAGAGTACAGAGGAGAGAAGGCGACAGGCCAGCAGAGTGCAGAAGGCGACAGGCCAGCAGAGTGCAGAGGGCGACAGGCCAGCAGAGTGGAGAGGAGAGAGGGTAACAGGCCAGCAGAGTGCAGAGGAGAGATGGTGACAGGCCAGCAGAGTACAGAGGAGAGAGGGGGACAGGCCAGCAGAGTACAGAGGGGAGAGGGGCACAGGCCAGCAGAGTGCAGAGGAGAGAAGGTGACAGGCCAGCAGAGTGCAGAGGAAAGAGGGTGACAGGCCAGCAGAGTGCAGAGGAGAGAGGGTGACAGGCCAGCAGAGTGCAGAGGAGAGAGGGTGACAGGCCAGCAGAGTACAGAGGAGAGAGGGAGACAGGCCAGCAGAGTGCAGAGGAGAGAGGGGGACAGGCCAGCAGAGTCCAGAGGGTGACAGGCCAGCAGAGTGCAGAGGAGAGAGGGTGACAGGCCAGCACAGTGCAGAGGAGAGAGGGCAACAGGCCAGCACAGTGCAGAGGAGAGAGGGCAACAGTCAGCAGACTACAGAGGAGAGAAGGCGACAGGCCAGCAGAGTGCAGAGGGCGACAGGCCAGCAGAGTGGAGAGGAGAGAGGGTGACAGGCCAGCAGAGTGCAGAGGAGAGAGGGTGACAGGCCAGCAGAGTACAGAGGAGAGAGGGAGACAGGCCAGCAGAGTGCAGAGGAGAGAGGGGGACAGGCCAGCAGAGTCCAGAGGTTGACAGGCCAGCAGAGTGCAGAGGAGAGAGGGCGACAGGCCAGCAGAGAACAGAGGAGAGAGGGCGACAGGCAAGCAGAGTGCAGAGGAGAGAGGTTGACAGGCCAGCAGAGTGCAGAGGAGAGAGGGCAACAGGCCAGCAGAGAACAGAGGAGAGAGGGCGACAGGCCAGCAGAGTACAGAGGAGAGAGGGCGACAGGCCAGCACAGTGCAGAGGAGAGAGGGCGACAGGCCAGCAGAGTACAGAGGAGAGAGGGCAACAGGCCAACAGAGTACAGAGGAGAGAGGGCGACAAGCCAGCAGAGTGCAGAGGAGAGAGGGCGACAGGCCAGCAAAGAGCAGAGGAGAGAGGGCGACAGGCAAGCAGAGTGCAGAGGAGAGAGGGTGACAGGCCAGCAAAGAGCAGAGGAGAGAGGGCGACAGGCAAGCAGAGTGCAGAGGAGAGAGGGTGACAGGCCAGCAGAGTGCAGAGGAGAGAGGGGGCGACAGGCCAGCAGAGTGCAGAGGAGAGAGGGTGACAGGCCAGCACAGTGCAGAGGAGAGAGGGCAACAGGCCAGCAGAGTACAGAGGAGAGAGGGCGACAGGCCAGCACAGTGCAGAGGAGAGGGCGACAGGCCAGAAGAGTACAGAGGAGAGAGGGCGACAGGCCAACAGAGTACAGAGGAGAGAGGGCGACAAGCCAGCAGAGTGCAGAGGAGAGAGGGCGACAGGCCAGCAGAGTGCAGAGGAGAGAGGGCGACAGGGCAGCAGAGTGCAGAGGAGAGAGGGTGACAGGCCAGCAGAGTGCAGAGGAGAGACGGGGAGACAGGCCAGCAGAGTGCAGAGGAGAGAGGGTGACAGGCCAGCACAGTGCAGAGGAGAGAGGGCAACAGGCCAGCACAGTGCAGAGGAGAGAGGGTGACAGTCAGCAGAGTACAGAGGAGAGAAGGCGACAGGCCAGCAGAGTGCAGAAGGCGACAGGCCAGCAGAGTGCAGAGGGCGACAGGCCAGCAGAGTGGAGAGGAGAGAGGGTAACAGGCCAGCAGAGTGCAGAGGAGAGATGGTGACAGGCCAGCAGAGTACAGAGGAGAGAGGGGGACAGGCCAGCAGAGTACAGAGGGGAGAGGGGCACAGGCCAGCAGAGTGCAGAGGAGAGAAGGTGACAGGCCAGCAGAGTGCAGAGGAAAGAGGGTGACAGGCCAGCAGAGTGCAGAGGAGAGAGGGTGACAGGCCAGCAGAGTGCAGAGGAGAGAGGGTGACAGGCCAGCAGAGTACAGAGGAGAGAGGGAGACAGGCCAGCAGAGTGCAGAGGAGAGAGGGGGACAGGCCAGCAGAGTCCAGAGGGTGACAGGCCAGCAGAGTGCAGAGGAGAGAGGGTGACAGGCCAGCACAGTGCAGAGGAGAGAGGGCAACAGGCCAGCACAGTGCAGAGGAGAGAGGGCAACAGTCAGCAGACTACAGAGGAGAGAAGGCGACAGGCCAGCAGAGTGCAGAGGGCGACAGGCCAGCAGAGTGGAGAGGAGAGAGGGTGACAGGCCAGCAGAGTGCAGAGGAGAGAGGGTGACAGGCCAGCAGAGTACAGAGGAGAGAGGGAGACAGGCCAGCAGAGTGCAGAGGAGAGAGGGGGACAGGCCAGCAGAGTCCAGAGGTTGACAGGCCAGCAGAGTGCAGAGGAGAGAGGGCGACAGGCCAGCAGAGAACAGAGGAGAGAGGGCGACAGGCAAGCAGAGTGCAGAGGAGAGAGGTTGACAGGCCAGCAGAGTGCAGAGGAGAGAGGGCGACAGGCCAGCAGAGAACAGAGGAGAGAGGGCGACAGGCCAGCAGAGTACAGAGGAGAGAGGGCGACAGGCCAGCACAGTGCAGAGGAGAGAGGGCGACAGGCCAGCAGAGTACAGAGGAGAGAGGGCAACAGGCCAACAGAGTACAGAGGAGAGAGGGCGACAAGCCAGCAGAGTGCAGAGGAGAGAGGGCGACAGGCCAGCAAAGAGCAGAGGAGAGAGGGCGACAGGCAAGCAGAGTGCAGAGGAGAGAGGGTGACAGGCCAGCAAAGAGCAGAGGAGAGAGGGCGACAGGCAAGCAGAGTGCAGAGGAGAGAGGGTGACAGGCCAGCAGAGTGCAGAGGAGAGAGGGGGCGACAGGCCAGCAGAGTGCAGAGGAGAGAGGGTGACAGGCCAGCACAGTGCAGAGGAGAGAGGGCAACAGGCCAGCAGAGTACAGAGGAGAGAGGGCGACAGGCCAGCACAGTGCAGAGGAGAGGGCGACAGGCCAGAAGAGTACAGAGGAGAGAGGGCGACAGGCCAACAGAGTACAGAGGAGAGAGGGCGACAAGCCAGCAGAGTGCAGAGGAGAGAGGGCGACAGGCCAGCAGAGTGCAGAGGAGAGAGGGCGACAGGGCAGCAGAGTGCAGAGGAGAGAGGGTGACAGGCCAGCAGAGTGCAGAGGAGAGACGGGGAGACAGGCCAGCAGAGTGCAGAGGAGAGAGGGTGACAGGCCAGCACAGTGCAGAGGAGAGAGGGCAACAGGCCAGCACAGTGCAGAGGAGAGAGGGTGACAGTCAGCAGAGTACAGAGGAGAGAAGGCGACAGGCCAGCAGAGTGCAGAAGGCGACAGGCCAGCAGAGTGCAGAGGGCGACAGGCCAGCAGAGTGGAGAGGAGAGAGGGTAACAGGCCAGCAGAGTGCAGAGGAGAGATGGTGACAGGCCAGCAGAGTACAGAGGAGAGAGGGGGACAGGCCAGCAGAGTACAGAGGGGAGAGGGGCACAGGCCAGCAGAGTGCAGAGGAGAGAAGGTGACAGGCCAGCAGAGTGCAGAGGAAAGAGGGTGACAGGCCAGCAGAGTGCAGAGGAGAGAGGGTGACAGGCCAGCAGAGTGCAGAGGAGAGAGGGTGACAGGCCAGCAGAGTACAGAGGAGAGAGGGAGACAGGCCAGCAGAGTGCAGAGGAGAGAGGGGGACAGGCCAGCAGAGTCCAGAGGGTGACAGGCCAGCAGAGTGCAGAGGAGAGAGGGTGACAGGCCAGCACAGTGCAGAGGAGAGAGGGCAACAGGCCAGCACAGTGCAGAGGAGAGAGGGCAACAGTCAGCAGACTACAGAGGAGAGAAGGCGACAGGCCAGCAGAGTGCAGAGGGCGACAGGCCAGCAGAGTGGAGAGGAGAGAGGGTGACAGGCCAGCAGAGTGCAGAGGAGAGAGGGTGACAGGCCAGCAGAGTACAGAGGAGAGAGGGAGACAGGCCAGCAGAGTGCAGAGGAGAGAGGGGGACAGGCCAGCAGAGTCCAGAGGTTGACAGGCCAGCAGAGTGCAGAGGAGAGAGGGCGACAGGCCAGCAGAGAACAGAGGAGAGAGGGCGACAGGCAAGCAGAGTGCAGAGGAGAGAGGTTGACAGGCCAGCAGAGTGCAGAGGAGAGAGGGCAACAGGCCAGCAGAGAACAGAGGAGAGAGGGCGACAGGCCAGCAGAGTACAGAGGAGAGAGGGCGACAGGCCAGCACAGTGCAGAGGAGAGAGGGCGACAGGCCAGCAGAGTACAGAGGAGAGAGGGCAACAGGCCAACAGAGTACAGAGGAGAGAGGGCGACAAGCCAGCAGAGTGCAGAGGAGAGAGGGCGACAGGCCAGCAAAGAGCAGAGGAGAGAGGGCGACAGGCAAGCAGAGTGCAGAGGAGAGAGGGTGACAGGCCAGCAAAGAGCAGAGGAGAGAGGGCGACAGGCAAGCAGAGTGCAGAGGAGAGAGGGTGACAGGCCAGCAGAGTGCAGAGGAGAGAGGGGGCGACAGGCCAGCAGAGTGCAGAGGAGAGAGGGTGACAGGCCAGCACAGTGCAGAGGAGAGAGGGCAACAGGCCAGCAGAGTACAGAGGAGAGAGGGCGACAGGCCAGCACAGTGCAGAGGAGAGGGCGACAGGCCAGAAGAGTACAGAGGAGAGAGGGCGACAGGCCAACAGAGTACAGAGGAGAGAGGGCGACAAGCCAGCAGAGTGCAGAGGAGAGAGGGCGACAGGCCAGCAGAGTGCAGAGGAGAGAGGGCGACAGGGCAGCAGAGTGCAGAGGAGAGAGGGTGACAGGCCAGCAGAGTGCAGAGGAGAGACGGGGAGACAGGCCAGCAGAGTGCAGAGGAGAGAGGGTGACAGGCCAGCACAGTGCAGAGGAGAGAGGGCAACAGGCCAGCACAGTGCAGAGGAGAGAGGGTGACAGTCAGCAGAGTACAGAGGAGAGAAGGCGACAGGCCAGCAGAGTGCAGAAGGCGACAGGCCAGCAGAGTGCAGAGGGCGACAGGCCAGCAGAGTGGAGAGGAGAGAGGGTAACAGGCCAGCAGAGTGCAGAGGAGAGATGGTGACAGGCCAGCAGAGTACAGAGGAGAGAGGGGGACAGGCCAGCAGAGTACAGAGGGGAGAGGGGCACAGGCCAGCAGAGTGCAGAGGAGAGAAGGTGACAGGCCAGCAGAGTGCAGAGGAAAGAGGGTGACAGGCCAGCAGAGTGCAGAGGAGAGAGGGTGACAGGCCAGCAGAGTGCAGAGGAGAGAGGGTGACAGGCCAGCAGAGTACAGAGGAGAGAGGGAGACAGGCCAGCAGAGTGCAGAGGAGAGAGGGGGACAGGCCAGCAGAGTCCAGAGGGTGACAGGCCAGCAGAGTGCAGAGGAGAGAGGGTGACAGGCCAGCACAGTGCAGAGGAGAGAGGGCAACAGGCCAGCACAGTGCAGAGGAGAGAGGGCAACAGTCAGCAGACTACAGAGGAGAGAAGGCGACAGGCCAGCAGAGTGCAGAGGGCGACAGGCCAGCAGAGTGGAGAGGAGAGAGGGTGACAGGCCAGCAGAGTGCAGAGGAGAGAGGGTGACAGGCCAGCAGAGTACAGAGGAGAGAGGGAGACAGGCCAGCAGAGTGCAGAGGAGAGAGGGGGACAGGCCAGCAGAGTCCAGAGGTTGACAGGCCAGCAGAGTGCAGAGGAGAGAGGGCGACAGGCCAGCAGAGAACAGAGGAGAGAGGGCGACAGGCAAGCAGAGTGCAGAGGAGAGAGGTTGACAGGCCAGCAGAGTGCAGAGGAGAGAGGGCGACAGGCCAGCAGAGAACAGAGGAGAGAGGGCGACAGGCCAGCAGAGTACAGAGGAGAGAGGGCGACAGGCCAGCACAGTGCAGAGGAGAGAGGGCGACAGGCCAGCAGAGTACAGAGGAGAGAGGGCAACAGGCCAACAGAGTACAGAGGAGAGAGGGCGACAAGCCAGCAGAGTGCAGAGGAGAGAGGGCGACAGGCCAGCAAAGAGCAGAGGAGAGAGGGCGACAGGCAAGCAGAGTGCAGAGGAGAGAGGGTGACAGGCCAGCAAAGAGCAGAGGAGAGAGGGCGACAGGCAAGCAGAGTGCAGAGGAGAGAGGGTGACAGGCCAGCAGAGTGCAGAGGAGAGAGGGGGCGACAGGCCAGCAGAGTGCAGAGGAGAGAGGGTGACAGGCCAGCACAGTGCAGAGGAGAGAGGGCAACAGGCCAGCACAGTGCAGAGGAGAGAGGGCAACAGGCCAGCAGAGTACAGAGGAGAGAAGGCGACAGGCCAGCAGAGTGCAGAGGGCGACAGGCCAGCAGAGTGGAGAGGAGAGAGGGTAACAGGCAAGCACAGTGCAGAGGAGAGAGGGTGACAGGCCAGCAGAGTAGAGAGGAGAGAGGTTGACAGGCCAGCAGAGTGCAGAGGAGAGACGGTGACAGGCCAGCAGAGTTCAAAGGAGAGAGGGGGCCAGGCCAGCCGAGTACAGAGGAGAGAGGGCGACAGGCCAGCAGAGTAGAGAGGAGAGAGTGCGACAGGCCAGCAGAGGAGAGAGGGTGACAGGCCAGCAGAGTAGAGTGGAGAGAGGGCGAGAGGCCAGCAGAGTGCAAAGGAGAGAGGGCGACAGGCCAGCAGAGTACAGAGAAGAGAGGGTGACAGCCCAGCAGAGTGCAGAGGAGAGAGGGTGACAGGCCAGCAGAGTAGAGAGGAGAGAGGGTGACAGGCCAGCAGAGTGCAGAGGAGAGACGGTGACAGGCCAGCAGAGTTCAAAGGAGAGAGGGGGCCAGGCCAGCAGAGTACAGAGGAGAGAGGGCGAAAGGCCAGCAGAGTAGAGAGGAGAGAGGGCAACAGTCCAGCAGAGGAGAGAGGGTGACAGGCCAGCAGAGTAGAGTGGAGAGAGGGCGACAGGCCAGCAGAGAACAGAGGAGAGAGGGCGACAGGCCAGCACAGTGCAGAGGAGAGGGCGACAGGCCAGAAGAGTACAGAGGAGAGAGGGCGACAGGCCAGCAGAGTGCAGAGGAGAGAGGGCGACAGGCCAGCAGAGTGCAGATGAGAGAGGGTGACAGGCCAGCAGAGTGCAGAGGAGAGAGGGGGCGACAGGCCAGCAGAGTGCAGAGGAGAGAGGGTGACAGGCCAACACAGTGCAGAGGAGAGAGGGCAACAGGCCAGCACAGTGCAGAGGAGAGAGGGCAACAGGCCAGCAGAGTACAGAGGAGAGAAGGCGACAGGCCAGCAGAGTGCAGAGGGCGACAGGCCAGCAGAGTGGAGAGGAGAGAGGGTAACAGGCCAGCACAGTGCAGAGGAGAGAGGGTGACAGGCCAGCAAAGTACAGAGGAGAGAGGGGGACAGGCCAGCAGAGTACAGAGGAGAGAGGGGGACAGGCCAGCAGAGTGCAGAGGAGAGAGGGTGACAGGCCAGCAGAGTGCAGAGGAGAGAGGGTGACAGGCCAGCAGAGTACAGAGGAGAGAGGGTGACAAGCCAGCAGAGTACAGAGGAGAGAGGGTGACAGGCCAGCAGAGTACAGAGAGAGGGTGACAGGCCAGCACAGTGCAGAAGAGAGAGGGCAACAGGCCAGCAGAGAACAGAGGAGAGAAGGCGACAGGCCAGCAGAGTGCAGAGGGCGACAGGACAGCAGAGTGGAGAGGAGAGAGGGTAACAGGCCAGCAGAGTACAGAGGAGAGAGGGCGACAGGCCAGCACAGTGCAGAGGAGAGGGCGACAGACCAGAAGAGTACATAGGAGAGAGGGTGACAGGCCAGCAGAGTACAGAGAGAGGGTGACAGGCCAGCACAGTGCAGAGGAGAGAGGGCAACAGGCCAGCAGAGTACAGAGGAGAGAAGGCGACAGGCCAGCAGAGTGCAGAGGGCGACAGGCCAGCAGAGTGGAGAGGAGAGAGGGTAACAGGCCAGCAGAGTACAGAGGAGAGAGGGCGACAGGCCAGCACAGTGCAGAGGAGAGGGCGACAGGCCAGAAGAGTACAGAGGAGAGAGGGCGACAGGCCAACAGAGTACAGAGGAGAGAGGGCGACAAGCCAGCAGAGTGCAGAGGAGAGAGGGCGACAGGCCAGCAGAATGCAGAGGAGAGAGGGCGACAGGGCAGCAGAGTGCAGAGGAGAGAGGGTGACAGGCCAGCAGAGTGCAGAGGAGAGAGGGTGACAGGCCAGCAGAGTACAGAGGAGAGAGGGGGACAGGCCAGCAGAGTGCAGAGGAGAGAGGGCAACAGGCCAGCACAGTGCAGAGGAGAGAGGGTGACAGGCCAGCAGAGTACAGAGGAGAGAAGGCGACAGGCCAGCAGAGTGCAGAAGGCGACAGGCCAGCAGAGTGCAGAGGGCGACAGGCCAGCAGAGTGGAGAGGAGAGAGGGTAACAGGCCAGCAGAGTGCAGAGGAGAGATGGTGACAGGCCAGCAGAGTACAGAGGAGAGAGGGGGACAGGCCAGCAGAGTACAGAGGGGAGAGGGGCACAGGCCAGCAGAGTGCAGAGGAGAGAAGGTGACAGGCCAGCAGAGTGCAGAGGAAAGATGGTGACAGGCCAGCAGAGTGCAGAGGAGAGAGGGTGACAGGCCAGCAGAGTGCAGAGGAGAGAGGGTGACAGGCCAGCAGAGTACAGAGGAGAGAGGGAGACAGGCCAGCAGAGTGCAGAGGAGAGAGGGGGACAGGCCAGCAGAGTCCAGAGGGTGACAGGCCAGCAGAGTGCAGAGGAGAGAGGGTGACAGGCCAGCACAGTGCAGAGGAGAGAGGGCAACAGGCCAGCACAGTGCAGAGGAGAGAGGGCAACAGTCAGCAGACTACAGAGGAGAGAAGGCGACAGGCCAGCAGAGTGCAGAGGGCGACAGGCCAGCAGAGTGGAGAGGAGAGAGGGTGACAGGCCAGCAGAGTGCAGAGGAGAGAGGGTGACAGGCCAGCAGAGTACAGAGGAGAGAGGGAGACAGGCCAGCAGAGTGCAGAGGAGAGAGGGGGACAGGCCAGCAGAGTCCAGAGGTTGACAGGCCAGCAGAGTGCAGAGGAGAGAGGGCGACAGGCCAGCAGAGAACAGAGGAGAGAGGGCGACAGGCAAGCAGAGTGCAGAGGAGAGAGGTTGACAGGCCAGCAGAGTGCAGAGGAGAGAGGGCGACAGGCCAGCAGAGAACAGAGGAGAGAGGGCGACAGGCCAGCAGAGTACAGAGGAGAGAGGGCGACAGGCCAGCACAGTGCAGAGGAGAGAGGGTGACAGGCCAGCAAAGAGCAGAGGAGAGAGGGCGACAGGCAAGCAGAGTGCAGAGGAGAGAGGGCAACAGGCCAACAGAGAACAGAGGAGAGAGGGCGACAGGCCAGCAGAGTACAGAGGAGAGAGGGCGACAGGCCAGCACAGTGCAGAGGAGAGAGGGCGACAGGCCAGCACAGTGCAGAGGAGAGAGGGCGACAGGCCAGCAGAGTACAGAGGAGAGAGGGCAACAGGCCAACAGAGTACAGAGGAGAGAGGGCGACAAGCCAGCAGAGTGCAGAGGAGAGAGGGCGACAGGCCAGCAAAGAGCAGAGGAGAGAGGGCGACAGGCAAGCAGAGTGCAGAGGAGAGAGGGTGACAGGCCAGCAAAGAGCAGAGGAGAGAGGGCGACAGGCAAGCAGAGTGCAGAGGAGAGAGGGTGACAGGCCAGCAGAGTGCAGAGGAGAGAGGGGGCGACAGGCCAGCAGAGTGCAGAGGAGAGAGGGTGACAGGCCAGCACAGTGCAGAGGAGAGAGGGCAACAGGCCAGCACAGTGCAGAGGAGAGAGGGCAACAGGCCAGCAGAGTACAGAGGAGAGAAGGCGACAGGCCAGCAGAGTGCAGAGGGCGACAGGCCAGCACAGTGCAGAAGAGAGAGGGCAACAGGCCAGCAGAGAACAGAGGAGAGAAGGCGACAGGCCAGCAGAGTGCAGAGGGCGACAGGACAGCAGAGTGGAGAGGAGAGAGGGTAACAGGCCAGCAGAGTACAGAGGAGAGAGGGCGACAGGCCAGCACAGTGCAGAGGAGAGGGCGACAGACCAGAAGAGTACATAGGAGAGAGGGTGACAGGCCAGCAGAGTACAGAGAGAGGGTGACAGGCCAGCACAGTGCAGAGGAGAGAGGGCAACAGGCCAGCAGAGTACAGAGGAGAGAAGGCGACAGGCCAGCAGAGTGCAGAGGGCGACAGGCCAGCAGAGTGGAGAGGAGAGAGGGTAACAGGCCAGCAGAGTACAGAGGAGAGAGGGCGACAGGCCAGCACAGTGCAGAGGAGAGGGCGACAGGCCAGAAGAGTACAGAGGAGAGAGGGCGACAGGCCAACAGAGTACAGAGGAGAGAGGGCGACAAGCCAGCAGAGTGCAGAGGAGAGAGGGCGACAGGCCAGCAGAGTGCAGAGGAGAGAGGGCGACAGGGCAGCAGAGTGCAGAGGAGAGAGGGTGACAGGCCAGCAGAGTGCAGAGGAGAGACGGGGAGACAGGCCAGCAGAGTGCAGAGGAGAGAGGGTGACAGGCCAGCACAGTGCAGAGGAGAGAGGGCAACAGGCCAGCACAGTGCAGAGGAGAGAGGGTGACAGTCAGCAGAGTACAGAGGAGAGAAGGCGACAGGCCAGCAGAGTGCAGAAGGTGACAGGCCAGCAGAGTGCAGAGGGCGACAGGCCAGCAGAGTGGAGAGGAGAGAGGGTAACAGGCCAGCAGAGTGCAGATGGTGACAGGCCAGCAGAGTGCAGAGGAGAGAGGGTGACAGGCCAGCACAGTGCAGAGGAGAGAGGGCAACAGGCCAGCACAGTGCAGAGGAGAGAGGGCAACAGTCAGCAGAGTACAGAGGAGAGAAGGCGACAGGCCAGCAGAGTGCAGAGGGCGACAGGCAAGCAGAGTGGAGAGGAGAGAGGGTGACAGGCCAGCAGAGTGCAGAGGAGAGAGGGCAACAGGCCAGCAGAGTACAGAGGAGAGAAGGCGACAGGCCAGCAGAGTGCAGAGGGCGACAGGCCAGCAGAGTGGAGAGGAGAGAGCGTAACAGGCCAGCAGAGTACAGAGGAGAGAGGGCGACAGGCCAGCACAGTGCAGAGGAGAGGGCGACAGGCCAGAAGAGTACAGATGAGAGAGGGCGACAGGCCAACAGAGTACAGAGGAGAGAGGGCGACAAGCCAGCAGAGTGCAGAGGAGAGAGGGCGACAGGCCACCAGAGTGCAGAGGAGAGAGGGTGACAGGCCAGCAGAGTGCAGAGGAGAGAGGGTGACAGGCCAGCAGAGTGCAGAGGAGAGAGGGGGCGACAGGCCAGCAGAGTGCAGAGGAGAGAGGGTGACAGGCCAGCACAGTGCAGAGGAGAGAGGGCAACAGGCCAGCACAGTGCAGAGGAGAGAGGGCAACAGTCAGCAGAGTACAGAGGAGAGAAGGCGACAGGCCAGCAGAGTGCAGAAGGCGACAGGCCAGCAGAGTGCAGAGGGCGACAGGCCAGCAGAGTGGAGAGGAGAGAGGGTAACAGGCCAGCAGAGTGCAGAGGAGAGAGGGTGACAGGCCAGCAGAGTACAGAGGAGAGAGGGGGACAGGCCAGCAGAGTACAGAGGAGAGAGGGGGACAGGCCAGCAGAGAGTAGAGGAGAGAAGGTGACAGGCCTGCAGAGTGCAGAGGAGAGAGGGTGACAGGCCAGTAGAGTGCAGAGGAGAGAGGGTGACAGGCCAGCAGAGTGCAGAGGAGAGAGGGTGACAGGCCAGCAGAGTACAGAGCAGAGAGGGAGACAGGCCAGCAGAGTGCAGAGGAGGGAGGGGGACAGGCCAGCAGAGTACAGAGGGTGACAGGCCAGCAGAGTGTAGAGGAGAGAGGGTGACAGGCCAGCACAGTGCAGAGGAGAGAGGGCAACAGGCCAGCACAGTGCAGAGGATAGAGGGCAACAGTCAGCAGAGTACAGAGGAGAGAAGGCGACAGGCCAGCAGAGTGCAGAGGGCGACAGGCCAGCAGAGTGGAGAGGAGAGAGGGTGACAGGCCAGCAGAGTGCAGAGGAGAGAGGGTGACAGGCCAGCAGAGTACAGAGGAGAGAAGGAGACAGGCCAGCAGAGTGCAGAGGAGAGAGGGGGACAGGCCAGCAGAGTCCAGAGGGTGACAGGCCAGCAGAGTGCAGAGGAGAGAGGGCGACAGGCCAGCAGAGAACAGAGGAGAGAGGGCGACAGGCCAGCAGAGTACAGAGGAGAGAGGGCGACAGGCCAGCACAGTGCAGAGGAGAGAGGGCGACAGGCCAGCAGAGTACAGAGGAGATAGGGCGACAGGCCAACAGAGTACAGAGGAGAGAGGGCGACAAGCCAGCAGAGTGCAGAGGAGAGAGGGCGACAGGCCAGCAAAGAGCAGAGGAGAGAGGGCGACAGGCAAGCAGAGTGCAGAGGAGAGAGGGTGACAGGCCAGCAGAGTGCAGAGGAGAGAGGGGGCGACAGGCCAGCAGAGTGCAGAGGAGAGAGGGTGACAGGCCAGCACAGTGCAGAGGAGAGAGGGCAACAGGCCAGCACAGTGCAGAGGAGAGAGGGCAACAGGTCAGCAGAGTACAGAGGAGAGAAAGCGACAGGCCAGCAGAGTGCAGAGGGCGACAGGCCAGCAGAGTGGAGAGGAGAGAGGGTAACAGGCCAGCACAGTGGAGAGGAGAGAGGGTGACAGGCCAGCAGAGTACAGAGGAGAGAGGGGGACAGGCCAGCAGAGTACAGAGGAGAGAGGGGGACAGGCCAGCAGAGTGCAGAGGAGAGAGGGTGACAGGCCAGCAGAGTGCAGAGGAGAGAGGGTGACAGGCCAGCTGAGTACAGAGGAGAGAGGGTGACAAGCCAGCAGAGTACAGAGGAGAGAGGGTGACAGGCCAGCAGAGTACAGAGAGAGGGTGACAGGCCAGCACAGTGCAGAGGAGAGAGGGCAACAGGCCAGCAGAGTACAGAGGAGAGAAGGCGACAGGCCAGCAGAGTGCAGAGGGCGACAGGCCAGCAGAGTGGAGAGGAGAGAGGGTAACAGGCCAGCAGAGTACAGAGGAGAGAGGGCGACAGGCCAGCACAGTGCAGAGGAGAGGGCGACAGGCCAGAAGAGTACAGAGGAGAGAGGGCGACAGGCCAACAGAGTACAGAGGAGAGAGGGCGACAAGCCAGCAGAGTGCAGAGGAGAGAGGGCGACAGGCCAGCAGAGTGCAGAGGAGAGAGGGCGACAGGCCAGCAGAGTGCAGAGGAGAGAGGGTGACAGGCCAGCAGAGTGCAGAGGAGAGAGGGGGCGACAGGCCAGCAGAGTGCAGAGGAGAGAGGGTGACAGGCCAGCACAGTGCAGAGGAGAGAGGGCAACAGGCCAGCACAGTGCAGAGGAGAGAGGGCAACAGTCAGCAGAGTACAGAGGAGAGAAGGCGACAGGCCAGCAGAGTGCAGAGGGCGACAGGCCAGCAGAGTGGAGAGGAGAGAGGGTAACAGGCCAGCAGAGTGCAGAGGAGAGAGGGTGACAGGCCAGCAGAGTACAGAGGAGAGAGGGGGTCAGGCCAGCAGAGTACAGAGGAGAGAGGGGGACAGGCCAGCAGAGTGCAGAGGAGAGAGGGTGACAGGCCAGCAGAGTGCAGAGGAGAGAGGGTGAAAGGCCAGCAGAGTACAGAGGAGTGAGGGTGACAAGCCAGCAGAGTACAGAGGAGAGAGGGTGACAGGCCAGCAGAGTACAGAGAGAGGGTGACAGGCCAGCAGTGCAGAGGAGAGAGGGTGACAGGCCAGCAGTGCAGAGGAGAGAGGGTGACAGGCCAGCAGAGTACAGAGAGAGGGTGACAGGCCAGCAGAGTACACAGGAGAGAGGGTGACAGCCCAGCAGAGTGCAGAGGAGAGAGGGTGACAGGCCAGCAGAGTAGAGAGGAGAGAGGGTGACAGGCCAGCAGAGTGCAGAGGAGAGATGGTGACAGGCCGGCAGAGTTCAAAGGAGAGAGGGGGCCAGGCCAGCAGAGTCCAGAAGAGAGAGGGCGACAGGCCAGCAGAGTAGAGAGGAGAGAGGGCGACAGGCCAGCAGAGGAGAGAGGGTGACAGGCCAGCAGAGTAGAGTGCAGAGAGGGTGAGAGGCCAGCAGAGTGCAGAGGAGAGAGGGCGACAGGTCAGCAGAGTACAGAGAAGAGAGGGTGACAGCCCAGCAGAGTGCAGAGGAGAGAGGGTGACAGGCCAGCAGAGTAGAGAGGAGAGAGGGTGACAGGCCAGCAGAGGGCAGAGGAGAGACGGTGACAGGCCAGCAGAGTTCAAAGGAGAGAGGGGGCCAGGCCAGCAGAGTACAGAGGAGAGAGGGCGAAAGGCCAGCAGAGTAGAGAGGAGAGAGGGCGACAGGCGAGCAGAGGAGAGAGGGTCAGGCCAGCAGAGTAGAGTGGAGAGAGGGCGAGAGGCCAGCAGAGAGCAGAGGAGAGAGGGCGACAGGCCAGCAGAGTGCAGAGGAGAGAGGGTGAAAGGCCAGCAGAGTGCAGAGGAGAGAGGGTGACAGGCCAGCAGAGTACAGAGGAGAGAGGGGGACAGGCTAGCAGAGTGCAGAGGAGAGATGGCGACAGGCCAGAAGAGTACAGAGGAGAGAGGGCGACAGGCCAGCAGAGTAGAGAGGAGAGATGAAGACAGGCCAGCAGAGTGCAGAGGAGAGAGGGTGACAGGCCAGCAGAGTGCAGAGGAGAGAGGGTGACAGGCCAGCAGAGTAGAGAGGAGAGAGGGTGACAAGCCAGCAGAGTACAGAGGAGAGAGGGCGACAGGCCAGAAGAGTACAGAGGAGAGAGGGTGACAAGCCAGCAGAGTGCAGAGAAGAGAGGGAGACAGGCCAGCAGAGTGAAGCATGTTCTCTTCATATGGACACAATTAAAGACGGATGCATAAACAGGTAACCTGCTGGGTGTTGGGATGCTAGTGTACAGATCACACACATACAGTAACGGTAACCTGCTGGGTATTGGGACGCTAGTGCACAGATCACACACATACAGTACCGGTAACCTGCTGCGTATTGCGACACTAGTGTACAGATCACCCACATACAGTAACGGTAACCTGCTGGGTGTTGGGATGCTAGTGTACAGATCACACACATACAGTAACAGTAACCTGCAGGGTATTGGGACGCTAGTGTACAGATCACCCACATACAGTAACGGTAACCTGCTGGGTATTGGGACGCTAGTGTACAGATCACACACATACAGTAACGGTAACCTGCTGGGTATTGGGATGCTAGTGTACAGATCACACACTTACAGTAACGGTAACCTGCTGGGTATTGGGACGCTAGTGTACAGATCACACACATACAGTACCGGTAACCTGCTGGGTATTGGGACGGTAGTGTACAGATCACACACATACAGTAACGGTAACCTGCTGGGTATTGGGACGCTAGAGTACAGATCACACACATACAGTACCGGTAACCTGCTGGGTATTGGGACACTAGTGTACAGATCACCCACATACAGTAACAGTAACCTCCTGGTTATTGGGACGCTAGTGTACAGATCACCCACATACAGTACCGGTAACCTGCTGGGTATTGGGAGGCTAGAGTACAAATCACCCACATACAGTAATGGTAACCTGCTGGGTATTGGGACGCTAGTGTACAGATCACCCACATACAGTAACGGTAACCTGCTGGGTATTGGGACGCTAGTTATCAGATCACCCACATACAGTACCGGTAACCTGCAGGGACGCTAATGTACAGATCAGCCACATACAGTACCGGTAACCTGCTGGGTATTGGGACGCTAGTGCACAGATCAGCCACATATAGTAACGGTAACCTGCAGGGTATTGGGACACTAGTGTACAGATCACACACATACAGTAAAGGTAACCTGCTGGGTATTGGGACGCTAGTGTACAGATCAGACACATACAGTACCGGTAACCTGCTGGGTATTGGGACACTAGTGTACAGATCACCCACATACAGTAACAGTAACCTGCTGGGTATTGGGACGCTAGTGTACAGATCACCCACATACAGTACCGGTAACCTGCTGGGTATTGGGAGGCTAGTGTACAGATCACCCACATACAGTAACGGTAACCTGCTGGGTATTGGGACGCTAGTGTACAGATCACCCACATACAGTAACGGTAACCTGCTGAGTATTGGGACGCTAGTGATCAGATCACCCACATACAGTACCGGTAACCTGCAGGGACGCTAATGTACAGATCAGCCACATACAGTACCGGTAACCTGCTGGGTATTAGGATGCTAGAGCACAGATCAGCCACATACAGTAACGGTAACCTGCAGGGTATTGGGACGCTAGTGTACAGATCACACACATACAGTACCGGTAACCTGCTGGGTATTGGGACCTTAGTGTACAGATCAGCCACATACAGTAACGGTATCCTGCTGGGTATTGGGACGCTAGTGTACAGATCACCCACATACAGTAACGGTAACCTGCTGGGTATTGGGACACTAGTGTACAGATCACCCACATACAGTACCGGTAACCTGCTGGGTATTGGGACGCTAGTTTACAGATCACACACATACGGTACCGGTAACCTGCTGGGTATTGGGACGCTAGTGCACAGATCACCCACATACAGTACCGGTAACCTGCTGGGTATTGGGACGGTAGTGTACAGATCACACACATACAGTAACGGTAACCTGCTGGGTATTGGGACGCTAGTGTACAGATCACACACATACAGTACCGGTAACCTGCTGGGTATTGGGACACTAGTGTACAGATCACCCACATACAGTAACAGTAACCTCCTGGGTATTGGGACGCTAGTGTACAGATCACCCACATACAGTACCGGTAACCTGCTGGGTATTGGGAGGCTAGAGTACAAATCACCCACATACAGTAATGGTAACCTGCTGGGTATTGGGACGCTAGTGTACAGATCACCCACATACAGTAACGGTAACCTGCTGGGTATTGGGACGCTAGTTATCAGATCACCCACATACAGTACCGGTAACCTGCAGGGACGCTAATGTACAGATCAGCCACATACAGTACCGGTAACCTGCTGGGTATTGGGACGCTAGTGCACAGATCAGCCACATATAGTAACGGTAACCTGCAGGGTATTGAGACGCTAGTGTACAGATCACACACATACAGTACCGGTAACCTGCTGGGTATTGGGAGGCTAGTGTACAGATCACCCACATACAGTAACGGTAACCTGCTGGGTATTGGGACGCTAGTGATCAGATCACCCACATACAGTACCGGTAACCTGCAGGGACGCTAATGTACAGATCAGCCTCATACAGTACCGGTAACCTGCTGGGTATTGGGATGCTAGTGCACAGATCAGCCACATACAGTAACGGTAACCTGCAGGGTATTGGGACGCTAGTGTACAGATCACCCACATACAGTACCGGTAACCTGCTGGGTATTGGGACGCTAGTGTACAGATCACCCACATACAGTAACGGTAACCTGCTGGGTATTGGGACGCTAGTGATCAGATCACCCACATACAGTACCGGTAACCTGCAGGGACGCTAATGTACAGATCAGCCACATACAGTACCGGTAACCTGCTGGGTATTGGGATGCTAGTGCACAGATCAGCCACATACAGTAACGGTAACCTGCTGGGTATTGGGACACTAGTGTACAGATCACCCACATACAGTACCGGTAACCTGCTGGGTATTGGGACGCTAGTGCACAGATCAGCCACATACAGTAACGGTAACCTGCTGGGTATTGGGACACTAGTGTACAGATCACACACATACAGTAACGGTAACCTGCAGGGTATTGGGACACTAGTGTACAGATCACACACATACAGTAACGGTAACCTGCTGGGTATTGGGACACTAGTGTACAGATCACACACATACAGTACCGGTAACCTGCTGGGTATTGGGACGCTAGTGTACAGATCACCCACATACAGTAACGGTAACCTGCTGGGTATTGGGACACTAGTGTACAGATCACCCACATACAGTACCGGTAACCTGCTGGGTATTGGGACGCTAGTATACAGATCACCCACATACAGTACCGGTAACCTGCTGGGTATTGGGACACTAGTGTACAGATCACACACATACAGTAACAGTAACCTGCTGGGTATTGGGACACTAGTGTACAGATCAGCCACATACAGTAACGGTAACCTGCTGGGTATTGGGACACTAGTATACAGATCACACACATACAGTAACGGTAACCTGCTGGGTATTGGGACACTAGTGTACAGATCAGCCACATACAGTACCGGTAACCTGCTGGGTATTGGGACACTAGTATACAGATCACACACATACAGTAACGGTAACCTGCTGGGTATTGGGACACTAGTGTACAGATCACACACATACAGTAACAGTAACCTACTGGGTATTGGGACACTAGTGTACAGATCACCCACATACAGTAACGGTAACCTGCTGGGTATTGGGACACTAGTATACTGATCACACACATACAGTAACGGTAACCTGCTGGGTATTGGGACACTAGTGTACAGATCAGCCACATACAGTACCGGTAACCTGCTGGGTATTGGGACACTAGTGTACAGATCAGCCACATACAGTACCGGTAACCTGCTGGGTATTGGGACCCTGGTGTACAGATCAGCCACATACAGTAACGGTAACCTGCTGGGTATTGGGACGCTAGTGTACAGATCACACACATGCGGTACCGGTAACCTGCTGGGTATTGGGACGCTAGTGTACAGATCACACACATGCGGTACCGGTAACCTGCTGGGTATTGGGACGCTAGTGCACAGATCACCCACATACAGTACCGGTAACCTGCTGGGTATTGGGACACTAGTGTACAGATCACACACATACAGTACCGGTAACCTGCTGGGTATTGGGACGCTAGTGTACAGATCACCCACATACAGTAACAGTAACCTGCTGGGTATTGGGACGCTAGTGTACAGATCAGCCACATACAGTACCGGTAACCTGCTGGGTATTGGGACACTAGTATATAGATCACACACATACAGTAACGGTAACCCGCTGGGTATTGGGACACTAGTGTACAGATCAGCCACATACAGTACCGGTAACCTGCTGGGTATTGGGACCCTGGTGTACAGATCAGCCACAAACAGTAACGGTAACCTGCTGGGTATTGGGACGCTAGTGTACAGATCACACACATACGGTACCGGTAACCTGCTGGGTATTGGGACGCTAGTGCACAGATCACCCACATACAGTACCGGTAACCTGCTGGGTATTGGGACACTAGTGTACAGATCACACACATACAGTACTGGTAACCTGCTGGGTATTGGGACGCTAGTGTACAGATCACCCACATACAGTAACAGTAACCTGCTGGGTATTGGGACGCTAGTGTACAGATCAGCCACATACAGTACCGGTAACCTGCTGGGTATTGGGACACTAGTATATAGATCACCCACATACAGGAACGGTAACCTGCTGGGTATTGGGACCCTAGTGTACAGATCACCCACATACAGTAACGGTAACCTGCTCGGTATTGGGACGCTAGTGTACAGATCACCCACATACAGTAACAGTAACCTGCTGGGTATTGGGACGCTAGTGTACAGATCAGCCACATACAGTACCGGTAACCTGCTGGGTATTGGGACACTAGTATATAGATCACCCACATACAGTAACGGTAACCTGCTGGGTATTGTGACGCTAGTGTACAGATCACCCACATACAGTAACAGTAACCTGCTGGGTATTGGGATGCTAGTGTACAGATCAGCCACATACAGTACCGGTAACCTGCTGGGTATTGGGACACTAGTATACAGATCACCCACATACAGTACCTGTAACCTGCTGGGTATTGGGACACTAGTGTACAGATCACCCACATACAGTACCGGTAACCTGCTGGGTATTGGGACACTAGTATACAGATCACCCACATACAGTACCTATAACCTGCTGGGTATTGGGACACTAGTGTACAGATCACACACATACAGTACCGGTAACCTGCTGGGTATTGGGACACTAGTGTACAGATCACACACATACAGTACCGGTAACCTGCTGGGTATTGGGACGCTAGTATACAGATCACCCACATACAGTAACAGTAACCTGCTGGGTATTGGGACACTAGTGTACAGATCACACACATACAGTAACAGTAACCTGCTGGGTATTGGGACTCTAGTGTACAGATCAGCCACATACAGTACCGGTAACTTGCAGGGTATTGGGACCCTAGTGTACAGATCACCTACATACAGTAACAGTAACCTGCTGGGTATTGGGACCCTAGTGTACAGATCACCCACATACAGTAACAGTAACTTGCAGGGTATTGGGACCCTAGTGTACAGATCAGCCACATACAGTAACAGTAACCTGCTGGGTATTGGGACCCTAGTGTACAGATCACCCACATACAGTAACAGTAACTTGCAGGGTATTGGGACGCTAGTGTACAGATCAGCCACATACAGTAACGGTAACCTGCTGGGTATTGGGACCCTAGTGTACAGATCACACACATACAGTAACAGTAACCTGCTGGGTATTGGGACGCTAGTGTACAGATCAGCCACATACAGTAACAGTAACCTGCTGGGTATTGGGACACTAGTGTACAGATCAGCCACACACAGTACCGGTAACCTGCTGGGTATTGGGACACTAGTGTACAGATCACACACATACAGTACCGGTAACCTGCTGGGTATTGGGACACTAGTGTACAGATCACACACATACTGTAACGGTAACCTGCTGGGTATTGGGACCCTAGTGTACAGATCAGCCACATACAGTAACAGTAACTTGCAGGGTATTGGGACCCTAGTGTACAGATCAGCCACATACAGTAAGGGTAACTTGCAGGGTATTGGGACACTAGTGTACAGATCACCCACATACAGTAATGGTAACCTGCTGGGTATTGGGACGCTAGTGTACAGATCACCCACATACAGTACCGGTAACTTGCAGGGTATTGGGACCCTAGTGTACAGATCACCTACATACAGTAACAGTAACCTGCTGGGTATTGGGACCCTAGTGTACAGATCACCCACATACAGTAACAGTAACTTGCAGGGTATTGGGACCCTAGTGTACAGATCAGCCACATACAGTAAGGGTAACTTGCAGGGTATTGGGACCCTAGTGTACAGATCACCTACATACAGTAACAGTAACTTGCAGGGTATTGGGACCCTAGTGTACAGATCAGCCACATACAGTAACGGTAACCTGCTGGGTATTGGGACCCTAGTGTACAGATCACACACATACAGTAACAGTAACCTGCTGGGTATTGGGACGCTAGTGTACAGATCACCCACATGCAGTAACAGTAACCTGCTGGGTATTGGGACCCTAGTGTACAGATCAGCCACATACAGTAACAGTAACCTGCTGGGTATTGGGATACTAGTGTACAGATCAGCCACATACAGTACCGGTGTCCTGCTGGGTATTGGGACGCTAGTGTACAGATCACACACATACAGTAACGGTAACCTGCTGGGTATTGGGACGCTAGTGTACAGATCAGCCACATACAGTAACAGTAACCTGCTGGGTATTGGGACACTAGTGTACAGATCACACACATACAGTACCGGTGTCCTGCTGGGTATTGGGACGCTAGTGTACAGATCACACACATACAGTAACGGTAACCTGCTGGGTATTGGGAAGCTAGTGTACAGATCACACACATACAGTACCGGTAACCTGCTGGGTATTGGGACACTAGTGTACAGATCACCCACATACAGTACCAGTAACCTGCAGGGACGCTAATGTACAGATCAGCCACATACAGTACCGGTAACCTGCTGGGTATTGGGATGCTAGTGCACAGATCAGCCACATACAGTACCGGTAACCTGCAGGGTATTGGGACACTAGTGCACAGATCAGCCACATACAGTACCGGTAACCTGCTGGGTATTGGGACGCTAGTGTACAGATCACACACATACAGTAACGGTAACCTGCTGGGTATTGGGACACTAGTGCACAGATCAGCCACATACAGTAACGGTAACCTGCTGGGTATTGGGACACTAGTGCACAGATCAGCCACATACAGTACCGGTAACCTGCTGGGTATTGGGACGCTAGTGTACAGATCACCCACATACAGTAACGGTAACCTGCTGGGTATTGGGACACTAGTGTACAGATCACCCACATACAGTACCGGTAACCTGCTGGGTATTGGGACGCTAGTATACAGATCACCCACATACAGTACCGGTAACCTGCTGGGTATTGGGACACTAGTGTACAGATCACCCACATACAGTAACAGTAACCTGCTGGGTATTGGGACACTAGTGTACAGATCAGCCACATACAGTACCGGTAACCTGCTGGGTATTGGAAAGCTAGTGTACAGATCACCCACATACAGTAACGGTAACCTGCTGAGTATTGGGACGCTAGTGATCAGATCACCCACATACAGTACCGGTAACCTGCAGGGACGCTAATGTACAGATCAGCCACATACAGTACCGGTAACCTGCTGGGTATTGGGATGCTAGTGATCAGATCACCCACATACAGTACCGGTAACCTGCAGGGACGCTAATGTACAGATCAGCCACATACAGTACCGGTAACCTGCTGAGTATTGGGACGCTAGTGATCAGATCACCCACATACAGTACCGGTAACCTGCAGGGACGCTAATGTACAGATCAGCCACATACAGTACCGGTAACCTGCTGGGTATTGGGATGCTAGTGCACAGATCAGCCACATACAGTAACGGTAACCTGCAGGGTATTGGGACGCTAGTGTACAGATCACTCACATACAGTAACGATAACCTGCTGGGTATTGGGACGCTAGTGTACAGATCACACACATACAGTAACGGTAACCTGCTGGGTATTGGGACGCTAGTGTACAGATCACCCACATACAGTAACGGTAACCTGCTGGGTATTGGGACACTAGTGCACAGATCAGCCACATACAGTACCGGTAACCTGCTGGGTATTGGGACGCTAGTGTATTGATCACCCACATACAGTAACGGTAACCTGCTGGGAATTGGGACACTAGTGTACAGATCACCCACATACAGTAACGGTAACCTGCTAGGTTTTGGGACCCTAGTGTACAAATCACACACATACAGTAACAGTAACCTGCTGGGTATTGGGACACTAGTGTACAAATCACACACATACAGTACCGGTAACCTGCTGGGTATTGGGACACTAGTGTACAGATCACACACATACAGTAACGGTAACCTGCTCGGTATTGGGACACTAGTGTACAGATCACACACATACAGTAACGGTAACCTGCTCGGTGTTGGGACACTAGTGTACAGATCACCCACATACAGTACCGGTAACCTGCTGGGTATTGGGACCCTAGTGTACAGATCAGCCACATACAGTACCGGTAACCTGCTGGGTATTGGGACACTAGTGTACAGATCACCCACATACAGTACCGGTAACCTGCTGGGTATTGGGACACTAGTTTACAGATCACCCACATACAGTACCGGTAACCTGCTGGGTATTGGGACACTAGTGTACAGATCACACACATACAGTAACGGTAACCTGCTGGGTATTGTGAAGCTAGTGTAAAGATCACACACATACAGTAATGGTAACCTGCTGGGTATTGGGACACTAGTGTACAGATCACCCACATACAGTACCGGTAACCTGCTGGGTATTGGGATGCTAGTGTACAGATCAGTCACATACAGTACCGGTAACCTGCTGGGTATTGGGACGCTAGTGTACAGATCAGCCACATACAGTACCGGTATCCGTCTCGGTATTGGGACACTAGTGTACAGATCACCCACATACAGTACCGGTAACCTGCTGGGAATTGGGACCTTAGTGTACAGATCAGCCACATACAGTACCGGTATTCTGCTCGGCATTGGGACACTAGTGTATAGATCACCCACATACAGTACCGGTAACCTGCTGGGTATTTTGACGCTAGTGTACAGATCACACACATACAGTACCGGTATCCTGCTGGGTATTGGGACACTGGTGTATAGATCACCCACAAACAGTACCGGTAACCTGCTGGGTATTTTGACGCTAGTGTACAGATCGCACACATACAGTACCGGTAACCTGCTGGGTATTGGGACACTAGTGTACAGATCGCACACATACAGTACCGGTAACCTGCTGGGTATTGGGACACTAGTGTACAGATCACACACATACAGTACCGGTAATCTGCTGGGTATTGGGACGCTAGTGCACAGATCAGCCACATACAGTAACGGTAACCTGCTGGGAATAGGGACCCTAGTGTACAGATCAGCCACATACAGTAACAGTAACCTGCAGGGTATTGGGACGCTAGTGTACAGATCACACACATACAGTAACGGTAACCTGCTGGGTATTGGGATTCTAGTGTACAGATCAGCCACATACAGTAACGGTAACCTGCTGGGTATTGGGACACTAGTGCACAGATCACACACATACAGTAACAGTAACCTGCAGGGTATTGGGACGCTAGTGTACAGATCACACACATACAGTAACGGTAACCTGCTGGGTATTGGGACACTAGTGTACAGATCACACACATACAGTACCGGTAACCTGCTGGGTATTGGGACACTAGTATATAGATCACCCACATACAGTACCGGTAACCTGCTGGGTATTGGGATGCTAGTGTACAGATCACACACATACAGTACCGGTAACCTGCTGGGTATTGGGACACTAGTATACAGATCACCCACATACAGTACTGGTAACCAGCTGGGTATTGGGACGCTAGTGTACAGATCAGCCACATACAGTACCGGTATCCTGCTCGGTATTGGGACACTAGTGTACAGATCACCCACATACAGTACCGGTAACCTGCTGGGTATTGGGACACTAGTGTACAGATCAGCCACATACAGTAATGGTAACCTGCTGGGTATTGGGACACTAGTGTACAGATCAGCCACATACATTACCGGTAACCTGCTGGGTATTGGGACCCTAGTGTACAGATCAGCCACATACAGTAACAGTAACCTGCTGGGTATTGGGACACTAGTGTACAGATCACCCACATACAGTACCGGCATCCTGCTCGGTATTGGGACACTAGTGTACAGATCACACACATACAGTACCGGTAACCTGCTGGGTATTGGGAAGCTAGTGTACAGATCACCCACATACAGTACCGGTAACCTGCTGAGTATTGGGACGCTAGTGATCAGATCACCCACATACAGTACCGGTAACCTGCAGGGACGCTAATGTACAGATCAGCCACATACAGTACCGGTAACCTGCTGGGTATTGGGATGCTAGTGCACAGATCAGCCACATACAGTAACGGTAACCTGCAGGGTATTGGGACGCTAGTGTACAGATCACTCACATACAGTAACGATAACCTGCTGGGTATTGGGACGCTAGTGTACAGATCACACACATACAGTAACGGTAACCTGCTGGGTATTGGGACGCTAGTGTACAGATCACCCACATACAGTAACGGTAACCTGCTGGGTATTGGGACACTAGTGCACAGATCAGCCACATACAGTACCGGTAACCTGCTGGGTATTGGGACGCTAGTGTATTGATCACCCACATACAGTAACGGTAACCTGCTGGGAATTGGGACATTAGTGTACAGATCACCCACATACAGTACTGGTAACCAGCTGGGTATTGGGACACTAGTGTACAGATCACCCACATACAGTAACGGTAACCTGCTAGGTTTTGGGACCCTAGTGTACAAATCACACACATACAGTAACGGTAACCTGCTGGGTATTGGGACGCTAGTGCACAGATCAGCCACATACAGTACCAGTAACCTGCTGGGTATTGGGACCCTAGTGTACAGATCACCCACATACAGTACCGGTAACCTGCTGGGTATTGGGACACTAGTGTACAGATCACACACATACAGTAACGGTAACCTGCTCGGTGTTGGGACACTAGTGTACAAATCACACACATACAGTACCGGTAACCTGCTGAGTATTGGGACGCTAGTGCACAGATCAGCCACATACAGTACCAGTAACCTGCTGGGTATTGGGACCCTAGTGTACAGATCACCCACATACAGTACCGGTAACCTGCTGGGTATTGGGACACTAGTGTACAGATCACACACATACAGTAACGGTAACCTGCTCGGTGTTGGGACACTAGTGTACAGATCACCCACATACAGTACCGGTAACCTGCTGGGTATTGGGACCCTAGTGTACAGATCAGCCACATACAGTACCGGTAACCTGCTGGGTATTGGGACCCTAGTGTACAGATCACCCACATACAGTAACAGTAACTTGCAGGGTATTGGGACGCTAGTGTACAGATCAGCCACATACAGTAACGGTAACCTGCTGGGTATTGGGACCCTAGTGTACAGATCACACACATACAGTAACAGTAACCTGCTGGGTATTGGGACGCTAGTGTACAGATCAGCCACATACAGTAACAGTAACCTGCTGGGTATTGGGACACTAGTGTACAGATCAGCCACACACAGTACCGGTAACCTGCTGGGTATTGGGACACTAGTGTACAGATCACACACATACAGTACCGGTAACCTGCTGGGTATTGGGACACTAGTGTACAGATCACACACATACTGTAACGGTAACCTGCTGGGTATTGGGACCCTAGTGTACAGATCAGCCACATACAGTAACAGTAACTTGCAGGGTATTGGGACCCTAGTGTACAGATCAGCCACATACAGTAAGGGTAACTTGCAGGGTATTGGGACACTAGTGTACAGATCACCCACATACAGTAATGGTAACCTGCTGGGTATTGGGACGCTAGTGTACAGATCACCCACATACAGTACCGGTAACTTGCAGGGTATTGGGACCCTAGTGTACAGATCACCTACATACAGTAACAGTAACCTGCTGGGTATTGGGACCCTAGTGTACAGATCACCCACATACAGTAACAGTAACTTGCAGGGTATTGGGACCCTAGTGTACAGATCAGCCACATACAGTAAGGGTAACTTGCAGGGTATTGGGACCCTAGTGTACAGATCACCTACATACAGTAACAGTAACTTGCAGGGTATTGGGACCCTAGTGTACAGATCAGCCACATACAGTAACGGTAACCTGCTGGGTATTGGGACCCTAGTGTACAGATCACACACATACAGTAACAGTAACCTGCTGGGTATTGGGACGCTAGTGTACAGATCACCCACATGCAGTAACAGTAACCTGCTGGGTATTGGGACCCTAGTGTACAGATCAGCCACATACAGTAACAGTAACCTGCTGGGTATTGGGATACTAGTGTACAGATCAGCCACATACAGTACCGGTGTCCTGCTGGGTATTGGGACGCTAGTGTACAGATCACACACATACAGTAACGGTAACCTGCTGGGTATTGGGACGCTAGTGTACAGATCAGCCACATACAGTAACAGTAACCTGCTGGGTATTGGGACACTAGTGTACAGATCACACACATACAGTACCGGTGTCCTGCTGGGTATTGGGACGCTAGTGTACAGATCACACACATACAGTAACGGTAACCTGCTGGGTATTGGGAAGCTAGTGTACAGATCACACACATACAGTACCGGTAACCTGCTGGGTATTGGGACACTAGTGTACAGATCACCCACATACAGTACCAGTAACCTGCAGGGACGCTAATGTACAGATCAGCCACATACAGTACCGGTAACCTGCTGGGTATTGGGATGCTAGTGCACAGATCAGCCACATACAGTACCGGTAACCTGCAGGGTATTGGGACACTAGTGCACAGATCAGCCACATACAGTACCGGTAACCTGCTGGGTATTGGGACGCTAGTGTACAGATCACACACATACAGTAACGGTAACCTGCTGGGTATTGGGACACTAGTGCACAGATCAGCCACATACAGTAACGGTAACCTGCTGGGTATTGGGACACTAGTGCACAGATCAGCCACATACAGTACCGGTAACCTGCTGGGTATTGGGACGCTAGTGTACAGATCACCCACATACAGTAACGGTAACCTGCTGGGTATTGGGACACTAGTGTACAGATCACCCACATACAGTACCGGTAACCTGCTGGGTATTGGGACGCTAGTATACAGATCACCCACATACAGTACCGGTAACCTGCTGGGTATTGGGACACTAGTGTACAGATCACCCACATACAGTAACAGTAACCTGCTGGGTATTGGGACACTAGTGTACAGATCAGCCACATACAGTACCGGTAACCTGCTGGGTATTGGAAAGCTAGTGTACAGATCACCCACATACAGTAACGGTAACCTGCTGAGTATTGGGACGCTAGTGATCAGATCACCCACATACAGTACCGGTAACCTGCAGGGACGCTAATGTACAGATCAGCCACATACAGTACCGGTAACCTGCTGGGTATTGGGATGCTAGTGATCAGATCACCCACATACAGTACCGGTAACCTGCAGGGACGCTAATGTACAGATCAGCCACATACAGTACCGGTAACCTGCTGAGTATTGGGACGCTAGTGATCAGATCACCCACATACAGTACCGGTAACCTGCAGGGACGCTAATGTACAGATCAGCCACATACAGTACCGGTAACCTGCTGGGTATTGGGATGCTAGTGCACAGATCAGCCACATACAGTAACGGTAACCTGCAGGGTATTGGGACGCTAGTGTACAGATCACTCACATACAGTAACGATAACCTGCTGGGTATTGGGACGCTAGTGTACAGATCACACACATACAGTAACGGTAACCTGCTGGGTATTGGGACGCTAGTGTACAGATCACCCACATACAGTAACGGTAACCTGCTGGGTATTGGGACACTAGTGCACAGATCAGCCACATACAGTACCGGTAACCTGCTGGGTATTGGGACGCTAGTGTATTGATCACCCACATACAGTAACGGTAACCTGCTGGGAATTGGGACACTAGTGTACAGATCACCCACATACAGTAACGGTAACCTGCTAGGTTTTGGGACCCTAGTGTACAAATCACACACATACAGTAACAGTAACCTGCTGGGTATTGGGACACTAGTGTACAAATCACACACATACAGTACCGGTAACCTGCTGGGTATTGGGACACTAGTGTACAGATCACACACATACAGTAACGGTAACCTGCTCGGTATTGGGACGCTAGTGCACAGATCAGCCACATACAGTACCAGTAACCTGCTGGGTATTGGGACACTAGTGTACAGATCACACACATACAGTAACGGTAACCTGCTCGGTGTTGGGACACTAGTGTACAGATCACCCACATACAGTACCGGTAACCTGCTGGGTATTGGGACCCTAGTGTACAGATCAGCCACATACAGTACCGGTAACCTGCTGGGTATTGGGACACTAGTGTACAGATCACCCACATACAGTACCGGTAACCTGCTGGGTATTGGGACACTAGTTTACAGATCACCCACATACAGTACCGGTAACCTGCTGGGTATTGGGACACTAGTGTACAGATCACACACATACAGTAACGGTAACCTGCTGGGTATTGTGAAGCTAGTGTAAAGATCACACACATACAGTAATGGTAACCTGCTGGGTATTGGGACACTAGTGTACAGATCACCCACATACAGTACCGGTAACCTGCTGGGTATTGGGATGCTAGTGTACAGATCAGTCACATACAGTACCGGTAACCTGCTGGGTATTGGGACGCTAGTGTACAGATCAGCCACATACAGTACCGGTATCCGTCTCGGTATTGGGACACTAGTGTACAGATCACCCACATACAGTACCGGTAACCTGCTGGGAATTGGGACCTTAGTGTACAGATCAGCCACATACAGTACCGGTATTCTGCTCGGCATTGGGACACTAGTGTATAGATCACCCACATACAGTACCGGTAACCTGCTGGGTATTTTGACGCTAGTGTACAGATCACACACATACAGTACCGGTATCCTGCTGGGTATTGGGACACTGGTGTATAGATCACCCACAAACAGTACCGGTAACCTGCTGGGTATTTTGACGCTAGTGTACAGATCGCACACATACAGTACCGGTAACCTGCTGGGTATTGGGACACTAGTGTACAGATCGCACACATACAGTACCGGTAACCTGCTGGGTATTGGGACACTAGTGTACAGATCACACACATACAGTACCGGTAATCTGCTGGGTATTGGGACGCTAGTGCACAGATCAGCCACATACAGTAACGGTAACCTGCTGGGAATAGGGACCCTAGTGTACAGATCAGCCACATACAGTAACAGTAACCTGCAGGGTATTGGGACGCTAGTGTACAGATCACACACATACAGTAACGGTAACCTGCTGGGTATTGGGATTCTAGTGTACAGATCAGCCACATACAGTAACGGTAACCTGCTGGGTATTGGGACACTAGTGCACAGATCACACACATACAGTAACAGTAACCTGCAGGGTATTGGGACGCTAGTGTACAGATCACACACATACAGTAACGGTAACCTGCTGGGTATTGGGACACTAGTGTACAGATCACACACATACAGTACCGGTAACCTGCTGGGTATTGGGACACTAGTATATAGATCACCCACATACAGTACCGGTAACCTGCTGGGTATTGGGATGCTAGTGTACAGATCACACACATACAGTACCGGTAACCTGCTGGGTATTGGGACACTAGTATACAGATCACCCACATACAGTACTGGTAACCAGCTGGGTATTGGGACGCTAGTGTACAGATCAGCCACATACAGTACCGGTATCCTGCTCGGTATTGGGACACTAGTGTACAGATCACCCACATACAGTACCGGTAACCTGCTGGGTATTGGGACACTAGTGTACAGATCAGCCACATACAGTAATGGTAACCTGCTGGGTATTGGGACACTAGTGTACAGATCAGCCACATACATTACCGGTAACCTGCTGGGTATTGGGACCCTAGTGTACAGATCAGCCACATACAGTAACAGTAACCTGCTGGGTATTGGGACACTAGTGTACAGATCACCCACATACAGTACCGGCATCCTGCTCGGTATTGGGACACTAGTGTACAGATCACACACATACAGTACCGGTAACCTGCTGGGTATTGGGAAGCTAGTGTACAGATCACCCACATACAGTACCGGTAACCTGCTGAGTATTGGGACGCTAGTGATCAGATCACCCACATACAGTACCGGTAACCTGCAGGGACGCTAATGTACAGATCAGCCACATACAGTACCGGTAACCTGCTGGGTATTGGGATGCTAGTGCACAGATCAGCCACATACAGTAACGGTAACCTGCAGGGTATTGGGACGCTAGTGTACAGATCACTCACATACAGTAACGATAACCTGCTGGGTATTGGGACGCTAGTGTACAGATCACACACATACAGTAACGGTAACCTGCTGGGTATTGGGACGCTAGTGTACAGATCACCCACATACAGTAACGGTAACCTGCTGGGTATTGGGACACTAGTGCACAGATCAGCCACATACAGTACCGGTAACCTGCTGGGTATTGGGACGCTAGTGTATTGATCACCCACATACAGTAACGGTAACCTGCTGGGAATTGGGACATTAGTGTACAGATCACCCACATACAGTACTGGTAACCAGCTGGGTATTGGGACACTAGTGTACAGATCACCCACATACAGTAACGGTAACCTGCTAGGTTTTGGGACCCTAGTGTACAAATCACACACATACAGTAACGGTAACCTGCTGGGTATTGGGACGCTAGTGCACAGATCAGCCACATACAGTACCAGTAACCTGCTGGGTATTGGGACCCTAGTGTACAGATCACCCACATACAGTACCGGTAACCTGCTGGGTATTGGGACACTAGTGTACAGATCACACACATACAGTAACGGTAACCTGCTCGGTGTTGGGACACTAGTGTACAAATCACACACATACAGTACCGGTAACCTGCTGGGTATTGGGACGCTAGTGCACAGATCAGCCACATACAGTACCAGTAACCTGCTGGGTATTGGGACCCTAGTGTACAGATCACCCACATACAGTACCGGTAACCTGCTGGGTATTGGGACACTAGTGTACAGATCACACACATACAGTAACGGTAACCTGCTCGGTGTTGGGACACTAGTGTACAGATCACCCACATACAGTACCGGTAACCTGCTGGGTATTGGGACCCTAGTGTACAGATCAGCCACATACAGTACCGGTAACCTGCTGGGTATTGGGACACTAGTGTATAGATCACCCACATACAGTACCGGTAACCTGCTGGGAATTGGGACCCTAGTGTACAGATCACACACATACAGTAACGGTAACCTGCTGGGTATTGTGACGCTAGTGTAAAGATCACACACATACAGTAATGGTATCCTTCTCGGTATTGGGACACTAGTGTACAGATCACCCACATACAGTACCGGTAACCTGCTGGGAATTGGGACCTTAGTGTACAGATCAGCCACATACAGTACCGGTATTCTGCTGGGTATTTTGACGCTAGTGTACAGATCACACACATACAGTACCGGTATCCTGCTGGGTATTGGGACACTGGTGTATAGATCACCCACATACAGTACCGGTAACCTGCTGGGTATTTTGACGCTAGTGTACAGATCACACACAAACAGTACCGGTAACCTGCTGGGTATTGTGACGCTAGTGTACAGATCGCACACATACAGTACCGGTAACCTGCTGGGTATTGGGACACTAGTGTACAGATCGCACACATACAGTACCGGTAACCTGCTGGGTATTGGGACACTAGTGTATAGATCACCCACATACAGTACCGGTAATCTGCTGGGTATTGGGACGCTAGTTCACAGATCAGCCACATACAGTACCTGTAACCTGCTGGGAATTGGGACCCTAGTGTACAGATCAGCCACATACAGTAACAGTAACCTGCAGGGTATTGGGACGCTAGTGTACAGATCACACACATACAGTAACGGTAACCTGCTGGGTATTGGGACACTAGTGTACAGATCAGCCACATACAGTAACGGTAACCTGCTGGGTATTGGGACTCTAGTGTACAGATCAGCCACATACAGTAACGGTAACCTGCTGGGTATTGGGACACTAGTGCACAGATCACACACATACAGTAACAGTAACCTGCAGGGTATTGGGACGCTAGTGTACAGATCACACACATACAGTAACGGTAACCTGCTGGGTATTGGGACACTAGTGTACAGATCACACACATACAGTACCGGTAACCTGCTGGGTATTGGGACCCTAGTATATAGATCACCCACATACAGTACCGGTAACCTGCTGGGTATTGGGACGCTAGTGTACAGATCACACACATATAGTACCGGTAACCTGCTGGGTATTGGGACACTAGTATACAGATCACCCACATACAGTACTGGTAACCAGCTGGGTATTGGGACGCTAGTGTACAGATCAGCCACATACAGTACCGGTATCCTGCTCGGTATTGGGACACTAGTGTACAGATCACCCACATACAGTACCGGTAACCTGCTGGGTATTGGGACACTAGTGTACAGATCAGCCACATACAGTAATGGTAACCTGCTGGGTATTGGGACACTAGTGTACAGATCACCCACATGCAGTAACAGTAACCTGCTGCGTATTGGGACACTAGTGTACAGATCACCCACATACAGTACCGGTATCCTGCTCGGTATTGGGACACTAGTGTACAGATCACACACATACAGTAACGGTAACCTGCTGGGTATTGGGACCCTAGTGTACAGATCAGCCACATACAGTAACAGTAACCTGCTGGGTATTGGGACGCTAGTGTACAGATCACACACATACAGTAACAGTAACCTGCTGGGTATTGGGACCCTAGTGTACAGATCAGCCACATACAGTACCGGTATCCTGCTGGGTATTGGGACACTAGTGTACAGATCACCCACATACAGTAACAGTAACCTGCTGGGTATTGGGACACTAGTGTACAGATCACCCACATACAGTACCGGTAACCTGCTGGGTGTTGGGACGCTAATGTACAGATCAGCCACATACAGTACCGGTAACCTGCTGGGTATTGGGACGCTAGTGTACAGATCACACACATACAGTAACGGTAACCTGTTGGGTATTGGGACACTAGTGTACAGATCACCCACATACATTACCGGTGTCCTGCTGGGTATTGGGACGCTAGTGTACAGATCACACACATACAGTAACGGTAACCTGCTGGGTATTGGGACACTAGTGTACAGATCACCCACATACAGTAACAGTAACCTGCTGGGTATTGGGACACTAGTGTACAGATCACCCACATACAGTACCGGTAACCTGCTGGGTGTTGGGACGCTAATGTACAGATCAGCCACATACAGTACCGGTAACCTGCTGGGTATTGGGACGCTAATGTACAGATCGGTCACATACAGTACCGGTAACCTGCTGGGTATTGAGACACTAGTGTACAGATCACACACATACAGTACCGGTAACCTGCTGGGTGTTGGGACACTAGTGTATAGATCACCCACATACAGTACCGGTAACCTGCTGGGTATTGGGACACTAGTGTACAGATCACACACATACAGTACCGGTAACCTGCTGGGTATTGTGACACTAGCATACAGATCACCCACATACAGTACTGGTAACCAGCTGGGTATTGGGACGCTAGTGTACAGATCACCCACATACATTACCGGTAACCTGCTGGGTATTGGGACGCTAGTGTATAGATCACCCACATACAGTAACGGTAACCTGCTCGGTATTGGGACACTAGTGTACAGATCAGCCACATACAGTACCGGTATTCTGCTGGGTATTGGGACGCTAGTGTATAGATCACCCACATACAGTAACGGTAACCTGCTGGGAATTGGGACACTAGTGTACAGATCACCCACATACAGTACTGGTAACCAGCTGGGTATTGGGACACTAGTGTACAGATCACCCACATACAGTACTGGTAACCAGCTGGGTATTGGGACACTAGTGTACAGATCACACACATACAGTAACAGTAACCTGCTCGGTATTGGGAGGCTAGTGTACAGATCACCCACATACAGTAACAGTAACCTGATGGGTATTGGGACGCTAGTGCACAGATCAGCCACATACAGTACCGGTAACCTGCTGGGTATTGGGACCCTAGTGTACAGATCAGCCACATACAGTACCGGTAACCTGCTGGGTATTGGGACACTAGTGTACAGATCACCCACATACAGTACCGGTAACCTGCTGGGTATTGGGACACTAGTGTACAGATCACACACATACAGTAACGGTAACCTGCTGGGTATTGTGACGCTAGTGTAAAGATCACACACATACAGTAATGGTAACCTGCTGGGTATTGGGACACTAGTGTACAGATCACCCACATACAGTACCGGTAACCTGCTGGATATTGGGATGCTAGTGCACAGATCACCCACATACAGTACCGGTAACCTGCTGGGTATTGGGACGCTAGTGTACAGATCAGCCACATACAGTACCGGTATCCTTCTCGGTATTGGGACACTAGTGTACAGATCACCCACATACAGTACCGGTAACCTGCTGGGTATTTTGACGCTAGTGTACAGATCACACACATACAGTACCGGTATCCTGCTGGGTATTGGGACACTGGTGTATAGATCACCCACATACAGTACCGGTAACCTGCTGGGTATTTTGACGCTAGTGTACAGATCACACACAAACAGTACCGGTAACCTGCTGGGTATTGTGACGCTAGTGTACAGATCGCACACATACAGTACCGGTAACCTGCTGGGTATTGGGACACTAGTGTACAGATCACACACATACAGTAACGGTAACCTGCTGGGTATTGGGACGCTAGTGTACAGATCACCCACATACAGTACCGGTAACCTGCTGGGTATTGGGACACTAGTGTACAGATCACCCACATACAGTACCGGTAACCTGCTGGGTATTGGGACGCTAGTGCACAGATCAGCCACATACAGTACCTGTAACCTGCTGGGAATTGGGACCCTAGTGTACAGATCAGCCACATACAGTAACAGTAACCTGCAGGGTATTGGGACGCTAGTGTACAGATCACACACATACAGTAACGGTAACCTGCTGGGTATTGGGACACTAGTGTACAGATCAGCCACATACAGTAACGGTAACCTGCTGGGTATTGGGACTCTAGTGTACAGATCAGCCACATACAGTAACGGTAACCTGCTGGGTATTGGGACACTAGTGCACAGATCACACACATACAGTAACAGTAACCTGCAGGGTATTGGGACGCTAGTGTACAGATCACACACATACAGTAACGGTAACCTGCTGGGTATTGGGACACTAGTGTACAGATCACACATATACAGTACCGGTAACCTGCTGGGTATTGGGACACTAGTATATAGATCACCCACATACAGTACCGGTAACCTGCTGGGTATTGGGACGCTAGTGTACAGATCACCCACATACAGTACCGGTAACCTGCTGGGTATTGGGACACTAGTATACAGATCACCCACATACAGTACTGGTAACCAGCTGGGTATTGGGACGCTAGTGTACAGATCAGCCACATACAGTACCGGTATCCTGCTCGGTATTGGGACACTAGTGTACAGATCACCCACATACAGTACCGGTAACCTGCTGGGTATTGGGACACTAGTGTACAGATCAGCCACATACAGTAATGGTAACCTGCTGGGTATTGGGACACTAGTGTACAGATCACCCACATGCAGTAACAGTAACCTGCTGGGTATTGGGAGGCTAGTGTACAGATCAGCCACATACATTACCGGTAACCTGCTGGGTATTGGGACCCTAGTGTACAGATCAGCCACATACAGTAACAGTAACCTGCTGGGTATTGGGACACTAGTGTACAGATCACCCACATACAGTACCGGTATCCTGCTCGGTATTGGGACACTAGTGTACAGATCAGCCACATACAGTACCGGTATCCTGCTGGGTATTGGGACACTAGTGTACAGATCACCCACATACAGTAACAGTAACCTGCTGGGTATTGGGACACTAGTGTACAGATCACCCACATACAGTACCGGTAACCTGCTGGGTGTTGGGACGCTAATGTACAGATCAGCCACATACAGTACCGGTAACCTGCTGGGTATTGGGACACTAGTGTACAGATCACCCACATACAGTAACAGTAACCTGCTGGGTATTGGGACACTAGTGTACAGATCACCCACATACAGTACCGGTAACCTGCTGGGTGTTGGGACGCTAATGTACAGATCAGCCACATACAGTACCGGTAACCTGCTGGGTATTGGGACGCTAGTTATCAGATCACCCACATACAGTACCGGTAAGCTGCTGGGTATTGGGACACTAGTGTACAGATCACCCACATACAGTACCGGTAACCTGCTGGGTATTGGGATGCTAGTGTACAGATCGGTCACATACAGTACCGGTAACCTGCTGGGTATTGAGACACTAGTGTACAGATCACACACATACAGTACCGGTAACCTGCTGGGTGTTGGGACACTAGTGTATAGATCACCCACATACAGTACCGGTAACCTGCTGGGTATTGGGACACTAGTGTACAGATCACACACATACAGTACCGGTAACCTGCTGGGTATTGTGACGCTAGTGTACAGATCGCACACATACAGTACCGGTAACCTGCTGGGTATTGGGACACTAGTGTACAGATCACCCACATACAGTACCGGTAACCTGCTGGGTATTGTGACACTAGTATACAGATCACCCACATACAGTAACAGTAACCTGCTGGGTATTGGGACACTAGTGTACAGATCACCCACATACAGTACCGGTAACCTGCTGGGTGTTGGGACGCTAATGTACAGATCAGCCACATACAGTACCGGTAACCTGCTGGGTATTGGGACGCTAGTTATCAGATCACCCACATACAGTACCGGTAACCTGCTGGGTATTGGGACACTAGTGTACAGATCACCCACATACAGTACCGGTAACCTGCTGGGTATTGGGATGCTAGTGTACAGATCGGTCACATACAGTACCGGTAACCTGCTGGGTATTGAGACACTAGTGTACAGATCACACACATACAGTACCGGTAACCTGCTGGGTGTTGGGACACTAGTGTATAGATCACCCACATACAGTACCGGTAACCTGCTGGGTATTGGGACACTAGTGTACAGATCACACACATACAGTACCGGTAACCTGCTGGGTATTGTGACGCTAGTGTACAGATCGCACACATACAGTACCGGTAACCTGCTGGGTATTGGGACACTAGTGTACAGATCACCCACATACAGTACCGGTAACCTGCTGGGTATTGTGACACTAGTATACAGATCACCCACATACAGTACTGGTAACCAGCTGGGTATTGGGACGCTAGTGTACAGATCACCCACATACATTACCGGTAACCTGCTGGGTATTGGGACGCTAGAGTATAGATCACCCACATACAGTAACGGTAACCTGCTCGGTATTGGGACACTAGTGTACAGATCAGCCACATACAGTAACAGTAACCTGCTGGGTATTGGGATGCTAGTGCACAGATCAGCCACATACAGTACCGGTAACCTGCTGGGTATTGGGACGCTAGTGTATAGATCACCCACATACAGTACCGGTAACCTGCTGGGAATTGGGACCCTAGTGTACAGATCAGCCACATACAGTACCGGTATCCTGCTCGGTATTGGGACACTAGTGTACAGATCAGCCACATACAGTACCGGTAACCTGCTGGGTATTGGGACACTAGTGTATAGATCACCCACATACAGTACCGGTATTCTGCTGGGTATTGGGACGCTAGTGTACAGATCACACACATACAGTACCGGTAACCTGCTAGGTTTTGGGACCCTAGTGTACAGATCAGCCACATACAGTAACGGTAACCTGCTGGGTATTGGGACACTAGTGTACAAATCACACACATACAGTACCGGTAACCTGCTGGGTATTGGGACGCTAGTGCACAGATCAGCCACATACAGTACCGGTAACCTGCTGGGTATTGGGACCCTAGTGTACAGATCAGCCACATACAGTACCGGTAACCTGCTGGGTATTGGGACGCTAGTGTACAGATCGCACACATACAGTAACGGTAACATGCTGGGTATTGGGCCGCTAGTGTATAGATCACCCACATACAGTAACGGTAACCTGCTGGGTATTGGGACACTAGTGCACAGATCAGCCACATACAGTAACAGTAACCTGCTGGGTATTGGGACACTAGTATAGAGATCACACACATACAGTACCGGTAACCTGCTGGGTATTGGGACGCTAGTGTATAGATCACCCACATATAGTAACGGTAACCTGCTGGGTATTGGAACACTAGTGTACAGATCGCACACATATAGTAACGGTAACATGCTGGGTATTGGGACGCTAGTGTACAGATCACCCACATACAGTACCGGTAACCTGCTGGGTGTTGGGACACTAGTGTACAGATCACACACATACAGTAACGGTAACCTGCTGGGTATTGGGACACTAGTGTACAGATCACACACATACAGTACCGGTAACCTGCTGGGTATTGGGACACTAGTGTACAGTTCACACACATACAGTAACAGTAACCTGCTGGGTATTGGGACACTATTGTACAGATCACCCACATACAGTACCGGTAACCTGCTGGGTATTGGGACGCTAGTGTACAGATATGCTAGTGTACAGATCACACACATACAGTACCATAAACCTGCTGGGTATTGGGACACTAGTGTACAGATTACACACATACAGTAACAGTAACCTGCTGGGTATTGGGATGCTAGTGTACAGATCACCCACATACAGTACCGGTAACCTGCTGGGTATTGGGACACTAGTGTACAGATCAGCCACGTACAGTACCGGTAACCTGCTGGGTATTGGGACGCTAGTGTACAGATCACACACATACAGTAACAGTAACCTGCTGGGTATTGGGACCCTAGTGTACAGATCACACACATACAGTACCGGTAACCTGCTGGGTATTGGGACGCTAGTGTACAGATCACCCACATACAGTAACAGTAACCTGCTGGGTATTGGGACCCTAGTGTACAGATCACACACATACAGTACCGGTAACCTGCTGGGTATTGGGACACTAGTGTACAGATCACACACATACAGTACCGGTAACCTGCTGGGTATTGGGACGCTAGTGTACAGATCACACACATACAGTAACAGTAACCTGCTGGGTATTGGGACCCTAGTGTACAGATCACACACATACAGTACCGGTAACCTGCTGGGTATTGGGACACTAGTATACAGATCACACACATACAGTACCGGTAACCTGCTGGGTATTGGACACTAGTGTACAGATCACACACATACAGTACCGGTAACCTGCTGGGTATTGGGACACTAGTGTACAGATCAGCCACATACAGTAACAGTAACCTGCTGGGTATTGGGACGCTAGTGTACAGACCACCCACATATAGTACCGGTAACCTGCTGGGTATAGGGACACTAGTGTACAGATCACACACATACAGTACCGGTAACCTGCTGGCTATTGGGACACTAGTGTACAGATCAGCCACATACAGTAACAGTAACCTGCTGGGTATTGGGACGCTAGTGTACAGACCACCCACATATAGTACCGGTAACCTCCTGGGTATTGGGACACTAGTGTACAGATCACACACATACAGTACGGTAACCTGCTGGGTATTGGGATGCTAGTGTACAAGGTTGCCAGTTCCTAATGAATTGCTATTTCAGGTAACAGCAAGGCTGTCTCCACTGTAAGAAAGCCAATGTGCATTAAGTAATCTAGGCTCTTGTCACTGGCCCAATGGACACCGAGAAACCCATATTACTCATCTCATTTATGCAGTGCATCCGGAAAGTATTCACAGCGCTTCACTTTTTCCACATTTTGTTATGTTACAGCCTTATTCTAAAATGGAATAAATTAATTTTGTCCTCAAAATTCTACACACAAATACCCAATAATGACAACATGTAAAAACATTTTTTGAGATTTTTGCAAATGTAATTTAAAAAAAAAAACAAAGAAATCACATGTACATAAGTATTCACAGCCTTTGCCATTAAGCTCAAAATTGAGCTCAGGTGCATCCTGTTTCCACTGATCATCCTTGAGATGTTTCTACAGCTTAATTCGAGTCTATCTGCTGTAAATTCAGTTGTTTGGACATGATTTTGAAAGGCATACACCTGTCTATATAAGGTCCCACACTTGACAGTGCATGTCAGAGCACAAACCAAGCATGAAGTCCAAGGAATTGTCTGTAGAATTGTCTGCACAAATCTGGGGAAGGGTATAGAAAAATATCTGCTGCTTTGAAGGTCCCAATGAGCACAGTGACCTCCATCATCCGTAAATGGAAGAAGTTCGGAACCACCAGGACTCTTCCTAGAGTTAGCCGGCCATCTAAACTGAGCGATCGTGGGAGAAGGCCCTAGTCAGGAAGGTAACGAAGAATCCGATGGTCACTCTGTCAGAGCTACAGCGTTCCTCTGTGGCGAGAGGTGAACCTTCCAGAAGGACAACCATCTCTGCAGCAATCCACCAATTAGGCCTGTATGGTAGAGTGGCCAGATGGAAGCCACTCCTTAGTAAAAAGCACATGGCAGCCCACCTGGAGTTTGCCAAAATGCACCTGAAGGACTCTCAGACCATGAGAAACAAAATTCTCTGGTCTGATGAGACAAAGATTGAACTCCTTGGCGTGAATGCCAGGCGTTATGTTTGGAGGAAACCAGGCACCGCTCTTCACCAGGCCAATGCCATCCCTACATTGAAGCATGGTGGTGGCAGCATCATGCTGTGGGGATGTTTTTCAACGGCAGGAACAGGGAGACTAGTCAGGATAGAGGGAAAGATGGATGCAGCAATGTACAGAGACATCCTAGATAAAAACCTGCTCCAGGATCTTACTAGGTCCCCCACTTTGTTCGAATCCTTGTGCTCAACCTCTCAAACTCCGTCTCACACTATATCCACATTATATTCTTTAATTATTGAAAATTTGTTTAAACTACCCCCTTTATTTACTAAAGTATGGGAAAAAGAACTCCAGGATAAAGTTCAGAACATCGATTGGGAGTTGGTGTTTGATAACACCTTTGCCAGTTCTTCTTGCATAGCTACTCTCGAAACTCTTTATAAAGTTCTGTCCCGCTGGTATAGATATCATGTACTTCTAAATAAAATGTTTCCACAAGTGACAAAGATTTGCTAGAGATGCAATTCTGCTCCAGGTAGCCTTCTCCATATATGGTGGGAGTGTCCGTCCCTAGTCCCATTTTGGATGAATGTGTTTGAATGTTCTAGATCAATTCTTGGAGGGGAGGTCCCTAGAGATCCTGGTTTCTGGCTTTTAAACATAACTTCATCTTCCTATAAGAGTTCCTTACTATGGCATTTAAACAATGCGGCTAAAGCTGTCATCCCTGTTCTGTGGAAATCTACCTGCCCTCCATCCATAAAGGACTGGTTCAAGAGGATAGATTATTACATGGATATGGAAGACATTATATCATTCTCTAAGAGTAGACCTACCAACTTTACTGCCACATGGCACCCTTGGCTGGTGTTCAAAGAGACCACACTATTCAATAAGTTTAGTGGTTTGCATACCGCTTCCGTATCACCTCCTTCTTGACTCAGTTATGTTTTATTGTGGGGTCACTAACAAGCGTATACCTGAGCCCTTTATGAAGCACTGATAAAATGTCCGCCTTGACTACTCTTTTTTTCACCGATCACTCCCTTCCTCCCCTGACTTCCCTTCCTTTGTCTTGTCTTTTTTCTTGTTTTGTTTATTCTTTTTATTCTCAGTATTAATTTAAATTTTTTCTGTCTATTGGTTTATTGTCTTTTTGTTAATTTACTATTGTATTACAAGTCTGTTTGTATTATTCAAAATGGAATAACTTTTTATTAGAATCTATATCCATTTTATTTTTTGTATTCCATTGAGATATATCTTGTCTTCTTTCAATAAAAATAGTTTGCATAAACAAAAAAAATTACCTGCTCCAGAGCGCTCTTGACCTCAGACTGGGGCGATGGTTCATCTTTCAGCAGGACAACGACCCTAAGCACACAGCCAAGATATCATAGGAGTGACTTCAGGACAACTCTGTGAATGTCCTTGAGTGGCCCAGCCAGAGCCCAGACTTGACTCCGATTGAACATCTCCGGAGAGATCTGAAAATGGCTGTGCACCGACGCTTCCCATCCAACCTGATGGAGCTTGAGAGGTGCTGCAAAGAGGAATGGGCAAAACTGCCCGAAGATAGGTGTGCCAAGCTTGTGGCATCATATTCAAAAAGACTTGAGGTTGTAATTGCTGCCAAAGATGCATCAACAAAGTATTGAGCAAAGGCTGTGACTACTTATGTACATGTGATTTCTTCGTTTTTTATTTTTTTAAATAAATTTGCAAAAATCTCAAATAAACTTTTTTCACTGTGTCATTATGGGGAATTGTGTGTAGAATTTCGAGGACAAAAATGAATTTATTCCATTTTGGAATAAGGCTGTAACATAACAACATGTGGATAAAGTGAAACGTTGTGAATACTTTCCGGATGCACTGTATGTACCAGTATCTTGTCCAGTGCTCTATGTAGTCCTGATCTGTATCTGAGGCCACGTGTACACTGTAACATACAGATTAGTGACAAACAGAGGGAGGGCACGGTACCAGTATCTTGTCCAGTGCTCTATGTAGTCCTGATCTGTCTCTGAGGCCACGTGTAGACTGTAACACACAGATTAGTGACAAACAGAGGGAGGGCTCGGTACCAGTATCTTGTCCAGTGCTCTATGTAGTCCTGATCTGTATCTGAGGCCACGTGTAGACTGTAACACACAGATTAGTGACAAACAGAGGGAGGGCTCGGTACCAGTATCTTGTCCAGTGCTCTATGTAGTCCTGATCTGTCTCTGAGGCCACGTGTACACTGTAACACACAGATTAGTGACAGAGGGAGGGCTCGGTACCAGTATCTTGTCCAGTGCTCTATGTAGTCCTGATCTGTCTCTGAGGCCACGTGTACACTGTAACACACAGATTAGTGACAGAGGGAGGGCTCGATACCAGTATCTTGTCCAGTGCTCTATGTAGTCCTGATCTGTCTCTGAGGCCACATGTACACTGTAACACACAGATTAGTGACAGAGGGAGGGCTCGGTACCAGTATCTTGTCCAGTGCTCTAAGTAGTCCTGATCTGTCTCTGAGGCCACGTGTACACTGTAACACACAGATTAGTGACAAACAGAGGGAGGGCTCAGTACCAGTATCTTGTCCAGTGCTCTATGTAGTCCTGATCTGTCTCTGAGGCCACGTGTAGACTGTAACATACAGATTAGTGACAAACAGAGGGAGGGCTCGGTACCAGTATCTTGTCCAGTGCTCTATGTAGTCCTGATCTGTCTCTGAGGCCACGTGTAGACTGTAACATACAGATTAGTGACAAACAGAGGAAGGGCTCGGTACCAGTATCTTGCCCAGTGCTCTATGTAGCCCTGATCTGTCTCTGAGGCCACGTGTACACTGTAACACACAGATTAGTGACAAACAGAGGGAGGGCTCGGTACCAGAATCTTGTCCAGTGCTCTATGTAGCCCTGATCTGTCTCTGAGGCCACGTGTACACTGTAATATACAGATTAGTGAAAAACAGAGGGAGGGCACGCTACTAGTATCTTGTCCAGTGCTCTATGTAGTCCTGATCTGTCTCTGAGGCCACGTGTACACTGTAACATACAGATTAGTGACAAACAGAGGGAGGGCACGGTACCAGTATCTTGTCCAGTGCTCTATGTAGCCCTGATCTGTCTGAGGCCACATGTACACTGTAACATACAGATTAGTGACAAACAGAGGGAGGGCTCGGTACCAGTATCTTGTCCAGTGCTCTATCTAGTACTGATCTGTCTCTGAGGCCACGTGTACACTGTAACATACAGATTAGTGACAAACAGAGGAAGGGCTCGGTACCAGTATCTTGTCCAGTGCTCTATGTAGCTCTGATCTGTCTCTGAGGCCACGTGTACACTGTAACACACAGATTAGTGACAAACAGAGGGAGGGCTCGTTACCAGTATCTTGTCCAGTGCTCTATGTAGCCCTGATCTGTCTCTGAGGCCACGTGTACACTGTAACACACAGATTAGTGACAAACAGTGGGAGGGATCGGTACCAGTATCTTGTCCAGTGCTCTATGTAGCCCTGATCGGTCTCTGAGGCCACGTGTACACTGTAACATAGAGATTAGTGACAAACAGAGGGAGGGCTCGGTAACAGTATCTTGTCCAGTGCACTAAGTAGCCCTGATCTGTCTCTGAGGCCACGTGTACACTGTAACACACAGATTAGTGACAAGCAGAGGGAGGGCTCGGTACCAGTATCTTGTCCAGTGCTCTATGTAGTCCTGATCTGTCTCTGAGGCCACGTGTAGACTGTAACATACAGATTAGTGACAAACAGAGGAAGGGATCGGTACCAGTATCTTGTCCAGTGCTCTATGTAGTCCTGATCTGTCTCTGAGGCCACGTGTAGACTGTAACATACAGATTAGTGACAAACAGAGGGAGGGCTCGGTACCAGTATCTTGTCCAGTGCTCTATGTAGTCCTGATCTGTCTCTGAGGCCACGTGTACACTGTAACATTCAGATTAGTGACAAACAGAGGAAGGGCTCGGTACCAGTATCTTGCCCAGTGCTCTATGTAGCCCTGATCTGTCTCTGAGGCCACGTGTACACTGTAACACACAGATTAGTGACAAACAGAGGGAGGGCTCGGTACCAGTATCTTGTCCAGTGCTCTATGTAGTCCTGATCTGTCTCTGAGGCCACGTGTAGACTGTAACATACAGATTAGTGACAAACAGAGGGAGGGATCGGTACCAGTATCTTGTCCAGTGCTCTATGTAGTCCTGATCTGTCTCTGAGGCCACGTGTACACTGTAATATACAGATTAGTGACAAACAGAGGGAGGGCACGCTACTAGTATCTTGTCCAGTGCTCTATGTAGTCCTGATCTGTCTCTGAGGCCACGTGTACACTGTAACATACAGATTAGTGACAAACAGAGGGAGGGATCGGTACCAGTATCTTGTCCAGTGCTCTATGTAGCCCTGATCTGTCTGAGGCCACATGTACACTGTAACATACAGATTAGTGACAAACAGAGGGAGGGCTCGGTACCAGTATCTTGTCCAGTGCTCTATCTAGTCCTGATCTGTCTCTGAGGCCACGTGTACACTGTAACATACAGATTAGTGACAAACAGAGGGAGGGCTCGGTACCAGTATCTTGTCCAGTGCTCTATGTAGCTCTGATCTGTCTCTGAGGCCACGTGTACACTGTAACACACAGATTAGTGACAAACAGAGGGAGGGCTCGTTACCAGTATCTTGTCCAGTGCTCTATGTAGCCCTGATCTGTCTCTGAGGCCATGTGTACACTGTAACACACAGATTAGTGACAAACAGTGGGAGGGCTCGGTACCAGTATCTTGTCCAGTGCTCTATGTAGCCCTGATCGGTCTCTGAGGCCACGTGTACACTGTAACATAGAGATTAGTGACAAACAGAGGGAGGGCTCGGTAACAGTATCTTGTCCAGTGCTCTATGTAGTCCTGATCTGTCTCTGAGGCCACGTGTAGACTGTAACATACAGATTAGTGACAAACAGAGGAAGGGCTCGGTACCAGTATCTTGTCCAGTGCTCTATGTAGTCCTGATCTGTCTCTGAGGCCACGTGTAGACTGTAACATACAGATTAGTGACAAACAGAGGGAGGGCTCGGTACCAGTATTTTGTCCAGTGCTCTATGTAGTCCTGATCTGTCTCTGAGGCCACGTGTACACTGTAACATACAGATTAGTGACAAACAGAGGAAGGGCTCGGTACCAGTATCTTGCCCAGTGCTCTATGTAGCCCTGATCTGTCTCTGAGGCCACGTGTACACTGTAACACACAGATTAGTGACAAACAGAGGGAGGGATCGGTACCAGTATCTTGTCCAGTGCTCTATGTAGTCCTGATCTGTCTCTGAGGCCACGTGTACACTGTAACATACAGATTAGTGACAAACAGAGGAAGGGCTCGGTACCAGTATCTTGCCCAGTGCTCTATGTAGCCCTGATCTGTCTCTGAGGCCACGTGTACACTGTAACACACAGATTAGTGACAAACAGAGGGAGGGCTCGGTACCAGTATCTTGTCCAGTGCTCTATGTAGCCCTAATCTGTCTCTGAGGCCACGTGTACACTGTAACATACAGATTAGTGACAAACAGAGGGAGGGCACGCTACTAGTATCTTGTCCAGTGCTCTATGTAGTCCTGATCTGGCTCTGAGGCCACGTGTACACAGTAACATACAGATTAGTGACAAACAGATGGAGGGCACGGTACCAGTATTTTGTCCAGTGCTCTATGAAGCCCTGATCTGTCTGAGGCCACATGTACACTGTAACATACAGATTAGTAACAAACAGAGGGAGGGCTCGGTACCAGTATCTTGTCCAGTGCTCTATCTAGTCCTGATCGGTCTCTGAGGCCACGTGTACACTGTAACATACAGATTAGTGACAAACAGAGGGAGGGCTCGGTACTAGTATCTTGTCCAGTGCTCTATGTAGCTCTGATCTGTCTCTGAGGCCACGTGTACACTGTAACACACAGATTAGTGACAAACAGAGGGAGGGCTCGTTACCAGTATCTTGTCCAGTGCTCTATGTAGCCCTGATCTGTCTCTGAGGCCACGTGTACACTGTATACACTGTAACACACAGATTAGTGACAAACAGTGGGAGGGCTCGGTACCAGTATCTTGTCCAGTGCTCTATGTAGCCCTGATCTGTCTCTGAGGCCACGTGTACACTGTAACATAGAGATTAGTGACAAACAGAGGGAGGGCTCGGTAACAGTATCTTGTCCAGTGCTCTATGTAGCCCTGATCTGTCTCTGAGGCCACGTGTACACTGTAACACACAGATTAGTGACAGAGGGAGGGCTCGGTACCAGTATCTTGTCCAGTGCTCTATGTAGTCCTGATCTGTCTCTGAGGCCACGTGTAGACTGTAACATACAGATTAGTGACAAACAGAGGAAGGGCTCGGTACCAGTATCTTGTCCAGTGCTCTATGTAGTCCTGATCTGTCTCTGAGGCCACGTGTACACTGTAACATACAGATTAGTGACAAACAGAGGAAGGGCTCGGTACCAGTATCTTGCCCAGTGCTCTATGTAGCCCTGATCTGTCTCTGAGGCCACGTGTACACTGTAACACACAGATTAGTGACAAACAGAGGGAGGGCTCGGTACCACTATCTTGTCCAGTGCTCTATGTAGTCCTGATCTGTCTCTGAGGCCACGTGTAGACTGTAACATACAGATTAGTGACAAACAGAGGGAGGGCTCGGTACCAGTATCTTGTCCAGTGCTCTATGTAGTCCTGATCTGTCTCTGAGGCCACGTGTACACTGTAACATACAGATTAGTGACAAACAGAGGAAGGGCTCGGTACCAGAATCTTGCCCAGTGCTCTATGTAGCCCTGATCTGTCTCTGAGGCCACGTGTACACTGTAACATACAGATTAGTGACAAACAGAGGGAGGGCACGCTACTAGTATCTTGTCCAGTGCTCTATGTAGTCCTGATCTGTCTCTGAGGCCACGTGTACACTGTAACATACAGATTAGTGACAAACAGAGGGAGGGCACGGTACCAGTATCATGTCTAGTGCTCTATGTAGCCCTGATCTGTCTGAGACCACATGTACACTGTAACATACAGATTAGTGACAAACAGAGGGAGGGCTCGGTACCAGTATCTTGTCCAGTGCTCTATCTAGTCCTGATCTGTCTCTGAGGCCACGTGTACACTGTAACACACAGATTAGTGACAAACAGAGGGAGGGCTCGTTACCAGTATCTTGTCCAGTGCTCTATGTAGCCCTTATCTGTCTCTGAGGCCACGTGTACACTGTAACACACAGATTAGTGACAAACAGTGGGAGGGCTCGGTACCAGTATCTTGTCCAGTGCTCTATGTAGCCCTGATCTGTCTCTGAGGCCACGTGTACACTGTAACATAGAGATTAGTGACAAACAGAGGGAGGGCTCGGTACCAGTATCTTGTCCAGTGCTCTATGTAGTCCTGATCTGTCTCTGAGGCCACGTGTACACTGTAACACACAGATTAGTGACAAACAGAGGGAGGGCTCGGTACCAGTATCTTGTCCAGTGCTCCATGTAGTCCTGATCTGTCTCTGAGGCCACGTGTACACTGTAACATACAGATTAGTGACAAACAGGGGGAGGGCTCGGTACCAGTATCTTGTCCAGTGCTCTATGTAGCCCTGATCTGTCTCTGAGGCCACGTGTACACTGTAACACACAGATTAGTGACAAACAGAGGGAGGGCTCGGTACCAGTATCTTATCCAGTGCTCTATGTATCCCTGATCTGTCTCTGAGACCACGTGTACATTGTAACACACAGATTATTGGCAAACAGAGGGAGGGCTCGGTACCAGTATCTTGTCCAGTGCTCTATGGTGCCCTGATCTGTCTCTGAGGCCATGTGTACACTGTAACACACAGATTAGTGACAGACAGAGGGAGGGCTCGGTACCAGTATCTTGTCCAGTGCTCTATGTAGTCCTCATCTGTCTCTGAGGCCACGTGTACACTGTAACATACAGATTAGTGACAAACAGAGGAAGGGCTCGGTACCAGTATCTTGCCCAGTGCTCTATGTAGTCCTGATCTGTCTCTGAGGCCACGTGTACACTGTAATACACAGATTAGTGACAAACAAAGGGAGGGCTCGGTATACCAGTATCTTGTCCAGTGCTCTATGTAGTCCTGATCTGTCTCTGAGGCCACATGTACACTGTAACATACAGATTAGTGACAAACAGAGGAAGGGCTCGGTACCAGTATCTTGTCCATTGCTCTAAGTAGCCCTGATCTGTCTCTGAGGCCACGTGTACACTGTAACATACAGATTAGAGGCAAACAGAAGGAGGGCTCGGTACCAGTATCTTGTCCAGTGCTCTATGTAGCCCTGATCTGTCTCTGAGGCCACGTGTACCCTGTAACATACAGATTAGTGACAAACAGAGGGAGGGCTCGGTACCAGTATCTTGTCCAGTGCTCTAAGTAGTCCTGATCTGTCTCTGAGGCCATGTGTACACTGTAACATACAGATTAGTGACAGAGGGAGGGCTCGGTACCAGTATCTTGTCCAGTGCTCTATGTAGTCCTGATCTGTCTCTGAGGCCACGTGTACACTGTAACAGATTAGTGACAAACAGAGAGAGGGCACGGTACCAGTATCTTGTCCAGTGCTCTATGTAGTCCTGATCTGTCTCTGAGGCCACGTGTACACTGTAACATACAGATTAGTGACAAACAGAGGGAGGGCTCGGTAACAGTATCTTGTCCAGTGCTCTATGTAGCCCTGATCTGTCTCTGAGGCCACGTGTACACTGTAACACACAGATTAGTGACAGCGGGAGGGCTCGGTACCAGTATCTTGTCCATTGCTCTATGTAGCCCTGATCTGTCTCTGAGGCCACGTGTACACTGTAACATACAGATTAGAGGCAAACAGAGGGAGGGTTCAGTACCAGTATCTTGTCCAGTGCTCTATGTAGTCCTGATCTGTCTCTGAGGCCACGTGTACACTGTAACATACAGACTAGTGACAAACAGAGGTATGGCTCGGTACCAGTATCTTGTCCAGTGCTCTATGTAGCCCTGATCTGTCTCTGAGGCCACGTGTACACTGTAACATACAGATTAGTGACAAACAGAGGGAGGGCTCGGTACCAGTATCTTGTCCAGTGCTCTATGTAGTCCTGATCTGTCTCTGAGGCCACGTGTACACTGTAACACACAGATTAGTGACAAACAGAGGGAGGGCTCGGTAACAGTATCTTGTCCAGTGCTCTATGTAGTCCTGATCTGTCTCTGAGGCCACGTGTACACTGTAACACACAGATTAGTGACAAACAGAGAGAGGGCACGGTACCAGTATCTTGTCCAGTGCTCTATGTAGTCCTGATCTGTCTCTGAGGCCACGTGTACACTGTAACACACAGATTAGTGACAAACAGAGGGAGGGCTCGGTACCAGTATCTTGTCCAGTGCTCTATGTAGCCCTGATCTGTCTCTGAGGCCACGTGTACACTGTAACATAGAGATTAGTAACAAACAGAGGGAGGGTTCAGTACCAGTATCTTGTCCAGTGCTCTATGTAGTACTGATCTGTCTCTGAGGCCACGTAGATTAGTGACAGAGGGAGGGCACGGTACCAGTATCTAGTCCAGTGCTCTATGTAGCCCTGATCTGTCTGAGGCCACATGTACACTGTAACATACAGATTAGTGACAAACAGAGGGAGGGCTCGGTACCAGTATCTTGCCCAGTGCTCTATGTAGCCATGATCTGTCTCTGAGGCCACGTGTACACTGTAACACACAGATTAGTGACAAACAGAGGGAGGGCTCGGTACCAGTATCTTGTCCAGTGCTCTATGTAGCCCTGATCTGTCTCTGAGGCCACGTGTACACTGTAACACACAGATTAGTGACAAACAGAAGGAGGGCTCGGTACCAGTATCTTGTCCAGTGCTCTATGTAGCCCTGATCTGTTTCTGAGGCCACGTGTACACTGTAACATACAGATTAGTGACAGAGGGAGGGCTCGGTACCAGTATCTTGTCCAGTGCTCTATGTAGTACTGATCTGTCTCTGAGGCCACGTGTACACTGTAACACACAAATTAGTGACAGAGGTAGGGCTCGGTACCAGTATCTTCTTCAGTGCTCTATGTAGACCTGATCTGTCTCTGAGGCCACGTGTACACTGTAACACACAGATTAGTGACAAACAGAGGGAGGGCTCGGTACCAGTATCTTGTCCAGTGCTCTATGTAGTCCTGATCTGTCTCTGAGGCCACGTGTACACTGTAACACACAGATTAGTGACAAACAGAGGGAGGGCTCGGGACCAGTATCTTGTCCAGTGCTCTATGTAGTCCTGATCTGTCTCTGAGGCCACGTGTACACTGTAACATACAGACTAGTGACAAACAGAGGTATGGCTCGGTACCAGTATCTTGTCCAGTGCTCTATGTAGCCCTGATCTGTCTCTGAGGCCACGTGTACACTGTAACATACAGATTAGTGACAAACAGAGGGAGGGCTCGGTACCAGTATCTTGTCCAGTGCTCTATGTAGTCCTGATCTGTCTCTGAGGCCACGTGTACACTGTAACACACAGATTAGTGACAAACAGAGGGAGGGCTCGGTACCAGTATCTTGTCCAGTGCTCTATGTAGACCTGATCTGTCTCTGAGGCCACGTGTACACTGTAATACACAGATTAGTGACAAACAGAGGGAGGGCTCGGTACCAGTATCTTGTCCAGTGCTCTATGTAGCCCTGATCTGTCTCTGAGGCCACGTGTACACTGTAACACACAGATTAGTGACAAACAGAGGGAGGGCACGGTACCAGTATCTTGTCCAGTGCTCTATGTAGTCCTGATCTGTCTCTGAGGCCACGTGTACACTGTAACATACAGATTAGTGACAAACAGAGGAGGGCTCGGTACCAGTATCTTGTCCAGTGCTCTATGTAGCCCTGATCTGTCTCTGAGGCCACGTGTACACTGTAACACACAGATTTGTTACAAACAGAGGGAGGGCTCGGTACCAGTATCTTGTCCAGTGCTCTATGTAGCCCTGATCTGTCTCTGAGGCCACTTGTACACTGTAATACACAGATTAGTGACAAACAGAGGGAGGGCTCGGTACCAGTATCTTGTCCAGTGCTCTATGTAGCCCTGATCTGTCTCTGAGGCCACATGTACACTGTAACACACAGATTAGTGACAAACAGAGGGAGGGCACGGTACCAGTATCTTGTCCAGTGCTCTATGTAGTACTGATCTTTCTCTGAGGCCACGTGGACACTGTAACACACAGATTAGTGACAAACAGAGGGAGGGCTCGGTACCAGTATCTTGTCCAGTGCTCTATGTAGACCTGATCTGTCTCTGAGGCCACGTGTACACTGTAACATACAGATTAGTGACAAACAGAGGGAGGGCTCGGTACCAGTATCTTGTCCAGTGCTCTATGTAGCCCTGATCTGTCTCTGAGGCCACGTGTGCACTGTAACATACAGATTAGTGACAAACAGAGGGAGGGCTCGGTACCAGTATCTTGTCCAGTGCTCTATGTAGTCCTGATCTGTCTCTGAGGTCACGTGTACACTGTAATACACAGATTAGTGACAAACAGAGGGAGGGCTCGGTAACAGTATCTTGTCCACTGCTCTATGTAGTCATGATCTGTCTCTGAGGCCACGTGTACACTGTAACATACAGATTAGTGACAAACAGAGGGAGGGCTCGGTACCAGTATCTTGTCCAGTGCTCTATGTAGTCCTGATCTGTCTCTGAGGCCACGTGTACACTGTAACACACAGATTAGTGACAAACAGAGGGAGGGCTCGGTACCAGTATCTTGTCCAGTGCTCTATGTAGTCCTGATCTGTCTCTGAGGCCACGTGTACACTGTAACACACAGATTAGAGACAAACAGAGGGAGGGCTCGGTACCAGTATCTTGTCCAGTGCTCTATGTAGCCCTGATCTGTCTCTGAGGCCACGTGTACACTGTAACATACAGGTTAGTGACAGACAGAGGGAGGGCTCGGTACCAGTATCTTGTCCAGTGCTCTATGTAGACCTGATCTGTCTCTGAGGCCACGTGTACACTGTAACATACAGATTAGTGACAAACAGAGGTAGGGCTCGGTACCAGTATCTTGTCCAGTGCTCTATGTAGACCTGATCTGTCTCTGAGGCCACGTGTACACTGTAATATACAGATTAGTGACATATCGTAATCATTGCTTTTGGCTGGGAAATTTAAAAACGGACTAATGCTAAGTGAACGAATATACTTCTCATGGAAAAAAATTGAGAAGCATTATTACTCTACCCTGCAATCAACCAAGAAAATTACTAAAAAAAAATACTTTAAATGGCTTTCACACCCACACTCCCAAATAATGAACAAGCATTGCTAGGCAGAAGGGCAAATGGACTTTGGTAAGTCTCGTCTATAACAAGAGACATCATTGAAGTTATCTTACAGGGCAGGGATTTGGAGAATTTACATTACCAGCTATACCAGGTGTAACTTCAACCCCTATACACCAACAACACCACACATTGGAAACCAGTTTAATATACTTTCTCTGTAAAGCAAAGTAACAATGAACAGTAACCTGCTCTGCTTTATTTACTCTCCTGCTCGCCCCTTCGCATTTTCCCACTACATATTGCACACGTTTCACAAGTGATGAGGGTTCAGCACATTTCATTACATGCAATTGGGCTTCTGAATTTTTTATATCTAAATAAGTGTATGCACATTTCATCTAGGCAATGTCTGTGGTTTTGAGAAGTGACACTTGCGTGGGGCTCTGCTATCCCATCATCTCCCATTTACTGACCTTGTACACAGACATTCAAGTGCCCGATGCCATCCCATCATCTCCCATTTACTGACCTTGTACACAGACATTTAAGTGTCCGTGCCACCTCATCATCTCCCATTTACTGACATTGTACACAGACATTCAAGTGTCCGGTGCCATCCCATCATCTCCCATTTACTGACCTTGTACACAGACATTCAAGTGCCCGGTGCCACCTCATCATCTCCCATTTACTGACATTGTACACAGACATTCAAGTGCCCGGTGCCATCCCATCATCTCCCATTTACTTACCTTGTACACAGACATTCAGGTGCCCGGTGTCACCTCATCATCTCCCATTTACTGACATTGTACACAGACATTCAAGTGTCCGGTGCCATCCCATCATCTCCCATTTACTGACCTTGTACACAGACATTCAAGTGTCCGGTGCCATCCCATCATCTCCCATTTACTGACCTTGTACACAGACATTCAAGTGTCCGGTGCCACCCCATCATCTCCCATTTACTGACATTGTACACAGACATTCAAGTGTCCGGTGCCATCCCATCATCTCCCATTTACTGACCTTGTACACAGACATTCAAGTGTCCGGTGCCACCCCATCATCTCCCATTTACTGACCTTGTACACAGATATTCAAGTGTCCGGTGCCACCTCATCATCTCCCATTTACTGACCTTGTACACAGACATTTAAGTGTCCGGTGCCACCCCATCATCTCCCATTTACTGACCTTGTACACAGACATTCAGGTACCCGGTGCCACCCCATCATCTCCCATTTACTGACCTTGTACACAGACATTCAAGTGTCCGGTGCCATCCCATCATCTCCCATTTACTGACCTTGTCCACAGACATTCAAGTGTCCGGTGCCACCCCATCATCTCCCATTTACTGACCTTGTACACAGATATTCAAGTGTCCGGTGCCACCTCATCATCTCCCATTTACTGACCTTGTACACAGACATTTAAGTGCCCGGTGCCATCCCATCATCTCCCATTTACTGACCTTGTACACAGACATTCAGGTGCCCGGTGCCACCTCATCATCTCCCATTTACTGACCTTGTACACAGACATTTAAGTGCCCGGTGCCATCCCATCATCTCCCATTTACTGACCTTGTACACAGACATTCAGGTGCCCGGTGCCACCCCATCATCTCCCATTTACTGACATTGTACACATACATTCAGGTGCCCGGTGCCACCCCATCATCTCCCATTTACTGACATTGTACACAGACATTCAAGTGTCCGGTGACATCCCATCATCTCCCATTTACTGACATTGTACACAGATAGACACTCAATCCTCCGATGCAGTACATTCTTGCGCTAGTAGGTCAGTAAATGTTAGGGGGTAATAGAGAATGGGAGGCACAGTTAGTACAGATCCCTAGTGGCTGGTCTGTGTCATTACTCCAATTACTAAAGGCACCACCCACCATTGCTACAAACCATACTATCATCGGTGGAAGAGATTTCCAAAGTTTTCGATGACACAAAGTTAGAATCCAATATGTTAAGCGATCATAAGAAAAGAATTCCACAGTTGCCCCCTTGATCTTCAATCATCGGGTGGTTAGTAACATTAGACCTGGGAGAGTAAGGAGCAGGCGTAAGGACCGCACAGTTCCAGAGCCCAGTTGGCACCAATGGCATTCATGATCTCTGCGTTATATATACTTAGATTATCTTATTTACCTTTAAATTTCAATACTGTAAACATCTCCCACTAAACGCTGTCCATAGCTACAACTGCAAAGACAAACAATATGGGGATTACTGGGGTGTCATCTATTGCCCCATTGCTCTTTATTGCGCAGTCTGTGTCGCCAGTACACATTTTACTGGTACAGGCAATAATTCGCAAACCAGGACCTTTTTCTCTTTTATACTGCAGTTACGATGCATAAACCGTCTCTATAGGGTTTTGAACTAAATTAAAAAAAGTTCTGTTTTGCGAAAATAACCAAATTCCAATTAAATAAAAAATAAAAAAAACACTAAAAACAAAACATAAAAATAAAGTCAAAATGATCTCTATAAAACAGTAAGGACAAATGCCGTCATTGCAACAAAACACAGAACGTAGACCTCTGTACAGAAAACTAAATCCAGCTATACAAGATCTGCTTTTCTAAAGCGATCAATTGTCTATTTTACAATTCTATCCACATAGACCGAGAAGTGAATGTTCCATAGGATTCGCTGTACAAACCACACGACAGGCTGCTTACGTACGGTAGAAGTGGTACTGAATTTAAAAATATACAATTGATTATAGTTATGTATAACCTTACTGCAGCAAGGGCATTATCTGTAAGGGAAGGACGTGCGTGCCAAGGGAAATAATGCCAACTACTGCTGAAGGAGCCCATTTCTGCATCCTGGCAACAAAAGGCTCGAGCAGTACATTCAGACACTGGATGTCATGTTGAACATTCTCCATATTGTGGAATTCACAGTTTGAGTTCATTCGCAATCTTGGACGCAATGTTTTTGAAGGCGATGGAGGTCCCAGATATTCTCTTGAAGCGAACCCCATTAAGGGACAGACGAGGCAGTTTGCACACTTCCATTTCCCACTGTACAAGACTGTCCTGCCGAGCATCCCCATGTACACAGAAGAGCAGGAACCTCTCTTTCTGCTCGTAATCGCAGTTGTTGGTGTCCAGGACTTTACGAATCTCTCTCATCATATCGTTGGGATCCATAGAACTAGTGGTCTTCATACTCCACGTAAAACGAAGTGAGCGGGGCTTGGAATCCTTTGTGTCTTCTCTTTCCCTCTCTTTCGGTTCCCCTGATGTGCTCCTGAGAAAGAGACATTATTAATTATTTGTATATATAACAAGATACATCATTGAAGTTTTCTTACAGGGCAGGGATTTGGAGAATTTACATTACCAGCTATACCAGGTGTAAACTCCACACATTGGAAACCAGTTTAATATACTTTCTCTGTAAAGCAAAGTAATGATGAACAGTAACCTGCTCTGCTTTATTTACTCTCCTGCTCGCCCCTTCGCATTTTCCCACTACATATTGCACGCGTTTCACAAGTGATGAGGGTTCAGCACATTTCATTACATGCAATTGGGCTTCTGAATTATTTATTTCTAAATAAGTGTATGCACAATTCATCTAGGCAATGTCTGTGGTTTTAAGGAGTGGAACTTGAGTGGGGCTCTGCTATCCCATCATCTCCCATTTACTGACATTGTACACAGACATTCAAGTGTCCGATGCCACCCCATCATCTCCCATTTACTGACCTTGTACACAGACATTCAAGTGTCCGGTGCTATCCCATCATCTCCCATTTACTGACCTTGTACACAGACATTCAAGTGTCCGGTGCAACCCCATCAGCTCTCATTTACTGACATTGTACACATACATTCAAGTGTCCGGTGCCACCCCATCATCTCCCATTTACTGACCTTGTACACAGACATTCAAGTGTCCGGTGCCACCCCATCATCTCCCATTTACTGACCTTGTACACTGACATTCAAGTGTCCGGTGCCATCCCATCATCTCCCATTTACTGACCTTGTACACAGACATTCAAGTGTCCGGTGCCACCCCATAATCTCCCATTTACTGACCTTGTACACAGACATTCAAGTGTCCGTGCCATCCCATCATCTCCCATTTGCTGACCTTGTACACAGACATTCAAGTGTCCGTTGCCATCCCATCATCTCCCATTTACTGACCTTGTACACAAACATTCAAGTGTCCGTGCCACCCCATCATCTCTCATTTACTGACCTTGTACACTGACATTCAAGTGTCCGGTGCCATCCCATCATCTCCCATTTACTGACCTTGTACACAGACATTCAAGTGTCCGTACCATTCCATCATCTCCCATTTACTGACCTTGTACACAGATATTCAAGTGTCTGGTGCCATCCCGTCATCTCCCATTTACTGACCTTGTACACAAACATTCAAGTGTCCGTGCCATCACATTATCTCCCATTTACTGACCTTGTACACAGACAATGAGATATGGTAAGAACTTACCCTTGTTATCTCTATTTCTACGAAGTCCATAGGGTTTCACAGGATAGCTTGGGGTATAGGCGATGGTGGCAGACATCGGGCACCTCAGAGTTAATTTTTCAGCCTCCCAGGATGCACTGGGGTCCCTCTCCTATACCCCGCCCCCGAGCGAAGGCAAATCAGTTACGTAACAAGCCATAGGCCGGAGGAGGAGAAGAAAGAGAGAGAAGAAAGTCTGGAACACACAAGAATCACATTCTCACCAGAAGGAGATGGTTAAACCGGTGACCAGAACACAGCCCACCTGCAGTACAGGTGCGACAGGGCGGGAGTCCTGTGGAACCCTATGGACTTCGTAGAAATAGAGATAACAAGGGTAAGTTCTTATCATATCTCATATTTTCTACTTCAGGGTTCATAGGGTAGCCACAGGATACCTTGGGGATGTCCCAAAGCAGTCTCCTTATGGGTGGGGACGCTCCTGTGCTGTGAAGAGAATCCGCCGACTGAAGGAAGCATCCTGAGAGGCGAAGGTATCAAATGCATAATACCTCTCAAAGGTATGGACAGAAGACCACGTTGCTGCCTTGCAGAGCTGAACAGCCGAGGCACCATGACGAGCTGCCCACGAAAGACCCACAGACCGAGTAGAATGAGCTTTAGCAGAGGATGGTACAGGAAGGCCCTCATGAATGTAAGTCTCAGAAATCTCCATGCAAATCCTCCCTGCCAAAGTCTGCTTAGTGGCAGGCCAACCCTTCTTACGGAAACCATAGAGGAGAAACAAAGAGTCCGACTTCCGAAATGAATTGGTATGGTCAACATAAATCCTTAGAGCACATAACACAACCAAGGAGGCCTCACCAGCTGCGAGGTCTCTGGAATTAAAACCGGCACTATAATTTCCTCATTAATGTGGAAACTAGATACCACCTTAGGTAGGAAACCAGGGCGAGTGCGAAGCACCACCCTGTCCCTATGAAAAATCACAAAGGGAGGGCGACATGAGAGAGCCCCCAAATCTGACACCCTTCTGGCCGTAGCAATGGCCAGAAGAAACACAGTCTTAGCTGTAAGCCATTTCAAATCCACTGAGTCCAGTGGTTCAAATGGCAGTCCTTGGAGAGCCGTCAGGACCACAGCCAAATCCCAAGGAGCCACTGGTGGAACAAAGGGAGGCTGAATACGAAGGACACCTTGCATAAAGGTGCAGACATCAGGAAGAGTAGCAATCCTATGCTGAAACCACACTGACAGGGCAGAAACTGGCACCTTCAGGGAAGCAAGGCGAAGACCGTGATCTAAACCTGCCTGTAGGAAAGCCAAAACCCTGGATATCCCAAACACCTGAGGATCATAGCCTCTAGGGCGACACCATTCAAAGAAAGTATGCCACACTCGGTGGTAAATTCTTGCAGAAGCAGGCTTCTGAGCTCTGAGCAAGGTGTTAACTACAGAGCTAGAAAAACCCCTGGACCTTAAAAGGGCTGTCTCAACAGCCACGCCATCAAAGACAGACGACCCAGGTCCGGGTAATGGCACGGATCTTGAGACAAGGTCCGGACGTTGAGGCAATAGCATCGGAGTGTCTATGGAGAGACTCCGAAGATCTGAGTACCAGTGACGTCTGGGTCACGCTGGAGCTATCAACCGGAGCGTGCCTCCTTCTTGCTTAAACTTCCAAAGTACTCGAGGAAGAAGGGAGAACGGAGGGAAGAGGTACTCAAACTGTGAGGTCCACCAGACCGACAGAGCATCTACTAGAAGAGCCTCCTCGTCTCTTGTTGTTGACCCGTACAGTCAGGAGACCATGAGGTTTATCTCTGGAAGGCCCCAGTTGTTCACTAGGAATAAAAACACCTCCTGGTGAAGAGACCATTCACCTGGATGCACGTCCTGACGGCTGAGGAAGTCTGTTTCCCAGTTGAGGACTCCTGGTATGAACACTGCCGAGACGGCTGGGAGATTGCCTTCGACCCAAGCCAGAAAGCGGGACACCTATGTCAGGGCTGCCTGACTTCTGGTTCCTCCTTGGCGGTGTATGTAAGCCACTGTGGTGGTGTAGTCTGACTGGACTTGCACAGGATTTCCGTGAAGAACTAGTCTAGCCTGCTGAAGAGCTCTGAATACCGCTCGAAGTACCAATATGTTGATTGGAAGAGCAGATTCTGCTGTAGGCCACCTTCCCTAAAGAAGTGTGGACTTGTCACAGCCCCCCAACCTCGGAGACTGGCGTCCGTCGTCAGGAGAACCCAGTCCGAGATTGAAAAGGGGCGTCCCTTGTTGAGGTGGGACGTCTGTAGCAACCAGGCCAGAGACAGCCGTACCTCTGGAGAAAGCACCATTGTCAGTGTCTTTATCCGATGGGGCAACCCATTCCATCTGGAGAACATAAACTTCTGCATAGGTCTGGAGTGAAAACTGGGCATATTCTAACATGGTGAACATCGACACCATGGATCCCAGCAACCTCATTGCCGAGTGAAGGGACACTCGGCGACTCTGTAGACAAATATGAATCTTTGCCTGTAACGCAGAGATCTTTTCCTCTGTCACAAAGATCCTTCGTTGTCTGTGAGGAACCACTTCCAGTTTATCAGCCAGCCGTGATTCTGCAACACAGATATTGTCCGTTGCAGATGGCCCTGAAGTACCCCCATAGACTCTGCTAATAGCAGAAGGTCATCAAGATAGGGTAACATGTGGACTCCCTGCATCCGCAGGTGGGCTGCCATAACTGCCATGACCTTGGTAAACACCCGAGGTGCCGTGGAAAGACCAAAGGGCAGTACCTGAAACTGGAAATGTTGATTGACCACTGCGAACCTGAGGAACCGCTGGTGAGCTAAAGCAACTGGGACATGCAGGTAGGCATTCTGAATGTCCAAGGACACCATAAAATCCCCAGGCTCCATAGCCAATATGATGGAACGCAGAGTCTCCATCCTGAACCAAGGGACCCTCAAAGACTGCTCACAATTTTTTCCCAGATCAGGGCCAAAGAGGACCTCACCATTAAAGGGACAGCATTCCAACCCTTTCTTGGAGTCTGCATCAGCTCTCCATGAGCGCCACCACAGGGAGCGGCACGCCACCACTGCTGCCGAGGAAATTCTAGAAGTGAGGAGACCCTTTACACCTAAAAGTTTCATACCCGCGAAACCTCGCATTAGTGAAGAGGTCTCGGTTTGGCGAAAAAGTATCCCTTTGGTGAAAAAGTATCGCGCAGGTGAAAAGTTTCACTTTGATGAAAAAGTATTGCACAGGCGAAAAAGCTTCGCTTTGGCAGATCCCAGCTGCCTACCTAGCGTGGCATACACGCGAAACTTCATTGCCGAAGCAAAGAGTAGACGAAAGGGCGCAATATGCGGATTCCGCATAAAGCGTGCTCCATGTTGGCTTAAGGGAAATCCCTGCAACATGGACTGGAGGTAGTAGTCACTCTCTGTACAAAGGTAGAGAGAGAGACACTACTTTGAACACTGCGTGAACTACCAGGGAGGGAGAATTAGTTGTTTCTCCTCATGTACCTGCCTCGTAACAGGCAGAGTGGAGCAGCAGGGTGTACGTCATACCTGCAGGCACAACCACATGGTAATAGTACACAGCATGCACTGGGTATAATGTGACCAAATAGCAAATACATACATATATACACATTATAGTAGTAAAGCAAAATACTAGTCCTGTCTGATGCTTGTCAAGCCGCAGGAACTTACTGCATAAAAATGGCAGAGTGCAATACCAATTCTCACAGATACATATACTATATAAATAGCTGAGAATAATCACGTTCACTCTCAGACAGGATAAGTGTAAACGATGTGTATGTGACACACCACACAGAAAAAACACTTCACCCCAACCCGTCATCTCCCATTTACTGACATTGTACACAGACATTCAAGTGTCCGGTGCTATCCCATCATCTCCCATTTACTGACCTTGTACACAGACATTCAAGTGTCCGGTGCCACCCCATCATCTCCCATTTACTGACCTTGTACACAGACATTCAAGTGTACGGTGCCATCCTATCATCTCCCATTTACTGACCTTGTACACAGACATTCAAGTGCCCGATGCTATCCCATCATCTCCCATTTATTGACCTTGTACACAGACATTCAAGTGTCCGGTGCCACCCCATCATTTCTCATTTACTGACCTTGTACACAGACATTCAAGTGTCCGGTGCCATCCCATCATCTCCCATTTACTGACCTTGTACACACACATTCAAGTGCCCGATGCTATCCCATCATCTCCCATTTACTGACCTTGAACACAGACATTCAAGTGTCCGGTGCTATCCCATCATCTCCCATTTACTGACCTTGTACACAGACATTCAAGTGTCCGGTGCCATCCCATCATCTCCCATTTACTGACCTTGTACACAGACATTCAAGTGTCCGTGCCACCTCATCATCTCCCATTTACTGACATTGTACACAGACATTCAAGTGTCCGGTGACATCCCATCATCTCCCATTTACTGACCGTGTACACAGACATTCAAGTGTCCGGTGCTATCCCTTCATCTCCCATTTACTGACCTTGTACACATTCAAGTGTCAGGTGCCATCCCATCATCTCCCATTTACTGACCTTGTACACAGACATTCAAGTGCCCGATGCTATCCCATCATCTCCCATTTACTGACCTTGTACACAGACATTCAAGTGTCCGGTGCCATCCCATCATCTCCCATTTACTGACCTTGTACACAGACATTCAAGTGCCCGGTGCAATCCCATCATCTCCCATTTACTGACCTTGTACACAGACATTCAAGTGTCTGTGCCACCTCATCATCTCTGATTTACTGACCTTGTACACAGACATTCAAGTGTCCGATGCCATCCCATCATCTCCCATTTACTGACCTTGTACACAGACATTCAAGTGTCCGGTGCCACCCCTCATCTCCCATTTACTGACCTTGAACACAGACATTCAAGTGTCCGGTGCCACCCCGTCATCTCCCATTTACTGACCTTGTACACAGACATTCAAGTGTCCGGTGCCACCCCGTCATCTCCCATTTACTGACCTTGTACACAGACATTCAAGTGTCCGGTGACATCCCATCATCTCCCATTTACTGACCTTGTACACAGACATTCAAGTGCCCGGTGCCATCCCATCATCTCCCATTTACTGACCTTGTACACAGACATTCAAGTGTCCGGTGCCACCCCATCATCTCCCATTTACTGACATTGTACACAGACATTCAAGTGTCCGGTGCCACCCCATCATCTCCCATTTACTGACATTGTACACAGACATTCAAGTGTCCGGTGCTATCCCATCATCTCCCATTTACTGACCTTGTCCACAGACATTCAAGTGTCCGGTGCCACCCCATCATCTCCCATTTACTGACATTGTACACAGACATTCAAGTGTCCGGTGCTATCCCATCATCTCCCATTTACTGACCTTGTCCACAGACATTCAAGTGTCCGGTGCTATCCCATCATCTCCCATTTACTGACCTTGTACACAGACATTCAAGTGTCCGGTGCCACCCCATCATCTCCCATTTACTGACCTTGTACACATTCAAGTGTCCGGTGCCATCCCATCATTTCCCATTTACTGACCTTGTACACACACATTCAAGTGTCCGATGCCACCCATTCATCTCCCATTTACTGACCTTGTACACATTCAAGTGTCCGGTGCCATCCCATCATCTCCCATTTACTGACCTTGTACACAGACATTCAAGTGTCCGATGCCATCCCATCATCTCCCATTTACTGACCTTGTACACAGACATTCAAGTGTCCGGTGCCATCCCATCATCTCCCATTTACTGACCTTGTACACAGACATTCAAGTGTCCGGTGCCATCACATCATCTCCCATTTACTGACCTTGTACACAGACATTCAAGTGTCCGGTGCCATCCCATCATCTCCCATTTACTGACCTTGTACACAGACATTCAAGTGTCCGGTGCCACCCCATCATCTCTCATTTACTGACCTTGTACACAGACATTCAAGTGTCCGGTGCCACCCCATCATCTCCCATTTACTGACCTTGTACACAGACATTCAAGTGTCCGGTGCCATCCCATCATCTCCCATTTACTGACCTTGTACACAGACATTCAAGTGTCCGGTGCCACCCCATCATCTCCCATTTACTGACCTTGTACAAAGACATTCAAGTGTCCGGTGCCATCCCATCATCTCCCATTTACTGACCTTGTACACAGACATTCAAGTGTCCGGTGCCATCCCATCATCTCCCATTTACTGACCTTGTACACAGACATTCAAGTGCCGAGTGCCACCCCATCATCTCCCATTTACTGAACTTGTACACAGACATTCAAGTGTCCGGTGCCATCCCATCATCTCCCATTTACTGACCTTGTACACAGACATTCAAGTGTCCGGTGCCATCCCATCATCTCCCATTTACTGACCTTGTACACAGACATTCAAGTGTCCGGTGCCATCCCATCATCTCCCATTTACTGACCTTGTACACAGACATTCAAGTGTCCGGTGCCACCCCATCATCTCCCATTTACTGACCTTGTACACAGACATTCAAGTGTACGGTGCCATCCTATCATCTCCCAATTACTGACCTTGTACACAGACATTCAAGTGCCCGATGCTATCCCATCATCTCCCATTTATTGACCTTGTACACAGACATTCAAGTGTCCGGTGCCACCCCATCATTTCTCATTTACTGACCTTGTACACAGACATTCAAGTGTCCGGTGCCATCCCATCATCTCCCATTTACTGACCTTGTACACACACATTCAAGTGCCCGATGCTATCCCATCATCTCCCATTTACTGACCTTGAACACAGACATTCAAGTGTCCGGTGCTATCCCATCATCTCCCATTTACTGACCTTGTACACAGACATTCAAGTGTCCGGTGCCATCCCATCATCTCCCATTTACTGACCTTGTACACAGACATTCAAGTGTCCGTGCCACCTCATCATCTCCCATTTACTGACATTGTACACAGACATTCAAGTGTCCGGTGACATCCCATCATCTCCCATTTACTGACCGTGTACACAGACATTCAAGTGTCCGGTGCTATCCCTTCATCTCCCATTTACTGACCTTGTACACATTCAAGTGTCAGGTGCCATCCCATCATCTCCCATTTACTGACCTTGTACACAGACATTCAAGTGCCCGGTGCTATCCCATCATCTCCCATTTACTGACCTTGTACACAGACATTCAAGTGTCCGGTGCCATCCCATCATCTCCCATTTACTGACCTTGTACACAGACATTCAAGTGCCCGGTGCAATCCCATCATCTCCCATTTACTGACCTTGTACACAGACATTCAAGTGTCTGTGCCACCTCATCATCTCTCATTTACTGACCTTGTACACAGACATTCAAGTGTCCGATGCCATCCCATCATCTCCCATTTACTGACCTTGTACACAGACATTCAAGTGTCCGGTGCCACCCCTCATCTCCCATTTACTGACCTTGAACACAGACATTCAAGTGTCCGGTGCCACCCCGTCATCTCCCATTTACTGACCTTGTACACAGACATTCAAGTGTCCGGTGCCACCCCGTCATCTCCCATTTACTGACCTTGTACACAGACATTCAAGTGTCCGGTGACATCCCATCATCTCCCATTTACTGACCTTGTACACAGACATTCAAGTGCCCGGTGCCATCCCATCATCTCCCATTTACTGACCTTGTACACAGACATTCAAGTGTCCGGTGCCACCCCATCATCTCCCATTTACTGACCTTGTACACAGACATTCAAGTGCCCGGTGCCATCCCATCATCTCCCATTTACTGACCTTGTACACAGACATTCAAGTGTCCGGTGCCATCCCATCATCTCCCATCTACTGACCTTCTACACAGACATTCAAGTGTCCGGTGCCACCACATTATCTCCCATTTACTGACATTGTACACAGACATTCAAGTGTCCGGTGCCACCTCATCATCTCTCATTTACTGACCTTGTACACAGACATTCAAGTGTCCGCTGCCATCCCATCATCTCCCATTTACTGACCTTGTACACAGACATTCAAGTGTCCGGTGCCACCTCGTCATCTCCCATTTACTGACCTTGTACACAGACATTCAAGTGTCCGGTGCCACCTCATCATCTCCCATTTACTGACCTTGTACACAGACATTCAAGTGTCCGGTGCCACCCCATCATCTCCCATTTACTGACCTTGTACACAGACATTCAAGTGTCCGGTGCCACCCCATCATCTCCCATTTACTGACCTTGTACACAGACACTCAAGTGTCCGGTGCCACCCCATCATCTCCCATTTACTGACCTTGTACACAGACATTCAAGTGTCCGTGCCATCCCATCATCTCCCATTTACTGACCTTGTACACAGAAATTCAAGTGTCCGGTGCCATCCCATCATCTCCTATTTACTGACCTTGTACACAGACATTCAAGTGTCCGATGCCACCCCATCATCTCCCATTTACTGACCTTGTACACAGACATTCAAGTGTCTGTGCCATCCCATCATCTCCCATTTACTGACCTTGTACACAGACATTCAAGTGTCCGGTGCCACCCCATCATCTCCCATTTACTGACCTTGTACACAGACATTCAAGTGTCCGGTGCTGTCACAATCCTGGCTAGTTTTTACCTTTTGTGACTTACCTCTGCCAGCTGCTCCATGGATCTGTGTTTGTAATTCTCCTGGGACATCTGCTGTGGCTGAATCATGCTGTCTGTGACATCTCTGTGTGTGCAGACTGCTCTCCTTCCCACACTGATTGATTCATCACCTGGACCCTGCTCTGTCTGTGAGCATTGCTAGTCTTAATTGGAATCACAGGTGTGGTCCTGATTCTCAAGGGCTGCAGGGATGATTACTCCCTCTGCATGTTGTGCCTTGCTCCACTCAGAATGCCACTGCCAGACCACCTGTCTGTATCCACCAATCGCTGTCAGACTCTAGGTATATAGATCCTCCTCTAATAGCACTCAGTGCTTGAACATCTCGTTACGTTCCGTGGTGTACAACTTGTGCTATAGCTGTACCTCTGAGTACCAGTATGTCCCAGGCTCCTGCTGGTTCCTAGACCAGTGCTATCCGTAAGCCTGCTACGTTCAGCTATCCACGCTACCAGCCTCTCACCTACGACTCCCAGGCCGCTCCAAGTAGCTTCCACGCTACCAGCTTCTCCACACGGCTCCCAGGCCGCACCAAGTAGCTTCTACGCTACCATCTCTTACCCACGGCTATCCGGCCGCTCCACGTAGCCCCCCAGCTACCAGCGTCTACCCACGGCTATCCAGCCACTCCACGTAGCCACCCAGCTACCAGCGTCTACCCACGGCTATCCAGCCGCTCCACGTAGCCACCCAGCTACCAGCGTCTACCCACGGCTATCCAGCTGCTCCACGTAGTCACCCAGCTACCAGCGTCTACCCACGGCTATCCAGCCGCTCCACGTAGTCACCCAGCTACCAGTGTCTACCCACGGCTATCCAGCCACTCCACGTAGCCACCCAGCTACCAGCGTCTACCCACGGCTATCCAGCCGCTCCACGTAGCCACCCAGCTACCAGTGTCTACCCACGGCTATCCAGCCACTCCACGTAGCCACCCAGCTACCAGCGTCTACCCACGGCTATCCAGCCGCTCCACGTAGCCACCCAGCTACCAGCGGTTACCCACGGCTATCCAGCCGCTCCACGTAGCCACCCAGCTACCAGCGTCTACCACACAGCTATCCAGCCGTTCCACGTAGCCACCCAGCTACCAACGTCTACCCACGGCTTCCCAAGCCACAACAAGTAGCTTCCCCGCTACCATCCGTCTGCAAGACCACCTACTTGTAACCCGACCAGCTCAGTCAGCCTTCCTGCCGGTCCCAGTCCGGTTCCTCCAAGTCCACTCACCTCACGGCTCATTAGCTGGCACCAAGTAGCTTCCGTGCTGCCATCCATCTGCAAGCTCATCTACTGGTACCCCGACCAGCTCAGTCAGTCCAGTCAGCTTCCAGTGATTCCAGCTCATCAACTGAGACAGGTAAGTCACTAGCACCAACTGTGACAGGTGCCATCCCATCATCTTCCATTTACTGACCTTGTACACAGACATTCAAGTGTCCGGTGCCATCCCATCATCTCCCATTTACTGACCTTGTACACAGACATTCAAGTGTCCGGTGCCACCCCATCATCTCCCATTTACTGACCTTGTACACAGACATTCAAGTGTCCGGTGCCATCCCATCATCTCTTATTTACCTACCTTGTACACAGACATTCAAGTGTCCGGTGGCACCCCATCATCTCCCATTTACTGACCTTGTACACAGACATTCAAGTATCCGGTGCCACCCCATCATCTCCCATTTACTGACCTTGTACACAGACATTCAAGTGTCCGTTGCCACCCCATCATCTCCCATTTACTGACCTTGTCCCTCATTCAGAGCCGTACGCTCTGAGCAGAGCGCACGCTCTGAATGAGGGCCGCCCTCCATAATTATGGAGCGTCCTCCTGGACGCTCGTATAGCTGTGGGTCACCACCCACAGCCTATACGAGCGTGCAGTTTGATGGCCGCGATGTTCTTGACCATCGCGACCATCGCCACTGCGAGCCGGAGCCTGCGGTTGAGTGTTTCAACCGCAAGGCCCGGAGTGATTTTGGCTCTATAAGAGCCAAAATCACTCCCACTGACATCACTAGTGATGTCAGTGGGCCGGCTTCTGACGGTAGGCATTCCCTTGGGAACGCCCCCGTCAGGGAGGCACGCCCCCGGCACGCCCACCAAAGGGGGCGTGCTGTCAATCAACATGGACAGCACGCCCCCTTTGATCAGACACAACGAGCGAAGGAAAGTCCTTCGCTCGTCGCGTCTGGTGCATGCGCACGACGGAGCTCCCGCTGTCGTGCGCATGCGCAGTGCACAACATCGACCCACTTGCGAGCGGACAGCCACTTGCGAGTGGGTCTGAATCAGGCCCCTTGTACACAGACATTCAAGTGTACGGTGCCATCCCATCATCTCCCATTTACTGACCTTGTACACAGACATTCAAGTGTCCGGTGCCATCCCATCATCTCCCATTTACTGACCTTGTACACAGACATTCAAGTGTCCGTGCCATCCCATCATCTCCCATTTACTGACCTTGTACACAGACATTCAAGTGCCCGGTGCTATCCCATAATCTCTCATTTACTGACCTTGTACACAGACATTCAAGTGCCCGGTGCCACCCCATCATCTCCCATTTACTGACCTTGTACACAGACATTCAAGTGCCCGGTGCTATCCCATAATCTCTCATTTACTGACCTTGTACACAGACATTCAAGTGCCCGGTGCCATCCCATCATCTCCCATTTACTGACCTTGTACACAGACATTCAAGTGCCCGGTGCCATCCCATCATCTCCCATTTACTGACCTTGTACACAGACATTCAAGTGCCCGGTGCCATCCCATCATCTCCCATTTACTGACCTTGTACACAGACATTCAAGTGCCCGGTGCCTACCCATCATCTCCCATTTATTGACCTTGTACACAGACATTCAAGTGTCCGGTGCCACCTCATCATCTCCCATTTACTGACCTTGTACACAGACATTCAAGTGCCCGATGCCATCCCATCATCTCCCATTTACTGACCTTGTACACAGACATTCAAGTGCCCGATGCTATCCCATCATCTCCCATTTATTGACCTTGTACACAGACATTCAAGTGTCCGGTGCCACCCCATCATTTCTCATTTACTGACCTTGTACACAGACATTCAAGTGTCCGGTGCCATCCCATCATCTCCCATTTACTGACCTTGTACACACACAATCAAGTGCCCGATGCTATCCCATCATCTCCCATTTACTGACCTTGAACACAGACATTCAAGTGTCCGGTGCTATCCCATCATCTCCCATTTACTGACCTTGTACACAGACATTCAAGTGTCCGGTGCCATCCCATCATCTCCCATTTACTGACCTTGTACACAGACATTCAAGTGTCCGGTGCTATCCCATCATCTCCCAATTACAGACCTTGTCAACAGACATTCAAGTGTCCGGTGCCATCCCATCATCTCCCATTTACTGACCTTGTACACAGACATTCAAGTGTCCGGTGCCATCCCATCATCTCCCATTTACTGACCTTGTACACATTCAAGTGTCCGGTGCTATCCCATCATCTCCCATTTACTGACCGTGTACACATTCAAGTGTCCGGTGCCATCCCATAATCTCCCATTTACTGACCTTGTACACAGACATTCAAGTGCCCGGTGCTATCCCATCATCTCCCATTTACTGACCTTGTACACAGACATTCAAGTGTCCAGTGCCATCCCATCATCTCCCATTTACTGACCTTGTACACAGACATTCAAGTGCCCGGTGCTATCCCATCATCTCCCATTTACTGACCTTGTACACAGACATTCAAGTGTCCGTGCCACCTCATCATCTCCCATTTACTGACCTTGTACACAGACATTCAAGTGTCCGATGCCATCCCATCATCTCCCATTTACTGACCTTGTACACAGACATTCAAGTGTCCGGTGCCATCCCATCATCTCCCATTTACTGACCTTGTACACAGACATTCAAGTGTCCGGTGCCATCCCATCATCTCCCATTTACTGACCTTGTACACAGACATTCAAGTGTCCGGTGCCACCCCATCATCTCCCATTTTTATTGACCTTGTACACAGACATTCAAGTGTCCAGTGCCATCCCATCATCTCCCATTTACTGACCTGGTACACAGACATTCAAGTGCCCGGTGCAATCCCATCATCTCCCATTTACTGACCGTGTACACATTCAAGTGTCCGGTGCCATCCCATAATCTCCCATTTACTGACCTTGTACACAGACATTCAAGTGCCCGGTGCTATCCCATCATCTCCCATTTACTGACCTTGTACACAGACATTCAAGTGTCCAGTGCCATCCCATCATCTCCCATTTACTGACCTTGTACACAGACATTCAAGTGCCCGGTGCTATCCCATCATCTCCCATTTACTGACCTTGTACACAGACATTCAAGTGTCCGTGCCACCTCATCATCTCCCATTTACTGACCTTGTACACAGACATTCAAGTGTCCGTGCCACCTCATCATCTCCCATTTACTGACCTTGTACACAGACATTCAAGTGTCCGATGCCATCCCATCATCTCCCATTTACTGACCTTGTACACAGACATTCAAGTGTCCGGTGCCACCCCGTCATCTCCCATTTACTGACCTTGTACACAGACATTCAAGTGTCCGGTGCCATCCCATCATCTCCCATTTACTGACCTTGTACACACACATTCAAGTGCCCGATGCCATCCCATCATCTCCCATTTACTGACCTTGTACACAGACATTCAAGTGTCCGGTGCCACCCCGTCATCTCCCATTTACTGACCTTGTACACAGACATTCAAGTGTCCGGTGCCACCCCGTCATCTCCCATTTACTGACCTTGTACACAGACATTCAAGTGTCCGGTGCCATCCCATCATCTCCCATTTACTGACCTTGTACACACACATTCAAGTGCCCGATGCCATCCCATCATCTCCCATTTACTGACCTTGTACACAGACATTTAAGTGCCCGGTTCCATCCCATCATCTCCCATTTACTGACCTTGTACACAGACATTCAAGTGCCCGATGCTATCCCATCATCTCCCATTTATTGACCTTGTACACAGACATTCAAGTGTCCGGTGCCACCCCATCATCTCTCATTTACTGACCTTGTACACAGACATTCAAGTGTCCGGTGCCACCCCATCATCTCCCATTTACTGACCTTGTACACAGACATTCAAGTGTCCGTGCCATCCCATCATCTCCCATTTACTGACCTTGTACACAGAAATTCAAGTGTCCGGTGCCATCCCATCATCTCCTATTTACTGACCTTGTACACAGACATTCAAGTGTCCGATGCCACCCCATCATCTCCCATTTACTGACCTTGTACACAGACATTCAAGTGTCTGTGCCATCCCATCATCTCCCATTTACTGACCTTGTACACAGACATTCAAGTGTCCGGTGCCACCCCATCATCTCCCATTTACTGACCTTGTACACAGACATTCAAGTGTCCGGTGCTGTCACAATCCTGGCTAGTTTTTACCTTTTGTGACTTACCTCTGCCAGCTGCTCCATGGATCTGTGTTTGTAATTCTCCTGGGACATCTGCTGTGGCTGAATCATGCTGTCTGTGACATCTCTGTGTGTGCAGACTGCTCTCCTTCCCACACTGATTGATTCATCACCTGGACCCTGCTCTGTCTGTGAGCATTGCTAGTCTTAATTGGAATCACAGGTGTGGTCCTGATTCTCAAGGGCTGCAGGGATGATTACTCCCTCTGCATGTTGTGCCTTGCTCCACTCAGAATGCCACTGCCAGACCACCTGTCTGTATCCACCAATCGCTGTCAGACTCTAGGTATATAGATCCTCCTCTAATAGCACTCAGTGCTTGAACATCTCGTTACGTTCCGTGGTGTACAACTTGTGCTATAGCTGTACCTCTGAGTACCAGTATGTCCCAGGCTCCTGCTGGTTCCTAGACCAGTGCTATCCGTAAGCCTGCTACGTTCAGCTATCCACGCTACCAGCCTCTCACCTACGACTCCCAGGCCGCTCCAAGTAGCTTCCACGCTACCAGCTTCTCCACACGGCTCCCAGGCCGCACCAAGTAGCTTCTACGCTACCATCTCTTACCCACGGCTATCCGGCCGCTCCACGTAGCCCCCCAGCTACCAGCGTCTACCCACGGCTATCCAGCCACTCCACGTAGCCACCCAGCTACCAGCGTCTACCCACGGCTATCCAGCCGCTCCACGTAGCCACCCAGCTACCAGCGTCTACCCACGGCTATCCAGCTGCTCCACGTAGTCACCCAGCTACCAGCGTCTACCCACGGCTATCCAGCCGCTCCACGTAGTCACCCAGCTACCAGTGTCTACCCACGGCTATCCAGCCACTCCACGTAGCCACCCAGCTACCAGCGTCTACCCACGGCTATCCAGCCGCTCCACGTAGCCACCCAGCTACCAGTGTCTACCCACGGCTATCCAGCCACTCCACGTAGCCACCCAGCTACCAGCGTCTACCCACGGCTATCCAGCCGCTCCACGTAGCCACCCAGCTACCAGCGGTTACCCACGGCTATCCAGCCGCTCCACGTAGCCACCCAGCTACCAGCGTCTACCACACAGCTATCCAGCCGTTCCACGTAGCCACCCAGCTACCAACGTCTACCCACGGCTTCCCAAGCCACAACAAGTAGCTTCCCCGCTACCATCCGTCTGCAAGACCACCTACTTGTAACCCGACCAGCTCAGTCAGCCTTCCTGCCGGTCCCAGTCCGGTTCCTCCAAGTCCACTCACCTCACGGCTCATTAGCTGGCACCAAGTAGCTTCCGTGCTGCCATCCATCTGCAAGCTCATCTACTGGTACCCCGACCAGCTCAGTCAGTCCAGTCAGCTTCCAGTGATTCCAGCTCATCAACTGAGACAGGTAAGTCACTAGCACCAACTGTGACAGGTGCCATCCCATCATCTTCCATTTACTGACCTTGTACACAGACATTCAAGTGTCCGGTGCCATCCCATCATCTCCCATTTACTGACCTTGTACACAGACATTCAAGTGTCCGGTGCCACCCCATCATCTCCCATTTACTGACCTTGTACACAGACATTCAAGTGTCCGGTGCCATCCCATCATCTCTTATTTACCTACCTTGTACACAGACATTCAAGTGTCCGGTGGCACCCCATCATCTCCCATTTACTGACCTTGTACACAGACATTCAAGTATCCGGTGCCACCCCATCATCTCCCATTTACTGACCTTGTACACAGACATTCAAGTGTCCGTTGCCACCCCATCATCTCCCATTTACTGACCTTGTCCCTCATTCAGAGCCGTACGCTCTGAGCAGAGCGCACGCTCTGAATGAGGGCCGCCCTCCATAATTATGGAGCGTCCTCCTGGACGCTCGTATAGCTGTGGGTCACCACCCACAGCCTATACGAGCGTGCAGTTTGATGGCCGCGATGTTCTTGACCATCGCGACCATCGCCACTGCGAGCCGGAGCCTGCGGTTGAGTGTTTCAACCGCAAGGCCCGGAGTGATTTTGGCTCTATAAGAGCCAAAATCACTCCCACTGACATCACTAGTGATGTCAGTGGGCCGGCTTCTGACGGTAGGCATTCCCTTGGGAACGCCCCCGTCAGGGAGGCACGCCCCCGGCACGCCCACCAAAGGGGGCGTGCTGTCAATCAACATGGACAGCACGCCCCCTTTGATCAGACACAACGAGCGAAGGAAAGTCCTTCGCTCGTCGCGTCTGGTGCATGCGCACGACGGAGCTCCCGCTGTCGTGCGCATGCGCAGTGCACAACATCGACCCACTTGCGAGCGGACAGCCACTTGCGAGTGGGTCTGAATCAGGCCCCTTGTACACAGACATTCAAGTGTACGGTGCCATCCCATCATCTCCCATTTACTGACCTTGTACACAGACATTCAAGTGTCCGGTGCCATCCCATCATCTCCCATTTACTGACCTTGTACACAGACATTCAAGTGTCCGTGCCATCCCATCATCTCCCATTTACTGACCTTGTACACAGACATTCAAGTGCCCGGTGCTATCCCATAATCTCTCATTTACTGACCTTGTACACAGACATTCAAGTGCCCGGTGCCACCCCATCATCTCCCATTTACTGACCTTGTACACAGACATTCAAGTGCCCGGTGCTATCCCATAATCTCTCATTTACTGACCTTGTACACAGACATTCAAGTGCCCGGTGCCATCCCATCATCTCCCATTTACTGACCTTGTACACAGACATTCAAGTGCCCGGTGCCATCCCATCATCTCCCATTTACTGACCTTGTACACAGACATTCAAGTGCCCGGTGCCATCCCATCATCTCCCATTTACTGACCTTGTACACAGACATTCAAGTGCCCGGTGCCTACCCATCATCTCCCATTTATTGACCTTGTACACAGACATTCAAGTGTCCGGTGCCACCTCATCATCTCCCATTTACTGACCTTGTACACAGACATTCAAGTGCCCGATGCCATCCCATCATCTCCCATTTACTGACCTTGTACACAGACATTCAAGTGCCCGATGCTATCCCATCATCTCCCATTTATTGACCTTGTACACAGACATTCAAGTGTCCGGTGCCACCCCATCATTTCTCATTTACTGACCTTGTACACAGACATTCAAGTGTCCGGTGCCATCCCATCATCTCCCATTTACTGACCTTGTACACACACAATCAAGTGCCCGATGCTATCCCATCATCTCCCATTTACTGACCTTGAACACAGACATTCAAGTGTCCGGTGCTATCCCATCATCTCCCATTTACTGACCTTGTACACAGACATTCAAGTGTCCGGTGCCATCCCATCATCTCCCATTTACTGACCTTGTACACAGACATTCAAGTGTCCGGTGCTATCCCATCATCTCCCAATTACAGACCTTGTCAACAGACATTCAAGTGTCCGGTGCCATCCCATCATCTCCCATTTACTGACCTTGTACACAGACATTCAAGTGTCCGGTGCCATCCCATCATCTCCCATTTACTGACCTTGTACACATTCAAGTGTCCGGTGCTATCCCATCATCTCCCATTTACTGACCGTGTACACATTCAAGTGTCCGGTGCCATCCCATAATCTCCCATTTACTGACCTTGTACACAGACATTCAAGTGCCCGGTGCTATCCCATCATCTCCCATTTACTGACCTTGTACACAGACATTCAAGTGTCCAGTGCCATCCCATCATCTCCCATTTACTGACCTTGTACACAGACATTCAAGTGCCCGGTGCTATCCCATCATCTCCCATTTACTGACCTTGTACACAGACATTCAAGTGTCCGTGCCACCTCATCATCTCCCATTTACTGACCTTGTACACAGACATTCAAGTGTCCGATGCCATCCCATCATCTCCCATTTACTGACCTTGTACACAGACATTCAAGTGTCCGGTGCCATCCCATCATCTCCCATTTACTGACCTTGTACACAGACATTCAAGTGTCCGGTGCCATCCCATCATCTCCCATTTACTGACCTTGTACACAGACATTCAAGTGTCCGGTGCCACCCCATCATCTCCCATTTTTATTGACCTTGTACACAGACATTCAAGTGTCCAGTGCCATCCCATCATCTCCCATTTACTGACCTGGTACACAGACATTCAAGTGCCCGGTGCAATCCCATCATCTCCCATTTACTGACCGTGTACACATTCAAGTGTCCGGTGCCATCCCATAATCTCCCATTTACTGACCTTGTACACAGACATTCAAGTGCCCGGTGCTATCCCATCATCTCCCATTTACTGACCTTGTACACAGACATTCAAGTGTCCAGTGCCATCCCATCATCTCCCATTTACTGACCTTGTACACAGACATTCAAGTGCCCGGTGCTATCCCATCATCTCCCATTTACTGACCTTGTACACAGACATTCAAGTGTCCGTGCCACCTCATCATCTCCCATTTACTGACCTTGTACACAGACATTCAAGTGTCCGTGCCACCTCATCATCTCCCATTTACTGACCTTGTACACAGACATTCAAGTGTCCGATGCCATCCCATCATCTCCCATTTACTGACCTTGTACACAGACATTCAAGTGTCCGGTGCCACCCCGTCATCTCCCATTTACTGACCTTGTACACAGACATTCAAGTGTCCGGTGCCATCCCATCATCTCCCATTTACTGACCTTGTACACACACATTCAAGTGCCCGATGCCATCCCATCATCTCCCATTTACTGACCTTGTACACAGACATTCAAGTGTCCGGTGCCACCCCGTCATCTCCCATTTACTGACCTTGTACACAGACATTCAAGTGTCCGGTGCCACCCCGTCATCTCCCATTTACTGACCTTGTACACAGACATTCAAGTGTCCGGTGCCATCCCATCATCTCCCATTTACTGACCTTGTACACACACATTCAAGTGCCCGATGCCATCCCATCATCTCCCATTTACTGACCTTGTACACAGACATTTAAGTGCCCGGTTCCATCCCATCATCTCCCATTTACTGACCTTGTACACAGACATTCAAGTGCCCGATGCTATCCCATCATCTCCCATTTATTGACCTTGTACACAGACATTCAAGTGTCCGGTGCCACCCCATCATCTCTCATTTACTGACCTTGTACACAGACATTCAAGTGTCCGGTGCCATCCCATCATCTCCCATTTACTGACCTTGTACACACACATTCAAGTGCCCGATGCCATCCCATCATCTCCCATTTACTGACCTTGTACACAGACATTCAAGTGTCCGGTGCCATCCCATCATCTCCCATTTACTGACCTTGTACACAGACATTCAAGTGTCCGGTGCCACCCCATCATCTCCCATTTACTGACCTTGTACACAGACATTCAAGAGCCCGATGCCATCCCATCATCTCCCATTTACTGACATTGTACACAGACATTCAAGTGTCCGGTGCCACCCCATCATCTCCCATTTACTGACCTTGTACACAGACATTCAGGTGCCCGGTGCCATCCCATCATCTCCCATTTACTGACCTTGTACACAGACATTCAGGTGCCCGGTGCCACCCCATCATGTCCCATTTACTGACCTTGTACACAGACATTCAGGTGCCCGGTGCCATCCCATCATCTCCCATTTACTGACCTTGTACACAGACATTCAAGTGTCCGGTGCCACCCCATCATCTCCCATTTATTGACCTTGTACACAGACATTCAGGTGCCCGGTGCCATCCCATCATCTAGCATTTACTGACCTTGTACACAGACATTCAGGTGCCCGGTGCCATCCAATCATCTCCCATTTACTGACCTTGTACACAGACATTCAAGTGTCCGATGCCACCCCATCATCTCCCATTTACTGACCTTGTACACAGACATTCAAGTGTCTGTGCCATCCCATCATCTCCCATTTACTGACCTTGTACACAGACATTCAAGTGTCCGGTGCCACCCCATCATCTCCCATTTACTGACCTTGTACACAGACATTCAAGTGTCCGGTGCTGTCACAATCCTGGCTAGTTTTTACCTTTTGTGACTTACTTCTGCCAGCTGCTCCATGGATCTGTGTTTGTAATTCTCCTGGGACATCTGCTGTGGCTGAATCATGCTGTCTGTGACATCTCTGTGTGTGCAGACTGCTCTCCTTCCCACACTGATTGATTCATCACCTGGACCCTGCTCTGTCTGTGAGCATTGCTAGTCTTAATTGGAATCACAGGTGTGGTCCTGATTCTCAAGGGCTGCAGGGATGATTACTCCCTCTGCATGTTGTGCCTTGCTCCACTCAGAATGCCACTGCCAGACCACCTGTCTGTATCCACCAATCGCTGTCAGACTCTAGGTATATAGATCCTCCTCTAATAGCACTCAGTGCTTGAACATCTCGTTACGTTCCGTGGTGTACAACTTGTGCTATAGCTGTACCTCTGAGTACCAGTATGTCCCAGGCTCCTGCTGGTTCCTAGACCAGTGCTATCCGTAAGCCTGCTACGTTCAGCTATCCACGCTACCAGCCTCTCACCTACGGCTCCCAGGCCGCTCCAAGTAGCTTCCACGCTACCAGCTTCTCCACACGGCTCCCAGGCCGCACCAAGTAGCTTCTACGCTACCATCTCTTACCCACGGCTATCCGGCCGCTCCACGTAGCCCCCCAGCTACTAGCGTCTACCCACGGCTATCCAGCCACTCCACGTAGCCACCCAGCTACCAGCGTCTACCCACGGCTATCCAGCCGCTCCACGTAGCCACCCAGCTACCAGCGTCTACCCACGGCTATCCAGCTGCTCCACGTAGTCACCCAGCTACCAGCGTCTACCCACGGCTATCCAGCCGCTCCACGTAGTCACCCAGCTACCAGTGTCTACCCACGGCTATCCAGCCACTCCACGTAGCCACCCAGCTACCAGCGTCTACCCACGGCTATCCAGCCGCTCCACGTAGCCACCCAGCTACCAGTGTCTACCCACGGCTATCCAGCCACTCCACGTAGCCACCCAGCTACCAGCGTCTACCCACGGCTATCCAGCCGCTCCACGTAGCCACCCAGCTACCAGCGGTTACCCACGGCTATCCAGCCGCTCCACGTAGCCACCCAGCTACCAGCGTCTACCACACGGCTATCCAGCCGTTCCACGTAGCCACCCAGCTACCAACGTCTACCCATGGCTTCCCAAGCCACAACAAGTAGCTTCCCCGCTACCATCCGTCTGCAAGACCACCTACTAGTAACCCGACCAGCTCAGTCAGCCTTCCTGCCGGTTCCAGTCCGGTTCCTCCAAGTCCACTCACCTCACGGCTCATTAGCTGGCACCAAGTAGCTTCCGTGCTGCCATCCATCTGCAAGCTCATCTACTGGTACCCCGACCAGCTCAGTCAGTCCAGTCAGCATCCAGTGATTCCAGCTCATCACCTGAGACAGGTAAGTCACTAGCACCAACTGTGACAGGTGCCATCCCATCATCTTCCATTTACTGACCTTGTACACAGACATTCAAGTGTCCGGTGCCATCCCATCATCTCCCATTTACTGACCTTGTACACAGACATTCAAGTGTCCGGTGCCACCCCATCATCTCCCATTTACTGACCTTGTACACAGACATTCAAGTGTCTGGTGCCATCCCATCATCTCTTATTTACCTACCTTGTACACAGACATTCAAGTGTCCGGTGCCATCCCATCATCTCTTATTTACCTACCTTGTACACAGACATTCAAGTGTCCGGTGGCACCCCATCATCTCCCATTTACTGACCTTGTACACAGACATTCAAGTATCCGGTGCCACCCCATCATCTCCCATTTACTGACCTTGTACACAGACATTCAAGTGTCCGTTGCCACCCCATCATCTCCCATTTACTGACCTTGTCCCTCATTCAGAGCCGTACGCTCTGAGCAGAGCGCACGCTCTGAATGAGGGCTGCCCTCCATAATTATGGAGCGTCCTCCTGGACGCTCGTATAGCTGTGGGTCACCACCCACAGCCTATACGAGCGTGCAGTTTGATGGCCGCGATGTTCTTGACCATCGCGACCATCGCCACTGCGAGCCGGAGCCTGCGGTTGAGTGTTTCAACCGCAAGGCCCGGAGTGATTTTGGCTCTATAAGAGCCAAAATCACTCCCACTGACATCACTAGTGATGTCAGTGGGCCGGCTTCTGACGGTAGGCATTCCCTTGGGAACGCCCCCGTCAGGGAGGCACGCCCCCGGCACGCCCACCAAAGGGGGCGTGCTGTCAATCAACATGGACAGCACGCCCCCTTTGATCAGACACAACGAGCGAAGGAAAGTCCTTCGCTCGTCGCGTCTGGTGCATGCGCACGACGGAGCTCCCGCTGTCGTGCGCATGCGCAGTGCACAACATCGACCCACTTGCGAGCGGACAGCCACTTGCGAGTGGGTCTGAATCAGGCCCCTTGTACACAGACATTCAAGTGTACGGTGCCATCCCATCATCTCCCATTTACTGACCTTGTACACAGACATTCAAGTGTCCGGTGCCATCCCATCATCTCCCATTTACTGACCTTGTACACAGACATTCAAGTGTCCGTGCCATCCCATCATCTCCCATTTACTGACCTTGTACACAGACATTCAAGTGCCCGGTGCTATCCCATAATCTCTCATTTACTGACCTTGTACACAGACATTCAAGTGCCCGGTGCCACCCCATCATCTCCCATTTACTGACCTTGTACACAGACATTCAAGTGCCTGGTGCTATCCCATAATCTCTCATTTACTGACCTTGTACACAGACATTCAAGTGCCCGGTGCCATCCCATCATCTCCCATTTACTGACCTTGTACACAGACATTCAAGTGCCCGGTGCCATCCCATCATCTCCCATTAACTGACCTTGTACACAGACATTCAAGTGCCCGGTGCCATCCCATCATCTCCCATTTACTGACCTTGTACACAGACATTCAAGTGCCCGGTGCCTACCCAACATCTCACATTTATTGACCTTGTACACAGACATTCAAGTGTCCGGTGCCACCTCATCATCTCCCATTTACTGACCTTGTACACAGACATTCAAGTGCCCGATGCCATCCCATCATCTCCCATTTACTGACCTTGTACACAGACATTCAAGTGCCCGATGCTATCCCATCATCTCCCATTTATTGACCTTGTACACAGACATTCAAGTGTCCGGTGCCACCCCATCATTTCTCATTTACTGACCTTGTACACAGACATTCAAGTGTCCGGTGCCATCCCATCATCTCCCATTTACTGACCTTGTACACACACAATCAAGTGCCCGATGCTATCCCATCATCTCCCATTTACTGACCTTGAACACAGACATTCAAGTGTCCGGTGCTATCCCATCATCTCCCATTTACTGACCTTGTACACAGACATTCAAGTGTCCGGTGCCATCCCATCATCTCCCATTTACTGACCTTGTACACAGACATTCAAGTGTCCGGTGCTATCCCATCATCTCCCAATTACAGACCTTGTCCACAGACATTCAAGTGTCCGGTGCCATCCCATCATCTCCCATTTACTGACCTTGTACACAGACATTCAAGTGTCCGGTGCTATCCCATCATCTCCCATTTACTGACCTTGTACACATTCAAGTGTCCGGTGCTATCCCATCATCTCCCATTTACTGACCGTGTACACATTCAAGTGTCCGGTGCCATCCCATCATCTCCCATTTACTGACCTTGTACACAGACATTCAAGTGCCCGGTGCTATCCCATCATCTCCCATTTACTGACCTTGTACACAGACATTCAAGTGTCCAGTGCCATCCCATCATCTCCCATTTACTGACCTTGTACACAGACATTCAAGTGTCCGGTGCCATCCCATCATCTCCCATTTACTGACCTTGTACACAGACATTCAAGTGTCCGGTGCCACCCCATCATCTCCCATTTATTGACCTTGTACACAGACATTCAAGTGTCCGGTGCCATCCCATCATCTCCCATTTACTGACCTTGTACACAGACATTCAAGTGCCCGGTGCAATCCCATCATCTCCCATTTACTGACCTTGTACACACACATTCAAGTGCCCGATGCCATCCCATCATCTCCCATTTACTGACCTTGTACACAGACATTTAAGTGCCCGGTGCCATCCCATCATCTCCCATTTACTGACCTTGTACACAGACATTCAAGTGTCCGGTGCTATCCCATCATCTCCCATTTACTGACCTTGTACACATTCAAGTGTCCGGTGCTATCCCATCATCTCCCATTTACTGACCGTGTACACATTCAAGTGTCCGGTGCCATCCCATCATCTCCCATTTACTGACCTTGTACACAGACATTCAAGTGCCCGGTGCTATCCCATCATCTCCCATTTACTGATCTTGTACACAGACATTCAAGTGTCCAGTGCCATCCCATCATCTCCCATTTACTGACCTTGTACACAGACATTCAAGTGTCCGGTGCCATCCCATCATCTCCCATTTACTGACCTTGTACACAGACATTCAAGTGTCCGGTGCCACCCCATCATCTCCCATTTATTGACCTTGTACACAGACATTCAAGTGTCCGGTGCCATCCCATCATCTCCCATTTACTGACCTTGTACACACACATTCAAGTGTCCGATGCCATCCCATCATCTCCCATTTACTGACCTTGTACACAGACATTTAAGTGCCCGGTGCCATCCCATCATCTCCCATTTACTGACCTTGTACACAGACATTCAAGTGCCCGATGCTATCCCATCATCTCCCATTTATTGACCTTGTACACAGACATTCAAGTGTCCGGTGCCACCCCATCATCTCTCATTTACTGACCTTGTACACAGACATTCAAGTGTCCGGTGCCATCCCATCATCTCCCATTTACTGACCTTGTACACACACATTCAAGTGCCCGATGCCATCCCATCATCTCCCATTTACTGACCTTGTACACAGACATTCAAGTGTCCGGTGCCATCCCATCATCTCCCATTTACTGACCTTGTACACAGACATTCAAGTGTCCGGTGCCACCCCATCATCTCCCATTTACTGACCTTGTACACAGACATTCAAGAGCCCGATGCCATCCCATCATCTCCCATTTACTGACATTGTACACAGACATTCAAGTGTCCGGTGCCACCCCATCATCTCCCATTTACTGACCTTGTACACAGACATTCAGGTGCCCGGTGCCATCCCATCATCTCCCATTTACTGACCTTGTACACAGACATTCAGGTGCCCGGTGCCACCCCATCATGTCCCATTTACTGACCTTGTACACAGATATTCAGGTGCCCGGTGCCATCCCATCATCTCCCATTTACTGACCTTGTACACAGACATTCAAGTGTCCGGTGCCACCCCATCATCTCCCATTTATTGACCTTGTACACAGACATTCAAGTGTCCGTGCCATCCCATCATCTCCCATTTACTGACCTTGTACACAGACATTCAGGTGCCCGGTGCCATCCCATCATCTCCCATTTACTGACCTTGTACACAGACATTCAGGTGCCCGGTGCCATCCAATCATCTCCCATTTACTGACCTTGTACACAGACATTCAAGTGTCCGGTGCCACCCCATCATCTCCCATTTATTGACCTTGTACACAGACATTCAAGTGTCCGGTGCCACCCCATCATCTCCCATTTACTGACCTTGTACACAGACATTCAAGTGTCCGGAGCCATCCCATCATCTCCCATTTATTGACCTTGTACACAGACATTCAAGTGTCCGGTGCCACCCCATCATCTCCCATTTACTGACCTTGTACACAGACATTCAAGTGTCCGGTGCCATCCCATCATCTCCCATTTACTGACCTTGTACACAGACATTCAAGTGTCCGGTGCCATCCCATCATCTCCCATTTACTGACCTTGTACACAGAAATTCAAGTGTCCGGTGCCATCCCATCATCTCCCATTTACTGACCTTGTACACAGAAATTCAAGTGTCCGGTGCCATCCCATCATCTCCCATTTACTGACCTTGTACACAGACATTCAAGTGTCCGGTGCCATCCCATCATCTCCCATTTACTGACCTTGTACACAGAAATTCAAGTGTCCGGTGCCATCCCATCATCTCCCATTTAATGACCTTGTACACAGACATTCAAGTGCCCGGTGCCATCCCATCATCTCCCATTTACTGACCTTGTACACAGACATTCAAGTATCTGACGCCACCTGAACCTATCACCTGCAGACAGTAGAGGGAGCAAATTTGTTGGCTGAACCCAATATTCAGGAGAATGCAATTCACACTAGGTATCCTAACCCTCCCCCTCTCCCTACCCTAACCTTCCCTCCCGATGCCTAAACCAAACCTCCCCCTCCCCGCACCCAAAACCTAACCCTCCCCTAGTGCTTAACCCTAACCCTCCCCTAGTGCTTAACCCTAACCCTCCCCCTAGTGCCTTACCCTAACCCTTATCCCTAACCGTCCCCCGAACCCTACTACTTACAGTACCTTCTACATGCTGGCGGTCGGGATGCACCAGTATTCTAAGCTCCAGCGTTCCCTGTGCCGGGATACAGAACGTATCCCCATACAGAATACGGCAAATGTTTTCTCAGTATTAGACACAAGACGTCTGCTGCACATCTTCCCATATGAATAAAACGTTGCTGTAACTTGGAATAAATAATCCCTAAGGAGACTTTTATCTTTACTTATTACAATGAACATTGGGGGTCTGTTAAAACATTTTTATTCATACAATATTCATAAATATTCATAAATGTAATTATTAGGTCTTTTAAACAACACATTCTTTGCCCTCCCTATTGTCTCTATCTTGTTATGATCAGTACATCCCCCATTTATCCCGTCTTTCATCTAATGTTCCAGAACCTGTTTCCTACTTCTTCTGGGGATCTCTGTCTCTGTTCTGTGTTTCAGTCCTCTATCTAATCCTTCCATGTACAACTCTCTTTTTACTACTTTTTAATCAACTATTCACAGCGACTCACTTTGCAGCCAAATGTGAACTTTTTAAGAGAACAAATTTGAAGTTTCTGCTACATATATATTATATATACTGTGTATAAAAATTTAAAAATTAAATATCATCCAAAGATTCCAATGGTACAGGGCCTTCTAGTGGTCAATAGTCCATGAATAGAGAACGCTTATGCAATTAGACACTGTTACACTTTGCTATATTCAGTAAAATAGATTCTACTATAAAATAGGTTTCTTGTAATCCATCTGGGGCCATTGTTGACTATGGGTATCGAGGATGGGCACTTGGAGAAGGCACTTAATTAATCAATTAACTGAACTGATTCTCCCTCCTCTATATACTCCTTAGCATGGCGTCAGGTTTTTTGTTTTAATAACAAAGTCCTAATAGCGACAGCACCACATACAAGACAACAGGAATAGCTGGAGCACAACACATCAAAACATAATGGGCGGGAATGCAGTGTCCCCCAGATTGATGGGTCCCCACTTTCCAAGGAATTCTAGCCCTGGTTAATGTGATGGCAGGGTGACCCCACACTGCGTGTCCTCCTGCTATACCATTACCACCCCAGCTGGTTCAGCCTGGTGCTGGTTATTGGATACTGGGGGAACCACACAGTTTTTTTTTCCCCCCTATTTTTCAAAACCAGACCAGGCTCAGAGGTCCAGGGCTGGTTACTGATTTGGGGGGGAACCATACACATTTTTTTTCTTTAAAATAAACCTTTTCTTTAGCCTGCATAGATCATAGTGTGCAGTGCAGCTCTGCCCTTATTAGGTGCATTTCTGTACGAGTTACTTTCAGCAGATGCAGATTGGACAAGTCTATACGCATAGATTGGATGTCGAACCTGCGAGCAGATCTGTAGAAGGATCCGACCTGGAGTCTAATCTGCCGAGGATTGGACAAGTGTGTACCCAGGCTTGACTTTAGACAAAATCTGAGTGAAGATATTCATTATGAAGCAAGACGAGCCAATCCTGAGCTAAGGCTACAATACACTAATGCAATGCTCACTCAAGCTCTCCTCTGCTTGGAGGACAAAATTCATCAGATGGTGGATAAGAGTCTGCATCAGCTAGGGAAGCGCTTATCAACCCCTGTGCCACGACACACTAGTGTGCTGCAAGCGGTTGTCGTGTGCCGTGGGGTCATAACTGCCGGTCAGATTAGTGTACTACTGACCAGGCAGTGCTGCCGCTGAGCTCTTCTGCGAGGCTCAGGCATGTCCAGGCCGTGACCTGTCTAGACGCGGCGGCGTGTCATCACAGGTCACACGCCACATTGCCAACTAGCCAGCCTGCCCGTCTGTCAGTCAGCCCTCCATCTTGCCCGCCTGTACGCTGCTGACAGCTCTGCACGGTGTGCACCACCAGCCGATGAGAGACAGGTAGGGCCAGAAAAATGTAAATATATATTTGTGGGAGCCAGTGTCATTTGTTTTTGGAGGGGAGCAGTGTGGATTTTTTTCTCTTTGGGTGCCAGCCAATGGTCCTGGTGGGGCCAATGTATGTGTGTTTTATTCCTGTGGGGGCCAATGTATGTGTCTTATTCCTGTGGGGGCCAATGTATGTGTATATTATTCCTGTGGGGGCCAATGTATGTGTGTTTTATTCCTGTGGGGGCCAATGTATGTGTTTTATTTCTTTGGGGCCAATGCATGTGCATTGTATTCCTGTGGGGGCCAATGTATGTTTTATTAATGTGGGGGCCAAAGTATGTGCATTTTTTTCCTATGGGGGCCAATGTATGTGTGTTTTATTTTTACGGGGCCAATGTATGTGTATTTTTTTCCTGTGGGGGCCAATGTATGTGTGTTTTATTCCTGGGGTGGCCAATGTATGTGTGTATTTTATTCCTGTGGGGGCCAAAGTATGTGTATTTTATTCCTGTGGGTGCCAATGTATGTGTGTTTTATTCCTGTGGGGGCCAATGTATGTGTGTTTTATTCCTGTGGGGGCCAATGTATGTGTGTTTTATTCCTGTGGGGGCCAATATATGTGTGTTTTATTTCTCTGGGGCCAATGAATGTGCATTGTATTCCTGTGGGGGCCAATGTATGTTTTATTCCTGTGGGGGCCAATGTCTGTGCATTTTTTTCCTGTGGGGGCCAATGTATGTGTGTTTTATTTCTCTGGGGCTAATGTATGTGTATTTTTCTCCTGTAGGGGCCAATGTATGTGTGTTTTATTCCCGTGGGGGGCCAATGTATGTGTGTTTTATTCCCGTGGGGGCCAATGTATGTGTGTTTTATTCCCGTGGGGGCCAATGTATGTGTGTTTTATTCCCGTGGGGGCCAATGTATGTGTGTTTTATTCCCGTGGGGGCCAATGTATGTGTTTTATTTCTCTGAGGCCAATGTACTGTGTATTATTCTTGTAGGAGCCAATGTATGTGTGTTTTATTCCCGTGGGGGCCAATGTATGTGTGTTTTATTCCCGTGGGGGCCAATGTATGTGTGTTTTATTCCCGTGGGGGCCAATGTATGTGTTTTATTTCTCTGAGGCCAATGTACTGTGTATTATTCTTGTAGGAGCCAATGTATGTGTGTTTTATTCCTGTGGGGGCCAATGTATGTGTGTTTCATTTCTCTCGGGCCAATGTATGTGTATTTTATTCTCGTGGGAGCAAATGTATGTGTGTTTTATTTCTCTGGGGCCAAAGTATGTGTATTTTTTTCGTGTGGGGGCCAATGAATGTGTGTTTTATTCCTGTGGGGGCCAATGTATGTGTGTTTCACTCCTGTGGGGGCCAATGTATGTGTATTTTATTTCTCTGGGGCCAATGTATGTGTATTTTTTTGTGTGGGGGCCAATGTATGTGTGTTTTATTCCTGTGGGGGCCAATGTATGTGTGTTTCACTCCTGTGGGGGCCAATGTATGTGTGTTTTATTTCTCTGGGGCCAATGTATGTGTATTTTATTTCTCTGGGGCCAATGTATGTGTGTTTTATTCCTGTGGGGGCCAATGTATGTGTGTTTTATTCCTGTGGGGCCAATATATGTGTATTTTTTTTGTGTGGGGGCCAATGTATGTGTGTTTTATTCCTGTGGGGGCCAATGTATGTGTGTTTCACTCCTGTGGGGGCCAATGTATATGTGTTTTATTCCTGTGGGGGCCAATGTATGTGTGTTTTATTCCTGTGGGGCCAATGTATGTGTCTTATTCCTGTGGGGCCAATGTATGTGTGTTTTATTCCTGTGGGGGCCAATGATGTGTGTTTTATTTCTCTGGGGCCAATGCATGTACATTTTATTCCTATGGGGGCCAATGTATGTGTTTTATTTCTATGGGGACAATATATGTGTGTTTTATTCCTGTGGGGTCAATGTATGCATTTTATTTCTCTGGGGCCTATGTATGTGTATTTTATTCCTATGGGGGCCAATGTATGTGTGTTTTATTCCTGTGGGGGCCAATGTATGTGTGTTTTATTCCTGTGGGGGCCAATGTATATGTGTTTTATTCCTGTGGGGGCCAATGTATGTGTGTTTTATTCCTGTGGGGGCCAATGTATGTGTGTTTTATTCCTGTGGGGGCCAATGTATGTTTTATTCCTGTGGGGGGCAATGTATGTGTGTTTTATTTCTCTGGGGCCTATGTATGTGTGTTTTATTTCTCTGGGGCCAATGTATGTGTGTTTTATTCTTGAGTAGGCCCATGGGTGTGTTTTTTTTTATGTGGGTGCCAATATGTAAGTTTATTCATCTGGTGGAAGCCTTAAATCTGGGTTATGTATAGTGAAGGGTGAAGTAGGACACTAGCTAATTGAAAACTGGCTCCAATCCCCTATATAACCCCTCCCTTTCCAACGTAAGCTCAGTCTTGTTTTTAGTGCCTTTGGAGTAAGTAAATAGCTAGATAGGCCATAGCTTTTAGTTAGGTTTTAGTTCTTTTATTTTAATGTTTGGATTTGTGTGCTTTATTTCCTGGAGACAGGCGACAAGCACCAACAGAGTGGGAGTTATATAGATTAGAACAGTGGTTCTCAAACTCGGTCCTCAGGACCTCACACAGGTCACATTTTCCAGGTCACTCAGCAGGTGCCCCAGTGTATTCCAAGCAAGAAAACCACAGATTTTAACAATTTGTACATTGGCTATAAATAAACATTAGCCAGTCCATTACCTCCCAGCCATCTGCCATACAATTTGAAAGACAGACCTTATCTATACAATATACAGGAATAGGTGCAGCCTATGAAGATGACATGTTCTTAATGTGGAGTCACTGGGACAGGTAAGTGAGCGACAGTAATAAGATGTCTGTAGTACCATATAGTTAGTTAATAATTTATTACCTAAAAAAACAGAAATCACTTTCTAGTGCTCCAAACCTGGTGCAGCCAGCCTAGTCATACGCTCCAGATTTATTGCCAATCATATTCATTACTGTATGTTCTGCATGTGAAATGTCCCATAAGAAGGAATGAAGTGGTATTCCCAGTATCACACTATGGGCAAATTTACCAATATTAGGAATTTTCCCTGTTAAACATCATTTATTGTCGCCGCATATCATTCACAGCAATAAGAAATGATAAAAATATAAAAGTGAAAAAGCTAGAAGTAGAGTAATACAGCAGCTTGGGTTATCACTTACACGTACGGATCAGACGTGTGCCCATCGTGCTGTAATAGAGTGCGTGCCATCAGGAAGGGAACCTCACTCCAAAATATAGGACTGGAAGTCTATTAGGCTATTATGAAGATGGCGTTATCTAGCAGGCCTACTCTCTGGAAGCTACTCCGTTTTCGGGAGATACCACAGAAATTAAGCACCCCGAGTATGTAAAAAGAGGGGACATTTTTTCAAATCTATCCTGGTACTGTCCGCTTGCACGTGCGCTAACGGACATTGGTGCACGCGCAGTACCGCAGTGGAAGTAAAGTGACTGCATTAGTGATCGCCGAGATGGGAGCCTCTGTCCCGGCCATTGAGAAGTGATAGATTTAGATGAAATAAAAAATATTTATTGCCATGGATGAACCTAGCTGGGTCACCTGAGTCAAGTGTGTACGTGAGGGGGAGCAGGAGCGGAATTGTGTAGCTAAGCCTAGGGTGCCTGGAAAGCTGAGAACGGGATGAGCACAGAACACAAAGCAGTGAATGACACATTAAGGTTCTTGTCCTTGACATATATTGTATTTGCCATGTTGTGCTACTATGAAGCAAAACACAATTTCTATCCCTGTAACACGAGAATTGCACCTTTACAGCTAAAGAAAGATTTAACAGAAAAGAAAAGCTTTGCTATGAGCACATGAAAGCTACAGGAAAAGAAGACAGACAGCAGAATACCAGCCCAGGGGCGGAGGGAATACGTCTGGTCCTCACCTTGAGGTGTCTGTTCTGCTACTCGCTTCACCTTCACTTGGATCCCTCAAAACAAAGGGTCAGATTCAATTATAAGCCACAAACATGTATCAAGAAATGTCACATACTGTAGGCAAACAGCCATCGATACCTACCCTAACCCCTGGCTACTTCAGAGCACATCTGTCTCAATATCCCCTGCAATATGTAGCACCTTGTGCACGATGTATTGGGCTCCCCATGGACATTACTCCAGTGTAGTGAGCGCACTCTCGGTCAGGCAGCAGAGCTGCAATGTGTAGAGGAGGCAGGAGCCAGCACTCCAGTACAAAGGGCAGACTGGTTTCCTTACAGCACTACTGCAGCAATGGCTAAAGAAATACTGGCTCACTGGCTAATGTGCACGATGTATTGGGCTCCCCATGGACATTACTCCCGTGTAGTGAGCGCACTCTTGGTCAGGCAGCAGAGCTGCAATGTGTAGAGGAGGCAGGAGCCAGCACTCCAGTACAAAGGGCAGACTGGTTTCCTTACAGCATTACTGCAGCAATGGCTAAAGAAATCCTGGCTCACCGGCTAATGTGCACGATGTATTGGAATCCCCATGGACATTACTCCCGTGTAGTGAGCGCACTCTCGGTCAGGCAGCAGAGCTGCAATGTGTAGAGGAGGCAGGAGCCAGCACTCCAGTACAAAGAGCAGACTGGTTTCCTTACAGCACTACTGCAGCAATGGCTAAGGAAATCCTGGCTCACCGGGTAATGTGCACGATGTATTGGGCTCCCCATGGACATTACTCCCGTGTAGTGAGCGCACTCTCGGTCAGGCAGCAGAGCTGCAATGTGTAGAGGAGGCAGGAGCCAGCACTCCAGTACAAAGGGCAGACTGGTTTCCTTACAGCATTACTGCAGCAATGGCTAAAGAAATCCTGGCTCACCGGCTAATGTGTACGATGTATTGGGCTCCCCATGGACATTACTCCCGTGTAGTGAGCGCACTCTCGGTCAGGCAGCAGAGCTGCAATGTGTAGAGGAGGCAGGAGCCAGCACTCCAGTACAAAGGGCAGACTGGTTTCCTTACAGCATTACTGCAGCAATGGCTAAGGAAATCCTGGCTCACCGGCTAATGTGCACGATGTATTGGGCTCCCCATGGACATTACTCCCGTGTAGTGAGCGCACTCTCGGTCAGGCAGCAGAGCTGCAATGTGTAGAGGAGGCAGGAGCCAGCACTCCAGTACAAAGGGCAGAATGGTTTCCTTACAGCACTACTGCAGCAATGGCTAAGGAAATCCTGGCTCACCGGCTAATGTGTACGATGTATTGGGCTCCCCATGGACATTACTCCCGTGTAGTGAGCGCACTCTTGGTCAGGCAGCAGAGCTGCAATGTGTAGAGGACACAGGAGCCAGCACTCCAGTACAAAGGGCAGACTGGTTTCCTTACAGCATTACTGCAGCAATGGCTAAAGAAATCCTGGCTCACCGGCTAATGTGCACGATGTATTGGAATCCCCATGGACATTACTCCCGTGTAGTGAGCGCACTCTCTGTCAGGCAGCAGAGCTGCAATGTGTAGAGGAGGCAGGAGCCAGCACTCCAGTACAAAGGGCAGACTGGTTTCCTTACAGCACTACTGCAGCAATGGCTAAGGAAATCCTGGCTCACCGGCTAATGTGTACGATGTATTGGGCTCCCCATGGACATTACTCCCGTGTAGTGAGCGCACTCTCGGTCAGGCAGCAGAGCTGCAATGTGTAGAGGAGGCAGGAGCCAGCACTCCAGTACAAAGGGCAGACTGGTTTCCTTACAGAATTACTGCAGCAATGGCTAAAGAAATCCTGGCTCACCGGGTAATGTGCACGATGTATTGGGCTCCCCATGGACATTACTCCCGTGTAGTGAGCGCACTCTTGGTCAGGCAGCAGAGCTGCAATGTGTAGAGGACACAGGAGCCAGCACTCCAGTACAAAGGGCAGACTGGTTTCCTTACAGCATTACTGCAGCAATGGCTAAAGAAATCCTGGCTCACCGGCTAATGTGCACGATGTATTGGGCTCCCCATGGACATTACTCCCGTGTAGTGAGCGCACTCTCTGTCAGGCAGCAGAGCTGCAATGTGTAGAGGAGGCAGGAGCCAGCACTCCAGTACAAAGGGCAGACTGGTTTCCTTACAGCACTACTGCAGCAATGGCTAAAGAAATCCTGGCTCACCGGCTAATGTGCACGATGTATTGGGCTCCCCATGGACATTACTCCCGTGTAGTGAGCGCACTCTCGGTCAGGCAGCAGAGCTGCAATGTGTAGAGGAGGCAGGAGCCAGCACTCCAGTACAAAGGGCAGACTGGTTTCCATACAGCACTACTGCAGCAATGGCTAAAGAAATCCTGGATCACCGGCTCATGTGCACGATGTATTGGGCTCCCCATGGACATTACTCCGGTGTAGTGAGCGCACTCTCGGTCAGGCAGCAGAGCTGCAATGTGTAGAGGAGGCAGGAGCCAGCACTCCAGTACAAAGGGCAGACTGGTTTCCTTACAGCACTACTGCAGCAATGGCTAAGGAAATCCTGGCTCACCGGCTAATGTGTACGATGTACTGGGCTCCCCATGGACATTACTCCCGTGTAGTGAGCGCACTCTCGGTCAGGCAGCAGAGCTGCAATGTGTAGAGGAGGCAGGAGCCAGCACTCCAGTACAAAGGGCAGACTGGTTTCCTTACAGCACTACTGCAGCAATGGCTAAAAAAATCCTGGCTCACCGGCTAATGTGCACGATGTATTGGGCTCCCCATGGACATTACTCCCGTGTAGTGAGCGCACTCTCGGTCAGGCAGCAGAGCTGCAATGTGTAGAGGAGGCAGGAGCCAGCACTCCAGTACAATGGGCAGACTGGTTTCCTTACAGCACTACTGCAGCAATGGCTAAAGAAATCCTGGCTCACCGGCTCATGTGCACGATGTATTGGGCTCCCCATGGACATTACTCCCGTGTAGTGAGCGCACTCTCGGTCAGGCAGCAGAGCTGCAATGTGTAGAGGAGGCAGGAGCCAGCACTCCAGTACAAAGGGCAGACTGGTTTCCTTACAGCACTACTGCAGCAATGGCTAAAGAAATCCTGGCTCACCGGCTAATGTGCACAATGTATTGGGCTCCCCATGGACATTACTCCCGTGTAGTGAGCGCACTCTCGGTCAGGCAGCAGAGCTGCAATGTGTAGAGCAGGCAGGAGCCAGCACACCAGTACAAAGGGCAGAATGGTTTCCTTACAGCATTACTGCAGCAATGGCTAAAGAAATCCTGGCTCACCGGCTAATGTGTACGATGTATTGGGCTCCCCATGGACATTACTCCCGTGTAGTGAGCGTACTCTCGGTCAGGCAGCAGAGCTGCAATGTGTAGAGGAGGCAGGAGCCAGCACTCCAGTACAAAGGGCAGACTGGTTTCCTTACAGCATTACTGCAGCAATGGCTAAAGAAATCCTGGCTCACCGGCTAATGTGCACGATGTATTGGGCTCCCCATGGACATTACTCCCGTGTAGTGAGCGCACTCTCGGTCAGGCAGCAGAGCTGCAATGTGTAGAGGAGGCAGGAGCCAGCACTCCAGTACAAAGGGCAGAATGGTTTCCTTACAGCACTACTGCAGCAATGGCTAAGGAAATCCTGGCTCACCGGCTAATGTGTACGATGTATTGGGCTCCCCATGGACATTACTCCCGTGTAGTGAGCGCACTCTTGGTCAGGCAGCAGAGCTGCAATGTGTAGAGGACACAGGAGCCAGCACTCCAGTACAAAGGGCAGAATGGTTTCCTTACAGCATTACTGCAGCAATGGCTAAAGAAATCCTGGCTCACCGGCTAATGTGCACGATGTATTGGAATCCCCATGGACATTACTCCCATGTAGTGAGCGCACTCATGGTCAGGCAGCAGAGCTGCAATGTGTAGAGGAGGCAGGAGCCAGCACTCCAGTACAAAGGGCAGAATGGTTTCCTTACAGCACTACTGCAGCAATGGCTAAGGAAATCCTGGCTCATCGGCTAATGTGCACGATGTATTGGGCTCCCCATGGACATTACTCCCGTGTAGTGAGCGCACTCTTGGTCAGGCAGCAGAGCTGCAATGTGTAGAGGACACAGGAGCCAGCACTCCAGTACAAAGGGCAGACTGGTTTCCTTACAGCATTACTGCAGCAATGGCTAAAGAAATCCTGGCACACTGGCTAATGTGCACGATGTATTGGGCTCCCCATGGACATTACTCCCGTGTAGTGAGCGCACTCTCGGTCAGGCAGCAGAGCTGCAATGTGAAGAGGAGGCAGGAGCCAGCACTCCAGTACAAAGGGCAGACTGGTTTCCTTACAGCACTACTGCAGCAATGGCTAAAGAAATCCTGGCTCACCGGCTAATGTGCACGATGTATTGGGCTCCCCATGGACATTACTCCCGTGTAGTGAGCGCACTCTTGGTCAGGCAGCAGAGCTGCAATGTGTAGAGGAGGCAGGAGCCAGCACTCCAGTACAAAAGGCAGACTGGTTTCCTTACAGCACTACTGCAGCAATGGCTAAAGAAATCCTGGCTCACCGGCTAATGTGCACGATGTATTGGGCTCCCCATGGACATTACTCCCGTGTAGTGCGCGCACTCTCGGTCCGGCAGCAGAGCTACAATGTGTAGAGGAGGCAGGAGCCAGCACTCCAGTACAAAGGGCAGACTGGTTTCCTTACAGCACTACTGCAGCAATGGCTAAGGAAATCCTGGCTCACTGGCTCATGTGTACGATGTATTGGGCTCCCCATGGACATTACTCCCGTGTAGTGAGCGCACTCTAGGTCAGGCAGCAGAGCTGCAATGTGTAGAGGAGGCAGGAGCCAGCACTCCAGTACAAAGGGTAGACTGGTTTCCTTACAGCACTACTGCAGCAATGGCTAAGGAAATCCTGGCTCACCGGCTAATGTGTACGATGTATTGGGCTCCCCATGGACATTACTCCCGTGTAGTGAGCGCACTCTTGGTCAGGCAGCAGAGCTGCAATGTGTAGAGGAGGCAGGAGCCAGCGCTCCAGTACAAAGGGCAGAATGGTATCCTTACAGCACTACTGCAGCAATCGCTAAGGAAATCCTGGCTCACCGGGTAATGTTCACGATGTATTGGGCTCCCCATGGACATTACTCCTCTGTAGTGAGCGCACTCTTGGTCAGGCAGCAGAGCTGCAATGTGTAGAGCAGGCAGGAGCCAGCACTCCAGTACAAAGGGCAGACTGATTTCCTTACAGCACTACTGCAGCAATGGCTAAAGAAATCCTGGCTCACCGGCTAATGTGCACGCTGTATTGGGCTCCCCATGGACATTACTCCCGTGTAGTGAGCGCACTCTCGGTCAGGCAGCAGAGCTGCAATGTGTAGAGGAGGCAGGAGCCAGCACTCCAGTACAAAGGGCAGAATGGTTTCCTTACAGCACTACTGCAGCAATGGCTAAGGAAATCCTGGCTCACCGGCTAATGTGCACGATGTATTGGGCTCCCCATGGACATTACTCCCGTGTAGTGAGCGCACTCTTGATCAGGCAGCAGAGCTGCAATGTGTAGAGGAGGCAGGAGCCAGCACTCCAGTACAAAGGGCAGACTGGTTTCCTTACAGTACTACTGCAGCAATGGCTAAAGAAATCCTGGCTCACCGGCTAATGTGCACGATGTATTGGGCTCCCCATGGACATTACTTCCGTGTAGTGAGCACACTCTTGGTCAGGCAGCAGAGCTGCAATGTGTAGAGGACACAGGAGCCAGCACTCCAGTACAAACGGCAGAATGGTTTCCTTACAGCACTACTGCAGCAATGGCTAAGGAAATCCAGGCTCACCGGCTAATGTGCACGATGTATTGGGCTCCCCATGGACATTACTCCCGTGTAGTGAGCGCACTCTTGATCAGGCAGCAGAGCTGCAATGTGTAGAGGAGGCAGGAGCCAGCACTCCAGTACAAAGGGCAGACTGGTTTCCTTACAGCACTACTGCAGCAATGGCTAAAGAAATCCTGGCTCACCGGCTAATGTGCACAATGTATTGGGCTCCCCATGGACATTACTCCCGTGTAGTGAGCGCACTCTCGGTCAGGCAGCAGAGCTGCAATGTGTAGAGGAGGCAGGAGCCAGCACTCCAGTACAAAGGGCAGACTGGTTTCCTTACAGCACTACTGCAGCAATGGCTAAAGAAATCCTGGCTCACCGGCTAATGTGCACAATGTATTGGGCTCCCCATGGACATTACTCCCGTGTAGTGAGCGCACTCTCGGTCAGGCAGCAGAGCTGCAATGTGTAGAGGAGGCAGGAGCCAGCACTCCAGTACAAAGGGCAGACTGGTTTCCTTACAGCACTACTGCAGCAATGGCTAAAGAAATCCTGGCTCACCGGCTAATGTGCACGATGTATTGGGCTCCCCATGGACATTACTCCCGTGTAGTGAGCGCACTCTCGGTCAGGCAGCAGAGCTGCAATGTGTAGAGGAGGCAGGAGCCAGCACTCCAGTACAAAGGGCAGACTGGTTTCCTTACAGCATTACTGCAGCAATGGCTAAAGAAATCCTGGCTCACCGGATAATGTGCACGATGTATTGGAATCCCCATGGACATTACTCCCGTGTAGTGAGCGCACTCTCGGTCAGGCAGTAGAGCTGCAATGTGTAGAGGAGGCAGGAGCCAGCACTCCAGTACAAAGGGCAGAATGGTTTCCTTACAGCACTACTGCAGCAATGGCTAAGGATATCCTGGCTCACCGGCTAATGTGTACGATGTATTGGGCTCCCCATGGACATTAATCCCGTGTAGTGAGCGCACTCTTGATCAGGCAGCAGAGCTGCAATGTGTAGAGGAGGCAGGAGCCAGCACTCCAGTACAAAGGGCAGACTGGTTTCCTTACAGCACTACTGCAGCAATGGCTAAAGAAATCCTGGCTCACCGGCTCATGTGCACGATGTATTGGGCTCCCCATGGACATTACTCCCGTGTAGTGAGCGCACCGTCGGTCAGGCAGCAGAGCTGCAATGTGTAGAGGAGGCAGGAGCCAGTACTCCAGTACAAAGGGCAGACTGGTTTCCTTACAGCACTACTGCAGCAATGGCTAAAGAAATCCTGGCTCACCGGCTAATGTGCACGATGTATTGGGCTCCCCATGGACATTACTCCCGTGTAGTGAGCGCACTCTCGGTCAGGCAGCAGAGCTGCAATGTGTAGAGGAGGCAGGAGCCAGCACTCCAGTACAAAGGGCAGACTGGTTTCCTTACAGCATTACTGCAGCAATGGCTAAAGAAATCCTGGCTCACCGGCTAATGTGCACGATGTATTGGAATCCCCATGGACATTACTCCCGTGTAGTGAGCGCACTCTCGGTCAGGCAGCAGAGCTGCAATGTGTAGAGGAGGCAGGAGTCAGCACTCCAGTACAAAGGGCAGAATGGTTTCCTTACAGCACTACTGCAGCAATGGCAAAAGAAATCCTGGCTCACCGGCTAATGTGTACGATGTATTGGGCTCCCCATGGACATTACTCCCGTGTAGTGAGCGCACTCTCGGTCAGGCAGCAGAGCTGCAATGTGTAGAGGAGGCAGGAGCCAGCACTCCAGTACAAAGGGCAGACTGGTTTCCTTACAGCATTACTGCAGCAATGGCTAAAGAAATCCTGGCTCACCGGCTAATGTGTACGATGTATTGGGCTCCCCATGGACATTACTCCCGTGTAGTGAGCGCACTCTCGGTCAGGCAGCAGAGCTGCAATGTGTAGAGGAGGCAGGAGCCAGCACTCCAGTACAAAGGGCAGACTGGTTTCCTTACAGCATTACTGCAGCAATGGCTAAAGAAATCCTGGCTCACCGGCTAATGTGTACGATGTATTGGGCTCCCCATGGACATTACTCCCGTGTAGTGAGCGCACTCTCAGTCAGGCAGCAGAGCTGCAATGTGTAGAGGAGGCAGGAGCCAGCACTCCAGTACAAAGGCAGAATGGTTTCCGTACAGCACTACTGCAGCAATGGCTAAGGAAATCCTGGCTCACCGGCTAATGTGTACGATGTATTGGGCTCCCCATGGACATTACTCCCATGTAGTGAGCGCACTCTCGGTCAGGCAGCAGAGCTGCAATGTGTAGAGGAGGCAGGAGCCAGCACTCCAGTACAAAGGGCAGAATGGTTTCCTTACAGCACTACTGCAGCAATGGCTAAGGAAATCCTGGCTCACCGGCTAATGTGTACGATGTATTGGGCTCCCCATGGACATTACTCCCGTGTAGTGAGCGCACTCTTGGTCAGGCAGCAGAGCTGCAATGTGTAGAGGACACAGGAGCCAGCACTCCAGTACAAAGGGCAGACTGGTTTCCTTACAGCATTACTGCAGCAATGGCTAAAGAATTCCTGGCTCACCGGCTAATGTGCACGATGTATTGGAATCCCCATGGACATTACTCCCGTGTAGTGAGCGCACTCTTGGTCAGGCAGCAGAGCTGCAATGTGTAGAGGAGGCAGGAGCCAGCACTCCAGTACAAAGGGCAGAATGGTTTCCTTACAGCACTACTGCAGCAATGGCTAAGGAAATCCTGGCTCACCGGCTAATGTGCACGATGTATTGGGCTCCCCATGGACATTACTCCCGTGTAGTGAGCGCACTCTTGGTAAGGCAGCAGAGCTGCAATGTGTAGAGGACACAGGAGCCAGCACTCCAGTACAAAGGGCAGACTGGTTTCCTTACAGCACTACTGCAGCAATGGCTAAAGAAATCCTGGCTCACCGGCTAATGTGCACGATGTATTGGGCTCCCCATGGACATTACTCCCGTGTAGTGAGCGCACTCTCGGTCAGGCAGCAGAGCTGCAATGTGTAGAGGAGGCAGGAGCCAGCACTCCAGTACAAAGGGCAGACTGGTTTCCTTACAGCACTACTGCAGCAATGGCTAAAGAAATCCTGGCTCACTGGCTAATGTGCACGATGTATTGGGCTCCCCATGGACATTACTCCCGTGTAGTGAGCGCACTCTCGGTCAGGCAGCAGAGCTGCAATGTGTAGAGGAGGCAGGAGCCAGCACTCCAGTACAAAGGGCAGACTGGTTTCCTTACAGCATTACTGCAGCAATGGCTAAAGAAATCCTGGCTCACCGGCTAATGTGCACGATGTATTGGAATCCCCATGGACATTACTCCCGTGTAGTGAGCGCACTCTCTGTCAGGCAGCAGAGCTGCAATGTGTAGAGGAGGCAGGAGCCAGCACTCCAGTACAAAGGGCAGACTGTTTTCCTTACAGCACTACTGCAGCAATGGCTAAGGAAATCCTGGCTCACCGGCTAATGTGTACGATGTATTGGGCTCCCCATGGACATTACTCCCGTGTAGTGAGCGCACTCTCGGTCAGGCAGCAGAGCTGCAATGTGTAGAGGAGGCAGGAGCCAGCACTCCAGTACAAAGGGCAGACTGGTTTCCTTACAGAATTACTGCAGCAATGGCTAAAGAAATCCTGGCTCACCGGGTAATGTGCACGATGTATTGGGCTCCCCATGGACATTACTCCCGTGTAGTGAGCGCACTCTTGGTCAGGCAGCAGAGCTGCAATGTGTAGAGGACACAGGAGCCAGCACTCCAGTACAAAGGGCAGACTGGTTTCCTTACAGCATTACTGCAGCAATGGCTAAAGAAATCCTGGCTCACCGGCTAATGTGCACGATGTATTGGGCTCCCCATGGACATTACTCCCGTGTAGTGAGCGCACTCTCTGTCAGGCAGCAGAGCTGCAATGTGTAGAGGAGGCAGGAGCCAGCACTCCAGTACAAAGGGCAGACTGGTTTCCTTACAGCACTACTGCAGCAATGGCTAAAGAAATCCTGGCTCACCGGCTAATGTGCACGATGTATTGGGCTCCCCATGGACATTACTCCCGTGTAGTGAGCGCACTCTCGGTCAGGCAGCAGAGCTGCAATGTGTAGAGGAGGCAGGAGCCAGCACTCCAGTACAAAGGGCAGACTGGTTTCCATACAGCACTACTGCAGCAATGGCTAAAGAAATCCTGGCTCACCGGCTCATGTGCACGATGTATTGGGCTCCCCATGGACACTACTCCGGTGTAGTGAGCGCACTCTCGGTCAGGCAGCAGAGCTGCAATGTGTAGAGGAGGCAGGAGCCAGCACTGCAGTACAAAGGGCAGACTGGTTTCCTTACAGCACTACTGCAGCAATGGCTAAGGAAATCCTGGCTCACCGGCTAATGTGTACGATGTACTGGTCTCCCCATGGACATTACTCCCGTGTAGTGAGCGCACTCTCGGTCAGGCAGCAGAGCTGCAATGTGTAGAGGACACAGGAGCCAGCACTCCAGTACAAAGGGCAGACTGGTTTCCTTACAGCATTACTGCAGCAATGGCTAAAGAAATCCTGGCTCACCGGCTAATGTGCACGATGTATTGGGCTCCCCATGGACATTACTCCCGTGTAGTGAGCGCACTCTCGGTCAGGCAGCAGAGCTGCAATGTGTAGAGGAGGCAGGAGCCAGCACTCCAGTACAAAGGGCAGACTGGTTTCCTTACAGCACTACTGCAGCAATGGCTAAAAAAATCCTGGCTCACCGGCTCATGTGCACGATGTATTGGGCTCCCCATGGACATTACTCCCGTGTAGTGAGCGCACTCTCGGTCAGGCAGCAGAGCTGCAATGTGTAGAGGAGGCAGGAGCCAGCACTCCAGTACAAAAGGCAGGCTGGTTTCCTTACAGCACTACTGCAGCAATGGCTAAAGAAATCCTGGCTCACCGGCTAATGTGCACAATGTATTGGGCTCCCCATGGACATTACTCCCGTGTAGTGAGCGCACTCTCGGTCAGGCAGCAGAGCTGCAATGTGTAGAGCAGGCAGGAGCCAGCACTCCAGTACAAAGGGCAGAATGGTTTCCTTACAGCATTACTGCAGCAATGGCTAAAGAAATCCTGGCTCACCGGCTAATGTGTACGATGTATTGGGCTCCCCATGGACATTACTCCCGTGTAGTGAGCGCACTCTCGGTCAGGCAGCAGAGCTGGAATGTGTAGAGGAGGCAGGAGCCAGCACTCCAGTACAAAGGGCAGACTGGTTTCCTTACAGCATTACTGCAGCAATAGCTAAAGAAATCCTGGCTCACCGGCTAATGTGCACGATGTATTGGGCTCCCCATGGACATTACTCCCGTGTAGTGAGCGCACTCTCGGTCAGGCAGCAGAGCTGCAATGTGTAGAGGAGGCAGGAGCCAGCACTCCAGTACAAAGGGCAGAATGGTTTCCTTACAGCACTACTGCAGCAATGGCTAAGGAAATCCTGGCTCACCGGCTAATGTGTACGATGTATTGGGCTCCCCATGGACATTACTCCCGTGTAGTGAGCACACTCTTGTTCAGGCAGCAGAGCTGCAATGTGTAGAGGACACAGGAGCCAGCACTCCAGTACAAAGGGCAGAATGGTTTCCTTACAGCATTACTGCAGCAATGGCTAAAGAAATCCTGGCTCACCGGCTAATGTGTACGATGTATTGGAATCCCCATGGACATTACTCCCGTGTAGTGAGCGCACTCTTGGTCAGGCAGCAGAGCTGCAATGTGTAGAGGAGGCAGGAGCCAGCACTCCAGTACAAAGGGCAGAATGGTTTCCTTACAGCACTACTGCAGCAATGGCTAAGGAAATCCTGGCTCATCGGCTAATGTGCACGATGTATTGGGCTCCCCATGGACATTACTCCCGTGTAGTGAGCGCACTCTTGGTCAGGCAGCAGAGCTGCAATGTGTAGAGGACACAGGAGCCAGCACTCCAGTACAAAGGGCAGACTGGTTTCCTTACAGCATTACTGCAGCAATGGCTAAAGAAATCCTGGCTCACCGGCTAATGTGCACGATGTATTGGAATCCCCATGGACATTACTCCCGTGTAGTGAGCGCACTCTCTGTCAGGCAGCAGAGCTGCAATGTGTAGAGGAGGCAGGAGCCAGCACTCCAGTACAAAGGGCAGACTGGTTTCCTTACAGCACTACTGCAGCAATGGCTAAGGAAATCCTGGCTCACCGGCTAATGTGTACGATGTATTGGGCTCCCCATGGACATTACTCCCGTGTAGTGAGCGCACTCTCGGTCAGGCAGCAGAGCTGCAATGTGTAGAGGAGGCAGGAGCCAGCACTCCAGTACAAAGGGCAGACTGGTTTCCTTACAGAATTACTGCAGCAATGGCTAAAGAAATCCTGGCTCACCGGGTAATGTGCACGATGTATTGGGCTCCCCATGGACATTACTCCCGTGTAGTGAGCGCACTCTTGGTCAGGCAGCAGAGCTGCAATGTGTAGAGGACACAGGAGCCAGCACTCCAGTACAAAGGGCAGACTGGTTTCCTTACAGCATTACTGCAGCAATGGCTAAAGAAATCCTGGCTCACCGGCTAATGTGCACGATGTATTGGGCTCCCCATGGACATTACTCCCGTGTAGTGAGCGCACTCTCTGTCAGGCAGCAGAGCTGCAATGTGTAGAGGAGGCAGGAGCCAGCACTCCAGTACAAAGGGCAGACTGGTTTCCTTACAGCACTACTGCAGCAATGGCTAAAGAAATCCTGGCTCACCGGCTAATGTGCACGATGTATTGGGCTCCCCATGGACATTACTCCCGTGTAGTGAGCGCACTCTCGGTCAGGCAGCAGAGCTGCAATGTGTAGAGGAGGCAGGAGCCAGCACTCCAGTACAAAGGGCAGACTGGTTTCCATACAGCACTACTGCAGCAATGGCTAAAGAAATCCTGGATCACCGGCTCATGTGCACGATGTATTGGGCTCCCCATGGACATTACTCCGGTGTAGTGAGCGCACTCTCGGTCAGGCAGCAGAGCTGCAATGTGTAGAGGAGGCAGGAGCCAGCACTCCAGTACAAAGGGCAGACTGGTTTCCTTACAGCACTACTGCAGCAATGGCTAAGGAAATCCTGGCTCACCGGCTAATGTGTACGATGTACTGGGCTCCCCATGGACATTACTCCCGTGTAGTGAGCGCACTCTCGGTCAGGCAGCAGAGCTGCAATGTGTAGAGGAGGCAGGAGCCAGCACTCCAGTACAAAGGGCAGACTGGTTTCCTTACAGCACTACTGCAGCAATGGCTAAAAAAATCCTGGCTCACCGGCTAATGTGCACGATGTATTGGGCTCCCCATGGACATTACTCCCGTGTAGTGAGCGCACTCTCGGTCAGGCAGCAGAGCTGCAATGTGTAGAGGAGGCAGGAGCCAGCACTCCAGTACAATGGGCAGACTGGTTTCCTTACAGCACTACTGCAGCAATGGCTAAAGAAATCCTGGCTCACCGGCTCATGTGCACGATGTATTGGGCTCCCCATGGACATTACTCCCGTGTAGTGAGCGCACTCTCGGTCAGGCAGCAGAGCTGCAATGTGTAGAGGAGGCAGGAGCCAGCACTCCAGTACAAAGGGCAGACTGGTTTCCTTACAGCACTACTGCAGCAATGGCTAAAGAAATCCTGGCTCACCGGCTAATGTGCACAATGTATTGGGCTCCCCATGGACATTACTCCCGTGTAGTGAGCGCACTCTCGGTCAGGCAGCAGAGCTGCAATGTGTAGAGCAGGCAGGAGCCAGCACACCAGTACAAAGGGCAGAATGGTTTCCTTACAGCATTACTGCAGCAATGGCTAAAGAAATCCTGGCTCACCGGCTAATGTGTACGATGTATTGGGCTCCCCATGGACATTACTCCCGTGTAGTGAGCGTACTCTCGGTCAGGCAGCAGAGCTGCAATGTGTAGAGGAGGCAGGAGCCAGCACTCCAGTACAAAGGGCAGACTGGTTTCCTTACAGCATTACTGCAGCAATGGCTAAAGAAATCCTGGCTCACCGGCTAATGTGCACGATGTATTGGGCTCCCCATGGACATTACTCCCGTGTAGTGAGCGCACTCTCGGTCAGGCAGCAGAGCTGCAATGTGTAGAGGAGGCAGGAGCCAGCACTCCAGTACAAAGGGCAGAATGGTTTCCTTACAGCACTACTGCAGCAATGGCTAAGGAAATCCTGGCTCACCGGCTAATGTGTACGATGTATTGGGCTCCCCATGGACATTACTCCCGTGTAGTGAGCGCACTCTTGGTCAGGCAGCAGAGCTGCAATGTGTAGAGGACACAGGAGCCAGAACTCCAGTACAAAGGGCAGAATGGTTTCCTTACAGCATTACTGCAGCAATGGCTAAAGAAATCCTGGCTCACCGGCTAATGTGCACGATGTATTGGAATCCCCATGGACATTACTCCCGTGTAGTGAGCGCACTCTCTGTCAGGCAGCAGAGCTGCAATGTGTAGAGGAGGCAGGAGCCAGCACTCCAGTACAAAGGGCAGACTGGTTTCCTTACAGCACTACTGCAGCAATGGCTAAGGAAATCCTGGCTCACCGGCTAATGTGTACGATGTATTGGGCTCCCCATGGACATTACTCCCGTGTAGTGAGCGCACTCTCGGTCAGGCAGCAGAGCTGCAATGTGTAGAGGAGGCAGGAGCCAGCACTCCAGTACAAAGGGCAGACTGGTTTCCTTACAGAATTACTGCAGCAATGGCTAAAGAAATCCTGGCTCACCGGGTAATGTGCACGATGTATTGGGCTCCCCATGGACATTACTCCCGTGTAGTGAGCGCACTCTTGGTCAGGCAGCAGAGCTGCAATGTGTAGAGGACACAGGAGCCAGCACTCCAGTACAAAGGGCAGACTGGTTTCCTTACAGCATTACTGCAGCAATGGCTAAAGAAATCCTGGCTCACCGGCTAATGTGCACGATGTATTGGGCTCCCCATGGACATTACTCCCGTGTAGTGAGCGCACTCTCTGTCAGGCAGCAGAGCTGCAATGTGTAGAGGAGGCAGGAGCCAGCACTCCAGTACAAAGGGCAGACTGGTTTCCTTACAGCACTACTGCAGCAATGGCTAAAGAAATCCTGGCTCACCGGCTAATGTGCACGATGTATTGGGCTCCCCATGGACATTACTCCCGTGTAGTGAGCGCACTCTCGGTCAGGCAGCAGAGCTGCAATGTGTAGAGGAGGCAGGAGCCAGCACTCCAGTACAAAGGGCAGACTGGTTTCCATACAGCACTACTGCAGCAATGGCTAAAGAAATCCTGGATCACCGGCTCATGTGCACGATGTATTGGGCTCCCCATGGACATTACTCCGGTGTAGTGAGCGCACTCTCGGTCAGGCAGCAGAGCTGCAATGTGTAGAGGAGGCAGGAGCCAGCACTCCAGTACAAAGGGCAGACTGGTTTCCTTACAGCACTACTGCAGCAATGGCTAAGGAAATCCTGGCTCACCGGCTAATGTGTACGATGTACTGGGCTCCCCATGGACATTACTCCCGTGTAGTGAGCGCACTCTCGGTCAGGCAGCAGAGCTGCAATGTGTAGAGGAGGCAGGAGCCAGCACTCCAGTACAAAGGGCAGACTGGTTTCCTTACAGCACTACTGCAGCAATGGCTAAAAAAATCCTGGCTCACCGGCTAATGTGCACGATGTATTGGGCTCCCCATGGACATTACTCCCGTGTAGTGAGCGCACTCTCGGTCAGGCAGCAGAGCTGCAATGTGTAGAGGAGGCAGGAGCCAGCACTCCAGTACAATGGGCAGACTGGTTTCCTTACAGCACTACTGCAGCAATGGCTAAAGAAATCCTGGCTCACCGGCTCATGTGCACGATGTATTGGGCTCCCCATGGACATTACTCCCGTGTAGTGAGCGCACTCTCGGTCAGGCAGCAGAGCTGCAATGTGTAGAGGAGGCAGGAGCCAGCACTCCAGTACAAAGGGCAGACTGGTTTCCTTACAGCACTACTGCAGCAATGGCTAAAGAAATCCTGGCTCACCGGCTAATGTGCACAATGTATTGGGCTCCCCATGGACATTACTCCCGTGTAGTGAGCGCACTCTCGGTCAGGCAGCAGAGCTGCAATGTGTAGAGCAGGCAGGAGCCAGCACACCAGTACAAAGGGCAGAATGGTTTCCTTACAGCATTACTGCAGCAATGGCTAAAGAAATCCTGGCTCACCGGCTAATGTGTACGATGTATTGGGCTCCCCATGGACATTACTCCCGTGTAGTGAGCGTACTCTCGGTCAGGCAGCAGAGCTGCAATGTGTAGAGGAGGCAGGAGCCAGCACTCCAGTACAAAGGGCAGACTGGTTTCCTTACAGCATTACTGCAGCAATGGCTAAAGAAATCCTGGCTCACCGGCTAATGTGCACGATGTATTGGGCTCCCCATGGACATTACTCCCGTGTAGTGAGCGCACTCTCGGTCAGGCAGCAGAGCTGCAATGTGTAGAGGAGGCAGGAGCCAGCACTCCAGTACAAAGGGCAGAATGGTTTCCTTACAGCACTACTGCAGCAATGGCTAAGGAAATCCTGGCTCACCGGCTAATGTGTACGATGTATTGGGCTCCCCATGGACATTACTCCCGTGTAGTGAGCGCACTCTTGGTCAGGCAGCAGAGCTGCAATGTGTAGAGGACACAGGAGCCAGCACTCCAGTACAAAGGGCAGAATGGTTTCCTTACAGCATTACTGCAGCAATGGCTAAAGAAATCCTGGCTCACCGGCTAATGTGCACGATGTATTGGAATCCCCATGGACATTACTCCCGTGTAGTGAGCGCACTCATGGTCAGGCAGCAGAGCTGCAATGTGTAGAGGAGGCAGGAGCCAGCACTCCAGTACAAAGGGCAGAATGGTTTCCTTACAGCACTACTGCAGCAATGGCTAAGGAAATCCTGGCTCATCGGCTAATGTGCACGATGTATTGGGCTCCCCATGGACATTACTCCCGTGTAGTGAGCGCACTCTTGGTCAGGCAGCAGAGCTGCAATGTGTAGAGGACACAGGAGCCAGCACTCCAGTACAAAGGGCAGACTGGTTTCCTTACAGCATTACTGCAGCAATGGCTAAAGAAATCCTGGCACACTGGCTAATGTGCACGATGTATTGGGCTCCCCATGGACATTACTCCCGTGTAGTGAGCGCACTCTCGGTCAGGCAGCAGAGCTGCAATGTGAAGAGGAGGCAGGAGCCAGCACTCCAGTACAAAGGGCAGACTGGTTTCCTTACAGCACTACTGCAGCAATGGCTAAAGAAATCCTGGCTCACCGGCTAATGTGCACGATGTATTGGGCTCCCCATGGACATTACTCCCGTGTAGTGAGCGCACTCTTGGTCAGGCAGCAGAGCTGCAATGTGTAGAGGAGGCAGGAGCCAGCACTCCAGTACAAAAGGCAGACTGGTTTCCTTACAGCACTACTGCAGCAATGGCTAAAGAAATCCTGGCTCACCGGCTAATGTGCACGATGTATTGGGCTCCCCATGGACATTACTCCCGTGTAGTGCGCGCACTCTCGGTCCGGCAGCAGAGCTACAATGTGTAGAGGAGGCAGGAGCCAGCACTCCAGTACAAAGGGCAGACTGGTTTCCTTACAGCACTACTGCAGCAATGGCTAAGGAAATCCTGGCTCACTGGCTCATGTGTACGATGTATTGGGCTCCCCATGGACATTACTCCCGTGTAGTGAGCGCACTCTAGGTCAGGCAGCAGAGCTGCAATGTGTAGAGGAGGCAGGAGCCAGCACTCCAGTACAAAGGGCAGACTGGTTTCCTTACAGCACTACTGCAGCAATGGCTAAGGAAATCCTGGCTCACCGGCTAATGTGTACGATGTATTGGGCTCCCCATGGACATTACTCCCGTGTAGTGAGCGCACTCTTGGTCAGGCAGCAGAGCTGCAATGTGTAGAGGAGGCAGGAGCCAGCGCTCCAGTACAAAGGGCAGAATGGTATCCTTACAGCACTACTGCAGCAATCGCTAAGGAAATCCTGGCTCACCGGGTAATGTTCACGATGTATTGGGCTCCCCATGGACATTACTCCTCTGTAGTGAGCGCACTCTTGGTCAGGCAGCAGAGCTGCAATGTGTAGAGCAGGCAGGAGCCAGCACTCCAGTACAAAGGGCAGACTGATTTCCTTACAGCACTACTGCAGCAATGGCTAAAGAAATCCTGGCTCACCGGCTAATGTGCACGCTGTATTGGGCTCCCCATGGACATTACTCCCGTGTAGTGAGCGCACTCTCGGTCAGGCAGCAGAGCTGCAATGTGTAGAGGAGGCAGGAGCCAGCACTCCAGTACAAAGGGCAGAATGGTTTCCTTACAGCACTACTGCAGCAATGGCTAAGGAAATCCTGGCTCACCGGCTAATGTGCACGATGTATTGGGCTCCCCATGGACATTACTCCCGTGTAGTGAGCGCACTCTTGATCAGGCAGCAGAGCTGCAATGTGTAGAGGAGGCAGGAGCCAGCACTCCAGTACAAAGGGCAGACTGGTTTCCTTACAGTACTACTGCAGCAATGGCTAAAGAAATCCTGGCTCACCGGCTAATGTGCACGATGTATTGGGCTCCCCATGGACATTACTTCCGTGTAGTGAGCACACTCTTGGTCAGGCAGCAGAGCTGCAATGTGTAGAGGACACAGGAGCCAGCACTCCAGTACAAACGGCAGAATGGTTTCCTTACAGCACTACTGCAGCAATGGCTAAGGAAATCCAGGCTCACCGGCTAATGTGCACGATGTATTGGGCTCCCCATGGACATTACTCCCGTGTAGTGAGCGCACTCTTGATCAGGCAGCAGAGCTGCAATGTGTAGAGGAGGCAGGAGCCAGCACTCCAGTACAAAGGGCAGACTGGTTTCCTTACAGCACTACTGCAGCAATGGCTAAAGAAATCCTGGCTCACCGGCTAATGTGCACAATGTATTGGGCTCCCCATGGACATTACTCCCGTGTAGTGAGCGCACTCTCGGTCAGGCAGCAGAGCTGCAATGTGTAGAGGAGGCAGGAGCCAGCACTCCAGTACAAAGGGCAGACTGGTTTCCTTACAGCACTACTGCAGCAATGGCTAAAGAAATCCTGGCTCACCGGCTAATGTGCACAATGTATTGGGCTCCCCATGGACATTACTCCCGTGTAGTGAGCGCACTCTCGGTAAGGCAGCAGAGCTGCAATGTGTAGAGGAGGCAGGAGCCAGCACTCCAGTACAAAGGGCAGACTGGTTTCCTTACAGCACTACTGCAGCAATGGCTAAAGAAATCCTGGCTCACCGGCTAATGTGCACGATGTATTGGGCTCCCCATGGACATTACTCCCGTGTAGTGAGCGCACTCTCGGTCAGGCAGCAGAGCTGCAATGTGTAGAGGAGGCAGGAGCCAGCACTCCAGTACAAAGGGCAGACTGGTTTCCTTACAGCATTACTGCAGCAATGGCTAAAGAAATCCTGGCTCACCGGATAATGTGCACGATGTATTGGAATCCCCATGGACATTACTCCCGTGTAGTGAGCGCACTCTCGGTCAGGCAGTAGAGCTGCAATGTGTAGAGGAGGCAGGAGCCAGCACTCCAGTACAAAGGGCAGAATGGTTTCCTTACAGCACTACTGCAGCAATGGCTAAGGATATCCTGGCTCACCGGCTAATGTGTACGATGTATTGGGCTCCCCATGGACATTAATCCCGTGTAGTGAGCGCACTCTTGATCAGGCAGCAGAGCTGCAATGTGTAGAGGAGGCAGGAGCCAGCACTCCAGTACAAAGGGCAGACTGGTTTCCTTACAGCACTACTGCAGCAATGGCTAAAGAAATCCTGGCTCACCGGCTCATGTGCACGATGTATTGGGCTCCCCATGGACATTACTCCCGTGTAGTGAGCGCACCGTCGGTCAGGCAGCAGAGCTGCAATGTGTAGAGGAGGCAGGAGCCAGTACTCCAGTACAAAGGGCAGACTGGTTTCCTTACAGCACTACTGCAGCAATGGCTAAAGAAATCCTGGCTCACCGGCTAATGTGCACGATGTATTGGGCTCCCCATGGACATTACTCCCGTGTAGTGAGCGCACTCTCGGTCAGGCAGCAGAGCTGCAATGTGTAGAGGAGGCAGGAGCCAGCACTCCAGTACAAAGGGCAGACTGGTTTCCTTACAGCATTACTGCAGCAATGGCTAAAGAAATCCTGGCTCACCGGCTAATGTGCACGATGTATTGGAATCCCCATGGACATTACTCCCGTGTAGTGAGCGCACTCTCGGTCAGGCAGCAGAGCTGCAATGTGTAGAGGAGGCAGGAGTCAGCACTCCAGTACAAAGGGCAGAATGGTTTCCTTACAGCACTACTGCAGCAATGGCAAAAGAAATCCTGGCTCACCGGCTAATGTGTACGATGTATTGGGCTCCCCATGGACATTACTCCCGTGTAGTGAGCGCACTCTCGGTCAGGCAGCAGAGCTGCAATGTGTAGAGGAGGCAGGAGCCAGCACTCCAGTACAAAGGGCAGACTGGTTTCCTTACAGCATTACTGCAGCAATGGCTAAAGAAATCCTGGCTCACCGGCTAATGTGTACGATGTATTGGGCTCCCCATGGACATTACTCCCGTGTAGTGAGCGCACTCTCGGTCAGGCAGCAGAGCTGCAATGTGTAGAGGAGGCAGGAGCCAGCACTCCAGTACAAAGGGCAGACTGGTTTCCTTACAGCATTACTGCAGCAATGGCTAAAGAAATCCTGGCTCACCGGCTAATGTGTACGATGTATTGGGCTCCCCATGGACATTACTCCCGTGTAGTGAGCGCACTCTCGGTCAGGCAGCAGAGCTGCAATGTGTAGAGGAGGCAGGAGCCAGCACTCCAGTACAAAGGCAGAATGGTTTCCGTACAGCACTACTGCAGCAATGGCTAAGGAAATCCTGGCTCACCGGCTAATGTGTACGATGTATTGGGCTCCCCATGGACATTACTCCCATGTAGTGAGCGCACTCTCGGTCAGGCAGCAGAGCTGCAATGTGTAGAGGAGGCAGGAGCCAGCACTCCAGTACAAAGGGCAGAATGGTTTCCTTACAGCACTACTGCAGCAATGGCTAAGGAAATCCTGGCTCACCGGCTAATGTGTACGATGTATTGGGCTCCCCATGGACATTACTCCCGTGTAGTGAGCGCACTCTTGGTCAGGCAGCAGAGCTGCAATGTGTAGAGGACACAGGAGCCAGCACTCCAGTACAAAGGGCAGACTGGTTTCCTTACAGCACTACTGCAGCAATGGCTAAAGAAATCCTGGCTCACCGGCTAATGTGCACGATGTATTGGGCTCCCCATGGACATTACTCCCGTGTAGTGAGCGCACTCTCGGTCAGGCAGCAGAGCTGCAATGTGTAGAGGAGGCAGGAGCCAGCACTCCAGTACAAAGGGCAGACTGGTTTCCTTACAGCACTACTGCAGCAATGGCTAAAGAAATCCTGGCTCACTGGCTAATGTGCACGATGTATTGGGCTCCCCATGGACATTACTCCCGTGTAGTGAGCGCACTCTCGGTCAGGCAGCAGAGCTGCAATGTGTAGAGGAGGCAGGAGCCAGCACTCCAGTACAAAGGGCAGACTGGTTTCCTTACAGCATTACTGCAGCAATGGCTAAAGAAATCCTGGCTCACCGGCTAATGTGCACGATGTATTGGAATCCCCATGGACATTACTCCCGTGTAGTGAGCGCACTCTCTGTCAGGCAGCAGAGCTGCAATGTGTAGAGGAGGCAGGAGCCAGCACTCCAGTACAAAGGGCAGACTGGTTTCCTTACAGCACTACTGCAGCAATGGCTAAGGAAATCCTGGCTCACCGGCTAATGTGTACGATGTATTGGGCTCCCCATGGACATTACTCCCGTGTAGTGAGCGCACTCTCGGTCAGGCAGCAGAGCTGCAATGTGTAGAGGAGGCAGGAGCCAGCACTCCAGTACAAAGGGCAGACTGGTTTCCTTACAGAATTACTGCAGCAATGGCTAAAGAAATCCTGGCTCACCGGGTAATGTGCACGATGTATTGGGCTCCCCATGGACATTACTCCCGTGTAGTGAGCGCACTCTTGGTCAGGCAGCAGAGCTGCAATGTGTAGAGGACACAGGAGCCAGCACTCCAGTACAAAGGGCAGACTGGTTTCCTTACAGCATTACTGCAGCAATGGCTAAAGAAATCCTGGCTCACCGGCTAATGTGCACGATGTATTGGGCTCCGCATGGACATTACTCCCGTGTAGTGAGCGCACTCTCTGTCAGGCAGCAGAGCTGCAATGTGTAGAGGAGGCAGGAGCCAGCACTCCAGTACAAAGGGCAGACTGGTTTCCTTACAGCACTACTGCAGCAATGGCTAAAGAAATCCTGGCTCACCGGCTAATGTGCACGATGTATTGGGCTCCCCATGGACATTACTCCCGTGTAGTGAGCGCACTCTCGGTCAGGCAGCAGAGCTGCAATGTGTAGAGGAGGCAGGAGCCAGCACTCCAGTACAAAGGGCAGACTGGTTTCCATACAGCACTACTGCAGCAATGGCTAAAGAAATCCTGGCTCACCGGCTCATGTGCACGATGTATTGGGCTCCCCATGGACACTACTCCGGTGTAGTGAGCGCACTCTCGGTCAGGCAGCAGAGCTGCAATGTGTAGAGGAGGCAGGAGCCAGCACTGCAGTACAAAGGGCAGACTGGTTTCCTTACAGCACTACTGCAGCAATGGCTAAGGAAATCCTGGCTCACCGGCTAATGTGTACGATGTACTGGTCTCCCCATGGACATTACTCCCGTGTAGTGAGCGCACTCTCGGTCAGGCAGCAGAGCTGCAATGTGTAGAGGACACAGGAGCCAGCACTCCAGTACAAAGGGCAGACTGGTTTCCTTACAGCATTACTGCAGCAATGGCTAAAGAAATCCTGGCTCACCGGCTAATGTGCACGATGTATTGGGCTCCCCATGGACATTACTCCCGTGTAGTGAGCGCACTCTCGGTCAGGCAGCAGAGCTGCAATGTGTAGAGGAGGCAGGAGCCAGCACTCCAGTACAAAGGGCAGACTGGTTTCCTTACAGCACTACTGCAGCAATGGCTAAAAAAATCCTGGCTCACCGGCTCATGTGCACGATGTATTGGGCTCCCCATGGACATTACTCCCGTGTAGTGAGCGCACTCTCGGTCAGGCAGCAGAGCTGCAATGTGTAGAGGAGGCAGGAGCCAGCACTCCAGTACAAAAGGCAGGCTGGTTTCCTTACAGCACTACTGCAGCAATGGCTAAAGAAATCCTGGCTCACCGGCTAATGTGCACAATGTATTGGGCTCCCCATGGACATTACTCCCGTGTAGTGAGCGCACTCTCGGTCAGGCAGCAGAGCTGCAATGTGTAGAGCAGGCAGGAGCCAGCACTCCAGTACAAAGGGCAGAATGGTTTCCTTACAGCATTACTGCAGCAATGGCTAAAGAAATCCTGGCTCACCGGCTAATGTGTACGATGTATTGGGCTCCCCATGGACATTACTCCCGTGTAGTGAGCGCACTCTCGGTCAGGCAGCAGAGCTGGAATGTGTAGAGGAGGCAGGAGCCAGCACTCCAGTACAAAGGGCAGACTGGTTTCCTTACAGCATTACTGCAGCAATAGCTAAAGAAATCCTGGCTCACCGGCTAATGTGCACGATGTATTGGGCTCCCCATGGACATTACTCCCGTGTAGTGAGCGCACTCTCGGTCAGGCAGCAGAGCTGCAATGTGTAGAGGAGGCAGGAGCCAGAACTCCAGTACAAAGGGCAGAATGGTTTCCTTACAGCACTACTGCAGCAATGGCTAAGGAAATCCTGGCTCACCGGCTAATGTGTACGATGTATTGGGCTCCCCATGGACATTACTCCCGTGTAGTGAGCGCACTCTTGGTCAGGCAGCAGAGCTGCAATGTGTAGAGGACACAGGAGCCAGCACTCCAGTACAAAGGGCAGAATGGTTTCCTTACAGCATTACTGCAGCAATGGCTAAAGAAATCCTGGCTCACCGGCTAATGTGTACGATGTATTGGAATCCCCATGGACATTACTCCCGTGTAGTGAGCGCACTCTTGGTCAGGCAGCAGAGCTGCATTGTGTAGAGGAGGCAGGAGCCAGCACTCCAGTACAAAGGGCAGAATGGTTTCCTTACAGCACTACTGCAGCAATGGCTAAGGAAATCCTGGCTCATCGGCTAATGTGCACGATGTATTGGGCTCCCCATGGACATTACTCCCGTGTAGTGAGCGCACTCTTGGTCAGGCAGCAGAGCTGCAATGTGTAGAGGACACAGGAGCCAGCACTCCAGTACAAAGGGCAGACTGGTTTCCTTACAGCACTACTGCAGCAATGGCTAAAGAAATCCTGGCTCACCGGCTAATGTGCACGATGTATTGGGCTCCCCATGGACATTACTCCCGTGTAGTGCACGCACTCTCGGTCCGGCAGCAGAGCTACAATGTGTAGAGGAGGCAGGAGCCAGCACTCCAGTACAAAGGGCAGACTGGTTTCCTTACAGCACTACTGCAGCAATGGCTAAGGAAATCCTGGCTCACCGGCTAATGTGTACGATGTATTGGGCTCCCCATGGACATTACTCCCGTGTAGTGAGCGCACTCTTGGTCAGGCAGCAGAGCTGCAATGTGTAGAGGACACAGGAGCCAGCACTCCAGTACAAAGGGCAGACTGGTTTCCTTACAGCATTACTGCAGCAATGGCTAAAGAAATCCTGGCTCACCGGCTAATGTGCACGATGTATTGGAATCCCCATGGACATTACTCCCGTGTAGTGAGCGCACTCTCGGTCAGGCAGCAGAGCTGCAATGTGTAGAGGAGGCAGGAGCCAGCACTCCAGTACAAAGGGCAGAATGGTTTCCTTACAGCACTACTGCAGCAATGGCTAAGGAAATCCTGGCTCACCGGCTAATGTGCACGATGTATTGGGCTCCCCATGGACATTACTCCCGTGTAGTGAGCGCACTCTCGGTCAGGCAGCAGAGCTGCAATGTGTAGAGGAGGCAGGAGCCAGCACTCCAGTACAAAGGGCAGACTGGTTTCCTTACAGCATTACTGCAGCAATGGCTAAAGAAATCCTGGCTCACCGGCTAATGTGCACGATGTATTGGAATCCCCATGGACATTACTCCCGTGTAGTGAGCGCACTCTCTGTCAGGCAGCAGAGCTGCAATGTGTAGAGGAGGCAGGAGCCAGCACTCCAGTACAAAGGGCAGACTGGTTTCCTTACAGCACTACTGCAGCAATGGCTAAGGAAATCCTGGCTCACCGGCTAATGTGTACGATGTATTGGGCTCCCCATGGACATTACTCCCGTGTAGTGAGCGCACTCTCGGTCAGGCAGCAGAGCTGCAATGTGTAGAGGAGGCAGGAGCCAGCACTCCAGTACAAAGGGCAGACTGGTTTCCTTACAGAATTACTGCAGCAATGGCTAAAGAAATCCTGGCTCACCGGGTAATGTGCACGATGTATTGGGCTCCCCATGGACATTACTCCCGTGTAGTGAGCGCACTCTTGGTCAGGCAGCAGAGCTGCAATGTGTAGAGGACACAGGAGCCAGCACTCCAGTACAAAGGGCAGACTGGTTTCCTTACAGCATTACTGCAGCAATGGCTAAAGAAATCCTGGCTCATCGGCTAATGTGCACGATGTATTGGGCTCCCCATGGACATTACTCCCGTGTAGTGAGCGCACTCTCTGTCAGGCAGCAGAGCTGCAATGTGTAGAGGAGGCAGGAGCCAGCACTCCAGTACAAAGGGCAGACTGGTTTCCTTACAGCACTACTGCAGCAATGGCTAAAGAAATCCTGGCTCACCGGCTAATGTGCACGATGTATTGGGCTCCCCATGGACATTACTCCCGTGTAGTGAGCGCACTCTCGGTCAGGCAGCAGAGCTGCAATGTGTAGAGGAGGCAGGAGCCAGCACTCCAGTACAAAGGGCAGACTGGTTTCCATACAGCACTACTGCAGCAATGGCTAAAGAAATCCTGGCTCACCGGCTCATGTGCACGATGTATTGGGCTCCCCATGGACATTACTCCGGTGTAGTGAGCGCACTCTCGGTCAGGCAGCAGAGCTGCAATGTGTAGAGGAGGCAGGAGCCAGCACTCCAGTACAAAGGGCAGACTGGTTTCCTTACAGTACTACTGCAGCAATGGCTAAGGAAATCCTGGCTCACCGGCTAATGTGTACGATGTACTGGGCTCCCCATGGACATTACTCCTGTGTAGTGAGCGCACTCTCGGTCAGGCAGCAGAGCTGCAATGTGTAGAGGACACAGGAGCCAGCACTCCAGTACAAAGGGCAGACTGGTTTCCTTACAGCACTACTGCAGCAATGGCTAAAGAAATCCTGGCTCACCGGCTAATGTGCACGATGTATTGGGCTCCCCATGGACATTACTCCCGTGTAGTGCGCGCACTCTCGGTCCGGCAGCAGAGCTACAATGTGTAGAGGAGGCAGGAGCCAGCACTCCAGTACAAAGGGCAGACTGGTTTCCTTACAGCACTACTGCAGCAATGGCTAAGGAAATCCTGGCTCACCGGCTAATGTGTACGATGTATTGGGCTCCCCATGGACATTACTCCCGTGTAGTGAGCGCACTCTTGGTCAGGCAGCAGAGCTGCAATGTGTAGAGGACACAGGAGCCAGCACTCCAGTACAAAGGGCAGACTGGTTTCCTTACAGCATTACTGCAGCAATGGCTAAAGAAATCCTGGCTCACCGGCTAATGTGCACGATGTATTGGAATCCCCATGGACATTACTCCCGTGTAGTGAGCGCACTCTCGGTCAGGCAGCAGAGCTGCAATGTGTAGAGGAGGCAGGAGCCAGCACTCCAGTACAAAGGGCAGAATGGTTTCCTTACAGCACTACTGCAGCAATGGCTAAGGAAATCCTGGCTCACCGGCTAATGTGCACGATGTATTGGGCTCCCCATGGACATTACTCCCGTGTAGTGAGTGCACTCTCGGTCAGGCAGCAGAGCTGCAATGTGTAGAGGAGGCAGGAGCCAGCACTCCAGTACAAAGGGCAGACTGGTTTCCTTACAGCATTACTGCAGCAATGGCTAAAGAAATCCTGGCTCACCGGCTAATGTGCACGATGTATTGGAATCCCCATGGACATTACTCCCGTGTAGTGAGCGCACTCTCTGTCAGGCAGCAGAGCTGCAATGTGTAGAGGAGGCAGGAGCCAGCACTCCAGTACAAAGGGCAGACTGGTTTCCTTACAGCACTACTGCAGCAATGGCTAAGGAAATCCTGGCTCACCGGCTAATGTGTACGATGTATTGGGCTCCCCATGGACATTACTCCCGTGTAGTGAGCGCACTCTCGGTCAGGCAGCAGAGCTGCAATGTGTAGAGGAGGCAGGAGCCAGCACTCCAGTACAAAGGGCAGACTGGTTTCCTTACAGAATTACTGCAGCAATGGCTAAAGAAATCCTGGCTCACCGGGTAATGTGCACGATGTATTGGGCTCCCCATGGACATTACTCCCGTGTAGTGAGCGCACTCTTGGTCAGGCAGCAGAGCTGCAATGTGTAGAGGACACAGGAGCCAGCACTCCAGTACAAAGGGCAGACTGGTTTCCTTACAGCATTACTGCAGCAATGGCTAAAGAAATCCTGGCTCATCGGCTAATGTGCACGATGTATTGGGCTCCCCATGGACATTACTCCCGTGTAGTGAGCGCACTCTCTGTCAGGCAGCAGAGCTGCAATGTGTAGAGGAGGCAGGAGCCAGCACTCCAGTACAAAGGGCAGACTGGTTTCCTTACAGCACTACTGCAGCAATGGCTAAAGAAATCCTGGCTCACCGGCTAATGTGCACGATGTATTGGGCTCCCCATGGACATTACTCCCGTGTAGTGAGCGCACTCTCGGTCAGGCAGCAGAGCTGCAATGTGTAGAGGAGGCAGGAGCCAGCACTCCAGTACAAAGGGCAGACTGGTTTCCATACAGCACTACTGCAGCAATGGCTAAAGAAATCCTGGCTCACCGGCTCATGTGCACGATGTATTGGGCTCCCCATGGACATTACTCCGGTGTAGTGAGCGCACTCTCGGTCAGGCAGCAGAGCTGCAATGTGTAGAGGAGGCAGGAGCCAGCACTCCAGTACAAAGGGCAGACTGGTTTCCTTACAGTACTACTGCAGCAATGGCTAAGGAAATCCTGGCTCACCGGCTAATGTGTACGATGTACTGGGCTCCCCATGGACATTACTCCCGTGTAGTGAGCGCACTCTCGGTCAGGCAGCAGAGCTGCAATGTGTAGAGGACACAGGAGCCAGCACTCCAGTACAAAGGGCAGACTGGTTTCCTTACAGCATTACTGCAGCAATGGCTAAAGAAATCCTGGCTCACCGGCTAATGTGTACGATGTATTGGGCTCCCCATGGACATTACTCCCGTGTAGTGAGCGCACTCTCGGTCAGGCAGCAGAGCTGCAATGTGTAGAGGAGGCAGGAGCCAGCACTCCAGTACAAAGGGCAGACTGGTTTCCTTACAGCACTACTGCAGCAATGGCTAAAATAATCCTGGCTCACCGGCTAATGTGCACGATGTATTGGGCTCCCCATGGACATTACTCCCGTGTAGTGAGCGCACTCTCGGTCAGGCAGCAGAGCTGCAATGTGTAGAGGAGGCAGGAGCCAGCACTCCAGTACAATGGGCAGACTGGTTTCCTTACAGCACTACTGCAGCAATGGCTAAAGAAATCCTGGCTCACCGGCTCATGTGCACGATGTATTGGGCTCCCCATGGACATTACTCCCGTGTAGTGAGCGCACTCTCGGTCAGGCAGCAGAGCTGCAATGTGTAGAGGAGGCAGGAGCCAGCACTCCAGTACAAAGGGCAGGCTGGTTTCCTTACAGCACTACTGCAGCAATGGCTAAAGAAATCCTGGCTCACCGGCTAATGTGCACAATGTATTGGGCTCCCCATGGACATTACTCCCGTGTAGTGAGCGCACTCTCGGTCAGGCAGCAGAGCTGCAATGTGTAGAGCAGGCAGGAGCCAGCACTCCAGTACAAAGGGCAGAATGGTTTCCTTACAGCATAACTGCAGTAATGGCTAAAGAAATCCTGGCTCACCGGCTAATGTGTACGATGTATTGGGCTCCCCATGGACATTACTCCCGTGTAGTGAGCGCACTCTCGGTCAGGCAGCAGAGCTGCAATGTGTAGAGGAGGCAGGAGCCAGCACTCCAGTACAAAGGGCAGACTGGTTTCCTTACAGCATTACTGCAGCAATGGCTAAAGAAATCCTGGCTCACCGGCTAATGTGCACGATGTATTGGGCTCCCCATGGACATTACTCCCGTGTAGTGAGTGCACTCTCGGTCAGGCAGCAGAGCTGCAATGTGTAGAGGAGGCAGGAGCCAGCACTCCAGTACAAAGGGCAGAATGGTTTCCTTACAGCACTACTGCAGCAATGGCTAAGGAAATCCTGGCTCACCGGCTAATGTGTACGATGTATTGGGCTCCCCATGGACATTACTCCCGTGTAGTGAGCGCACTCTTGGTCAGGCAGCAGAGCTGCAATGTGTAGAGGACACAGGAGCCAGCACTCCAGTACAAAGGGCAGAATGGTTTCCTTACAGCATTACTGCAGCAATGGCTAAAGAAATCCTGGCTCACCGGCTAATGTGCACGATGTATTGGAATCCCCATGGACATTACTCCCGTGTAGTGAGCGCACTCTTGGTCAGGCAGCAGAGCTGCAATGTGTAGAGGAGGCAGGAGCCAGCACTCCAGTACAAAGGGCAGAATGGTTTCCTTACAGCACTACTGCAGCAATGGCTAAGGAAATCCTGGCTCATCGGCTAATGTGCACGATGTATTGGGCTCCCCATGGACATTACTCCCGTGTAGTGAGCGCACTCTTGGTCAGGCAGCAGAGCTGCAATGTGTAGAGGACAGAGGAGCCAGCACTCCAGTACAAAGGGCAGACTGGTTTCCTTACAGCATTACTGCAGCAATGGCTAAAGAAATCCTGGCACACTGGCTAATGTGCACGATGTATTGGGCTCCCCATGGACATAACTCCCGTGTAGTGAGCGCATTCTCGGTCAGGCAGCAGAGCTGCAATGTGAAGAGGAGGCAGGAGCCAGCACTCCAGTACAAAGGGCAGACTGGTTTCCTTACAGCACTACTGCAGCAATGGCTAAAGAAATCCTGGCTCACCGGCTAATGTGCACGATGTATTGGGCTCCCCATGGACATTACTCCCGTGTAGTGAGCGCACTCTTGGTCAGGCAGCAGAGCTGCAATGTGTAGAGGAGGCAGGAGCCAGCACTCCAGTACAAAGGGCAGACTGGTTTCCTTACAGCACTACTGCAGCAATGGCTAAAGAAATCCTGGCTCACCGGCTAATGTGCACGATGTATTGGGCTCCCCATGGACATTACTCCCGTGTAGTGCGCGCACTCTCGGTCCGGCAGCAGAGCTACAATGTGTAGAGGAGGCAGGAGCCAGCACTCCAGTACAAAGGGCAGACTGGTTTCCTTACAGCACTACTGCAGCAATGGCTAAGGAAATCCTGGCTCACCGGCTCATGGGCACGATGTATTGGGCTCCCCATGGACATTACTCCCGTGTAGTGAGCGCACTCTCGGTCAGGCAGCAGAGCTGCAATGTGTAGAGGAGGCAGGAGCCAGCACTCCAGTACAAAGGGCAGACTGGTTTCCTTACAGCACTACTGCAGCAATGGCTAAGGAAATCCTGGCTCACCGGCTAATGTGTACGATGTATTGGGCTCCCCATGGACATTACTCCCGTGTAGTGAGCGCACTCTTGGTCAGGCAGCAGAGCTGCAATGTGTAGAGGAGGCAGGAGCCAGCGCTCCAGTACAAAGGGCAGAATGGTATCCTTACAGCACTACTGCAGCAATGGCTAAGGAAATCCTGGCTCACCGGCTAATGTTCACGATGTATTGGGCTCCCCATGGACATTACTCCTGTGTAGTGAGCGCACTCTTGGTCAGGCAGCAGAGCTGCAATGTGTAGAGCAGGCAGGAGCCAGCACTCCAGTACAAAGGGCAGACTGATTTCCTTACAGCACTACTGCAGCAATGGCTAAAGAAATCCTGGCTCACCGGCTAATGTGCACGCTGTATTGGGCTCCCCATGGACATTACTCCCGTGTAGTGAGCGCACTCTCGGTCAGGCAGCAGAGCTGCAATGTGTAGAGGAGGCAGGAGCCAGCACTCCAGTACAAAGGGCAGAATGGTTTCCTAACAGCACTACTGCAGCAATGGCTAAGGAAATCCTGGCTCACCGGCTAATGTGCACGATGTATTGGGCTCCCCATGGACATTACTCCCATGTAGTGAGCGCACTCTTGATCAGGCAGCAGAGCTGCAATGTGTAGAGGAGGCAGGAGCCAGCACTCCAGTACAAAGGGCAGACTGGTTTCCTTACAGTACTACTGCAGCAATGGCTAAAGAAATCCTGGCTCACCGGCTAATGTGCACGATGTATTGGGCTCCCCATGGACATTACTCCCGTGTAGTGAGCGCACTCTCTGTCAGGCAGCAGAGCTGCAATGTGTAGAGGAGGCAGGAGCCAGCACTCCAGTACAAAGGGCAGACTGGTTTCCTTACAGCACTACTGCAGCAATGGCTAAAGAAATCCTGGCTCACCGGCTAATGTGCACGATGTATTGGGCTCCCCATGGACATTACTCCCGTGTAGTGAGCGCACTCTCGGTCAGGCAGCAGAGCTGCAATGTGTAGAGGAGGCAGGAGCCAGCACTCCAGTACAAAGGGCAGACTGGTTTCCATACAGCACTACTGCAGCAATGGCAAAAGAAATCCTGGCTCACCGGCTCATGTGCACGATGTATTGGGCTCCCCATGGACATTACTCCGGTGTAGTGAGCGCACTCTCGGTCAGGCAGCAGAGCTGCAATGTGTAGAGGAGGCAGGAGCCAGCACTCCAGTACAAAGGGCAGACTGGTTTCCTTACAGCACTACTGCAGCAATGGCTAAGGAAATCCTGGCTCACCGGCAAATGTGTACGATGTACTGGGCTCCCCATGGACATTACTCCCGTGTAGTGAGCGCACTCTCGGTCAGGCAGCAGAGCTGCAATGTGTAGAGGACACAGGAGCCAGCACTCCAGTACAAAGGGCAGACTGGTTTCCTTACAGCATTACTGCAGCAATGGCTAAAGAAATCCTGGCTCACCGGCTAATGTGTACGATGTATTGGGCTCCCCATGGACATTACTCCCGTGTAGTGAGCGCACTCTCGGTCAGGCAGCAGAGCTGCAATGTGTAGAGGAGGCAGGAGCCAGCACTCCAGTACAAAGGGCAGACTGGTTTCCTTACAGCACTACTGCAGCAATGGCTAAAAAAATCCTGGCTCACCGGCTAATGTGCACGATGTATTGGGCTCCCCATGGACATTACTCCCGTGTAGTGAGCGCACTCTCAGTCAGGCAGCAGAGCTGCAATGTGTAGAGGAGGCAGGAGCCAGCACTCCAGTACAATGGGCAGACTGGTTTCCTTACAGCACTACTGCAGCAATGGCTAAAGAAATCCTGGCTCACCGGCTCATGTGCACGATGTATTGGGCTCCCCATGGACATTACTCCCGTGTAGTGAGCGCACTCTCGGTCAGGCAGCAGAGCTGCAATGTGTAGAGGAGGCAGGAGCCAGCACTCCAGTACAAAGGGCAGGCTGGTTTCCTTACAGCACTACTGCAGCAATGGCTAAATAAATCCTGGCTCACCGGCTAATGTGCACAATGTATTGGGCTCCCCATGGACATTACTCCCGTGTAGTGAGCGCACTCTCGGTCAGGCAGCAGAGCTGCAATGTGTAGAGCAGGCAGGAGACAGCACTCCAGTACAAAGGGCAGAATGGTTTCCTTACAGCATTACTGCAGTAATGGCTAAAGAAATCCTGGCTCACCGGCTAATGTGTACGATGTATTGGGCTCCCCATGGACATTACTCCCGTGTAGTGAGCGCACTCTCGGTCAGGCAGCAGAGCTGCAATGTGTAGAGGAGGCAGGAGCCAGCACTCCAGTACAAAGGGCAGACTGGTTTCCTTACAGCATTACTGCAGCAATGGCTAAAGAAATCCTGGCTCACCGGCTAATGTGCACGATGTATTGGGCTCCCCATGGACATTACTCCCGTGTAGTGAGCGCACTCTCGGTCAGGCAGCAGAGCTGCAATGTGTAGAGGAGGCAGGAGCCAGCACTCCAGTACAAAGGGCAGAATGGTTTCCTTACAGCACTACTGCAGCAATGGCTAAGGAAATCCTGGCTCACCGGCTAATGTGTACGATGTATTGGGCTCCCCATGGACATTACTCCCGTGTAGTGAGCGCACTCTTGGTCAGGCAGCAGAGCTGCAATGTGTAGAGGACACAGGAGCCAGCACTCCAGTACAAAGGGCAGAATGGTTTCCTTACAGCATTACTGCAGCAATGGCTAAAGAAATCCTGGCTCACCGGCTAATGTGCACGATGTATTGGAATCCCCATGGACATTACTCCCGTGTAGTGAGCGCACTCTTGGTCAGGCAGCAGAGCTGCAATGTGTAGAGGAGGCAGGAGCCAGCACTCCAGTACAAAGGGCAGAATGGTTTCCTTACAGCACTACTGCAGCAATGGCTAAGGAAATCCTGGCTCATCGGCTAATGTGCACGATGTATTGGGCTCCCCATGGACATTACTCCCGTGTAGTGAGCGCACTCTTGGTCAGGCAGCAGAGCTGCAATGTGTAGAGGACAGAGGAGCCAGCACTCCAGTACAAAGGGCAGACTGGTTTCCTTACAGCATTACTGCAGCAATGGCTAAAGAAATCCTGGCACACTGGCTAATGTGCACGATGTATTGGGCTCCCCATGGACATAACTCCCGTGTAGTGAGCGCATTCTCGGTCAGGCAGCAGAGCTGCAATGTGAAGAGGAGGCAGGAGCCAGCACTCCAGTACAAAGGGCAGACTGGTTTCCTTACAGCACTACTGCAGCAATGGCTAAAGAAATCCTGGCTCACCGGCTAATGTGCACGATGTATTGGGCTCCCCATGGACATTACTCCCGTGTAGTGAGCGCACTCTTGGTCAGGCAGCAGAGCTGCAATGTGTAGAGGAGGCAGGAGCCAGCACTCCAGTACAAAGGGCAGACTGGTTTCCTTACAGCACTACTGCAGCAATGGCTAAAGAAATCCTGGCTCACCGGCTAATGTGCACGATGTATTGGGCTCCCAATGGACATTACTCCCGTGTAGTGCGCGCACTCTCGGTCCGGCAGCAGAGCTACAATGTGTAGAGGAGGCAGGAGCCAGCACTCCAGTACAAAGGGCAGACTGGTTTCCTTACAGCACTACTGCAGCAATGGCTAAGGAAATCCTGGCTCACCGGCTCATGGGCACGATGTATTGGGCTCCCCATGGACATTACTCCCGTGTAGTGAGCGCACTCTTGGTCAGGCAGCAGAGCTGCAATGTGTAGAGGAGGCAGGAGCCAGCGCTCCAGTACAAAGGGCAGAATGGTATCCTTACAGCACTACTGCAGCAATGGCTAAGGAAATCCTGGCTCACCGGCTAATGTTCACGATGTATTGGGCTCCCCATGGACATTACTCCTGTGTAGTGAGCACACTCTTGGTCAGGCAGCAGAGCTGCAATGTGTAGAGCAGGCAGGAGCCAGCACTCCAGTACAAAGGGCAGACTGATTTCCTTACAGCACTACTGCAGCAATGGCTAAAGAAATCCTGGCTCACCGGCTAATGTGCACGCTGTATTGGGCTCCCCATGGACATTACTCCCGTGTAGTGAGCGCACTCTCGGTCAGGCAGCAGAGCTGCAATGTGTAGAGGAGGCAGGAGCCAGCACTCCAGTACAAAGGGCAGAATGGTTTCCTAACAGCACTACTGCAGCAATGGCTAAGGAAATCCTGGCTCACCGGCTAATGTGCACGATGTATTGGGCTCCCCATGGACATTACTCCCGTGTAGTGAGCGCACTCTTGATCAGGCAGCAGAGCTGCAATGTGTAGAGGAGGCAAGAGCCAGCACTCCAGTACAAAGGGCAGACTGGTTTCCTTACAGTACTACTGCAGCAATGGCTAAAGAAATCCTGGCTCACCGGCTAATGTGCACGATGTATTGGGCTCCCCATGGACATTACTTCCGTGTAGTGAGCACACTCTTGGTCAGGCAGCAGAGCTGCAATGTGTAGAGGACACAGGAGCCAGCACTCCAGTACAAACGGCAGAATGGTTTCCTTACAGCACTACTGCAGCAATGGCTAAGGAAATCCAGGCTCACCGGCTAATGTGCACGATGTATTGGGCTCCCCATGGACATTACTCCCGTGTAGTGAGCGCACTCTTGATCAGGCAGCAGAGCTGCAATGTGTAGAGGAGGCAGGAGCCAGCACTCCAGTACAAAGGGCAGACTGGTTTCCTTACAGCACTACTGCAGCAATGGCTAAAGAAATCCTGGCTCACCGGCTCATGTGCACGATGTATTGGGCTCCCCATGGACATTACTCCCGTGTAGTGAGCGCACCGTCGGTCAGGCAGCAGAGCTGCAATGTGTAGAGGAGGCAGGAGCCAGCACTCCAGTACAAAGGGCAGACTGGTTTCCTTACAGCACTACTGCAGCAATGGCTAAAGAAATCCTGGCTCACCGGCTAATGTGCACGATGTATTTGGCTCCCCATGGACATTACTCCCGTGTAGTGAGCGCACTCTCGGTCAGGCAGCAGAGCTGCAATGTGTAGAGGAGGCAGGAGCCAGCACTCCAGTACAAAGGGCAGACTGGTTTCCTTACAGCATTACTGCAGCAATGGCTAAGGAAATCCTGGCTCACCGGCTAATGTGCACGATGTATTGGGCTCCCCATGGACATTACTCCCGTGTAGTGAGCGCACTCTCGGTCAGGCAGCAGAGCTGCAAAGTGTAGAGGAGGCAGGAGCCAGCACTCCAGTACAAAGGGCAGAATGGTTTCCTTACAGCACTACTGCAGCAATGGCTAAGGAAATCCTGGCTCACCGGCTAATGTGTACGATGTATTGGGCTCCCCATGGACATTACTCCCGTATAGTGAGCGCACTCTTGGTCAGGCAGCAGAGCTGCAATGTGTAGAGGACACAGGAGCCAGCACTGCAGTACAAAGGGCAGACTGGTTTCCTTACAGCATTACTGCAGCAATGGCTAAAGAAATCCTGGCTCACCGGCTAATGTGCACGATGTATTGGTATCCCCATGGACATTACTCCCGTGTAGTGAGCGCACTCTTGGTCAGGCAGCAGAGCTGCAATGTGTAGAGGAGGCAGGAGCCAGCACTCCAGTACAAAGGGCAGAATGGTTTCCTTACAGCACTACTGCAGCAATGGCTAAGGAAATCCTGGCTCACCGGCTAATGTGCACGATGTATTGGGCTCCCCATGGACATTACTCCCGTGTAGTGAGCGCACTCTTGGTAAGGCAGCAGAGCTGCAATGTGTAGAGGACACAGGAGCCAGCACTCCATTACAAAGGGCAGACTGGTTTCCTTACACCACTACTGCAGCAATGGCTAAAGAAATCCTGGCTCACCGGCTAATGTGCACGATGTATTGGGCTCCCCATGGACATTACTCCCGTGTAGTGAGCGCACTCTCGGTCAGGCAGCAGAGCTGCAATGTGTAGAGGAGGCAGGAGCCAGCACTCCAGTACAAAGGGCAGACTGGTTTCCATACAGCACTACTGCAGCAATGGCTAAAGAAATCCTGGCTCACCGGCTCATGTGCACGATGTATTGGGCTCCCCATGGACATTATTCCGGTGTAGTGAGCGCACTCTCGGTCAGGCAGCAGAGCTGCAATGTGTAGAGGAGGCAGAAGCCAGCACTCCAGTACAAAGGGCAGACTGGTTTCCTTACAGCACTACTGCAGCAATGGCTAAGGAAATCCTGGCTCACCGGCTAATGTGTACGATGTACTGGGCTCCCCATGGACATTACTCCCGTGTAGTGAGCGCACTCTCGGTCAGGCAGCAGAGCTGCAATGTGTAGAGGACACAGGAGCCAGCACTCCCGTACAAAGGGCAGACTGGTTTCCTTACAGCATTACTGCAGCAATGGCTAAAGAAATCCTGGCTCACCGGCTAATGTGCACAATGTATTGGGCTCCCTATGGACATTACTCCCGTGTAGTGAGCGCACTCTCGGTCAGGCAGCAGAGCTGCAATGTGTAGAGGAGGCAGGAGCCAGCACTCCAGTACAAAGGGCAGACTGGTTTCCTTACAGCACTACTGCAGCAATGGCTAAAAAAATCCTGGCTCACCGGCTAATGTGCACGATGTATTGGGCTCCCCATGGACATTACTCCCGTGTAGTGAGCGCACTCTCGGTCAGGCAGCAGAGCTGCAATGTGTAGAGGAGGCAGGAGCCAGCACTCCAGTACAATGGGCAGACTGGTTTCCTTACAGCACTACTGCAGCAATGGCTAAAGAAATCCTGGCTCACCGGCTCATGTGCACGATGTATTGGGCTCCCCATGGACATTACTCCCGTGTAGTGAGCGCACTCTCGGTCAGGCAGCAGAGCTGCAATGTGTAGAGGAGGCAGGAGCCAGCACTCCAGTACAAAGGGCAGACTGGTTTCCTTACAGCACTACTGCAGCAATGGCTAAAGAAATCCTGGCTCACCGGCTAATGTGCACAATGTATTGGGCTCCCCATGGACATTACTCCCGTGTAGTGAGCGCACTCTCGGTCAGGCAGCAGAGCTGCAATGTGTAGAGCAGGCAGGAACCAGCACTCCAGTACAAAGGGCAGAATGGTTTCCTTACAGCATTACTGCAGCAATGGCTAAAGAAATCCTGGCTCACCGGCTAATGTGTACGATGTATTGGGCTCCCCATGGACATTACTCCCGTGTAGTGAGCGCACTCTCGGTCAGGCAGCAGAGCTGCAATGTGTAGAGGAGGCAGGAGCCAGCACTCCAGTACAAAGGGCAGACTGGTTTCCTTACAGCATTACTGCAGCAATGGCTAAAGAAATCCTGGCTCACCGGCTAATGTGCACGATGTATTGGGCTCCCCATGGACATTACTCCCGTGTAGTGAGCGCACTCTCGGTCAGGCAGCAGAGCTGCAATGTGTAGAGGAGGCAGGAGCCAGCACTCCAGTACAAAGGGTAGAATGGTTTCCTTACAGCACTACTGCAGCAATGGCTAAGGAAATCCTGGCTCACCGGCTAATGTGTACGATGTATTGGGCTCCCCATGGACATTACTCCCGTGTAGTGAGCGCACTCTTGGTCAGGCAGCAGAGCTGCAATGTGTAGAGGACACAGGAGCCAGCACTCCAGTACAAAGGGCAGAATGGTTTCCTTACAGCATTACTGCAGCAATGGCTAAAGAAATCCTGGCTCACCGGCTAATGTGCACGATGTATTGGAATCCCCATGGACATTACTCCCGTGTAGTGAGCGCACTCTTGGTCAGGCAGCAGAGCTGCAATGTGTAGAGGAGGCAGGAGCCAGCACTCCAGTACAAAGGGCAGAATGGTTTCCTTACAGCACTACTGCAGCAATGGCTAAGGAAATCCTGGCTCATCGGCTAATGTGCACGATGTATTGGGCTCCCCATGGACATTACTCCCGTGTAGTGAGCGCACTCTCGGTCAGGCAGCAGAGCTGCAATGTGTAGAGGAGGCAGGAGCCAGCACTCCAGTACAAAGGGCAGACTGGTTTCCTTACAGCACTACTGCAGCAATGGCTAAAAAAATCCTGGCTCACCGGCTAATGTGCACGATGTATTGGGCTCCCCATGGACATTACTCCCGTGTAGTGAGCGCACTCTCGGTCAGGCAGCAGAGCTGCAATGTGTAGAGGAGGCAGGAGCCAGCACTCCAGTACAATGGGCAGACTGGTTTCCTTACAGCACTACTGCAGCAATGGCTAAAGAAATCCTGGCTCACCGGCTCATGTGCACGATGTATTGGGCTCCCCATGGACATTACTCCCGTGTAGTGAGCGCACTCTCGGTCAGGCAGCAGAGCTGCAATGTGTAGAGGAGGCAGGAGCCAGCACTCCAGTACAAAGGGCAGGCTGGTTTCCTTACAGCACTACTGCAGCAATGGCTAAAGAAATCCTGGCTCACCGGCTAATGTGCACAATGTATTGGGCTCCCCATGGACATTACTCCCGTGTAGTGAGCGCACTCTCGGTCAGGCAGCAGAGCTGCAATGTGTAGAGCAGGCAGGAGCCAGCACTCCAGTACAAAGGGCAGAATGGTTTCCTTACAGCATAACTGCAGTAATGGCTAAAGAAATCCTGGCTCACCGGCTAATGTGTACGATGTATTGGGCTCCCCATGGACATTACTCCCGTGTAGTGAGCGCACTCTCGGTCAGGCAGCAGAGCTGCAATGTGTAGAGGAGGCAGGAGCCAGCACTCCAGTACAAAGGGCAGACTGGTTTCCTTACAGCATTACTGCAGCAATGGCTAAAGAAATCCTGGCTCACCGGCTAATGTGCACGATGTATTGGGCTCCCCATGGACATTACTCCCGTGTAGTGAGTGCACTCTCGGTCAGGCAGCAGAGCTGCAATGTGTAGAGGAGGCAGGAGCCAGCACTCCAGTACAAAGGGCAGAATGGTTTCCTTACAGCACTACTGCAGCAATGGCTAAGGAAATCCTGGCTCACCGGCTAATGTGTACGATGTATTGGGCTCCCCATGGACATTACTCCCGTGTAGTGAGCGCACTCTTGGTCAGGCAGCAGAGCTGCAATGTGTAGAGGACACAGGAGCCAGCACTCCAGTACAAAGGGCAGAATGGTTTCCTTACAGCATTACTGCAGCAATGGCTAAAGAAATCCTGGCTCACCGGCTAATGTGCACGATGTATTGGAATCCCCATGGACATTACTCCCGTGTAGTGAGCGCACTCTTGGTCAGGCAGCAGAGCTGCAATGTGTAGAGGAGGCAGGAGCCAGCACTCCAGTACAAAGGGCAGAATGGTTTCCTTACAGCACTACTGCAGCAATGGCTAAGGAAATCCTGGCTCATCGGCTAATGTGCACGATGTATTGGGCTCCCCATGGACATTACTCCCGTGTAGTGAGCGCACTCTTGGTCAGGCAGCAGAGCTGCAATGTGTAGAGGACACAGGAGCCAGCACTCCAGTACAAAGGGCAGACTGGTTTCCTTACAGCATTACTGCAGCAATGGCTAAAGAAATCCTGGCACACTGGCTAATGTGCACGATGTATTGGGCTCCCCATGGACATAACTCCCGTGTAGTGAGCGCATTCTCGGTCAGGCAGCAGAGCTGCAATGTGAAGAGGAGGCAGGAGCCAGCACTCCAGTACAAAGGGCAGACTGGTTTCCTTACAGCACTACTGCAGCAATGGCTAAAGAAATCCTGGCTCACCGGCTAATGTGCACGATGTATTGGGCTCCCCATGGACATTACTCCCGTGTAGTGAGCGCACTCTTGGTCAGGCAGCAGAGCTGCAATGTGTAGAGGAGGCAGGAGCCAGCACTCCAGTACAAAGGGCAGACTGGTTTCCTTACAGCACTACTGCAGCAATGGCTAAAGAAATCCTGGCTCACCAGCTAATGTGCACGATGTATTGGGCTCCCCATGGACATTACTCCCGTGTAGTGCGCGCACTCTCGGTCCGGCAGCAGAGCTACAATGTGTAGAGGAGGCAGGAGCCAGCACTCCAGTACAAAGGGCAGACTGGTTTCCTTACAGCACTACTGCAGCAATGGCTAAGGAAATCCTGGCTCACCGGCTCATGGGCACGATGTATTGGGCTCCCCATGGACATTACTCCCGTGTAGTGAGCGCACTCTCGGTCAGGCAGCAGAGCTGCAATGTGTAGAGGAGGCAGGAGCCAGCACTCCAGTACAAAGGGCAGACTGGTTTCCTTACAGCACTACTGCAGCAATGGCTAAGGAAATCCTGGCTCACCGGCTAATGTGTACGATGTATTGGGCTCCCCATGGACATTACTCCCGTGTAGTGAGCGCACTCTTGGTCAGGCAGCAGAGCTGCAATGTGTAGAGGAGGCAGGAGCCAGCGCTCCAGTACAAAGGGCAGAATGGTATCCTTACAGCACTACTGCAGCAATGGCTAAGGAAATCCTGGCTCACCGGCTAATGTTCACGATGTATTGGGCTCCCCATGGACATTACTCCTGTGTAGTGAGCGCACTCTTGGTCAGGCAGCAGAGCTGCAATGTGTAGAGCAGGCAGGAGCCAGCACTCCAGTACAAAGGGCAGACTGATTTCCTTACAGCACTACTGCAGCAATGGCTAAAGAAATCCTGGCTCACCGGCTAATGTGCACGCTGTATTGGGCTCCCCATGGACATTACTCCCGTGTAGTGAGCGCACTCTCGGTCAGGCAGCAGAGCTGCAATGTGTAGAGGAGGCAGGAGCCAGCACTCCAGTACAAAGGGCAGAATGGTTTCCTAACAGCACTACTGCAGCAATGGCTAAGGAAATCCTGGCTCACCGGCTAATGTGCACGATGTATTGGAATCCCCATGGACATTACTCCCGTGTAGTGAGCGCACTCTTGGTCAGGCAGCAGAGCTGCAATGTGTAGAGGAGGCAGGAGCCAGCACTCCAGTACAAAGGGCAGAATGGTTTCCTTACAGCACTACTGCAGCAATGGCTAAGGAAATCCTGGCTCATCGGCTAATGTGCACGATGTATTGGGCTCCCCATGGACATTACTCCCGTGTAGTGAGCGCACTCTTGGTCAGGCAGCAGAGCTGCAATGTGTAGAGGACACAGGAGCCAGCACTCCAGTACAAAGGGCAGACTGGTTTCCTTACAGCATTACTGCAGCAATGGCTAAAGAAATCCTGGCACACTGGCTAATGTGCACGATGTATTGGGCTCCCCATGGACATAACTCCCGTGTAGTGAGCGCATTCTCGGTCAGGCAGCAGAGCTGCAATGTGAAGAGGAGGCAGGAGCCAGCACTCCAGTACAAAGGGCAGACTGGTTTCCTTACAGCACTACTGCAGCAATGGCTAAAGAAATCCTGGCTCACCGGCTAATGTGCACGATGTATTGGGCTCCCCATGGACATTACTCCCGTGTAGTGAGCGCACTCTTGGTCAGGCAGCAGAGCTGCAATGTGTAGAGGAGGCAGGAGCCAGCACTCCAGTACAAAGGGCAGACTGGTTTCCTTACAGCACTACTGCAGCAATGGCTAAAGAAATCCTGGCTCACCGGCTAATGTGCACGATGTATTGGGCTCCCCATGGACATTACTCCCGTGTAGTGCGCGCACTCTCGGTCCGGCAGCAGAGCTACAATGTGTAGAGGAGGCAGGAGCCAGCACTCCAGTACAAAGGGCAGACTGGTTTCCTTACAGCACTACTGCAGCAATGGCTAAGGAAATCCTGGCTCACCGGCTCATGGGCACGATGTATTGGGCTCCCCATGGACATTACTCCCGTGTAGTGAGCGCACTCTCGGTCAGGCAGCAGAGCTGCAATGTGTAGAGGAGGCAGGAGCCAGCACTCCAGTACAAAGGGCAGACTGGTTTCCTTACAGCACTACTGCAGCAATGGCTAAGGAAATCCTGGCTCACCGGCTAATGTGTACGATGTATTGGGCTCCCCATGGACATTACTCCCGTGTAGTGAGCGCACTCTTGGTCAGGCAGCAGAGCTGCAATGTGTAGAGGAGGCAGGAGCCAGCGCTCCAGTACAAAGGGCAGAATGGTATCCTTACAGCACTACTGCAGCAATGGCTAAGGAAATCCTGGCTCACCGGCTAATGTTCACGATGTATTGGGCTCCCCATGGACATTTCTCCTGTGTAGTGAGCGCACTCTTGGTCAGGCAGCAGAGCTGCAATGTGTAGAGCAGGCAGGAGCCAGCACTCCAGTACAAAGGGCAGACTGATTTCCTTACAGCACTACTGCAGCAATGGCTAAAGAAATCCTGGCTCACCGGCTAATGTGCACGCTGTATTGGGCTCCCCATGGACATTACTCCCGTGTAGTGAGCGCACTCTCGGTCAGGCAGCAGAGCTGCAATGTGTAGAGGAGGCAGGAGCCAGCACTCCAGTACAAAGGGCAGAATGGTTTCCTAACAGCACTACTGCAGCAATGGCTAAGGAAATCCTGGCTCACCGGCTAATGTGCACGATGTATTGGGCTCCCCATGGACATTACTCCCGTGTAGTGAGCGCACTCTTGATCAGGCAGCAGAGCTGCAATGTGTAGAGGAGGCAGGAGCCAGCACTCCAGTACAAAGGGCAGACTGGTTTCCTTACAGTACTACTGCAGCAATGGCTAAAGAAATCCTGGCTCACCGGCTAATGTGCACGATGTATTGGGCTCCCCATGGACATTACTCCCGTGTAGTGAGCGCACTCTCTGTCAGGCAGCAGAGCTGCAATGTGTAGAGGAGGCAGGAGCCAGCACTCCAGTACAAAGGGCAGACTGGTTTCCTTACAGCACTACTGCAGCAATGGCTAAAGAAATCCTGGCTCACCGGCTAATGTGCACGATGTATTGGGCTCCCCATGGACATTACTCCCGTGTAGTGAGTGCACTCTCGGTCAGGCAGCAGAGCTGCAATGTGTAGAGGAGGCAGGAGCCAGCACTCCAGTACAAAGGGCAGACTGGTTTCCATACAGCACTACTGCAGCAATGGCAAAAGAAATCCTGGCTCACCGGCTCATGTGCACGATGTATTGGGCTCCCCATGGACATTACTCCGATGTAGTGAGCGCACTCTCGGTCAGGCAGCAGAGCTGCAATGTGTAGAGGAGGCAGGAGCCAGCACTCCAGTACAAAGGGCAGACTGGTTTCCTTACAGCACTACTGCAGCAATGGCTAAGGAAATCCTGGCTCACCGGCTAATGTGTACGATGTACTGGGCTCCCCATGGACATTACTCCCGTGTAGTGAGCGCACTCTCGGTCAGGCAGCAGAGCTGCAATGTGTAGAGGACACAGGAGCCAGCACTCCAGTACAAAGGGCAGACTGGTTTCCTTACAGCATTACTGCAGCAATGGCTAAAGAAATCCTGGCTCACCGGCTAATGTGTACGATGTATTGGGCTCCCCATGGACATTACTCCCGTGTAGTGAGCGCACTCTCGGTCAGGCAGCAGAGCTGCAATGTGTAGAGGAGGCAGGAGCCAGCACTCCAGTACAAAGGGCAGACTGGTTTCCTTACAGCACTACTGCAGCAATGGCTAAAAAAATCCTGGCTCACCGGCTAATGTGCACGATGTATTGGGCTCCCCATGGACATTACTCCCGTGTAGTGAGCGCACTCTCGGTCAGGCAGCAGAGCTGCAATGTGTAGAGGAGGCAGGAGCCAGCACTCCAGTACAATGGGCAGAATGGTTTCCTTACAGCACTACTGCAGCAATGGCAAAAGAAATCCTGGCTCACCGGCTCATGTGCACGATGTATTGGGCTCCCCATGGACATTACTCCCGTGTAGTGAGCGCACTCTCGGTCAGGCAGCAGAGCTGCAATGTGTAGAGGAGGCAGGAGCCAGCACTCCAGTACAAAGGGCAGGCTGGTTTCCTTACAGCACTACTGCAGCAATGGCTAAAGAAATCCTGGCTCACCGGCTAATGTGCACAATGTATTGGGCTCCCCATGGACATTACTCCCGTGTAGTGAGCGCACTCTCGGTCAGGCAGCAGAGCTGCAATGTGTAGAGCAGGCAGGAGCCAGCACTCCAGTACAAAGGGCAGAATGGTTTCCTTACAGCATTACTGCAGTAATGGCTAAAGAAATCCTGGCTCACCGGCTAATGTGTACGATGTATTGGGCTCCCCATGGACATTACTCCCGTGTAGTGAGCGCACTCTCGGTCAGGCAGCAGAGCTGCAATGTGTAGAGGAGGCAGGAGCCAGCACTCCAGTACAAAGGGCAGACTGGTTTCCTTACAGCATTACTGCAGCAATGGCTAAAGAAATCCTGGCTCACCGGCTAATGTGCACGATGTATTGGGCTCCCCATGGACATTACTCCCGTGTAGTGAGCGCACTCTCGGTCAGGCAGCAGAGCTGCAATGTGTAGAGGAGGCAGGAGCCAGCACTCCAGTACAAAGGGCAGAATGGTTTCCTTACAGCACTACTGCAGCAATGGCTAAGGAAATCCTGGCTCACCGGCTAATGTGTACGATGTATTGGGCTCCCCATGGACATTACTCCCGTGTAGTGAGCGCACTCTTGGTCAGGCAGCAGAGCTGCAATGTGTAGAGGACACAGGAGCCAGCACTCCAGTACAAAGGGCAGAATGGTTTCCTTACAGCATTACTGCAGCAATGGCTAAAGAAATCCTGGCTCACCGGCTAATGTGCACGATGTATTGGAATCCCCATGGACATTACTCCCGTGTAGTGAGCGCACTCTTGGTCAGGCAGCAGAGCTGCAATGTGTAGAGGAGGCAGGAGCCAGCACTCCAGTACAAAGGGCAGAATGGTTTCCTTACAGCACTACTGCAGCAATGGCTAAGGAAATCCTGGCTCATCGGCTAATGTGCACGATGTATTGGGCTCCCCATGGACATTACTCCCGTGTAGTGAGCGCACTCTTGGTCAGGCAGCAGAGCTGCAATGTGTAGAGGACACAGGAGCCAGCACTCCAGTACAAAGGGCAGACTGGTTTCCTTACAGCATTACTGCAGCAATGGCTAAAGAAATCCTGGCACACTGGCTAATGTGCACGATGTATTGGGCTCCCCATGGACATAACTCCCGTGTAGTGAGCGCATTCTCGGTCAGGCAGCAGAGCTGCAATGTGAAGAGGAGGCAGGAGCCAGCACTCCAGTACAAAGGGCAGACTGGTTTCCTTACAGCACTACTGCAGCAATGGCTAAAGAAATCCTGGCTCACCGGCTAATGTGCACGATGTATTGGGCTCCCCATGGACATTACTCCCGTGTAGTGAGCGCACTCTTGGTCAGGCAGCAGAGCTGCAATGTGTAGAGGAGGCAGGAGCCAGCACTCCAGTACAAAGGGCAGACTGGTTTCCTTACAGCACTACTGCAGCAATGGCTAAAGAAATCCTGGCTCACCGGCTAATGTGCACGATGTATTGGGCTCCCCATGGACATTACTCCCGTGTAGTGCGCGCACTCTCGGTCCGGCAGCAGAGCTACAATGTGTAGAGGAGACAGGAGCCAGCACTCCAGTACAAAGGGCAGACTGGTTTCCTTACAGCACTACTGCAGCAATGGCTAAGGAAATCCTGGCTCACCGGCTCATGGGCACGATGTATTGGGCTCCCCATGGACATTACTCCCGTGTAGTGAGCGCACTCTCGGTCAGGCAGCAGAGCTGCAATGTGTAGAGGAGGCAGGAGCCAGCACTCCAGTACAAAGGGCAGACTGGTTTCCTTACAGCACTACTGCAGCAATGGCTAAGGAAATCCTGGCTCACCGGCTAATGTGTACGATGTATTGGGCTCCCCATGGACATTACTCCCGTGTAGTGAGCGCACTCTTGGTCAGGCAGCAGAGCTGCAATGTGTAGAGGAGGCAGGAGCCAGCGCTCCAGTACAAAGGGCAGAATGGTATCCTTACAGCACTACTGCAGCAATGGCTAAGGAAATCCTGGCTCACCGGCTAATGTTCACGATGTATTGGGCTCCCCATGGACATTACTCCTGTGTAGTGAGCGCACTCTTGGTCAGGCAGCAGAGCTGCAATGTGTAGAGCAGGCAGGAGCCAGCACTCCAGTACAAAGGGCAGACTGATTTCCTTACAGCACTACTGCAGCAATGGCTAAAGAAATCCTGGCTCACCGGCTAATGTGCACGCTGTATTGGGCTCCCCATGGACATTACTCCCGTGTAGTGAGCGCACTCTCGGTCAGGCAGCAGAGCTGCAATGTGTAGAGGAGGCAGGAGCCAGCACTCCAGTACAAAGGGCAGAATGGTTTCCTAACAGCACTACTGCAGCAATGGCTAAGGAAATCCTGGCTCACCGGCTAATGTGCACGATGTATTGGGCTCCCCATGGACATTACTCCCGTGTAGTGAGCGCACTCTTGATCAGGCAGCAGAGCTGCAATGTGTAGAGGAGGCAAGAGCCAGCACTCCAGTACAAAGGGCAGACTGGTTTCCTTACAGTACTACTGCAGCAATGGCTAAAGAAATCCTGGCTCACCGGCTAATGTGCACGATGTATTGGGCTCCCCATGGACATTACTTCCGTGTAGTGAGCACACTCTTGGTCAGGCAGCAGAGCTGCAATGTGTAGAGGACACAGGAGCCAGCACTCCAGTACAAACGGCAAAATGGTTTCCTTACAGCACTACTGCAGCAATGGCTAAGGAAATCCAGGCTCACCGGCTAATGTGCACGATGTATTGGGCTCCCCATGGACATTACTCCCGTGTAGTGAGCGCACTCTTGATCAGGCAGCAGAGCTGCAATGTGTAGAGGAGGCAGGAGCCAGCACTCCAGTACAAAGGGCAGACTGGTTTCCTTACAGCACTACTGCAGCAATGGCTAAAGAAATCCTGGCTCACCGGCTCATGTGCACGATGTATTGGGCTCCCCATGGACATTACTCCCGTGTAGTGAGCGCACCGTCGGTCAGGCAGCAGAGCTGCAATGTGTAGAGGAGGCAGGAGCCAGCACTCCAGTACAAAGGGCAGACTGGTTTCCTTACAGCACTACTGCAGCAATGGCTAAAGAAATCCTGGCTCACCGGCTAATGTGCACGATGTATTGGGCTCCCCATGGACATTACTCCCGTGTAGTGAGCGCACTCTCGGTCAGGCAGCAGAGCTGCAATGTGTAGAGGAGGCAGGAGCCAGCACTCCAGTACAAAGGGCAGACTGGTTTCCTTACAGCATTACTGCAGCAATGGCTAAGGAAATCCTGGCTCACCGGCTAATGTGCACGATGTATTGGGCTCCCCATGGACATTACTCCCGTGTAGTGAGCGCACTCTCGGTCAGGCAGCAGAGCTGCAAAGTGTAGAGGAGGCAGGAGCCAGCACTCCAGTACAAAGGGCAGAATGGTTTCCTTACAGCACTACTGCAGCAATGGCTAAGGAAATCCTGGCTCACCGGCTAATGTGTACGATGTATTGGGCTCCCCATGGACATTACTCCCGTGTAGTGAGCGCACTCTTGGTCAGGCAGCAGAGCTGCAATGTGTAGAGGACACAGGAGCCAGCACTCCAGTACAAAGGGCAGACTGGTTTCCTTACAGCATTACTGCAGCAATGGCTAAAGAAATCCTGGCTCACCGGCTAATGTGCACGATGTATTGGAATCCCCATGGACATTACTCCCGTGTAGTGAGCGCACTCTTGGTCAGGCAGCAGAGCTGCAATGTGTAGAGGAGGCAGGAGCCAGCACTCCAGTACAAAGGGCAGAATGGTTTCCTTACAGCACTACTGCAGCAATGGCTAAGGAAATCCTGGCTCACCGGCTAATGTGCACGATGTATTGGGCTCCCCATGGACATTACTCCCGTGTAGTGAGCGCACTCTTGGTAAGGCAGCAGAGCTGCAATGTGTAGAGGACACAGGAGCCAGCACTCCATTACAAAGGGCAGACTGGTTTCCTTACACCACTACTGCAGCAATGGCTAAAAAAATCCTGGCTCACCGGCTAATGTGCACGATGTATTGGGCTCCCCATGGACATTACTCCCGTGTAGTGAGCGCACTCTCGGTCAGGCAGCAGAGCTGCAATGTGTAGAGGAGGCAGGAGCCAGCACTCCAGTACAATGGGCAGACTGGTTTCCTTACAGCACTACTGCAGCAATGGCTAAAGAAATCCTGGCTCACCGGCTCATGTGCACGATGTATTGGGCTCCCCATGGACATTACTCCCGTGTAGTGAGCGCACTCTCGGTCAGGCAGCAGAGCTGCAATGTGTAGAGGAGGCAGGAGCCAGCACTCCAGTACAAAGGGCAGACTGGTTTCCTTACAGCACTACTGCAGCAATGGCTAAAGAAATCCTGGCTCACCGGCTAATGTGCACAATGTATTGGGCTCCCCATGGACATTACTCCCGTGTAGTGAGCGCACTCTCGGTCAGGAAGCAGAGCTGCAATGTGTAGAGCAGGCAGGAACCAGCACTCCAGTACAAAGGGCAGAATGGTTTCCTTACAGCATTACTGCAGCAATGGCTAAAGAAATCCTGGCTCACCGGCTAATGTGTACGATGTATTGGGCTCCCCATGGACATTACTCCCGTGTAGTGAGCGCACTCTCGGTCAGGCAGCAGAGCTGCAATGTGTAGAGGAGGCAGGAGCCAGCACTCCAGTACAAAGGGCAGACTGGTTTCCTTACAGCATTACTGCAGCAATGGCTAAAGAAATCCTGGCTCACCGGCTAATGTGCACGATGTATTGGGCTCCCCATGGACATTACTCCCGTGTAGTGAGCGCACTCTCGGTCAGGCAGCAGAGCTGCAATGTGTAGAGGAGGCAGGAGCCAGCACTCCAGTACAAAGGGCAGAATGGTTTCCTTACAGCACTACTGCAGCAATGGCTAAGGAAATCCTGGCTCACCGGCTAATGTGTACGATGTATTGGGCTCCCCATGGACATTACTCCCGTGTAGTGAGCGCACTCTTGGTCAGGCAGCAGAGCTGCAATGTGTAGAGGACACAGGAGCCAGCACTCCAGTACAAAGGGCAGAATGGTTTCCTTACAGCATTACTGCAGCAATGGCTAAAGAAATCCTGGCTCACCGGCTAATGTGCACGATGTATTGGAATCCCCATGGACATTACTCCCGTGTAGTGAGCGCACTCTTGGTCAGGCAGCAGAGCTGCAATGTGTAGAGGAGGCAGGAGCCAGCACTCCAGTACAAAGGGCAGAATGGTTTCCTTACAGCACTACTGCAGCAATGGCTAAGGAAATCCTGGCTCATCGGCTAATGTGCACGATGTATTGGGCTCCCCATGGACATTACTCCCGTGTAGTGAGCGCACTCTTGGTCAGGCAGCAGAGCAGCAATGTGTAGAGGACACAGGAGCCAGCACTCCAGTACAAAGGGCAGACTGGTTTCCTTACAGCATTACTGCAGCAATGGCTAAAGAAATCCTGGCACACTGGCTAATGTGCACGATGTATTGGGCTCCCCATGGACATTACTCCCGTGTAGTGAGCGCACTCTCGGTCAGGCAGCAGAGCTGCAATGTGAAGAGGAGGCAGGAGCCAGCACTCCAGTACAAAGGGCAGACTGGTTTCCTTACAGCACTACTGCAGCAATGGCTAAAGAAATCCTGGCTCACCGGCTAATGTGCACGATGTATTGGGCTCCCCATGGACATTACTCCCGTGTAGTGAGCGCACTCTTGGTCAGGCAGCAGAGCTGCAATGTGTAGAGGAGGCAGGAGCCAGCACTCCAGTACAAAGGGCAGACTGGTTTCCTTACAGCATTACTGCAGCAATGGCTAAAGAAATCCTGGCTCACTGGCTAATGTGCACGATGTATTGGGCTCCCCATGGACATTACTCCCGTGTAGTGAGCGCACTCTCGGTCAGGCAGCAGAGCTGCAATGTGTAGAGGAGGCAGGAGCCAGCACTCCAGTACAAAGGGCAGAATGGTTTCCTTACAGCACTACTGCAGCAATGGCTAAGGAAATCCTGGCTCACCGGCTAATGTGTACGATGTATTGGGCTCCCCATGGACATTACTCCCGTGTAGAGAGCGCACTCTTGGTCAGGCAGCAGAGCTGCAATGTGTAGAGGACACAGGAGCCAGCACTCCAGTACAAAGGGCAGAATGGTTTCCTTACAGCATTACTGCAGCAATGGCTAAAGAAATCCTGGCTCACCGGCTAATGTGCACGATGTATTGGAATCCCCATGGACATTACTCCCGTGTAGTGAGCGCACTCTTGGTCAGGCAGCAGAGCTGCAATGTGTAGAGGAGGCAGGAGCCAGCACTCCAGTACAAAGGGCAGAATGGTTTCCTTACAGCACTACTGCAGCAATGGCTAAGGAAATCCTGGCTCACCGGCTAATGTGTACGATGTATTGGGCTCCCCATGGACATTACTCCCGTGTAGAGAGCGCACTCTTGGTCAGGCAGCAGAGCTGCAATGTGTAGAGGACACAGGAGCCAGCACTCCAGTACAAAGGGCAGAATGGTTTCCTTACAGCATTACTGCAGCAATGGCTAAAGAAATCCTGGCTCACCGGCTAATGTGCACGATGTATTGGAATCCCCATGGACATTACTCCCGTGTAGTGAGCGCACTCTTGGTCAGGCAGCAGAGCTGCAATGTGTAGAGGAGGCAGGAGCCAGCACTCCAGTACAAAGGGCAGAATGGTTTCCTTACAGCACTACTGCAGCAATGGCTAAGGAAATCCTGGCTCATCGGCTAATGTGCACGATGTATTGGGCTCCCCATGGACATTACTCCCGTGTAGTGAGCGCACTCTTGGTCAGGCAGCAGAGCTGCAATGTGTAGAGGACACAGGAGCCAGCACTCCAGTACAAAGGGCAGACTGGTTTCCTTACAGCATTACTGCAGCAATGGCTAAAGAAATCCTGGCACACTGGCTAATGTGCACGATGTATTGGGCTCCCCATGGACATTACTCCCGTGTAGTGAGCACACTCTTGGTCAGGCAGCAGAGCTGCAATGTGTAGAGGAGGCAGGAGCCAGCACTCCAGTACAAAGGGCAGACTGGTTTCCTTACAGCACTACTGCAGCAATGGCTAAAGAAATCCTGGCTCACCGGCTAATGTGCACGATGTATTGGGCTCCCCATGGACATTACTCCCGTGTAGTGCGCGCACTCTCGGTCCGGCACCAGAGCTACAATGTGTAGAGGAGGCAGGAGCCAGCACTCCAGTACAAAGGGCAGACTGGTTTCCTTACAGCACTACTGCAGCAATGGCTAAGGAAATCCTGGCTCACCGGCTCATGTGCACGATGTATTGGGCTCCCCATGGACATTACTCCCGTGTAGTGAGCGCACTCTCGGTCAGGCAGCAGAGCTGCAATGTGTAGAGGAGGCAGGAGCCAGCACTCCAGTACAAAGGGCAGACTGGTTTCCTTACAGCACTACTGCAGCAATGGCTAAGGAAATCCTGGCTCACCGGCTAATGTGTACTATGTATTGGGCTCCCCATGGACATTACTCCCGTGTAGTGAGCGCACTCTTGGTCAGGCAGCAGAGCTGCAATGTGTAGAGGAGGCAGGAGCCAGCGCTCCAGTACAAAGGGCAGAATGGTATCCTTACAGCACTACTGCAGCAATGGCTAAGGAAATCCTGGCTCACCGGCTAATGTTCACGATGTATTGGGCTCCCCATGGACATTACTCCCGTGTAGTGAGCGCACTCTCGGTCAGGCAGCAGAGCTGCAATGTGTAGAGGAGGCAGGAGCCAGCACTCCAGTACAAAGGGCAGAATGGTTTCCTTACAGCACTACTGCAGCAATGGCTAAAGAAATCCTGGCTCACCGGCTAATGTGCACGCTGTATTGGGCTCTCCATGGACATTACTCCCGTGTAGTGAGCGCACTCTTGGTCAGGCAGCAGAGCTGCAATGTGTAGAGGAGGCAGGAGCCAGCACTCCAGTACAAAGGGCAGACTGGTTTCCTTACAGCACTACTGCAGCAATGGCTAAGGAAATCCTGGCTCACCGGCTCATGTGCACGATGTATTGGGCTCCCCATGGACATTACTCCCGTGTACTGAGCGCACTCTCGGTCAGGCAGCAGAGCTGCAATGTGTAGAGGAGGCAGGAGCCAGCACTCCAGTACAAAGGGCAGACTGGTTTCCTTACAGCACTACTGCAGCAATGGCTAAGGAAATCCTGGCTCACCGGCTAATGTGTACGATGTATTGGGCTCCCCATGGACATTACTCCCGTGTACTGAGCGCACTCTTGGTCAGGCAGCAGAGCTGCAATGTGTAGAGGAGGCAGGAGCCAGCGCTCCAGTACAAAGGGCAGAATGGTATCCTTACAGCACTACTGCAGCAATGGCTAAGGAAATCCTGGCTCACCGGCTAATGTACACGATGTATTGGGCTCCCCATGGACATTACTCCTGTGTAGTGAGCGCACTCTTGGTCAGGCAGCAGAGCTGCAATGTGTAGAGCAGGCAGGAGCCAGCACTCCAGTACAAAGGGCAGACTGATTTCCTTACAGCACTACTGCAGCAATGGCTAAAGAAATCCTGGCTCACGGGCTAATGTGCACGATGTATTGGGCTCCCCATGGACATTACTCCCGTGTAGTGAGCGCACTCTCGGTCAGGCAGCAGAGCTGCAATGTGTAGAGGAGGCAGGAGCCAGCACTCCAGTACAAAGGGCAGAATGGTTTCCTTACAGCACTACTGCAGCAATGGCTAAGGAAATCCTGGCTCACCGGCTAATGTGCACGATGTATTGGGCTCCCCATGGACATTACTCCCGTGTAGTGAGCGCACTCTTGATCAGGCAGCAGAGCTGCAATGTGTAGAGGAGGCAGGAGCCAGCACTCCAGTACAAAGGGCAGATTGGTTTCCTTACAGCACTACTGCAGCAATGGCTAAAGAAATCCTGGCTCACCGGCTAATGTGTACGATGTATTGGGCTCCCCATGGACATTACTCCCGTGTAGTGAGCGCACTCTCGGTCAGGCAGCAGAGCTGCAATGTGTAGAGGAGGCAGGAGCCAGCACTCCAGTACAAAGGGCAGAATGGTTTCCTTACAGCACTACTGCAGCAATGGCTAAGGAAATCCTGGCTCACAGGCTAATGTGCACGATGTATTGGGCTCCCCATTGACATTACTCCCGTGTAGTGAGCGCACTCTCGGTCAGGCAGCAGAGCTGCAATGTGTAGAGGAGGCAGGAGCCATCACTCCAGTACAAAGGGCAGAATGGTTTCCTTACAGCACTACTGCAGCAATGGCTAAGGAAATCCTGGCTCACCGGCTAATGTGCACGATGTATTGGGCTCCCCATGGACATTACTCCCGTGTAGTGAGCGCACTCTTGATCAGGCAGCAGAGCTGCAATGTGTAGAGGAGGCAGGAGCCAGCACTGCAGTACAAAGGGCAGACTGGTTTCCTTACAGCACTACTGCAGCAATGGCTAAAGAAATCCTGGCTCACCGGCTCATGTGCACGATGTATTGGGCTCCCCATGGACATTACTCCCGTGTAGTGAGCGCACTCTTGATCAGGCAGCAGACCTGCAATGTGTAGAGGAGGCAGGAGCCAGCACTGCAGTACAAAGGGCAGACTGGTTTCCTTACAGCACTACTGCAGCAATGGCTAAAGAAATCCTGGCTCACCGGCTCATGTGCACGATGTATTGGGCTCCCCATGGACATTACTCCCGTGTAGTGAGCGCACTCTCGGTCAGGCAGCAGAGCTGCAATGTGTAGAGGAGGTAGGAGCCAGCACTCCAGTACAAAGGGCAGACTGGTTTCCTTACAGCACTACTGCAGCAATGGCTAAAGAAATCCTGGCTCACCGGCTAATGTGCACGATGTATTGGGCTCCCCATGGACATTACTCCCGTGTAGTGAGCGCACTCTCGGTCAGGCAGCAGAGCTGCAATGTGTAGAGGAGGCAGGAGCCAGCACTCCAGTACAAAGGGCAGACTGGTTTCCTTACAGCACTACTGCAGCAATGGCTAAAGAAATCCTGGCTCAACGGCTAATGTGCACAATGTATTGGGCTCCCCATGGACATTACTCCCGTGTAGTGAGCGCACTCTCGGTCAGGCAGCAGAGCTGCAATGTGTAGAGGAGGCAGGAGCCAGCACTCCAGTACAAAGGGCAGAATGGTTTCCTTACAGCACTACTGCAGCAATGGCTAAGGAAATCCTGGCTCACCGGCTAATGTGTACGATGTATTGGGCTCCCCATGGACATTACTCCCGTGTAGTGAGCGCACTCTTGGTCAGGCAGCAGAGCTGCAATGTGTAGAGGAGGCAGGAGCCAGCACTCCAGTACAAAGGGCAGACTGATTTCCTTACAGCACTACTGCAGCAATGGCTAAAGAAATCCTGGCTCACCGGCTAATGTGTACGATGTATTGGGCTCCCCATGGACATTACTCCCGTGTAGTGAGCGCACTCTCGGTCAGGCAGCAGAGCTGCAATGTGTAGAGGAGGCAGGAGCCAGCACTCCAGTACAAAGGGCAGAATGATTTCCTTACAGCACTACTGCAGCAATGGCTAAGGAAATCCTGGCTCACCGGCTAATGTGCACGATGTATTGGGCTCCCCATGGACATTACTCCCGTGTAGTGAGCGCACTCTCGGTCAGGCAGCAGAGCTGCAATGTGTAGAGGAGGCAGGAGCCAGCACTCCAGTACAAAGGGCAGAATGATTTCCTTACAGCACTACTGCAGCAATGGCTAAGGAAATCCTGGCTCACCGGCTAATGTGCACGATGTATTGGAATCCCCATGGACATTACTCCCGTGTAGTGAGCGCACTCTCGGTCAGGCAGCAGAGCTGCAATGTGTAGAGGAGGCAGGAGCCAGCACTCCAGTACAAAGGGCAGACTGGTTTCCTTACAGCACTACTGCAGCAATGGCTAAGGAAATCCTGGCTCACCGGCTAATGTGCACGATGTATTGGGCTCCCCATGGACATTACTCCCGTGTAGTGAGCGCACTCTTGGTCAGGCAGCAGAGCTGCAATGTGTAGAGGACACAGGAGCCAACACTCCAGTACAAAGGGAAGACTGGTTTCCTTACAGCATTACTGCAGCAATGGCTAAAGAAATCCTGGCTCACCGGCTAATGTGCACGATGTATTGGAATCCCCATGGACATTACTCCCGTGTAGTGAGCGCACTCTTGATCAGGCAGCAGAGCTGTAATGTGTAGAGGAGGCAGGAGCCAGCACTCCAGTACAAAGGGCAGACTGGTGTCCTTACAGCATTACTGCAGCAATGGCTAAAGAAATCCTGGCTCACCGGCTAATGTGCACGATGTATTGGGCTCCCCATGGACATTACTCCCGTGTAGCGAGCGCACTCTCGGTCAGGCAGCAGAGCTGCAATGTGTAGAGGAGGCAGGAGCCAGCACTCCAGTACAAAGGGCAGAATGGTTTCCTTACAGCACTACTGCAGCAATGGCTAAAGAAATCCTGGCTCACCGGATAATGTGTACGATGTATTGGGCTCCCCATGGACATTACTCCCGTGTAGTGAGCGCACTCTCGGTCAGGCAGCAGAGCTGCAATGTGTAGAGGAGGCAGGAGCCAGCACTCCAGTACAAAGGGCAGAATGGTTTCCTTACAGCACTACTGCAGCAATGGCTAAAGAAATCTTGGCTCACCGGCTAATGTGTACGATGTATTGGGCTCCCCATGGACATTACTCCCGTGTAGTGAGCGCACTCTCGGTCAGGCAGCAGAGCTGCAATGTGTAGAGGAGGCAGGAGCCAGCACTCCAGTACAAAGGGCAGACTGGTTTCCTTACAGCACTACTGCAGCAATGGCTAAGGAAATCCTGGCTCACCGGCTAATGTGCACGATGTATTGGAATCCCCATGGACATTACTCCCGTGTAGTGAGCGCACTCTCGGTCAGGCAGCAGAGCTGCAATGTGTAGAGGAGGCAGGAGCCAGCACTCCAGTACAAAGGGCAGACTGGTTTCCTTACAGCACTACTGCAGCAATGGCTAAGGAAATCCTGGCTCACCGGCTAATGTGCACGATGTATTGGGCTCCCCATGGACATTACTCCCGTGTAGTGAGCGCACTCTTGGTCAGGCAGCAGAGCTGCAATGTGTAGAGGACACAGGAGCCAGCACTCCAGTACAAAGGGCAGACTGGTTTCCTTACAGCATTACTGCAGCAATGGCTAAAGAAATCCTGGCTCACCGGCTAATGTGCATGATGTATTGGAATCCCCATGGACATTACTCCCGTGTAGTGAGCGCACTCTTGATCAGGCAGCAGAGCTGCAATGTGTAGAGGAGGCAGGAGCCAGCACTCCAGTACAAAGGGCAGACTGGTTTCCTTACAGCATTACTGCAGCAATGGCTAAAGAAATCCTGGCTCACCGGCTCATGTGCACGATGTATTGGGCTCCCCATGGACATTACTCCCGTGTAGTGAGCGCACTCTCGGTCAGGCAGCAGAGCTGCAATGTGTAGAGGAGGCAGGAGCCAGCACTCCAGTAAAAAGGGCAGACTGGTTTCCTTACAGCATTACTGCAGCAATGGCTAAAGAAATCCTGGCTCACCGGCTAATGTGCACGATGTATTGGGCTCCCCATGGACATTACTCCCGTGTAGTGAGCGCACTCTCGGTCAGGCAGCAGAGCTGCAATGTGTAGAGGAGGCAGGAGCCAGCACTCCAGTACAAAGGGCAGACTGGTTTCCTTACAGCACTACTGCAGCAATGGCTAAAGAAATCCTGGCTCACCGGCTAATGTGCACGATGTATTGGGCTCCCCATGGACATTACTCCCGTGTAGTGAGCGCACTCTCGGTCAGGCAGCAGAGCTGCAATGTGTAGAGGAGGCAGGAGCCAGCACTCCAGTACAAAGGGCAGAATGGTTTCCTTACAGCACTACTGCAGCAATGGCTAAAGAAATCCTGGCTCACCGGCTAATGTGCACGATGTATTGGGCTCCCCATGGACATTACTCCCGTGTAGTGAGCGCACTCTTGGTCAGGCAGCAGAGCTGCAATGTGTAGAGGAGGCAGGAGCCAGCACTCCAGTACAAAGGGCAGACTGGTTTCCTTACAGCACTACTGCAGCAATGGCTAAAGAAATCCTGGCTCACCGGCTAATGTGCACGATGTATTGGGCTCCCCATGGACATTACTCCCGTGTAGTGAGCGCACTCTCGGTCAGGCAGCAAAGCTGCAATGTGTAGAGGAGGCAGGAGCCAGCACTCCAGTACAAAGGGCAGACTGGTTTCCTTACAGCATTACTGCAGCAATGGCTAAAGAAATCCTGGCTCACCGGCTAATGTGCACGATGTATTGGGCTCCCCATGGACATTACTCCCGTGTAGTGAGCGCACTCTTGGTCAGGCAGCAGAGCTGCAATGTGTAGAGGAGGTAGGAGCCAGCACTCCAGTACAAAGAGCAGACTGATTTTCTTACAGCACTACTGCAGCAATGGCTAAAGAAATCCTGGCTCACCGGCTAATGTGCACGATGTATTGGGCTCCCCATGGACATTACTCCCGTGTAGTGAGCGCACTCTCGGTCAGGCAGCAGAGCTGCAATGTGTAGAGGAGGCAGGAGCCAGCACTCCAGTACAAAGGGCAGACTCGTTTCCTTACAGCATTACTGCAGCAATAGCTAAAGAAATCCTGGCTCACCGGCTAATGTGCACGATGTATTGGGCTCCCCATGGACATTACTCCCGTGTAGTGAGCGCACTCTCGGTCAGGCAGCAGAGCTGCAATGTGTAGAGGAGGCAGGAGTCAGCACTCCAGTACAAAGCGCAGACTGATTTCCTTACAGCACTACTGCAGCAATGGCTAAAGAAATCCTGGCTCACCGGCTAATGTGCACGATGTATTGGGCTCCCCATGGACATTACTCCCGTGTAGTGAGCGCACTCTTGGTCAGGCAGCAGAGCTGCAATGTGTAGAGCAGGCAGGAGCCAGCAATCCAGTACAAAGGGCAGACTGATTTCCTTACAGCACTACTGCAGCAATGGCTAAAGAAATCCTGGCTCACCGGCTAATGTGCACGATGTATTGGGCTCCCCATGGACATTACTCCCGTGTAGTGAGCGCACTCTCGGTCAGGCAGCAGAGCTGCAATGTGTAGAGGAGGCAGGAGCCAGCACTCCAGTACAAAGGGCAGAATGGTTTCCTTACAGCACTACTGCAGCAATGGCTAAGGAAATCCTGGCTCTCCGGCTAATGTGCACGATGTATTGGGCTCCCCATGGACATTACTCCCGTGTAGTGAGCGGACTCTCGGTCAGGCAGCAGAGCTGCAATGTGTAGAGGACACAGGAGCCAGCACTCCAGTACAAAGGGCAGAATGGTTTCCTTACAGCACTAGTGCAGCAATGGCTAAAGAAATCCTGGCTCACCGGCTAATGTGTACGATGTATTGGGCTCCCCATGGACATTACTCCCGTGTAGTGAGCGCACTCTCGGTCAGGCAGCAGAGCTGCAATGTGTAGAGGACACAGGAGCCAGCACTCCAGTACAAAGGGCAGAATGGTTTCCTTACAGCACTACTGCAGCAATGGCTAAAGAAATCCTGGCTCACCGGCTAATGTGTACGATGTATTGGGCTCCCCATGGACATTACTCCCGTGTAGTGAGCGCACTCTCGCTCAGGCAGCAGAGCTGCAATGTGTAGAGGAGGCAGGAGCCAGCACTCCAGTACAAAGGGCAGAATGATTTCCTTACAGCACTACTGCAGCAATGGCTAAGGAAATCCTGGCTCACCGGCTAATGTGCACGATGTATTGGGCTCCCCATGGACATTACTCCCGTGTAGTGAGCGCACTCTCGGTCAGGCAGCAGAGCTGCAATGTGTAGAGGAGGCAGGAGCCAGCACTCCAGTACAAAGGGCAGACTGATTTCCTTACAGCACTACTGCAGCAATGGCTAAAGAAATCCTGGCTCACCGGCTAATGTGTACGATGTATTGGGCTCCCCATGGACATTACTCCCGTGTAGTGAGCGCACTCTCGGTCAGGCAGCAGAGCTGCAATGTGTAGAGGAGGCAGGAGCCAGCACTCCAGTACAAAGTGCAGAATGATTTCCTTATAGCACTACTGCAGCAATGGCTAAGGAAATCCCGGCTCATCGGCTAATGTGCACGATGTATTGGGCTCCCCATGGACATTACACCCGTGTAGTGAGCGCACTCTCGGTCAGGCAGCAGAGCTGCAATGTGTAGAGGAGGCAGGAGCCAGCACTCCAGTACAAAGGGCAGAATGATTTCCTTACAGCACTACTGCAGCAATGGCTAAGGAAATCCTGGCTCACCGGCTAATGTGCACGATGTATTGGGCTCCCCATGGACATTACTCCCGTGTAGTGAGCGCACTCTCGGTCAGGCAGCAGAGCTGCAATGTGTAGAGGAGGCAGGAGCCAGCACTCCAGTACAAAGGGCAGAATGGTTTCCTTACAGCACTACTGCAGCAATGGCTAAAGAAATCTTGGCTCACCGGCTAATGTGTACGATGTATTGGGCTCCCCATGGACATTACTCCCGTGTAGTGAGCGCACTCTCGGTCAGGCAGCAGAGCTGCAATGTGTAGAGGAGGCAGGAGCCAGCACTCCAGTACAAAGGGCAGACTGGTTTCCTTACAGCACTACTGCAGCAATGGCTAAGGAAATCCTGGCTCACCGGCTAATGTGCACGATGTATCGGAATCCCCATGGACATTACTCCCGTGTAGTGAGCGCACTCTCGGTCAGGCAGCAGAGCTGCAATGTGTAGAGGAGGCAGGAGCCAGCACTCCAATACAAAGGGCAGACTGGTTTCCTTACAGCACTACTGCAGCAATGGCTAAGGAAATCCTGGCTCACCGGCTAATGTGCACGATGTATTGGGCTCCCCATGGACATTACTCCCGTGTAGTGAGCGCAGTCTTGGTCAGGCAGCAGAGCTGCAATGTGTAGAGGACACAGGAGCCAGCACTCCAGTACAAAGGGCAGACTGGTTTCCTTACAGCATTACTGCAGCAATGGCTAAAGAAATCCTGGCTCACCGGCTAATGTGCACGATGTATTGGAATCCCCATGGACATTACTCCCGTGTAGTGAGCGCACTCTTGATCAGGCAGCAGAGCTGCAATGTGTAGAGGAGGCAGGAGCCAGCACTCCAGTACAAAGGGCAGACTGGTTTCCTTACAGCATTACTACAGCAATGGCTAAAGAAATCCTGGCTCACCGGCTAATGTGCACGATGTATTGTGCTCCCCATGGACATTACTCCCGTGTAGTGAGCGCACTCTCGGTCAGGCAGCAGAGCTGCAATGTGTAGAGGAGGCAGGAGCCAGCACTCCAGGACAAAGGGCAGAATGGTTTCCTTACAGCACTACTGCAGCAATGGCTAAAGAAATCCTGGCTCACCGGCTAATGTGTACGATGTATTGGGCTCCCCATGGACATTACTCCCGTGTAGTGAGCGCACTCTCGGTCAGGCAGCAGAGCTGCAATGTGTAGAGGAGGCAGGAGCCAGCACTCCAGTACAAAGGGCAGACTGGTTTCCTTACAGCATTACTGCAGCAATGGCTAAAGAAATCCTGGCTCACCGGCTAATGTGTACGATGTATTGGGCTCCCCATGGACATTACTCCCGTGTAGTGAGCGCACTCTTGGTCAGGCAGCAGAGCTGCAATGTGTAGAGGAGGCAGGAGCCAGCACTCCAGTACAAAGGGCAGACTGGTTTCCTTACAGCACTACTGCAGCAATGGCTAAAGAAATCCTGGCTCACCGGCTAATGTGTACGATGTATTGGGCTCCCCATGGACATTACTCCCGTGTAGTGAGCGCACTCTCGCTCAGGCAGCAGAGCTGCAATGTGTAGAGGAGGCAGGAGCCAGCACTCCAGTACAAAGGGCAGAATGGTTTCCATACATCACTACTGCAGCAATGGCTAAAGAAATCCTGGCTCACCGGCTAATGTGTACGATGTATTGGGCTCCCCATGGACATTACTCCCGTGTAGTGAGCGCACTCTCGGTCAGGCAGCAGAGCTGCAATGTGTAGAGGACACAGGAGCTAGCACTCCAGTACAAAGGGCAGAATGGTTTCCTTACAGCACTACTGCAGCAATGGCTAAAGAAATCCCGGCTCACCGGCTAATATGTACGATGTATTGGGCTCCCCATGGACATTACTCCCATGTAGTGAGCGCACTCATGGTCAGGCAGCAGAGCTGCAATGTGTAGAGCAGGCAGGAGCCAGCACTCCAGTACAAAGGGCAGAATGATTTCCTTACAGCACTACTGCAGCAATGGCTAAGGAAATCCTGGCTCACCGGCTAATGTGCACGATGTATTGGGCTCCCCATGGACATTACACCCGTGTAGTGAGCGCACTCTCGGTCAGGCAGCAGAGCTGCAATGTGTAGAGGAGGCAGGAGCCAGCACTCCAGTACAAAGGGCAGACTGATTTCCTTACAGCACTACTGCAGCAATGGCTAAAGAAATCCTGGCTCACCGGCTAATGTGTACGATGTATTGGGCTCCCCATGGACATTACTCCCGTGTAGTGAGCGCACTCTCGGTCAGGCAGCAGAGCTGCAATGTGTAGAGGAGGCAGGAGCCAGCACTCCAGTACAAAGTGCAGAATGATTTCCTTATAGCACTACTGCAGCAATGGCTAAGGAAATCCCGGCTCACCCGCTAATGTGCACGATGTATTGGGCTCCCCATGGACATTACTCCCGTGTAGTGAGCGCACTCTCGGTCAGGCAGCAGAGCTGCAATGTGTAGAGGAGGCAGGAGCCAGCACTCCAGTACAAAGGGCAGAATGATTTCCTTACAGCACTACTGCAGCAATGGCTAAGGAAATCCTGGCTCACCGGCTAATGTGCACGATGTATTGGGCTCCCCATGGACATTACTCCCGTGTAGTGAGCGCACTCTCGGTCAGGCAGCAGAGCTGCAATGTGTAGAGGAGGCAGGAGCCAGCACTCCAGTACAAAGGGCAGACTGGTTTCCTTACAGCACTACTGCAGCAATGGCTAAGGAAATCCTGGCTCACCGGCTAATGTGCACGATGTATCGGAATCCCCATGGACATTACTCCCGTGTAGTGAGCGCACTCTCGGTCAGGCAGCAGAGCTGCAATGTGTAGAGGAGGCAGGAGCCAGCACTCCAATACAAAGGGCAGACTGGTTTCCTTACAGCACTACTGCAGCAATGGCTAAGGAAATCCTGGCTCACCGGCTAATGTGCACGATGTATTGGGCTCCCCATGGACATTACTCCCGTGTAGTGAGCGCAGTCTTGGTCAGGCAGCAGAGCTGCAATGTGTAGAGGACACAGGAGCCAGCACTCCAGTACAAAGGGCAGACTGGTTTCCTTACAGCATTACTGCAGCAATGGCTAAAGAAATCCTGGCTCACCGGCTAATGTGCACGATGTATTGGAATCCCCATGGACATTACTCCCGTGTAGTGAGCGCACTCTTGATCAGGCAGCAGAGCTGCAATGTGTAGAGGAGGCAGGAGCCAGCACTCCAGTACAAAGGGCAGACTGGTTTCCTTACAGCATTACTACAGCAATGGCTAAAGAAATCCTGGCTCACCGGCTAATGTGCACGATGTATTGGGCTCCCCATGGACATTACTCCCGTGTAGTGAGCGCACTCTCGGTCAGGCAGCAGAGCTGCAATGTGTAGAGCAGGCAGGAGCCAGCACTCCAGTACAAAGGGCAGAATGATTTCCTTACAGCACTACTGCAGCAATGGCTAAGGAAATCCTGGCTCACCGGCTAATGTGCACGATGTATTGGGCTCCCCATGGACATTACTCCCGTGTAGTGAGCGCACTCTCGGTCAGGCAGCAGAGCTGCAATGTGTAGAGGAGGCAGGAGCCAGCACTCCAGTACAAAGGGCAGACTGATTTCCTTACAGCACTACTGCAGCAATGGCTAAAGAAATCCTGGCTCACCGGCTAATGTGTACGATGTATTGGGCTCCCCATGGACATTACTCCCGTGTAGTGAGCGCACTCTCGGTCAGGCAGCAGAGCTGCAATGTGTAGAGGAGGCAGGAGCCAGCACTCCAGTACAAAGTGCAGAATGATTTCCTTATAGCACTACTGCAGCAATGGCTAAGGAAATCCCGGCTCACCGGCTAATGTGCACGATTTATTGGGCTCCCCATGGACATTACACCCGTGTAGTGAGCGCACTCTCGGTCAGGCAGCAGAGCTGCAATGTGTAGAGGAGGCAGGAGCCAGCACTCCAGTACAAAGGGCAGAATGATTTCCTTACAGCACTACTGCAGCAATGGCTAAGGAAATCCTGGCTCACCGGCTAATGTGCACGATGTATTGGGCTCCCCATGGACATTACTCCCGTGTAGTGAGCGCACTCTCGGTCAGGCAGCAGAGCTGCAATGTGTAGAGGAGGCAGGAGCCAGCACTCCAGTACAAAGGGCAGAATGGTTTCCTTACAGCACTACTGCAGCAATGGCTAAAGAAATCTTGGCTCACCGGCTAATGTGTACGATGTATTGGGCTCTCTATGGACATTACTCCCGTGTAGTGAGCGCACTCTCGGTCAGGCAGCAGAGCTGCAATGTGTAGAGGAGGCAGGAGCCAGCACTCCAGTACAAAGGGCAGACTGGTTTCCTTACAGCACTACTGCAGCAATGGCTAAGGAAATCCTGGCTCACCGGCTAATGTGCACGATGTATCGGAATCCCCATGGACATTACTCCCGTGTAGTGAGCGCACTCTCGGTCAGGCAGCAGAGCTGCAATGTGTAGAGGAGGCAGGAGCCAGCACTCCAATACAAAGGGCAGACTGGTTTCCTTACAGCACTACTGCAGCAATGGCTAAGGAAATCCTGGCTCACCGGCTAATGTGCACGATGTATTGGGCTCCCCATGGACATTACTCCCGTGTAGTGAGCGCAGTCTTTGTCAGGCAGCAGAGCTGCAATGTGTAGAGGACACAGGAGCCAGCACTCCAGTACAAAGGGCAGACTGGTTTCCTTACAGCATTACTGCAGCAATGGCTAAAGAAATCCTGGCTCACCGGCTAATGTGCACGATGTATTGGAATCCCCATGGACATTACTCCCGTGTAGTGAGCGCACTCTTGATCAGGCAGCAGAGCTGCAATGTGTAGAGGAGGCAGGAGCCAGCACTCCAGTACAAAGGGCAGACTGGTTTCCTTACAGCACTACTGCAGCAATGGCTAAAGAAATCCTGGCTCACCGGCTAATGTGTACGATGTATTGGGCTCCCCATGGACATTACTCCCGTGTAGTGAGTGCACTCTCGCTCAGGCAGCAGAGCTGCAATGTGTAGAGGAGGCAGGAGCCAGCACTCCAGTACAAAGGGCAGAATGGTTTCCTTACATCACTACTGCAGCAATGGCTAAAGAAATCCTGGCTCACCGGCTAATGTGTACGATGTATTGGGCTCCCCATGGACATTACTCCCGTGTAGTGAGCGCACTCTCGGTCAGGCAGCAGAGCTGCAATGTGTAGAGGACACAGGAGCCAGCACTCCAGTACAAAGGGCAGAATGGTTTCCTTACAGCACTACTGCAGCAATGGCTAAAGAAATCCTGGCTCACCGGCTAATATGTACGATGTATTGGGCTCCCCATGGACATTACTCCCATGTAGTGAGCGCACTCATGGTCAGGCAGCAGAGCTGCAATGTGTAGAGCAGGCAGGAGCCAGCACTCCAGTACAAAGGGCAGAATGATTTCCTTACAGCACTACTGCAGCAATGGCTAAGAAAATCCTGGCTCACCGGCTAATGTGCACGATGTATTGGGCTCCCCATGGACATTACTCCCGTGTAGTGAGCGCACTCTCGGTCAGGCAGCAGAGCTGCAATGTGTAGAGGAGGCAGGAGCCAGCACTCCAGTACAAAGGGCAGACTGATTTCCTTACAGCACTACTGCAGCAATGGCTAAAGAAATCCTGGCTCACCGGCTAATGTGTACGATGTATTGGGCTCCCCATGGACATTACTCCCGTGTAGTGAGCGCACTCTCGGTCAGGCAGCAGAGCTGCAATGTGTAGAGGAGGCAGGAGCCAGCACTCCAGTACAAAGTGCAGAATGATTTCCTTATAGCACTACTGCAGCAATGGCTAAAGAAATCTTGGCTCACCGGCTAATGTGTACGATGTATTGGGCTCCCCATGGACATTACTCCCGTGTAGTGAGCGCACTCTCGGTCAGGCAGCAGAGCTGCAATGTGTAGAGGAGGCAGGAGCCAGCACTCCAGTACAAAGGGCAGACTGGTTTCCTTACAGCACTACTGCAGCAATGGCTAAGGAAATCCTGGCTCACCGGCTAATGTGCACGATGTATCGGAATCCCCATGGACATTACTCCCGTGTAGTGAGCGCACTCTCGGTCAGGCAGCAGAGCTGCAATGTGTAGAGGAGGCAGGAGCCAGCACTCCAATACAAAGGGCAGACTGGTTTCCTTACAGCACTACTGCAGCAATGGCTAAGGAAATCCTGGCTCACCGGCTAATGTGCACGATGTATTGGGCTCCCCATGGACATTACTCCCGTGTAGTGAGCGCAGTCTTGGTCAGGCAGCAGAGCTGCAATGTGTAGAGGACACAGGAGCCAGCACTCCAGTACAAAGGGCAGACTGGTTTCCTTACAGCATTACTGCAGCAATGGCTAAAGAAATCCTGGCTCACCGGCTAATGTGCACGATGTATTGGAATCCCCATGGACATTACTCCCGTGTAGTGAGCGCACTCTTGATCAGGCAGCAGAGCTGCAATGTGTAGAGGAGGCAGGAGCCAGCACTCCAGTACAAAGGGCAGACTGGTTTCCTTACAGCATTACTACAGCAATGGCTAAAGAAATCCTGGCTCACCGGCTAATGTGCACGATGTATTGGGCTCCCCATGGACATTACTCCCATGTAGTGAGCGCACTCTCGGTCAGGCAGCAGAGCTGCAATGTGTAGAGGAGGCAGGAGCCAGCACTCCAGTACAAAGGGCAGAATGGTTTCCTTACAGCACTACTGCAGCAATGGCTAAAGAAATCCTGGCTCACCGGCTAATGTGTACGATGTATTGGGCTCCCCATGGACATTACTCCCGTGTAGTGAGCGCACTCTCGGTCAGGCAGCAGAGCTGCAATGTGTAGAGGAGGCAGGAGCCAGCACTCCAGTACAAAGGGCAGACTGGTTTCCTTACAGCATTACTGCAGCAATGGCTAAAGAAATCCTGGCACACTGGCTAATGTGCACGATGTATTGGGCTCCCCATGGACATTACTCCCGTGTAGTGAGCGCACTCTCGCTCAGGCAGCAGAGCTGCAATGTGTAGAGGAGGCAGGAGCCAGCACTCCAGTACAAAGGGCAGAATGGTTTCCTTACATCACTACTGCAGCAATGGCTAAAGAAATCCTGGCTCACCGGCTAATGTGTACGATGTATTGGGCTCCCCATGGACATTACTCCCGTGTAGTGAGCGCACTCTCGGTCAGGCAGCAGAGCTGCAATGTGTAGAGGACACAGGAGCCAGCACTCCAGTACAAAGGGCAGAATGGTTTCCTTACAGCACTACTGCAGCAATGGCTAAAGAAATCCTGGCTCACCGGCTAATATGTACGATGTATTGGGCTCCCCATGGACATTAGTCCCATGTAGTGAGCGCACTCATGGTCAGGCAGCAGAGCTGCAATGTGTAGAGCAGGCAGGAGCCAGCACTCCAGTACAAAGGGCAGAATGATTTCCTTACAGCACTACTGCAGCAATGGCTAAGGAAATCCTGGCTCACCGGCTAATGTGCACGATGTATTGGGCTCCCCATGGACATTACTCCCGTGTAGTGAGCGCACTCTCGGTCAGGCAGCAGAGCTGCAATGTGTAGAGGAGGCAGGAGCCAGCACTCCAGTACAAAGGGCAGACAGATTTCCTTACAGCACTACTGCAGCAATGGCTAAAGAAATCCTGGCTCACCGGCTAATGTGCACGATGTATTGGGCTCCCCATGGACATTACTCCCGTGTAGTGAGCGCACTCTCGGTCAGGCAGCAGAGCTGCAATGTGTAGAGGAGGCAGGAGCCAGCATTCCAGTACAAAGGGCAGACTGGTTTCCTTACAGCACTACTGCAGCAATGGCTAAGGAAATCCTGGCTCACCGGCTAATGTGCACGATGTATCGGAATCCCCATGGACATTACTCCCGTGTAGTGAGCGCACTCTCGGTCAGGCAGCAGAGCTGCAATGTGTAGAGGAGGCAGGAGCCAGCACTCCAATACAAAGGGCAGACTGGTTTCCTTACAGCACTACTGCAGCAATGGCTAAGGAAATCCTGGCTCACCGGCTAATGTGCACGATGTATTGGGCTCCCCATGGACATTACTCCCGTGTAGTGAGCGCAGTCTTGGTCAGGCAGCAGAGCTGCAATGTGTAGAGGACACAGGAGCCAGCACTCCAGTACAAAGGGCAGACTGGTTTCCTTACAGCATTACTGCAGCAATGGCTAAAGAAATCCTGGCTCACCGGCTAATGTGCACGATGTATTGGAATCCCCATGGACATTACTCCCGTGTAGTGAGCGCACTCTTGATCAGGCAGCAGAGCTGCAATGTGTAGAGGAGGCAGGAGCCAGCACTCCAGTACAAAGGGCAGACTGGTTTCCTTACAGCATTACTACAGCAATGGCTAAAGAAATCCTGGCTCACCGGCTAATGTGCACGATGTATTGGGCTCCCCATGGACATTACTCCCGTGTAGTGAGCGCACTCTCGGTCAGGCAGCAGAGCTGCAATGTGTAGAGGAGGCAGGAGCCAGCACTCCAGTACAAAGGGCAGAATGGTTTCCTTACAGCACTACTGCAGCAATGGCTAAAGAAATCCTGGCTCACCGGCTAATGTGTACGATGTATTGGGCTCCCCATGGACATTACTCCCGTGTAGTGAGCGCACTCTCGGTCAGGCAGCAGAGCTGCAATGTGTAGAGGAGGCAGGAGCCAGCACTCCAGTACAAAGGGCAGACTGGTTTCCTTACAGCATTACTGCAGCAATGGCTAAAGAAATCCTGGCACACTGGCTAATGTGCACGATGTATTGGGCTCCCCATGGACATTACTCCCGTGTAGTGAGCGCACTCTCGGTCAGGCAGCAGAGCTGCAATGTGTAGAGGAGGCAGGAGCCAGCACTCCAATACAAAGGGCAGACTGGTTTCCTTACAGCACTACTGCAGCAATGGCTAAGGAAATCCTGGCTCACCGGCTAATGTGCACGATGTATTGGGCTCCCCATGGACATTACTCCCGTGTAGTGAGCGCAGTCTTGGTCAGGCAGCAGAGCTGCAATGTGTAGAGGACACAGGAGCCAGCACTCCAGTACAAAGGGCAGACTGGTTTCCTTACAGCATTACTGCAGCAATGGCTAAAGAAATCCTGGCTCACCGGCTAATGTGCACGATGTATTGGAATCCCCATGGACATTACTCCCGTGTAGTGAGCGCACTCTTGATCAGGCAGCAGAGCTGCAATGTGTAGAGGAGGCAGGAGCCAGCACTCCAGTACAAAGGGCAGACTGGTTTCCTTACAGCATTACTACAGCAATGGCTAAAGAAATCCTGGCTCACCGGCTAATGTGCACGATGTATTGGGCTCCCCATGGACATTACTCCCGTGTAGTGAGCGCACTCTCGGTCAGGCAGCAGAGCTGCAATGTGTAGAGCAGGCAGGAGCCAGCACTCCAGTACAAAGGGCAGAATGATTTCCTTACAGCACTACTGCAGCAATGGCTAAGGAAATCCTGGCTCACCGGCTAATGTGCACGATGTATTGGGCTCCCCATGGACATTACTCCCGTGTAGTGAGCGCACTCTCGGTCAGGCAGCAGAGCTGCAATGTGTAGAGGAGGCAGGAGCCAGCACTCCAGTACAAAGGGCAGACTGATTTCCTTACAGCACTACTGCAGCAATGGCTAAAGAAATCCTGGCTCACCGGCTAATGTGTACGATGTATTGGGCTCCCCATGGACATTACTCCCGTGTAGTGAGCGCACTCTCGGTCAGGCAGCAGAGCTGCAATGTGTAGAGGAGGCAGGAGCCAGCACTCCAGTACAAAGTGCAGAATGATTTCCTTATAGCACTACTGCAGCAATGGCTAAGGAAATCCCGGCTCACCGGCTAATGTGCACGATTTATTGGGCTCCCCATGGACATTACACCCGTGTAGTGAGCGCACTCTCGGTCAGGCAGCAGAGCTGCAATGTGTAGAGGAGGCAGGAGCCAGCACTCCAGTACAAAGGGCAGAATGATTTCCTTACAGCACTACTGCAGCAATGGCTAAGGAAATCCTGGCTCACCGGCTAATGTGCACGATGTATTGGGCTCCCCATGGACATTACTCCCGTGTAGTGAGCGCACTCTCGGTCAGGCAGCAGAGCTGCAATGTGTAGAGGAGGCAGGAGCCAGCACTCCAGTACAAAGGGCAGAATGGTTTCCTTACAGCACTACTGCAGCAATGGCTAAAGAAATCTTGGCTCACCGGCTAATGTGTACGATGTATTGGGCTCTCTATGGACATTACTCCCGTGTAGTGAGCGCACTCTCGGTCAGGCAGCAGAGCTGCAATGTGTAGAGGAGGCAGGAGCCAGCACTCCAGTACAAAGGGCAGACTGGTTTCCTTACAGCACTACTGCAGCAATGGCTAAGGAAATCCTGGCTCACCGGCTAATGTGCACGATGTATCGGAATCCCCATGGACATTACTCCCGTGTAGTGAGCGCACTCTCGGTCAGGCAGCAGAGCTGCAATGTGTAGAGGAGGCAGGAGCCAGCACTCCAATACAAAGGGCAGACTGGTTTCCTTACAGCACTACTGCAGCAATGGCTAAGGAAATCCTGGCTCACCGGCTAATGTGCACGATGTATTGGGCTCCCCATGGACATTACTCCCGTGTAGTGAGCGCAGTCTTTGTCAGGCAGCAGAGCTGCAATGTGTAGAGGACACAGGAGCCAGCACTCCAGTACAAAGGGCAGACTGGTTTCCTTACAGCATTACTGCAGCAATGGCTAAAGAAATCCTGGCTCACCGGCTAATGTGCACGATGTATTGGAATCCCCATGGACATTACTCCCGTGTAGTGAGCGCACTCTTGATCAGGCAGCAGAGCTGCAATGTGTAGAGGAGGCAGGAGCCAGCACTCCAGTACAAAGGGCAGACTGGTTTCCTTACAGCACTACTGCAGCAATGGCTAAAGAAATCCTGGCTCACCGGCTAATGTGTACGATGTATTGGGCTCCCCATGGACATTACTCCCGTGTAGTGAGTGCACTCTCGCTCAGGCAGCAGAGCTGCAATGTGTAGAGGAGGCAGGAGCCAGCACTCCAGTACAAAGGGCAGAATGGTTTCCTTACATCACTACTGCAGCAATGGCTAAAGAAATCCTGGCTCACCGGCTAATGTGTACGATGTATTGGGCTCCCCATGGACATTACTCCCGTGTAGTGAGCGCACTCTCGGTCAGGCAGCAGAGCTGCAATGTGTAGAGGACACAGGAGCCAGCACTCCAGTACAAAGGGCAGAATGGTTTCCTTACAGCACTACTGCAGCAATGGCTAAAGAAATCCTGGCTCACCGGCTAATATGTACGATGTATTGGGCTCCCCATGGACATTACTCCCATGTAGTGAGCGCACTCATGGTCAGGCAGCAGAGCTGCAATGTGTAGAGCAGGCAGGAGCCAGCACTCCAGTACAAAGGGCAGAATGATTTCCTTACAGCACTACTGCAGCAATGGCTAAGAAAATCCTGGCTCACCGGCTAATGTGCACGATGTATTGGGCTCCCCATGGACATTACTCCCGTGTAGTGAGCGCACTCTCGGTCAGGCAGCAGAGCTGCAATGTGTAGAGGAGGCAGGAGCCAGCACTCCAGTACAAAGGGCAGACTGATTTCCTTACAGCACTACTGCAGCAATGGCTAAAGAAATCCTGGCTCACCGGCTAATGTGTACGATGTATTGGGCTCCCCATGGACATTACTCCCGTGTAGTGAGCGCACTCTCGGTCAGGCAGCAGAGCTGCAATGTGTAGAGGAGGCAGGAGCCAGCACTCCAGTACAAAGTGCAGAATGATTTCCTTATAGCACTACTGCAGCAATGGCTAAAGAAATCTTGGCTCACCGGCTAATGTGTACGATGTATTGGGCTCCCCATGGACATTACTCCCGTGTAGTGAGCGCACTCTCGGTCAGGCAGCAGAGCTGCAATGTGTAGAGGAGGCAGGAGCCAGCACTCCAGTACAAAGGGCAGACTGGTTTCCTTACAGCACTACTGCAGCAATGGCTAAGGAAATCCTGGCTCACCGGCTAATGTGCACGATGTATCGGAATCCCCATGGACATTACTCCCGTGTAGTGAGCGCACTCTCGGTCAGGCAGCAGAGCTGCAATGTGTAGAGGAGGCAGGAGCCAGCACTCCAATACAAAGGGCAGACTGGTTTCCTTACAGCACTACTGCAGCAATGGCTAAGGAAATCCTGGCTCACCGGCTAATGTGCACGATGTATTGGGCTCCCCATGGACATTACTCCCGTGTAGTGAGCGCAGTCTTGGTCAGGCAGCAGAGCTGCAATGTGTAGAGGACACAGGAGCCAGCACTCCAGTACAAAGGGCAGACTGGTTTCCTTACAGCATTACTGCAGCAATGGCTAAAGAAATCCTGGCTCACCGGCTAATGTGCACGATGTATTGGAATCCCCATGGACATTACTCCCGTGTAGTGAGCGCACTCTTGATCAGGCAGCAGAGCTGCAATGTGTAGAGGAGGCAGGAGCCAGCACTCCAGTACAAAGGGCAGACTGGTTTCCTTACAGCATTACTACAGCAATGGCTAAAGAAATCCTGGCTCACCGGCTAATGTGCACGATGTATTGGGCTCCCCATGGACATTACTCCCATGTAGTGAGCGCACTCTCGGTCAGGCAGCAGAGCTGCAATGTGTAGAGGAGGCAGGAGCCAGCACTCCAGTACAAAGGGCAGAATGGTTTCCTTACAGCACTACTGCAGCAATGGCTAAAGAAATCCTGGCTCACCGGCTAATGTGTACGATGTATTGGGCTCCCCATGGACATTACTCCCGTGTAGTGAGCGCACTCTCGGTCAGGCAGCAGAGCTGCAATGTGTAGAGGAGGCAGGAGCCAGCACTCCAGTACAAAGGGCAGACTGGTTTCCTTACAGCATTACTGCAGCAATGGCTAAAGAAATCCTGGCACACTGGCTAATGTGCACGATGTATTGGGCTCCCCATGGACATTACTCCCGTGTAGTGAGCGCACTCTCGCTCAGGCAGCAGAGCTGCAATGTGTAGAGGAGGCAGGAGCCAGCACTCCAGTACAAAGGGCAGAATGGTTTCCTTACATCACTACTGCAGCAATGGCTAAAGAAATCCTGGCTCACCGGCTAATGTGTACGATGTATTGGGCTCCCCATGGACATTACTCCCGTGTAGTGAGCGCACTCTCGGTCAGGCAGCAGAGCTGCAATGTGTAGAGGACACAGGAGCCAGCACTCCAGTACAAAGGGCAGAATGGTTTCCTTACAGCACTACTGCAGCAATGGCTAAAGAAATCCTGGCTCACCGGCTAATATGTACGATGTATTGGGCTCCCCATGGACATTAGTCCCATGTAGTGAGCGCACTCATGGTCAGGCAGCAGAGCTGCAATGTGTAGAGCAGGCAGGAGCCAGCACTCCAGTACAAAGGGCAGAATGATTTCCTTACAGCACTACTGCAGCAATGGCTAAGGAAATCCTGGCTCACCGGCTAATGTGCACGATGTATTGGGCTCCCCATGGACATTACTCCCGTGTAGTGAGCGCACTCTCGGTCAGGCAGCAGAGCTGCAATGTGTAGAGGAGGCAGGAGCCAGCACTCCAGTACAAAGGGCAGACAGATTTCCTTACAGCACTACTGCAGCAATGGCTAAAGAAATCCTGGCTCACCGGCTAATGTGCACGATGTATTGGGCTCCCCATGGACATTACTCCCGTGTAGTGAGCGCACTCTCGGTCAGGCAGCAGAGCTGCAATGTGTAGAGGAGGCAGGAGCCAGCATTCCAGTACAAAGGGCAGACTGGTTTCCTTACAGCACTACTGCAGCAATGGCTAAGGAAATCCTGGCTCACCGGCTAATGTGCACGATGTATCGGAATCCCCATGGACATTACTCCCGTGTAGTGAGCGCACTCTCGGTCAGGCAGCAGAGCTGCAATGTGTAGAGGAGGCAGGAGCCAGCACTCCAATACAAAGGGCAGACTGGTTTCCTTACAGCACTACTGCAGCAATGGCTAAGGAAATCCTGGCTCACCGGCTAATGTGCACGATGTATTGGGCTCCCCATGGACATTACTCCCGTGTAGTGAGCGCAGTCTTGGTCAGGCAGCAGAGCTGCAATGTGTAGAGGACACAGGAGCCAGCACTCCAGTACAAAGGGCAGACTGGTTTCCTTACAGCATTACTGCAGCAATGGCTAAAGAAATCCTGGCTCACCGGCTAATGTGCACGATGTATTGGAATCCCCATGGACATTACTCCCGTGTAGTGAGCGCACTCTTGATCAGGCAGCAGAGCTGCAATGTGTAGAGGAGGCAGGAGCCAGCACTCCAGTACAAAGGGCAGACTGGTTTCCTTACAGCATTACTACAGCAATGGCTAAAGAAATCCTGGCTCACCGGCTAATGTGCACGATGTATTGGGCTCCCCATGGACATTACTCCCGTGTAGTGAGCGCACTCTCGGTCAGGCAGCAGAGCTGCAATGTGTAGAGGAGGCAGGAGCCAGCACTCCAGTACAAAGGGCAGAATGGTTTCCTTACAGCACTACTGCAGCAATGGCTAAAGAAATCCTGGCTCACCGGCTAATGTGTACGATGTATTGGGCTCCCCATGGACATTACTCCCGTGTAGTGAGCGCACTCTCGGTCAGGCAGCAGAGCTGCAATGTGTAGAGGAGGCAGGAGCCAGCACTCCAGTACAAAGGGCAGACTGGTTTCCTTACAGCATTACTGCAGCAATGGCTAAAGAAATCCTGGCACACTGGCTAATGTGCACGATGTATTGGGCTCCCCATGGACATTACTCCCGTGTAGTGAGCGCACTCTCGGTCAGGCAGCAGAGCTGCAATGTGTAGAGGAGGCAGGAGCCAGCACTCCAGTACAAAGGGCAGACTGGTTTCCTTACAGCATTACTGCAGCAATGGCTAAAGAAATCCTGGCTCACCGGCTAATGTGCACGATGTATTGGGCTCCCCATGGACATTACTCCCGTGTAGTGAGCGCACTCTCGGTCAGGCAGCAGAGCTGCAATGTGTAGAGGAGGCAGGAGCCAGCACTCCAGTACAAAGGGCAGAATGGTTTCCTTACAGCACTACTGCAGCAATGGCTAAATAAATCTTGGCTCACCGGCTAATGTGTACGATGTATTGGGCTCCCCATGGACATTACTCCCGTGTAGTGAGCGCACTCTTGGTCAGGCAGCAGAGCTGCAATGTGTAGAGGACACAGGAGCCAGCACTCCAGTACAAAGGGCAGACTGGTTTCCTTACAGCACTACTGCAGCAATGGCTAAGGAAATCCTGGCTCACCGGCTAATGTGCACGATGTATTGGGCTCCCCATGGACATTACTCCCGTGTAGTGAGCGCACTCTTGGTCAGGCAGCAGAGCTGCAATGTGTAGAGGAGGCAGGAGCCAGCACTCCAGTACAAAGGGCAGACTGGTTTCCTTACAGCATTACTGCAGCAATGGCTAAAGAAATCCTGGCTCACCGGCTAATGTGCACGATGTATTGGAATCCCCATGGACATTACTCCCGTGTAGTGAGCGCACTCTTGATCAGGCAGCAGAGCTGCAATGTGTAGAGGAGGCAGGAGCCAGCACTCCAGTACAAAGGGCAGACTGGTTTCCTTACAGCATTACTGCAGCAATGGCTAAAGAAATCCTGGCTCACCGGCTAATGTGCACGATGTATTGGGCTCCCCATGGACATTACTCCCGTGTAGTGAGCGCACTCTCGGTCAGGCAGCAGAGCTGCAATGTGTAGAGGAGGCAGGAGCCAGCACTCCAGTACAAAGGGAAGACTGGTTTCCTTACAGCATTACTGCAGCAATGGCTAAAGAAATCCTGGCTCACCGGCTAATGTGCACGATGTATTGGGCTCCCCATGGACATTACTCCCGTGTAGTGAGCGCACTCTCGGTCAGGCAGCAGAGCTGCAATGTGTAGAGGAGGCAGGAGCCAGCACTTCAGTACAAAGGGCAGACTGGTTTCCTTACAGCACTACTGCAGCAATGGCTAAAGAAATCCTGGCTCACCGGCTAATGTGCACGATGTATTGGGCTCCCCATGGACATTACTCCCGTGTAGTGAGCGCACTCTCGGTCAGGCAGCAGAGCTGCAATGTGTAGAGGAGGCAGGAGCCAGCACTCCAGTACAAAGGGCAGAATGGTTTCCTTACAGCACTACTGCAGCAATGGCTAAAGAAATCCTGGCTCACCGGCTAATGTGCACGATGTATTGGGCTCCCCATGGACATTACTCCCGTGTAGTGAGCGCACTCTTGGTCAGGCAGCAGAGCTGCAATGTGTAGAGGAGGCAGGAGCCAGCACTCCAGTACAAAGGGCAGACTGGTTTCCTGACAGCACTACTGCAGCAATGGCTAAAGAAATCCTGGCTCACCGGCTAATGTGCACGATGTATTGGGCTCCCCATGGACATTACTCCCGTGTAGTGAGCGCACTCTTGGTCAGGCAGCAGAGCTGCAATGTGTAGAGGAGGCAGGAGCCAGCACTCCAGTACAAAGGGCAGACTGGTTTCCTTACAGCACTACTGCAGCAATGGCTAAAGAAATCCTGGCTCACCGGCTCATGTGCACGATGTATTGGGCTCCCCATGGACATTACTCCCGTGTAGTGAGCGCACTCTCAGTCAGGCAGCAGAGCTGCAATGTGTAGAGGAGGCAGGAGCCAGCACTCCAGTACAAAGGGCAGACTGGTTTCCTTACAGCATTACTACAGCAATGGCTAAAGAAATCCTGGCTCACCGGCTAATGTGCACGATGTATTGGGCTCCCCATGGACATTACTCCCGTGTAGTGAGCGCACTCTCAGTCAGGCAGCAGAGCTGCAATGTGTAGAGGAGGCAGGAGCCAGCACTCCAGTACAAAGGGCAGACTGGTTTCCTTACAGCACTACTGCAGCAATGGCTAAGGAAATCCTGGCTCACCGGCTAATGTGCACGATGTATTGGGCTCCCCATGGACATTACTCCTGTGTAGTGAGCGCACTCTTGGTCAGGCAGCAGAGCTGCAATGTGTAGAGGAGGCAGGAGCCAGCACTCCAGTACAAAGGGCAGACTGGTTTCCTTACAGCATTACTGCAGCAATGGCTAAATAAATCCTTTCTCACCGGCTAATGTGCACGATGTATTGGGCTCCCCATGGACATTACTCCCGTGTAGTGAGCGCACTCTCGGTCAGGCAGCAGAGCTGCAATGTGTAGAGGAGGCAGGAGCCAGCACTCCAGTACAAAGGGAAGACTGGTTTCCTTACAGCATTACTGCAGCAATGTCTAAAGAAATCCTGGCTCACCGGCTAATGTGCACGATGTATTGGGCTCCCCATGGACATTACTCCCGTGTAGTGAGCGCACTCTCGGTCAGGCAGCAGAGCTGCAATGTGTAGAGGAGGCAGGAGCCAGCACTCCAGTACAAAGGGCAGACTGGTTTCCTTACAGCACTACTGCAGCAATGGCTAAAGAAATCCTGGCTCACCGGCTAATGTGCACGATGTATTGGGCTCCCCATGGACATTACTCCCGTGTAGTGAGCGCACTCTCGGTCAGGCAGCAGAGCTGCAATGTGTAGAGGAGGCAGGAGCCAGCACTCCAGTACAAAGGGCAGAATGGTTTCCTTACAGCACTACAGCAGCAATGGCTAAAGAAATCCTGGCTCACCGGCTAATGTGCACGATGTATTGGGCTCCCCATGGACATTACTCCCGTGTAGTGAGCGCACTCTCGGTCAGGCAGCAGAGCTGCAATGTGTAGAGGAGGCAGGAGCCAGCACTCCAGTACAAAGGGCAGACTGGTTTCCTTACAGCACTACTGCAGCAATGGCTAAAGAAATCCTGGCTCACCGGCTAATGTGCACGATGTATTGGGCTCCCCATGGACATTACTCCCGTGTAGTGAGCGCACTCTCGGTCAGGCAGCAGAGCTGCAATGTGTAGAGGAGGCAGGAGCCAGCACTCCAGTACAAAGGGCAGACTGGTTTCCTTACAGCATTACTGCAGCAATGGCTAAAGAAATCCTGGCTCACCGGCTAATGTGCACGATGTATTGGGCTCCCCATGGACATTACTCCCGTGTAGTGAGCGCACTCTCGGTCAGGCAGCAGAGCTGCAATGTGTAGAGGAGGCAGGAGCCAGCACTCCAGTACAAAGGGCAGACTGATTTCCTTACAGCACTACTGCAGCAATGGCTAAAGAAATCCTGGCTCACCGGCTAATGTGCACGATGTATTGGGCTCCCCATGGACATTACTCCCGTGTAGTGAGCGCACTCTTGGTCAGGCAGCAGAGCTGCAATGTGTAGAGGAGGCAGGAGCCAGCACTCCAGTACAAAGGGCAGACTGGTTTCCTGACAGCACTACTGCAGCAATGGCTTAAGAAATCCTGGCTCACCGGCTAATGTGCACGATGTATTGGGCTCCCCATGGACATTACTCCCGTGTAGTGAGCGCACTCTTGGTCAGGCAGCAGAGCTGCAATGTGTAGAGGAGGCAGGAGCCAGCACTCCAGTACAAAGGGCAGACTGGTTTCCTTACAGCACTACTGCAGCAATGGCTAAAGAAATCCTGGCTCACCGGCTCATGTGCACGATGTATTGGGCTCCCCATGGACATTACTCCCGTGTAGTGAGCGCACTCTCAGTCAGGCAGCAGAGCTGCAATGTGTAGAGGAGGCAGGAGCCAGCACTCCAGTACAAAGGGCAGACTGGTTTCCTTACAGCATTACTACAGCAATGGCTAAAGAAATCCTGGCTCACCGGCTAATGTGCACGATGTATTGGGCTCCCCATGGACATTACTCCCGTGTAGTGAGCGCACTCTCGGTCAGGCAGCAGAGCTGCAATGTGTAGAGGAGGCAGGAGCCAGCACTCCAGTACAAAGGGCAGACTGGTTTCCTTACAGCATTACTGCAGCAATGGCTAAAGAAATCCTGGCTCACCGGCTAATGTGCACGATGTATTGGGCTCCCCATGGACATTACTCCCGTGTAGTGAGCGCACTCTCGGTCAGGCAGCAGAGCTGCAATGTGTAGAGGAGGCAGGAGCCAGCACTTCAGTACAAAGGGCAGACTGGTTTCCTTACAGCACTACTGCAGCAATGGCTAAAGAAATCCTGGCTCACCGGCTAATGTGCACGATGTATTGGGCTCCCCATGGACATTACTCCCGTGTAGTGAGCGCACTCTCGGTCAGGCAGCAGAGCTGCAATGTGTAGAGGAGGCAGGAGCCAGCACTCCAGTACAAAGGGCAGAATGGTTTCCTTACAGCACTACTGCAGCAATGGCTAAAGAAATCCTGGCTCACCGGCTAATGTGCACGATGTATTGGGCTCCCCATGGACATTACTCCCGTGTAGTGAGCGCACTCTTGGTCAGGCAGCAGAGCTGCAATGTGTAGAGGAGGCAGGAGCCAGCACTCCAGTACAAAGGGCAGACTGGTTTCCTGACAGCACTACTGCAGCAATGGCTAAAGAAATCCTGGCTCACCGGCTAATGTGCACGATGTATTGGGCTCCCCATGGACATTACTCCCGTGTAGTGAGCGCACTCTTGGTCAGGCAGCAGAGCTGCAATGTGTAGAGGAGGCAGGAGCCAGCACTCCAGTACAAAGGGCAGACTGGTTTCCTTACAGCACTACTGCAGCAATGGCTAAAGAAATCCTGGCTCACCGGCTCATGTGCACGATGTATTGGGCTCCCCATGGACATTACTCCCGTGTAGTGAGCGCACTCTCAGTCAGGCAGCAGAGCTGCAATGTGTAGAGGAGGCAGGAGCCAGCACTCCAGTACAAAGGGCAGACTGGTTTCCTTACAGCATTACTACAGCAATGGCTAAAGAAATCCTGGCTCACCGGCTAATGTGCACGATGTATTGGGCTCCCCATGGACATTACTCCCGTGTAGTGAGCGCACTCTCGGTCAGGCAGCAGAGCTGCAATGTGTAGAGGAGGCAGGAGCCAGCACTCCAGTACAAAGGGCAGACTGGTTTCCTTACAGCACTACTGCAGCAATGGCTAAGGAAATCCTGGCTCACCGGCTAATGTGCACGATGTATTGGGCTCCCCATGGACATTACTCCTGTGTAGTGAGCGCACTCTTGGTCAGGCAGCAGAGCTGCAATGTGTAGAGGAGGCAGGAGCCAGCACTCCAGTACAAAGGGCAGACTGGTTTCCTTACAGCATTACTGCAGCAATGGCTAAATAAATCCTTGCTCACCGGCTAATGTGCACGATGTATTGGGCTCCCCATGGACATTACTCCCGTGTAGTGAGCGCACTCTCGGTCAGGCAGCAGAGCTGCAATGTGTAGAGGAGGCAGGAGCCAGCACTCCAGTACAAAGGGAAGACTGGTTTCCTTACAGCATTACTGCAGCAATGTCTAAAGAAATCCTGGCTCACCGGCTAATGTGCACGATGTATTGGGCTCCCCATGGACATTACTCCCGTGTAGTGAGCGCACTCTCGGTCAGGCAGCAGAGCTGCAATGTGTAGAGGAGGCAGGAGCCAGCACTCCAGTACAAAGGGCAGACTGGTTTCCTTACAGCACTACTGCAGCAATGGCTAAAGAAATCCTGGCTCACCGGCTAATGTGCACGATGTATTGGGCTCCCCATGGACATTACTCCCGTGTAGTGAGCGCACTCTCGGTCAGGCAGCAGAGCTGCAATGTGTAGAGGAGGCAGGAGCCAGCACTCCAGTACAAAGGGCAGAATGGTTTCCTTACAGCACTACAGCAGCAATGGCTAAAGAAATCCTGGCTCACCGGCTAATGTGCACGATGTATTGGGCTCCCCATGGACATTACTCCCGTGTAGTGAGCGCACTCTCGGTCAGGCAGCAGAGCTGCAATGTGTAGAGGAGGCAGGAGCCAGCACTCCAGTACAAAGGGCAGACTGGTTTCCTTACAGCACTACTGCAGCAATGGCTAAAGAAATCCTGGCTCACCGGCTAATGTGCACGATGTATTGGGCTCCCCATGGACATTACTCCCGTGTAGTGAGCGCACTCTCGGTCAGGCAGCAGAGCTGCAATGTGTAGAGGAGGCAGGAGCCAGCACTCCAGTACAAAGGGCAGACTGGTTTCCTTACAGCATTACTGCAGCAATGGCTAAAGAAATCCTGGCTCACCGGCTAATGTGCACGATGTATTGGGCTCCCCATGGACATTACTCCCGTGTAGTGAGCGCACTCTCGGTCAGGCAGCAGAGCTGCAATGTGTAGAGGAGGCAGGAGCCAGCACTCCAGTACAAAGGGCAGACTGATTTCCTTACAGCACTACTGCAGCAATGGCTAAAGAAATCCTGGCTCACCGGCTAATGTGCACGATGTATTGGGCTCCCCATGGACATTACTCCCGTGTAGTGAGCGCACTCTCGGTCAGGCAGCAGAGCTGCAATGTGTAGAGGAGGCAGGAGCCAGCACTCCAGTACAAAGGGCAGACTGATTTCCTTACAGCACTACTGCAGCAATGGCTAAAGAAATCCTGGCTCACCGGCTAATGTGCACGATGTATTGGGCTCCCCATGGACATTACTCCCGTGTAGTGAGCGCACTCTTGGTCAGGCAGCAGAGCTGCAATGTGTAGAGGAGGCAGGAGCCAGCACTCCAGTACAAAGGGCAGACTGGTATCCTTACAGCACTACTGCAGCAATGGCTAAAGAAATCCTGGCTCACCGGCTAATGTGTACAAAGTGCTACATAGGTACGGAAAACAACACCACAAAACATATGGAAAGTACGTGCTGAAAAGTCCACTTTAAGTTGGTAACACTTAAAGGGCAACTCCAACCAAAAATGACATAATTACCGCGGGTACTACAGCTCACTGGAATAATGCCGGGTATTTGTCTAGGAATAGTATCTGGAGTAATATGATGAAAATGGAAATACAAACTGTTGCTGCCATTTATCAGATAGGATGAATAACAGACTTTCCTTAGCAACATGTGTAACCATGGAAATAAAACATAAACTGCTGGTTTCCATGGTTACTGACATTTCTAAGGAAGGTAGTTACATGTAGGTAGATGTTCAGGATCCAGGGATTATTCCAGTGAGATTCAGTACCCAGAATAATTGTTTTTATTAGGTACCAACATTATTGAGTAAAGTTCCCATTCATTAAAATGAAGTATTTTTTTCTTACATATATATTCTGGTGTCAGCGTACAAACTTGCCTCTATAATTGTTATAATGTATTTATCAGCAGCAGGTACAATGTACAAACGTTCCCTCTTATACTGAGCAGTGTCACAATCCTGCAAATCTTTCTAGTAACAAAGGCCCTCATTCAGAGCCACTCGCTAGCGGCAGTACGCTCGTTCCGAGCGATGTTCGCACATCTGCGCATGCGTACGGTTTTTAGTACGCATGCGCGAACCAGTCAGTGCGGCCGAAAATCGTTGGTACGCAATATAGCGAGGGCCTGCTATTTTGAGTGACAGAATGAGGCGTATGTGGGTGGTAACAGGGGAAGGTGCTTGAAAACGGGGGATTGGAAATCGAACGCAGGCGTGCTTAAAGGTCAAAACGGGCGTTTTAAGGGAGTGCATAATTAATACAGCAGCGTCATTGACCACGTCACTTGGTTTTTTTTAACTCAGAACTGCTCGCAAAATAGCGGTTGAAAACACCAACCACAAGAATAGCGAGCAGTTCATACGCTGTACGATGTACTCGATTAATCTAATAAATAGCGGACATGACGTATGGTGCGTGCGGCCAGGGGGCGTTTTTATCAAATAAACGAGCGTATGTTTTGCTCGCTCGTTCAGACTTAGAGGTGGGAACAGACTGCAATTTGCGAACGGATCATTTGAATAGCCACCCCTTGTTTTTGAACGAACGACCACAAATAGCGAACGGCTCTGAATCAGGCCCAAAGTCTGTACTTATTATTAGTACATGCCGCTGGTAGGTACACGTTATCCACACCCACAAATTCAGCCTTCATTGTGGGATTAGTAAATCTGATCATATATGTCATTTAAATAAGTGGCTCATACATCTTTCATTTGCATAAGTGAAAGGTGCCACATGCTGGAGGTCCAATTAAAACTGGAATTATCAGTCATTTTAAAATCTAAAGGTGCGTACACACGTAACGATTTTTTGAACGATTTAACTATAACAACGTCGTTATCGTTAAATCGTTTAAAAAAATAGTAATTTTTTGGGGGGGTGAACGATAATCGTCCAAGCACGCTCCCGTTTGTAGTTTATCGTCCATTCTGACTGTCCAACATAACGATTTTCATTCAGAATGAACGATGAGCGATGTCCATTCACTGTATGCATGATTAAAAAAATCGATCATCGTTCATGAACATCATTGACAAAATCGTTCATTAATTTAGTAACAAACGATTTTTGTAAACGATTTTCGTTAACTTTTGAAAGGGAAAATCTGAACGAAAACTAAAATCATTGGTTACTAAAATCGTTACGTGTGTATGCACCTTAATACTGAAAATCTGAGTTTAAAATGTACGCCTATTTCTGAGTGTAACTCATTTTAGTTAATATTTATATAAAACAAACAGGTAACTACATTTATTCCATTCATCGGTAGGAAATAACATGTGTACAATGGTAACACCACAAGGAATGGCAAATACAGTGACTGGACAATCACACACAAATACGTACAGGAGGCTTTAATACATTAACATGAGATTATTCACCCATTTATTGATGGCCATTGTTTTCTTTGAATAGAGATTTGGATGAACTATAAAATAATACAGCTAGAAACGCATAACCCAGGTCTACGTCTGTTACATACACAGAATGGAGGCAGCCATTTTCTAGCCTAGGCATCATGTAGCCTTTTTATTCATTAATGCACAAAACATACAAAATGGCAGCCTCCACGCTGAGCTGTCAGGCGCTGGATAACATAATCATGGCGACAAGGTGACAAACGGGGCAAAGCTAATCTGAATTCATTAGTATCTTACCTTCGTACAAACTTGGAGGTAATCTTGCTAATGATGCCGGTGGAGGTTCCTCTCCTAGTATGAGAGAACTGACTGGATTCGTGGGCAGGAGATGCTGGAGGTCCATTGTAAGTAGCCGTGCGCCGATCCCTCAGCTGCTCTCCATGGAAAGTGCTCCGGCTGGTACTTCCGCGAGGGAACCGGGTCCGGTCTGGGGTAGTAGTACTAATACTGTGAGTGGAGGGGGAGGTGGCCGGTACTCTCTGGTTCGCGCTGCTATAAAAGGATAAAAAATGTAAAGTATTTTTTAGCCATCGGAAAGAAAATGTGACTTTAACGCACATTAAATTCTGACAATGGAGAACATGAATGTTGGTAGTCCTGCAATATCTAAGCATGGTCAGCATTATAATATGATTTACATACCTGGCTAACGGTTATAGAAATTATGTTTGGGGTGTGAGGAATCAGGATTATTGTCTTGTTTTTTACTTCTCTCTTTCTAGGTTTCTTCCTTCTTAGAAGTTTCATTTCCTAATGTAAATATATATTTTTTTAAGGGCCTCCATCCCCCAAATTGTATTTTTCCTATCGATTTGCCTAATGTATACAATAAGGGATATGGAGCATACACACGGTCAGATTTGTCAGATGAACGATTTGAACGATTGAACGATTTTTGACTGCATTAAAATGAATGGAATCGTCCAAGTCTGACTGCAAACACATCAGATGTCAGATATCGTTATCTGACAAACGGGAAAGCGCATCGTCCATCGTTCAGGCATGTCAGATATGTCAGATTATCCTTCAGATATGAACGACTGAATGATTTTTAAATCGTTATCGGTCAGATCTGAAGGAAAAATCTGACCGTGTGTATGCTCCAATAAATGTATAAAATATTCTGATGTTTAGGCCATGTACAATGGTGCTAGTACTGAACATCCCACTTGAACAGCTCACAATACAGTAGAGGTACAATTGTTTTACTTCTCTTCCCCACAATCCCTTTTACTCCTCCCAGAGGCTTATTAAACTGTGATAATCTTCTTACAATAGAATAGCGTAGTGGGCTTGGCCTATGAGTTACTGATATGGATATGTCCTCATCAGTGGGCAATATAAGACAAGTGGTAGCAGACACAATAAATGATACAAAACGTTTAAGGTTAGAGACTATAAATTGTCAGCAAATACCTTGGGCGGAACCCTTCAGTACCATCTTTGATAGTAGGTAGGGTGACTTTAATTGGATGTCCTGATGCCGACATGGACTTCTGGTGACGAGGACGTGTGGTGGGAACCGCAGAGCCCGCAGATGACGTGCTGCCTGCAGACATCTCTGTTAAGCTGCAAAACATCAGTAACTCCCATTACGCACCATCTTGCGCCATTTCAGGCATCAATGCAAAAATCATTCTCTTTTAAATTCCACATTCTGGTCTTTGACAATTTGTCTTAGTGACTTTGTGTTGAAAATAGAAAATCTATTTTCTCATTGATTATCCACAAAGTTGACAAGCGTGTGCCAGGCGTGTTTTCACAAGAGCAGGCGGCCTGGGAAACCTTCGCTGCTCCTTGTATTGTGCCAGGAAAGTCACTCCGGACATAGAAAAGACCAGAGACAGACACTAATAGCAGAAAGCTGAGACCTTTAGGGCTCTTCACACATGAATATAAGGAAAACGCAATATCAGAGTTTCCTTGTCAACTCTTCACTTTAACACACAAATGATTTATTTGAGCTAATGTATAAGTGACATCTACCTGTGATTATCTCTGGTAGAAGGACCAATGAATACCTGTGAGTATCTCTGGCAGAAGGACCAATGATTACCTGTGAGTATCTCTGGTAGAAGGACCAATGATTACCTGTGAGTATCTCTGGTAGAAGGACCAATGATTACCTGTGAGTATCTCTGGCAGAAGGACCAATGATTACCTGTGATTATCTCTGGTAGAAGGACCAATGATTACCTGTGATTATCTCTGGTAGAAGGACCAATGATTACCTGTGATTATCTCTGGTAGAAGGACCAATGATTACCTGTGAGTATCTCTGGTAGAAGGACCAATGATTACCTGTGAGTATCTCTGGTAGAAGGACCAATGATTACCTCTGATTATCTCTGGTAGAAGGACCAATGATTACCTGTGAGTATCTCTGGTAGAAGGACCAATGATTACCTGTGAGTATCTCTGGCAAAAGGACCAATGATTACCTGTGAGTATCTCTGGCAGAAGGACCAATGATTACCTGTGATTATCTCTGGCAGAAGGACCAATGATTACCTGTGAGTATCTCTGGCAGAAGGACCAATGATTACCTGTGAGTATCTCTGGCAGAAGGACCAATGATTACCTGTGAGTATCTCTGGTAGAAGGACCAATGATTACCTGTGATTATCTCTGGTAGAAGGATCAATGATTACCTGTGATTATCTCTGGTAGAAGGACCAATGATTACCTGTGAGTATCTCTGGTAGAAGGACCAATGATTACCTGTGATTATCTCTGGTAGAAGGACCAATGATTACCTGTGAGTATCTCTGGTAGAAGGACCAATGATTACCTGTGAGTATCTCTGGTAGAAGGACCAATGATTACCTGTGATTATCTCTGGTAGAAGGACCAATGATTACCTGTGATTATCTCTGGTAGAAGGACCAATGATTACCTGTGATTATCTCTGGTAGAAGGACCAATGATTACCTGTGATTATCTCTGGTAGAAGGACCAATGATTACCTGTGATTATCTCTGGTAGAAGGACCAATGATTACCTGTGAGTATCTCTGGTAGAAGGACCAATGATTTCCTGTGATTATCTCTGGTAGAAGGACCAATGATTACCTGTGATTATCTCTGGTAGAAGGACCAATGATTACCTGTGATTATCTCTGGTAGAAGGACCAATGATTACCTGTGAGTATCTCTGGTAGAAGGACCAATGATTACCTGTGATTATCTCTGGTAGAAGGACCAATGATTACCTGTGATTATCTCTGGTAGAAGGACCAATGATTACCTGTGATTATCTCTGGTAGAAGGACCAATGATTACCTGTGAGTATCTCTGGTAGAAGGACCAATGATTACCTGTGAGTAACTGCATTACTGCTGCTATTCTCAGATGGTTTCTGAGTATTTAATGAGAACTGTCAGATATAGAGTGAGGGGTTTGTGTGAAAAAGACAACCTGAGAAACCATCCATAAGGCCGGCGGAGGCGTGACTGCCCGTGTGCCGTAATCACAACTAATGACGTTACCTTCTTCTCATGCTCATGATGCTCCACAAATATTGGCAGAACTTCTGCTCACTCTGGTCCTATAGCAGCCAACTATGGACAAGTGGTCGGACATAGCGCTATTGCCATGACTGATGAGAGTCCCATTATAGGACATGATGTGTGGTGAGAGGATAACCACCAGCATCAGGCCTGAACATCCAGATCTCATCCAATGACTACTTGACACTGCCCACGTGTGGCCACTACCTGCTTCCTGTTCTGTGCATATCCCCACACACAATCCTGTATCAGTCATCGCTGACCACATTCTTTATATTGAGGTCCAATGAGATTTAAATAATTTACAGCATTTTTTTATTTGGCTGCACAATGTGCCAAAGTGACCAACCAGATCTGCATGTATGTCCAGGTAATGCGTGTATATCCAGGTAATGCGTGTATGTTCAGGCAATGCGTGTATGTCCAGGTAATGCGTGCATGTCCAGGTAATGCGTGTATGTCCAGGCAATGCGTGTATGTTCAGGTAATGCGTGTATGTTCAGGTAATGCGTGTATGTCCAGGTAATGCGTGTATGTCCATGTAATGCATGTATGTCCAGGTAATGCGTGTATGTCCAGGTAATGCGTGTATGTCCAGGTAATGCGTGTATGTTCAGGCAATGCGTGTATGTCCAGGTAATGCGTGTATGTTCAGGTAATGCGTGTATGTCCAGGTAATGCGTGTATGTCCAGGTAATGCGTGTATGTCCAGGCAATGCATGTATGGCCAGGTAATGTATGTATGGCCAGGTAATGCATGTATGGCCAGGTAATGCATGTATGTCCAGGTAATGTATGTATGGCCAGGTAATGTATGTATGTCCAGGTAATGCATGTATGTCCAGGCAATGTATGTATGGCCAGGTAATGTATGTATGGCCAGGTAATGCATGTATGGCCAGGTAATGCATGTATGTCCAGGTAATGTATGTATGGCCAGGTAATGTATGTATGGCCAGGTAATGTATGTATGGCCAGGTAATGTATGTATGTCCAGGCAATGCATGTATGTCCAGGCAATGTATGTATGGCCAGGTAATGTATGTATGGCCAGGTAATGTATGTATGGCCAGGTAATGCATGTATGTCCAGGTAATGCATGTATGTCCAGGTAATGTATGTATGTCCAGGTAATGTATGTATGGCCAGGTAATGTATGTATGTCCAGGCAATGCATGTATGTCCAGGCAATGTATGTATGGCCAGGTAATGTATGTATGTCCAGGTAATGCATGTATGTCCAGGCAATGTATGTATGGCCAGGTAATGTATGTATGGCCAGGTAATGTATGTATGGCCAGGTAATGCATGTATGGCCAGGTAATGTATGTATGGCCAGGTAATGTATGTATGGCCAGGTAATGTATGTATGTCCAGGCAATGCATGTATGTCCAGGCAATGTATGTATGGCCAGGTAATGTATGTATGTCCAGGTAATGCATGTATGTCCAGGCAATGTATGTATGGCCAGGTAATGTATGTATGGCCAGGTAATGTATGTATGGCCAGGTAATGCATGTATGTCCAGGTAATGCATGTATGTCCAGGTAATGTATGTATGTCCAGGTAATGTATGTATGGCCAGGTAATGTATGTATGTCCAGGCAATGCATGTATGTCCAGGCAATGTATGTATGGCCAGGTAATGTATGTATGTCCAGGTAATGCATGTATGTCCAGGTAATGCATGTATGTCCAGGTAATGTATGTATGGCCAGGTAATGCATGTATGTCCAGGTAATGTATGTATGGCCAGGTAATGTATGTATGTCCAGGCAATGCATGTATGTCCAGGCAATGTATGTATGGCCAGGTAATGCATGTATGTCCAGGTAATGTATTTATATCCAGGCAATCCATGTAATGTATTTATATCCAGGCAATGCATGTATGTCCAGGTAATGCGTGTATATCCAGGTAATGCGTGTATGTTCAGGCAATGCGTGTATGTCCAGGTAATGCGTGCATGTCCAGGTAATGCGTGTATGTCCAGGCAATGCGTGTATGTTCAGGTAATGCGTGTATGTTCAGGTAATGCGTGTATGTCCAGGTAATGCGTGTATGTCCATGTAATGCATGTATGTCCAGGTAATGCGTGTATGTCCAGGTAATGCGTGTATGTCCAGGTAATGCGTGTATGTTCAGGCAATGCGTGTATGTCCAGGTAATGCGTGTATGTTCAGGTAATGCGTGTATGTCCAGGTAATGCGTGTATGTCCAGGTAATGCGTGTATGTCCAGGCAATGCGTGTATGTCCAGGCAATGCATGCATGTCCAGGTAATGTATTTATATCCAGGCAATCCATGTATGTCCATGTAATGCATGTATGTCCAGGTAATGCATGTATGTCCAGGTAATGCATGTATGTCCAGGTAATGTATTTATATCCAGGCAATCCATGTAATGTATTTATATCCAGGCAATGCATGTATGTCCAGGTAATGCATGTATGTCCAGGTAATGCATGTATGTTCAGGTAGTGCATGTATGTCCAGGTAATGCAGGTATGTCCAGGCAATGCATGTATGTCCAGGCAGTGCACGTATGTCCAGGTAATGTATTTATATCCAGGCAATACATGTATGTCCAGGCAATGCATGTATGTCCAGGCAAGGCATGTATGTCCAGGCAATGCATGTATGTCCAGGTAATGCATGTATGTTCAGGCAGTGCATGTATGTCCATGTAATGCAGGTATGTCCAGGCAATGCATGTATGTCCAGGTAATGCAGGTATGTCCAGGCAATGCATGTATGTCCAGGTAATGTATTTATATCCAGGCAATGCATGTATGTCCAGGTAATGCATGTATGTCCAGGTAATGCATGTATGTCCAGGCAATGCATGTATGTCCAGGCAATGCATGTATATCCAGGTAATGCATGTATGTTCAGGCAATGCATGTATGTTCAGGCAATGCATGTATGTCCAGGTAATGCATGTATGTCCAGGCAATGCATGTATGTCCAGGCAATGCATGTATGTCCAGGTAATGCATGTATGTTCAGGTAATGCATGTATGTCCAGGTAATGTATGTATATCCAGGTAATGTATGTATGTCCAGGTAATGCATGTATGTCCAGGTAATGCATGTATGTCCAGGCAATGTATGTATGGTCAGGTAATGTATGTATGGCCAGGTAATGCATGTATGGCCAGGTAATGCATGTATGTCCAGGTAATGTATGTATGGCCAGGTAATGTATGTATGTCCAGGTAATGCATGTATGTCCAGGCAATGTATGTATGGCCAGGTAATGTATGTATGGCCAGGTAATGCATGTATGTCCAGGTAATGCATGTATGTCCAGGTAATGCATGTATGTCCAGGTAATGTATGTATGGCCAGGTAATGTATGTATGTCCAGGCAATGTATGTATGTCCAGGCAATGCATGTATGGCCAGGCAATGTATGTATGGCCAGGTAATGTATGTATGTCCAGGTAATGCATGTATGTCCAGGTAATGCATGTATGTCCAGGTAATGCATGTATGTCCAGGTAATGTATGTATGGCCAGGTAATGTATGTATGTCCAGGCAATGCATGTATGTCCAGGCAATGTATGTATGGCCAGGTAATGCATGTATGTCCAGGTAATGCATGTATGTCCAGGTAATGCATGTATGTCCAGGTAATGTATGTATGGCCAGGTAATGCATGTATGTCCAGGTAATGTATGTATGGCCAGGTAATGTATGTATGTCCAGGCAATGCATGTATGTCCAGGCAATGTATGTATGGCCAGGTAATGTATGTATGGCCAGGTAATGCATGTATGTCCAGGTAATACATGCTGCTATGATGATCTATAGCTCAAAATCACTCAAATTTATTTACACTGAGAAATAATGCGGAGTGGAACATAATCTCCCATAACCCTTTAGCAGACATTTGTCACCAGCACCGTAGTGAGGATGGATGTGCTGTAAGGCGCAGGCCATATGTGACATCATTGTCTGCGTTACCCCTGTTATTACTGGTAGAATCCATTCATTGTATTTACATGGACAATACTGATGCAGTTGCTGCTACGGAGCTTTTATGATGTTGGAAAGGTGTAATCAGCAAAGGGTGATAGATCCACCGGTATGAGAGACAACCTTTTACGTATTATTTACAAGTCACTTTGTTCTTTGGGAGACATGGCAGCGGCTTGGGCAGCAAGTATTGTGATCCTGCGATGACAGGGTAACCTGCTGGCACTAACAGTGATGCTGCCCAGCAGGCTAGATTGTGCCCAGGTGACATGCACACTAGTGTAATACCCCCCACTAATTGTGTGTATACCTTGTTGGGGGACACCCCTCTTGTTTGTCAAGTATATGAAAGAAAATGTATTTTCATTATTCCTTCTTTGTATGTAGCATTACTCTGTGAACATGGGCTGAGCTGGATTATTACAATGCCCCTTGTTACATATTTCATTTAAAATCAGCATTGGTGTCAGTGGATGCAGCGGGGTCACCAGGCATGGGCAACTGATGAGTCTGGGTTCTGACAGGTGCCAATAACAGACAGTTGTGAGTTGGCAGGGGTGGGTTAGGAGAGGCGAGACGGGAGCAGAGAAGGTGCTGAGTCCTCTGAAATCAAACCAGGGAGGATCAACATCATCATTGGACAGATGTCGCAATCTGCCTCCTAAATGAAAGGTCCTGTGGAAACAGCCGTCCTGCTCCAGCCCCTGTGATGCTCTGCAGCCAATGAGACAGGGAAGAAGGCAAAGTGGGTGCCTGGAGCCGTTTTGGTGCTGAAGAGTGTCAGAGCTGTATAGAAGTGGGGTGAGCTCACATAGTTTCTGCAAACTGCAATACACTAGCATCCATCCCCAGTCTAATGCAGGGCCGTAACTAGGGGTGTGCGAGCGGTGCCGTAACTAGGGGTGTGCGAGCGGTGCCGTAACTAGGGGTGTGCGAGCGGTGCCGTAACTAGGGGTGTGCGAGCGGTGCCGTAACTAGGGGTGTGGGGGCGGTGCCGTAACTAGGGATGTGCGGGCGGTGCCGTAACTAGGGATGTGCGGGCGGTGCCGTAACTAGGGATGTGCGAGCGGTGCCGTAACTAGGGGTGTGCGAGCGGTGCCGTAACTAGGGGTGTGCGAGCGGTGCCGTAACTAGGGGTGTGGGGGCGGTGCCGTAACTAGGGATGTGCGGGCGGTGCCGTAACTAGGGATGTGCGGGCGGTGCCGTAACTAGGGATGTGCGAGCGGTGCCGTAACAAGGGGTGTGCGAGCGGTGCCGTAACAAGGGGTGTGCGAGCGGTGCCGTAACAAGGGGTGTGCGAGCGGTGCCGTAACTAGGGGTGTGCCATAACTAGGGGTGTGCGAGCGGTGCAGTAACTAGGGGTGTGCGAGCGGTGCCGTAACTAGGGCTGTGCGAGCGGTGCCGTAACTAGGGCTGTGCGAGCGGTGCCGTAACTAGGGGTGTGCGAGCGGTGCAGTAACTAGGGGTGTGCGAGCGGTGCCGTAACTAGGGGTGTGCGAGCGGTGCCGTAACTAGGGGTGTGCGAGCGGTGCCGTAACTAGGGGTGTGCGAGCGGTGCAGTAACTAGGGCTGTGCGAGCGGTGCCCTAACTAGGGCTGTGCGAGCGGTGCCGTAACTAGGGCTGTGCGAGCGGTGCCGTAACTAGGGCTGTGCGGGCGGTGCCGTAACTAGGGATGTGCGGGCGGTGCCGTAACTAGGGGTGTGCGAGCGGTGCCGTAACTAGGGATGTGCGGGTGCGGGCGGTGCCGTAACTAGGGATGTGCGAGCGGTGCCGTAACAAGGGGTGTGCGAGCGGTGCCGTAACTAGGGGTGTGCCGTAACTAGGGGTGTGCGAGCGGTGCCGTAACTAGGGGTGTGCGAGCGGTGCCGTAACTAGGGGTGTGCGAGCGGTGCCGTAACTAGGGCTGTGCGAGCGGTGCCGTAACTAGGGCTGTGCGAGCGGTGCCGTAACTAGGGCTGTGCGAGCGGTGCCGTAACTAGGGGTGTGGGGGCGGTGCCGTAACTAGGGATGTGCGAGCGGTGCCGTAACTAGGGGTGTGCGAGCGGTGCCGTAACTAGGGGTGTGCGTGCAGTTGCCGTAACTAGGGGTGTGCGTGCAGTTGCCGTAACTAGGGGTGTGCGAGCGGTGCCCTAACTAGGGGTGTGCGAGCGGTGCCGTAACTAGGGGTGTGCGAGCGGTGCCCTAACTAGGGGTGTGCGAGCGGTGCCGTAACTAGGGGTGTGCCTGCAGTTGCCGTAACTGGGGGTGTGCGAGCGGTGCCGTAACTAGGGGTGTGCGTGCAGTTGCCGTAACTAGGGGTGTGCGGGCGGTGCCCTACCTAGGGGCGTGCGGGCGGTGCCCTAACTAGGGGCGTGCGGGCGGTGCCCTAACTAGGGCTGTGCGAGTGGTGCCGTAACTAGGGCTGTGCGAGCGGTGCCGTAACTAGGGCTGTGCGAGCGGTGCCGTAACTAGGGCTGTGCGAGCGGTGCCGTAACTAGGGGTGTGCGATCGGTGCCGTAACTAGGGGTGTGCTAGCGGTGCCGTAACAAGGGCTGTGCGAGCGGTGCCGTAACTAGGGGTGTGCGAGCGGTGCCGTAACTAGAGGTGTGCCAGCGGTGCCGTAACTAGGGGTGTGCACAACCTAGCCTGTCACCTGTGCACAACCTAGCCTGCTGGGCAGGTGCAGCTCCAGGGCCGGCAGGCTGTCACTGATTGGTTGGTCCTTCATCTCTCTGCACTTTTCGGTCCCTGTATAGATAATAGCAGCAGTAATGAGCCCTCTCTCTGTCACACACCATATATTAGCATAGGGTTGTTACCTGCTGTCTTTTCCATTCTGTACTGCATTGAGTCTATCAGTAGTACGTTCACATACGTATGTGTTTCGTCTCGTCATTCCGCTGCCAGGAAACAGGCTATTCTACAAGAGGACAAGAAACATCGTCACATCTTGTGCTGAGTTCAGCTATAATATTATATAACGTGTGCAACCTGCAGACCGCCAGTTAGGTGGAACGCACCACTTCTTACATTTTACTCTACAACAAATGAAAGGGTTTTTTGTTTTAAACCTCCTAAATTCAATACTTTTTTCTATGTAAACCATTCTCTTTCTCTATGTAGTTATCCATCTATATACCTGTATATATGTAATATCAAATGCCCTGACTGACTCATCAATGCCCAGCCCAATCCCCTGGACATAGAAACATGAAAATCAGGGATTATATTCCTTCCCTGACGTAGGTGCCCACTAAGAAGGGATTTTTCAAAATTCGACTCCTAAGGGGGTGAGAATGGCTAAAATGTTCCCCCCCCCTGTACAATGTCCTGTCTGACTGTCTCATCGTGGCTGTAGCACAGATCATATTCGAACACCAACTGTCACCCCAAGTGCTGCCAAACATCACTGGCAATTGGTGTGGCTCCTCTATTTGTATAGACAGGGAGGGGAATGTGTTATTACAGAGATGAGGGAGGGGAATGTGTTACTACAGAGGTAAGAGAAGAAAATGTGTTACTACTCGGGTGAGGGAGGGAAATATCAAATTTGTTACAACATGGACGAGGGAGGGGAATGTGTTAGTACAGGGGTGAGCAGGGGGTGTTACTACAGAGATGAAGGAGGGGAAAAAGTTACTACAGGGGTGAGTGGGGGTAATGTGTTACTACAGAGGTGAGGGAGGGGAACAAGTTACTACAGGTGTGAATAAGGGTAATGTCTTACCACAGGTATGAGGGAGGGATTGTATTTCTACACAGGCAAGAGAGAATGCCGGATGTGAGGGACAGAAGGTGTTAGTACACAAGTAAGGGTGGGTAACGTATTCCTATAGCAGTGATGCATTATTATAGAGATGATGGATTACTGTGTTACTGGAGTGGTGAAATGGAAATGGAAACAGTAAATAAGGTATACCTGGGTGAAACCGGTTACATCAGCTAGTCTCTACATACAGAGCCGTAACTAGACTTTTTGGTGCCCTGTGCCAGAGAGAGCATTGCCTGCCCCCCCCCCCCCCCCCCCCACATTTCTTAAATAGGGACAAGAGATGGTGGATATGAGAAAGGGCCACGGCCTCATGGGGAACTAGGGGAGACCAGGAGATGCTGGGGACAAATAGGGACATAATATAGTGCACCTGAGAGAGGGCCATGGCCTCATGGGGAAGGGCCAGGGAAGAGATAGGAGAGGCCAGGAGATGCTGGGGATAAATAGTGACATAATATAGTGCACCTGAGAGAGGGCCATGGCCTCATGGGGAAGAGCCAGGGAAGAGATAGGAGAGGCCAGGAGATGCTGGGGATAAATAGAGACATAATATAGTGCACCTGAGAGAGGGCCATGTCCTCATGGGGAAGGGCCAGAGAAGAGATAGGGGAGGCCAGGAGATGCTGGGGATAAATAGGGACATAATATAGTGCACCTGAGAGAGGGCCATGGCCTCTTGGGGAAGGGCCAGGGAAGAGATAGGGGAGGCCAGGAGATGCTGGGGATAAATAGGGACATAATATAGTGCACCTGAGAGAGGGCCATGGCCTCATGGGGAAGGGCCAGGGAAGAGATAGGGGAGGCCAGGAGATGCTGGGGATAAATAGAGACATAATATAGTGCACCTGAGAGAGGGCCATGGCCTCATGGGGAAGGGCCAGGGAAGAGATAGGGGAGGCAAGGAGATGCTGGGGATAAATAGGGACATAATATAGTGCACCTGAGAGAGGGCCATGGCCTCATGGGGAAGGGCCAGGGAAGAGATAGGGGAGGCCAGGAGATGCTGGGGATAAATAGGGACATAATATAGTGCACCTGAGAGAGGACCATGGCCTCATGGGGAAGGGCGAGGGAAGAGATAGGGGAGGCCAGGAGATGCTGGGGATAAATAGGGACATAATAAAATGCACCTGAGAGAGGGTCATGGCCCCATGGGGAAGGGCCAGGGAAGAGATAGGGGAGGCCAGGAGATGCTGGGGATAAATAGGGACATAATATAGTGCACCTGAGAGAGGGCCATGGCCTCATGGGGAAGGGCCCGGGAAGAGATAGGGGAGGCCAGGAGATGCTGGGGATAAATAGGGACATAATATAGTGCACCTAGGAGAGGGCCATGGCCTCAAGGGGAAGGGCCAGGGAAGAGATAGGGGAGGCCAGGAGATGCTGGGGATAAATAGGGACATAATATAGTGCACCTGAGAGAGTGCCATGGCCTCATGGGGAAGGGCCAGGGAAGAGATAGGGGAGGCCAGAAGATGCTGGGGATAAATAGGGACATAATATAGTGCACCTGAGAGAGAGCCATGGCCTCATGGGGAAGGGCCGGGGAAGAGATAGGAGAGGCCAGGAGATGCTGGGGATAAATAGGGACATAATATAGTGCACCTGAGAGAGGGCCATGGCCTCATGGGGAAGGGCCAGGGAAGAGATAGGGGAGGCCAGGAGATGCTGGGGATACATAGGGACATAATATAGTGCACCTGAGAGAGGGCCATGGCCTCATGGGGAAGGGCCAGGGAAGAGATAGGGGAGGCCAGGAGATGCTGGGGATAAATAGGGACATAATATAATGCACCTGAGAGAGGGCCATGGCCTTATGGGGAAGGGCCAGGGAAGAGATAGAGGAGGCCAGGAGATGCTGGGGATAAATAGGGACATAATATAGTGCACCTGAGAGAGGGCCATGGCCTCATGGGGAAGGGCCGGGAAAGAGATAGGGGAGGCCAGGAGACGCTGGGGATAAATAGGGACATAATATAGTGCACCTGAGAGAGGGCCATGGCCTCATGGGGAAGGGCCGGGGAAGAGATAGGAGAGGCCAGGAGATGCTGGGGATAAATAGGGACATAATATAGTGCACCTGAGAGAGGGCCATGGCCTCATGGGGAAGGGCCGGGAAAGAGATAGGGGAGGCCAGGAGACACTGGGGATAAATAGGGACATAATATAGTGCACCTGAGAGAGGGCCATGGCCTCATGGGGAAGGGCCGGGGAAGAGATAGGGGAGGCCAGGAGACGCTGGGGATGAATAGGGACATAATATAGTGCACCTGAGAGAGGGCCATGGCCTCATGGGGAAGGGCCAGGGAAGAGATAGGGGAGGCCAGGAGACGCTGGGGATAAATAGGGACATAATATAGTGCACCTGAGAGAGGGCCATGGGCTCATGGGGAAGGGCCAGTGAAAGATAGGGGAGGCAGGAGACGCTGGGGATAAATAGGGACATAATATAGTGCACCAGAGAGAGGGCCATGGCCTCATGGGGAAGGGCCAGTGAAGAGATAGGAGAGGCCAGGAGATGCTGGGGATAAATAGGGACATAATATAGTGCACCTGAGAGAGGGCCATGGCCTCATGGGGAAGGGCCAGGGAAGAGATAGGGGAGGCCAGGAGATGCTGGGGATAAATAGAGACATAATATAGTGCACCTGAGAGAGTGCTATGGCCTCATGGGGAAGGGCCAGGGAAGAGATAGGAGAGGCGAGGAGATGCTGGGGATAAATAGGGACATAATATAGTGCACCTGAGAGAGGGCCATGGCCTCATGGGGAAGGGCGAGGGAAGAGATAGGGGAGGCAAGGAGATGCAGGGGATAAATAGGGACATAATATAGTGCACCTGAGAGAGGGCCATGGCCTCATGGGGAAGGGCGAGGGAAGAGATAGGGGAGGCCAGGAGATGCTGGGGATAAATAGGGACATAATATAATTCACCTGAGAGAGGGCCATGGCCTCATGGGGAAGGGCCAGGGAAGAGATAGTGGAGGCCAGGAGATGCTGGGGATAAATAGGGACATAATATAATGCACCTGAGAGAGGGCCATGGCCTTATGGGGAAGGGCCAGGGAAGAGATAGAGGAGGCCAGGAGATGCTGGGGATAAATAGGGACATAATATAGTGCACCTGAGAGAGGGCCATGGCCTCATGGGGAAGGGCCGGGGAAGAGATAGGGGAGGCTAGGAGACGCTGGGGATAAATAGGGACATAATATAGTGCACCTGAGAGAGGGCCATGGGCTCATGGGGAAGGGCCAGTGAAAGATAGGGGAGGCAGGAGACGCTGGGGATAAATAGGGACATAATATAGTGCACCTGAGAGAGGGCCATGGCCTCATGGGGAAGGGCCAGTGAAGAGATAGGAGAGGCCAGGAGACGCTGGGGATAAATAGGGACATAATATAATGCACCTGAGAGAGTGCCATAGCCTCATGGGGAAGGGCCAGGGAAGAGATAGAGGAGGCCAGGAGATGCTGGGGATAAATAGGGACATAATATAGTGCACCTGAGAGAGGGCCATGGCTTCATGGGGAAGGGACAGGGAATAGATAGGGGAGGCCAGGAGACGCTGGGGATAAATAGGGACATAATATAGTGCACCTGAGAGAGTGCCATAGCCTCATGGGGAAGGGCCAGGGAAGAGATAGAGGAGGCCAGGAGATGCTGGGGATAAATAGGGACATAATATAGTGCACCTGAGAGAGGGCCATGGCTTCATGGGGAAGGGACAGGGAATAGATAGGGGAGGCCAGGAGACGCTGGGGATAAATAGGGACATAATATAGTGCACCTGAGAGAGGGCCATGGACTCATGGGGAAGGGCCGGGGAAGAGATAGGGGAGGCCAGGAGACGCTGGGGATGAATAGGGACATAATATAGTGCACCTGAGAGAGGGCCATGGCCTCATGGGGAAGGGCCAGGGAAGAGATAGGGGAGGCCAGGAGACACTGGGGATAAATAGGGACATAATATAGTGCACCTGAGAGAGGGCCATGGGCTCATGGGGAAGGGCCAGTGAAAGATAGGGGAGGCAGGAGACGCTGGGGATAAATAGGGACATAATATAGTGCACCTGAGAGAGGGCCATGGCCTCATGGGGAAGGGCCAGGGAAGAGATAGGGGAGGCCAGGAGATGCAGGGGATAAATAAGGACATAATATAATGCACCTGAGAGAGGGCCATGGCCTCATGGGGAAGGGCCAGTGAAGAGATAGGAGAGGCCAGGAGACGCTGGGGATAAATAAGGACATAATATAATGCACCTGAGAGAGTGCCATGGCCTCCTGGGGAAGGGCCAGGGAAGAGATAGGGGAGGCCAGGAGATGCTGGGGATAAATAGGGACATAATATAGTGCACCTGAGAGAGGGCCATGGCTTCATGGGGAAGGGACAGGGAATAGATAGGAGAGGCCAGGAGATGCTGGGGATAAATAGGGACATAATATAGTGCACCTGAGAGAGGACCATGGCCTCATGGGGAAGGGCCAGGGAAGAGATAGGGGAGACCAGGAGATGCTGGGGATAAATAGGGACATAATATAGTGCACCTGAGAGAGGACCGTGGCCTCATGGGGAAGGGCCAGGGAAGAGATAGAGGAGACCAGGAGATGCTGGGGATAAATAGGGACATAATATAGTGCACCTGAGAGAGGACCGTGGCCTCATGGGGAAGGGCCAGGGAAGAGATAGGAGAGGCCAGGAGATGCTGGGGATAAATAGGGACATAATATAGTGCACCTGAGAGAGGACCGTGGCCTCATGGGGAAGGGCCAGGGAAGAGATAGGAGAGGCCAGGAGATGCTGGGGATAAATAGGGACATAATATAGCGCACCTGAGAGAGGGCCGTGGCCTCATGGGGAAGGGCCAGGGAAGAGATAGGAGAGGCCAGGAGATGCTGGGGATAAATAGGGACATAATATAGCGCACCTGAGAGAGGGCCGTGGCCTCATGGGGAAGGGCCAGGGAACAGATAGGGGAGGCCAGGAGATGCTGGGGATAAATAGGGACATAATATAGCGCACCTGAGAGAGGGCCATGGCCTCATGGGGAAGGGCCAGGGAAGAGATAGGGGAGGCTAGGAGATGCTGGGGATAAATAGGGATATAATATAGCGCACCTGAGAGAGGGCCATGGCTTCATGGGGAAGGGCCGGGGAAGAGATAGGGGAGGCCAGGAGATGCTGGGGATAAATAGGGACATAATATAGTGCACCTGAGAGAGGACCATGGACTCATGGGGAAGGGCAGGGGAAGAGATAGGAGAGGCCAGGAGATGCTGGGTATAAATAGGGACATAATATAGTGCACCTGAGAGAGGGCCATGGCCTCATGGGGAAGGGCCGGGGAAGAGATAGGAGAGGCCAGGAGATGCTGGAGATAAATAGGGATATAATATAGTGCACCTGAGAGAGGGCCATGGCCTCATGGGGAAGGGCCGGGGAAGAGATAGGGGAGGCCAGGAGATGCTGGGGATAAATAGGGACATAATATAGCGCACCTGAGAGAGGGCCATGGCCTCATGGGGAAGGGCCAGGGAAGAGATAGAGGAGGCCAGGAGATGCTGGGGATAAATAAGGACATAATATAGCGCACCTGAGAGAGGGCCATGGCCTCATGGGGAAGGGCCAGGGAAGAGATAGGGGAGGCCAGGAGATGCTGGGGATAAATAGGGACATACTATAGCGCACCTGAGAGAGGGCCATGGCCTCATGGGGAAGGGTCAGGGAAGAGATAGGGGAGGCAAGGAGATGCTGGGGATAATAAGGGACATACTATAGTGCACCTGAGAGAGGGCCATGGCCTCATGGGGAAGGGCCAGGGAAGAGATAGGGCAGGCCAGGAGATGCTGGGGATAAATAGGGACATAATATAGCGCACCTGAGAGAGGGCCATGGCCTCATGGGGAAGGGCCAGGGAAGAGATAGGGGAGGCCAGGAGATGCAGGGGATAAATAGGGACATACTATAGTGCACCTGAGAGAGGGCCATGGCCTCATGGGGAAGGGCCAGGGAAGAGATATTGCAGGCCAGGAGATGCTGGGGATAAATAGGGACATAATATAGTGCACCTGAGAGAGGGCCATGGCCTCATGGGCAAGGGCCAGGGAAGAGATAGGAGAGGCCAGGAGATGCTGGGGATAAATAGGGACTTAATAAAGTGCACCAGAGAGAGGACCATGGCCTCATGGGGAAGGGCCACGGAAGACATAGGGGAGACAGGAGATGCTGGGGATAAATAGGGACATAATATAGTGCACCTGAGAGAGGGCCATGGCCTCATGGGGAAGGGCCAGGGAAGAGATAGGAGAGGCCAGGAGATGCTGGGGATAAATAGGGACATAATATAGTGCACCTGAGAGAGGACCATGGCCTCATGGGGAAGGGCCAGGGAAGAGATAGGAGAGGCCAGGAGATGCTGGGGATAAATACGGACATAATATAGTGCACCTGAGAGAGGGCCATGGCCTCATGGGGAAGGGTCAGGGAAGAGATAGGGGAGGCCAGGAGATGCTGGGGATAAATAGGGACATAATATAGTGCACCTGAGAGAGGACCATGACCTCATGGGGAAGGGCCAGGGAAGAGATAGGAGAGGCCAGGAGATGCTGGGGATAAATAGGGACTTAATAAAGTGCACCAGAGAGAGGACCATGGCCTCATGGGGAAGGGCCAGGGAAGACATAGGGGAGACAGGAGATGCTGGGGATAAAAAGGGACATAATATAGTGCACCTGAGAGAGGGCCATGACCTCATGGGGAAGGGCCAGGGAAGAGATAGGGGAGGCCAGGAGATGCTGGGGATGAAATAAGAGGAAGCTACAAGTGAGAATGATAATAAACAGAAATTTGACACCCCCAAACAGTGCCCCCTGCCCTGTGCGGTGGCACCGGCCGCACTACCCTAGCTACGGCCCTGTATATATCTGCACACAAACATACATACACACACATATATCTGCATAGAAACATACATACACACACATATATCTGTAGACACACATACATACACACATATCTGCACACACACATACATACTCACACATATATATCTGCACACACACATACATACTCACACATATATATCTGCACACACAGATACATACTCACACATATATCTACACACACACACACACACACACACACACACACACACACACACACACACACACCTACTCATACATATATATCTGCACACACACACACACATACATACTCACACATATCTGCACACACACATACATACTCACACATATCTGCACACACACATATATACATACATACTCACACATATATCTGCACACACACATATATACATACTCACACATATCTGCACACACACATACATACTCACACATATCTGCACACACACATATATACATACATACTCACACATATATCTGCACACACACATATATACATACTCACACATATCTGCACACACACACATACTCACACATATCTGCACACACATACTCACACATATATCTGCACACACACACACACTCACACATATCTGCACACACACACACACATTCACACAAATCTGCACACACACACATACATACTCACACATATATCTGCACACACACACATACTAACACATATATATCTGCACACACATACATACTCACACATATATCTGCACACACACACATACCTACTCACACATATATATCTGCACACATACATACTCACACATATCTGCACACACACACTCACACATATATCTGCGCACACACACACATACATATATACTCACATATATCTGCCCACACACACATACATACTCACACATATATATCTGCACACACACTCACACATATCTGCACACACACATACATACATACATACTCACACATATATCTGCACACACACATACATACTCACACATATCTGCACACACACATACATACTCACACATATCTGTACACACACATACATACTCACACATATATCTGAGCACACACATATACATACACATATCTGCACACACACATACATACTCACACATATATCTGCACACACACATACATACTCACATATATTTGCACACACACATATCGGCGCACACACATACATACATACACACACACACATACTCACACATATTTCTGCACACACAGATACATACTCATACATATATCTACACACACACATACTCACACATATCTGCACACACATATTCGCATATATCTGCCGACACCCACACATACTCACACACTCATACATACACACACATACTCACACAAATATTTGCATACATACATACTCACACACATACTCACATAAATATTTGCATACATACATACTTACACATATATTTGCTCACACACATACTCGCACATATATCTGCACACACATACTCACACATATCTGCACACACACATATATGCATACTCACACATGTATCTGCACACACATACATACTCACACATATCTGCAAACACACACACACACTCACACACATATATCTGCACACACACACACACACACACACACTCACTCACATATCTGCACACACACATACATACTCACACATATATCTGCACACACAAATACATACTCACACATATCTGCACACACACACACATACTCACATATATATCTGCACACACATACATACTCACACATCTGCACACATACATACATACTCACACATACATTTGCACACACACACATGCATACACACACACTTACATACTCACACATATATTTGCACACACACGTACTGTACATACTCACACATATATCTGCACACACACATACATACATACTCACACACATACATACTCACACATATATTTGCACACACACATACATACTCACACATATATTTGCACACACACATACATATTCACACATATATCTGCACACACACATACATACTCACACATATATCTGCACACACACACACATACATACTCACACATATATCTGCACACACACACATACATACTCACACATATATCTGCACACACACATACACATATATCGGCGCACACACATACATACATACTCACACATACTCACACACATACTCACTCACACATACTCACACATATTTCTGCACACACACATACTCACACATATCTGCACACACACACATACATACTCACACATATTTCTGCACACACACACACATACATACTCGCATATATCTGCACACACACATACATACATACATACATACTCACACATATATCTGCCCACACACACACACACATACTCACACACTCATACATACACACATACTCACACATATATTTGCACACACACATACATACTCACACAAATATTTGCATACATACTCACACACATACATACATACTCACACATATATTTAGACACATACATACTCACACACACACATACTTACATACTCACAAATATATTTGCTCACACACATACATACTCACATATATCTGCACACACACATACATCGGCGCACACACATACATACATACTCACACACACATACATACTCACATATTTTGGCACACACACATGCATACTCATACATATATCTACACACACACACACACACACATACTCACACATATATCTGCACACACACACATACATACTCACACATCTGCACACACACACATACTCACACATATATCTGCACACACACACACACATACTCACACATCTGCACACACACACACACTCGCATATATCTGCACACACACATACATACTCACACATATCTGCCCACACACACACAAACTCACACACTCATACATACACACATACTCACACATATATTTGCACACACACATACATACTCACACATATCTGCACACATACTCACACATATATCTGCACACACACATACATACTCACACATATCTGCACACACACATACATACTCACACATATATCTGCACACACACATACCAACATACTCACACACAGATACATACACACACATACATACTCACACACACATACATACTCACATATATCTGCACACACACATACTCACACATATATCGGCGCGCACACATACATACTCACACACACACATACTCACACACACCCACACACACACACATACTCACACACACATACTCACACATATTTCTGCACACACACATACCTACATACTCACACATATATCTGCACACACAGATACATACACACACATACATACTCGCATATATCTGCACACACACATACTCACACATATATCGGCGCACACACATACATACATACTCACACATCTGCACACACACATACATACTCGCATATATCTGCACACACACACACATACATACTCGCATATATCTGCACACACACATACATACTCGCATATATCTGCACACACATACATACTCACACATATATCTGCTCACACACACACAAACTCACACACTCATACATACATACTCACACATATATATCTGCACACACACATACATACTCACACATATATATCTGCACACACAGATACATACTCACACATATATCTGCACACACACATACTCACACATATATCTACACACACACACACACCTACTCACACATATATATCTGCACACACACACACACACACACACACACACACACACACACATACTCACACATATCTGCACACACACATACATACTCACACATATCTGCACACACACATATATACATACATACTCACACATATATCTGCACACACACATATATACATACTCACACATATCTGCACACACACACATACTCACACATATCTGCACACACATACTCACACATATATCTGCACACACACACACTCACACATATCTGCACACACACACACACACATTCACACATATCTGCACACACACACAGACATACTCACACATATATCTGCACACACACACATACATACTCACACATATATCTGCACACACACACATACTAACACATATATATCTGCACACACATACATACTCACACATATATCTGCACACACACACATACCTACTCACACATATATATCTGCAGACACATACATACTCACACATATCTGCACACACACACTCACACATATATCTGCGCACACACACACATATATACTCACATATATCTGCCCACACACACATACATACACATATATATCTGCACACACACTCACACATATCTGCACACACACATACATACATACTCACACACACATACATACACACACATACATACTCACAGACACATACATACTCACATATATCTGCACACACACATACTCACACATATATCGGCGCACACACATACATACTCACACACACACATACATACTCACACACACCCACACACACACATACTCACACATATTTCTGCACACACACATGCATACTCATACATATATCTACACACACACTCACACATATATCTGCACACACACACATACATACTCACACATATATCTGCACACACACACATACATACTCACACATATATCTGCACACACACACATACATACTCACACATATATCTGCACACACACACATACATACTCACACATCTGCACACACACATACATACTCGCATATATCTGCACACACACACATACATACTCACACATCTGCACACACACATACATACTCGCATATATCTGCACACACATACATACATACTCACACATATATCTGCCCACACACACACAAACTCACACACTCATACATACATACTCACACATATATTTGCACACACATACATACTCACACATACTCACACATATATCTGCACACACACATACATATTCACACATACATACTCACACATATATCTGCACACACACATACATACTCACACATATATCTGCACACACACATACCTACATACTCACACATATATCTGCACACACAGATACATACACACACATACATACTCACATATATCTGCACACACACATACCTACATTCTCACACATATATCTGCACACACAGATACATACACACACATACATACTCACATATATCTGCACACACACATACTCACACATATATCGGCGCACACACATACATACATACTCATACATATATCTACACACACACACACTCATCTGCACACACACATACTCACACATATATCTGCACACACACATACATACTCACACATATATCTGCACACACACACATACATACTCACACACACATACTCACACACATTTGCACACACATACATACTCACACAAATATTTGCACACACACATACATACTCACACACACATACATACTCACACATATATTTGCACACACACATACATTCTCACACATATCTGCACACAAACTCACACATATATCTGCACACACACATACATACTCACAAATATATCTGCACACACATACCTACATACTCACACATATATCTGCACACACAGATACATACACACATATACATACTCACATATATCTGTACACACACATACTCACACATATATCGGCGCACACACATACATACTCACACACACACACATACTCACACATATTTCTGCACACACATACATACTCACACACACACACATACTCACACATATTTCTGCACACACATACATACTCATACATATATCTACACACACACACACTCATCTGCACACACACATACTCAGACATATATCTGCACACACATACATACTCACACATATATCTGTACACACACACACACACACACACACATACATACTCAACACACACATACTCACACATATATTTGCACACAGATACATACTCACACATATATTTGCACACACACACATACTCACACACACACTTACATACTCACACATATATTTGCACATGCATACTCATACATATCTGCACACAAACTCACACATATATCTGCACACACACTCACACACACATATATTTGCACACACACTCACACACACATATACTTACATACTCACACAAATATTTGCACACACACACATACATACTCACACATATATTTGCACACACACACATACTCACACACACACTTACATACTCACACATATATTTGCACACACACACTTACATACTCACACATATATTTGCACACACATACATACTCACACACAATCACACATATATTTGCACACACACATACACATACATACTCACACACACATACTCACACATATATCTACACACACACACATACATACTCACACACACACACATACATACTCACACATATATTTGCATACACAAAGCTACATCATATGCACCTTGTATGCACCTTGTATATTTAGTACAATAAACTGATGCAATTGAGGGTTAGAATACTGCAGGTATCCTGCGTAACTTACACTTGCGCCCGTGGTGGACTTTTTCCGCTCTGGGCCTGCCAGGGGGCTGGCCGTCACCTCGCCTTTAGAGCCCACTGTGGCGTTGCTGAGCTTGCGGGAACCATTTTTGTCCCAGTCCTCTTTCTGTTCACTTTCAACACTGTTTGCTTGTCCTCGTTTTGTGTATGAGACGGAGGGGGGGACTGAAGGTCCAGCTGCGGAAGACACAAAATATCAAATCTCTAGCGCTATAAGGCAACAATACAAAAGCTGTGCGTTACTAATGGAACCAGCAGCAAATCAAATATGAACATACTGCCTGAAATACACAACACATTGGGGCAGATGTATGAAGCTCTGGGAAGTGATAACGTGGAGAGTGATAATTGACCAACTAATCAGCTCACAACTGTCATGTTACAGGTTGTGTTTAAAAAATGACAGTTAGGAGATGATTGGTTGGTTTATCACTCTCCACTTTATCACTTCCCAGAGCTTCATACATCTGCCCCATTGTTCTATACGGGATTTAGTTATGAGACCGGCGGAGGCAATTCCGACAGCGTAATCACGGCAAGGGATTTAACATAGGCATCGAAATACTGGCGCCTATGTTAATCCCGACTTCGGAATGCCGTACTGATCATGTCCTCTGCCGGGTAAGTATACACATAGCCCGGGGATGGGGGGGGTTAGGTTTAGGGACCCCCGGGGGTTTAGGATTAGGCACCCCCTGGGGAAGGTTAGGGTTAGGCTAGGGGAAGGGGAGGTTAGGGTTAGGCACCCCCCTCCCGGAGGTTTAGAATTAGAGTGTGTGGGGGGGGAAGGTTTAGGCACCCATGGGGGGGAGGTTAGGGTTAGGCACTAGGGGGGGAGGTTAGGGACACCTAGGGGAGGGTTAGGGGGGGGAGAGGGGAGGGGTAGCATACCTACCACCGGGCCTCGAGATCTTCACTTGTCGGCCTGTGACTGTTGGGATTTGAACCAGCGGCTCTTGACCAGCCGGTATTTCAATCCCATGCAATGACATAACAAGGCTGACATCTTGCAGTTACAGTGTGTATGCTACATGTGCCCTCGCCATCCACCCTGCTGTATACAGCGTCAGTAACAGAGCACCGTGGGCCTGTGCACGTAGCCGTCCTCCTCCGCACCTACAGCGCAGTCATCTTTATGTCATCAGAGGAACGAGTAACCAGGTCTGTGACAGTAAGGTAAGTACTTTTACTAAATGCCCATAGAGTCCACTCCAACAAGTGGCACCTACAGGCCTCCCAGGCGCTGGCACTGTGTAATGCCATATCTGCACGTCACATGCCTACCGGACACAAATACCCCCAGTCTCCACTAACAAGTTAAACGTCACAATGTGAGAAGACGGTAAGGCTGGCGCACCATGGTCACTGAATCGCCGCTGCTTCTGATTAGACGATATGCTCCTCTGGACCTTCATGTGGGCCGGAGATGGCACGGAGCTGTTGTTTAGATCGCTGCTAGGACGAGACCTTGGACACAGATTAGTGCTGGACACAGACTCGCTGCCTTCAAACTGTATATAAAGAAATAGATCAATATTATTATTACTGACAGGATGTGACCCTAAATACTTCAATAAATCTCACAAAACAGCTGGTTCCTGTGGGAAAGGTACAATTTATTACAAAGGATGAGGTGAGAACATCACAGTGTGAATGGCTGAGATCAGTCGCTTATTAAAAATGTGAGTAAAAAAAGTGAAGCAACCTATATCAACCAATCGGATGTTTGCGTTCACTGCCTAAGACGCGGCTGCCCACTGTGACCTGTGGTGCAATTTAGGCAGCAATGAATCCAAGATTAGAAGTCGTCTCACTGACCTCCAGACCTTTCACTACATTGTCTACTGGTAACACGGCAGAGACTAGGGGGGTGTCCGATTAGCCCCAATAACCATTTTTCTCTGAGAAGGGTACCGTATTAGCCGCGGTTTTCACATATGTGAGTACTGGTATGGGAATTATCACAAATTTCTTTTCCCCACCTCTGAGCAGGAGATAAGTTGTGCAAAACCCCTATTTTTGAGGTTTTGGTGCAGAATCAATGTGGGACTTCTCCTTAATGCCTAATTAGGCCAAAATAATTGTAATTAGCTTAATTTGGGTAATAATGATGTCATTTTTAGGGTGAAAAAGTAAAAACTGTTGAAACATGGGTTTAAAGAAGGTAGTCAGGTATATGGGGGTTCTGTATGGATGGGGCAGGTATACGGGGGTGCTGCATGGATGGGGCAGGTATACGGGGCTGCTGCATGGATGGGACAGGTATACGGGGGTGCTGCATGGATGGGGCAGGTATACGGGGGTGCTGTATGGATGGGACAGGTATATGGAGGTGCTGTATGGATGGAACAGGTATATAGGGGTGCTGTATGAATGGGACAGGTGTATGGGGGTGCTGTATGGATGGGACAGGTATACAGGGGTGCTGCATGGATGGGGCAGGTATACGGGGGTGCTGTATGGATGGGGCAGGTATACGGGGGTGCTGTATGGATGGGGCAGGTATACGGGGCTGCTGCATGGATGGGACAGATATACGGGGGTGCTGCATGGATGGGGCAGGTATACGGGGGTGCTGTATGGATGGGACAGGTATATGGAGGTGCTGTATGGATGGAACAGGTATATAGGGGTGCTGTATGAATGGGACAGGTGTATGGGGGTGCTGTATGGATGGGACAGGTATACGGGGGTGCTGCATGGATGGGGCAGGTATACGGGGCTGCTGCATGGATGGGACAGGTATACGGGGGTGCTGCATGGATGGGGCAGGTATACGGGGGTGCTGTATGGATGGGACAGGTATATGGAGGTGCTGTATGGATGGAACAGGTATATATATGGGTGCTGTATGAATGGGACAGGTGTATGGGGGTGCTGTATGGATGGGACAGGTATACGGGGGTGCTGCATGGATGGGGCAGGTATACGGGGGTGCTGTATGGATGGGGCAGGTATACGGGGGTGCTGTATGGATGGGACAGGTATACGGGGGTGCTGCATGGATGGGGCAGGTATACGGGGGTGCTGTATGGATGGGACAGGTATACGGGGGTGCTGCATGGATGGGGCAGGTATACGGGGGTGCTGTATGGATGGGACAGGTATACGGGGGTGCTGCATGGATGGGGCAGGTATACGGGGGTGCTGTATGGATGGGACAGGTATACGGGGGTGCTGCATGGATGGGGCAGGTATACGGGGGTGCTGTATGGATGGGACAGGTATATGGAGGTGCTGTATGGATGGAACAGGTATATAGGGGTGCTGTATGAATGGGACAGGTGTATGGGGGTGCTGTATGGATGGGACAGGTGTTCTAAACATTGCAGGTGCAAGTGACAGGTGTGTATATATATATATATATATTTTAAATGCCCTATAATGACACACATATATACTTACATCCAAGTGTAATGTACCCCTAATTTAACTTCAGAATTAATTTTGGCCAATAAATATTACTTTCTATAATGTTGTCACTGTTAGGGAAAATGCATATAACAGCCATTTGACACAATTTAGGAACCCCAAACCCTTGGATTATCACCACTAACACACCTCTATACCATTACCTATCTTAGTTTTCCTTTTTTTGGGGTACAGGCTGATCTATCCATTTTCACCTGTTCTTATCGCCTGTCATCCATGCAAGAATTATCGTGCAAATTGGTTATCTCTGGTTTTGCTATAGGATAGCACAATAAACAGGAGCGCGCAAATAGTTGATAAGCGGCAAATCGGGCGAATGGTCCAAAAAGTTTCTCCTCATTATCACGGCTAATTGGATACCCCCTAAACTTTTCCATGACAGTAGTTACTGCATTACTTATTTTCTGTGTCATAGAAGAGCTCCCAGAAACCATTGCACAAATCCCTTATCAATTCCGTTTTCCAATAACCAAATATATATATGATCTGGTTGGATATATTTAAGGGCATCGTATCAGGAACTTGTTAGTGAGGGGGGCAGGTAGTTGTAGCCAGAGTAAAGCAGATGGCATGTTAATGCCCCTTATACCAGAAGAAGTCGCAGGTTTGCTTCTAAGGGGGCAGATCAGTTGCTGCTAACGCTCCTCTGCTTCAAGATCTATACTAACGATGATGATTAACAGCACAAATCTTGCAACCACCGTCTCTCCCTATGGGCAGTCTCCTGAACAGCTTCCCGCATTTCAAATCGCTCTCTATGTTATAGCCCCTATACCACTGGAGAGATCAGGGGATACGAGGAGGCAATAGTGGCGCATGTTCTGGCTCCCTGCACATCCTACAACTCCAGAGTCAAGCCGCATGCTGGTGCAACAATGCCCGCGGCCGCCATCTTGCTCTTCGGTTGGGCGCCCCCAGCTCCTGCATATTTCCTCCTGCTTGGTCTTCCACGCTTCTGCGGCAGCCCTCAGCTGTCTGGTCCTCCTGTGCCCCTCTGGATAGCTCCTCGGCTCTCTTGCTTCTATATATACCTGGAGCTGCTGGATATGACAGGCAGGCGAGACCTGTATGTGAAGCTCTTCTTCACGTTGACCGTGGTCAGGGCTCCATGGGTTCTTTCTGCCTTAACTCACTCTTGATCTATTCTATATTGGCAGCTATGGAAAAATTTGTCAGCAAGTTGCAATGAGGCTTTAGGGGTGGGGCCTCTGCCAAAACCAGGGGCAAGAGAAAGCTGCCCCCGTTCATCTACTAGTCCCGGGCAGGTGATGACAGATTGGAGGGTGTTTCTGATCCCGATAAATACAGTGCATTGTCAAATTCCCCAGAGTGATGAAACTGGGGGCTGTGCCACGAGTCCACCCCCCCCCCACTCCCCCCCCCTCAGCGAAAGCACACACTCTTTTCGGCCACACGGAGTGTCAATGATCCTAGTGCAGCCACTGTTTTTAAGAATGGCGACATTTACCACTGCCATACCTTGGTAGATGCTACTTGATCAAAATGATCTCCTCCCCGAGATTGCTATACCAACTTCAGATGCCCCTACTATTGACTGATCCTGATTTAGAGGCGCTGAACAGGGCCATTAGCAAATTAATCTGATCGCATAAGAACCACCTTTGATTTCATTGTTTAAACTTAGTCAGCCTCCTAGTTTATGAGTGGTGTGCAATAAGTTTCCAGATGCAGTCTTATAATTACAAACAAAGTATTCGCCAGAGGAGTCTATGCAAAGTTGCATGCACTCAAACCACTTGGTGAAGCAGCTGGACCAGGTCAAAGCAGGTTTGTCTACTACATGCTCGATGAAGGTCTCCACTGCAGCTTCCGGTGACTCAAAACAATTTATTTTTGTGGGAACACGAAGAAGTGGCAGGTGGCAAAGTCTGGACTGTACAGCAGATGACCAAGCTCCTGGATGCGTTCATGGGTGAGAAAATCCGCCACTTTGGACTTGTGGGCAGGTGCATTGTCATGATGGAGAAGAGCACCACGAGTACGAGCTCTTGGACCGCGCTTGGAAATGGCTTCCAGCATTTGCAGCAGGCATTGGTTGGCGTACCAGTCCCCAGTGATGCTGCACGAGTGGTACGGTAGCTACATGACCAGTCTTGGCCACAAAAACAGCCACCACCTGTTTGGCCATGCTGTGCTCATGTCGGAACTTCTGTGGTGGAGCACCTCCAACTGTATTCCACTGGGCCAACTGTTGTTTGGTCTTGGGGTCGAAACTGTAGATCCAGGATTCATGGCCACTGATTATTTCCCAGGCACAGTTTGAGCAACCGCTATCAAACTTGGCCAGCATGTTGTGGCTCCAAGTCACCTGAGCTTCCTTCTGCTCTCAAGTCAGCTGATAGCACACCCATCATGTATACACCTTGCTCAGGCCAAGCTTTTTGTGGAGTATTGAGCAGATGGATCCCAATGGGATGCCTATCTCCATCTCTAACTGGGCCATGGTCAACCTGGTGTCCACCTCAAATATGGTCCTAAAGCAGCAATGTTGTCCTTGGTGATGGCCGACACAGGTTGGCCGCAGAGTTCCTCGTCTACCAGGGAGCGTCTCCTGAGCTGAAATTATGCAAACCACTCAAACACAGTGGTTCAGGATGCTTCTTTCTCCCAAAAAGCAGCTTGCAGTCAGTCAAACCTCTCCTGCTGTTGCAGACCACTCTTGTAGTCGCAGAAGATCATGGCTCTCTAGTGGCCTCTGTTGAGCTCCATAATGAGTTTGTGCAGAAAATGAACAAGCTGACTCCATCAGTGTGCAGTGCCCTGAAATTTCACAAGAACTTTAGTCAGAGATTACAGTTCACAACCAGACACTCAGATTGCACTGCATATCCAGAACTTATTGCACACCCCTGTAGGCGGCGCTAACCTTCCATACCTTCATGCTTATGCTGTGGTTGCCAATTACCGTTATGTGGTTGATTGGATTAAAGGCACGGATGAGTTTGCTAACACCACACATGAACAAGTCTTTAGTTTGGCTATACCACTTTCTAGCCACTTCACATTCGTCCTTCCTGTTCCCCTTCACTTAACACAAAACTTGCTGTTATCCACTACATGCGCTGCCTGGCAGCATGTCCACAACTTGTTTCTTCTTTTATTTCATAATCCAGAATTTAGTAGTAATTTTGCTTCTACTATATTTACATCTTGGTATGTCCGGGTCTTCATTTAATCTACCCTCAGCACGCTTTACATTCTTAGCTATGATAGTTTACAATGCTTATTTCCGCAATTGCTTATTCTGTTGTTTGTCTATTATTACTAATTACACAGCTATGTGACCGCACTCTGAATAAGTGCTGTGCTCTAGATGGTGCGCAGGGGCCGGCTGTCCTACTTCCCTTATCTATGCCCACATACTATAAAATTAGAAATGACACCCACTAGGCTAAACTAAGTGGCCAATTGACCATTGACTCAGCACCCGGTGATAGAGAAAAAGAAAGTGTTAGGCAAGTTTTGCATGAAGATCTTAACATGACAAAAGTTTGTGCTAAGATGTTTCCAAGGCTCCTCACAGTCGTGCAGAGAGAAAACTGAAAGCAAATTTGTACAGACATCCTGAAACATATTCTGTGAAGCAGTTTTTGGCCAAGAAACAGATTGCACCCTCCATACTCGCCAGACCAAGCATGTGTGACTTTTCTCTTTTCCCTAAAGTCAAATCTGTACTCAAGGGAACCTGTTTTGAATCAGTTACTGAGGTAAAGAAGAAAATGACAGAGCTGTTGATACATTTGACAGATGAGTTGCAGAATGGCTTTGACCAATGGAAATTTAGAATGCAGCCGTGTGTAGATGCAGAAGGGGAGGACATAGAAGAGGAACGGAGTTAAAATGTACTTAATATAATGAAACATAAATTATAGCATCAGTCTTGTTGTTTAATAGCCACACCTCATAAGTTGTTGCATCGTTCATGTATCACACTAACACCTGAGAAATAACACCTGAGAAATAACACCTGAGAAATAACACCTGACAACTAAAGCTAGCCACACACTAAACCAACTTACATCCAACCAGTCAACTAGTTGATTGGTTGGAATGATAATCTGGTAACGTATGGCAGTAAATGATGATCAGTAATTAGCTCCTAAATGCCAGATAACAGATGAAAATGGTGTCAGACAAGTTTGTTAAATGTTTGATCTAAACTATTTGTTCAAACAGTAGTTTTGGTCCATTTTCCGGCGTTTGGGAGCAAATTGCTGATTGTCATTTGCTTTCATACCATAACAGGTTTTCATTCCAACCAATCAACTAGTCGGCTGGTTGGACAGATAATCTTTAGATGTGTGGCCAGCTTAACACCTGAGGAACACCACCTGAGGAACACCACCTGAGGAACACCACCTGAGGAACACCACCTGAGGAACAACACCTGAGGAATAACACCTGAGGAATAACACCTGAGGAACACCACCTGAGGAACACCACCTGAGGAACAACACCTGAGGAACAACACCTGAGGAACAACAGTTTGCAGCAGAGGCTGAGATGAGTATTCAGGATCTGCAGAGGGACTGAAGAAGGAATTCTTCCATGATATAAGCAGGGAAGTTTGGGGTATTAGAATATTGATGTATTAGAAGGAGGACAGAGGTGTACAAGAAACTGTATAATAAAAGAGCAATGAGCACTTACCTCAGGCGGCTTTCTACCCAGAAGTAGGTAAGTGGCCATCACTTCGTCATATTTCTGGTTATTTACAGCGTCACTAATCTCTTCTCTTGAAAATCCCATTGTAACCATGATATCTGGGAAAACAAACAACTAATCTTCAACCTGGAAATGTCACTGGACAGATGTTAGACGGAATAAAATACACAACGCTGCGCAGTAATTAACCTTTCCATGTTATCACACAGGGCTACTAATCTAAAGATCTAAACTTATGCCAGAGGTTCGCAAACTCGGTCCTCAAGGCACCCTAACAGTCCAGGGGGTAAATTTACTAAAATTCGATTTGGTATTCGATTCTATGAATCGATAAAATCGACTGAAATCGAATTTAAATCGAACTGCAAAATCTGTTAACAAATCCCTCATTTACTAATATTGGATTTTGGTCGATTTTAAGAAGGGATTTTGTGTCCAGTTTATGAAATCCCTTCTAAAATCCAACCTCAAATCCGCATTAAAATCGAATGCAAAATCAAACTCAACTTTCTCATTACTTCCTATTGGGCCAAATGTATCACATGCTCACTAACAGGGGGAGACACTTGTGCACACTCTAAAAAGTGATTTATAATTTCTTCACATATATATATATACAGTGGTCGAAGTGGGAATTTTATAGTGCGGGTATGGAAAATCTAAGGTTGCACTTATGTGCGTGTCCTTATGATGCACTCTTTTTTAGTAGTATAGTGTATCACACCATAGTACCCCATATACACAGTTTGCCACACAATAGTTGTGCCCCCTATGCAATGCCCACAGTAGTAGTGCCCTTTATGCAATGCCCACAGTAGTTGTGCCCTTATACAATGCCCACAGTTGTAGTGCCCTTATACAATGCCCCCTATGCAGTGCCCACAGTAGTAGTGCTCTTTATACAACGCCCACAGTAGTAGTGCTCCTTATAGTAGTGACCCCTATACATTGCCCCACAGTAGTAGTGCCCTTATACAATGTACACAGTAGTAGTGCCCCTAAGCAGTGCTCTCTATGCAATGCCCACAGTAGTAGTGCCACTATACATTGCCCACAATAGTAATAGTGCCCACTATATATTGCCAACAGTAGTAGTGCCCCTTGTAATAGTGCCCCTATACATTGCCCACAGTAGTAATAGTGCCCACTATACACTGCCAACAGTAGTAGTGCCGGGGGCAGAACTATGGGAGACAATGGAGGCGCCTGCCGCCGGGCTCCAGCTCTGAAGGGGGCACCTCCTCCATTGTCCACAACATATTCACTCCACTTAGGGCTGTAACCATGTACCTTGTAACATCATGGCTCTTCACGGCACCTGAGAAACCACCATACACTAGTGGAGAGCTCCATGTCAGACCATCAGCTGCTTTCTTGGTCTATCTATAGCCTGTCTACATGCAAATTGCTACATTACAGTGTCAGCGGCTGTGACAGGGGGGCACCAAATGATAACTTGCCTCCGGGCATCTTGGATGAACTTACACCACTGAGTAGTGCCCCTTGTAATAGTGCCCCTATACATTGCCTACAGTAGTAGTGACCCTTGCAGTAGTGTCCCTTATTCATTGCCCACAAGAGTAACAGTGCCCCCAATACATTGGCCACAATAATAGTGCCCCTTGTATTAGTGCCCACAGTATATAGTAGTGCCCAGAATAATAGTGCCCATATTAGTGCCCCTTGTAGTAGTGCCCATAGTACTAGTAGTAGTGCCCTTTGAAGTAGTGCCCATAGTAGTAGCAGTAGTGCCCCTTGAAGTAGTGCCCATAGTAGTAGTAGTAGTGCCCCTTGAAGTAGAGCCCATAGTAGTAGCTGTAGTGCCCCTTGAAGTAGAGCCCATAGTAGTAGTAGTAGTGCCCCTTGAAGTAGAGCCCATAGTAGTAGCAGTAGTGCCCCTTGAAGTAGTGCCCATAGTAGTAGCAGTAGTGCCCCTTGAAGTAGTGCCCATAGTAGTAGCAGTAGTGCCCCTTGATGTAGTGCCCATAGTAGTAGCAGTAGTGCCCCTTGATGTAGTGCCCATAGTAGTAGCAGTAGTGCCCCTTGAAGTAGTGCCCATAGTAGTAGCAGTAGTGCCCCTTGTAGTAGTGCCCATAGTAGTAGCAGTAGTGCCCCTTGTAGTAGTGACCCTTGATGTAGTGCCCATAGTAGTAGTAGTAGTGCCCCTTGAAGTAGTGACTCTTGAAGTAGAGCCCATAGTACTAGTAGTAGTGCCCCTTGAAGTAGTGCCCATAGTAGTAGCAGTAGTGCCCCTTGAAGTAGTGCCCATAGTAGTAGCAGTAGTGCCCCTTGAAGTAGAGTCCATAGTAGTAGTAGTAGTGCCCCTTGAAGTAGTGTACATAGTAGTAGCAGTAGTGCTCCTTGAAGTAGTGCCCATAGTAGTAGCAGTAGTGCCCCTTGAAGTAGAGTCCATAGTAGTAGTAGTAGTGCCCCTTGAAGTAGAGTCCATAGTAGTAGTAGTAGTGCCCCTTGAAGTAGAGCCCATAGTAGTAGTAGTAGTGCCCCTTGAAGTAGTGTACATAGTACTAGTAGTAGTGCCCCTTGAAGTAGTGTACATAGTACTAGTAGTAGTGCCCCTTGAAGTAGAGCCCATAGTAGTAGCAGTAGTGCCCCTTGAAGTAGTGTACATAGTACTAGTAGT